>OY970793.1:20375069-21625069 GCA_963853775.1 Xanthia togata
AAAACGCTAATTGGTGTGGATTTTCACCCAGTGGCGCAGCAGGGGGGAGTCCCACCGATCTGAAAACACGCTCAGGAGACTGTTGGTGGCGGTGCGCAGCCGGCCATTCATGGAGGCGGTCCTTTTGCGTAATTGTAAATAAATGTACGTAAATTGCCTCGTTGGTCCAGTTGTCGCAAGCGCGACTACTGAGCATGAGGTGCTGGGTTCGTTTCCTAGGTCGGGCAAAGAATTATTGGGTTTTTCCGCCAGGAGTTTCTTAGTAGCCGCCCGGAGTCTGGATTTGTGCCCGGTTGATGGCAATAGGGTCACCCCTGGCAAATGGGAATTCAACATAACTGGCGAAATGTGGGTGCACTATAGGTACACCCCTGCCTAACCCTTTGGGGATTACAGGCGTAATGCTACGTTATAATTTAAAAAAAATGCGTTTTTACTTCACTTAATAAAGATCTTATATACGAACAGCAGCAGCTCACGCGCATTATAGTTACAAAAATTAGTAACAAATATATAATTAACTTGTAATTATCCCTTATTTATTACTAATAACAACTCTATAAGCAATCAAATCCTCGTAGATTAGCACATCGCAACAGAAAACTAAATGTAGTATCAAAAGAAATTGCTTCTAATGTACAAATAATTTATGACGCTGAATCTGCACTTTTCTCCGTCTTGTCTAAGTATCGTCTATTTGCAGAATATGTCGAAAATATGCTGAATATTTTCGACTCGAGAGCAAGCGTGAGTTACGGTGGTTAAGGTAGATATGTGGTGTAAGTAAGTATATTGTTTATTTATTGATAAACTATCTTTTGCCAGGGCGTCGCCCGCGTGCACGACGGAAACCATCCCTTGGGAACGTACTACCGGGATAAAAATTATCCAATGTCCTATTTCAGGTCATGGTCTACCCGTGTGCCTTATCCGTTCAGCAGTTTTAGCGTAAAAGCGTTACAAACAAACTAACTTACTTTATTCATATACTTATTACATTTATAATATTATATAGCCTGCATTTATTATACTGCCTCGTTGGTCTAGTGGTTGCAAGCGCTACTGATGAACAAGAGGTTCTGGGTTCGATTCCCGGGCAAAGTGTTATTGGGTTTTTCTTTCTGGAATATCTCAGTAGCAGCCCGGATTCTGGATTTGTGCTCGGTTGATGGCTATAGGCTCGCCCCCTCTTACATGGGACTTAAACATAACTGGCGAAATGTGGGTGTACTATAGGTACACCTCTGCTCAACCTTTCGGGGAAACAAGGCGTGATGTTATGTGATGTTAATATTATATAGTTAGGGTAGTTAGGATTATAAAAATATAACATAACTGGCGTAATGTGGGTGTACTATAGATCCCCGATGTCTAACCCTTCGGGAATTTTAGGCGTGATGTTGTGTAGAAAAAAATTAAAACGAACTATTCAGGGGTTTTGGGAAATTGTTCCCAAATCCTGAAAATGGTTAGTCATACGCCTACCGTACTTAGCACGCTACATCAAGCAAACGAACTGAAAACAAAGCAAATCTGAGCACGTGAACCTGTATCAGTTGGGCAGAAACAAAGCCTACCCGCATCTGCTTTATAATACTGTTGTAAACACAATGGAAATTTTATTGTTTCTAATAACTTCTGTTTGCCACTCCGTCCGCTTGAAAGGTCTTGTCTACCCGACCCACCGCGTCGCATCGCATCGCCCGTCCGCGCTATTATTTTGTTTTCGCTTTGTGTTCTTTCTGACTTTTTTTCTTTTCAAGTATGACTGGCAGTTCCAGAGATAACCGCGTTCAAACAAACAAAAAAATAAACTCTTCATCATTCTCTTTATTATTATATAGATATATGAGCGGAGAATGTAACTAAACATAAGATATAAGGTCAAATTAAATTAACTAGAAAGACTTCACGTGTTGGGTATCGATACTAAAACAAGATAAAAAAATAGGATGTTTTTTTTTGGGTGACGACCGCATTAGCCTTAGTTACTTGAAGTATGAGTTTAGAAAATCAGTTTTCAGTCTCAAAGGAAAAAAACGGAACCCTCATAGGATTACTTCGTTGTCCGTCCGTCAGTCTGTCAAGACCCTTTTTCTCAAGAACGTGTGGAGGTATCAACTTGATAATAATATCAAATCCGTAGGTCTATGCTCCCTTGCAGCTCTAAAAAAATCAAGCTGCTAAGTCAACGCAATAAAAAAATACGGCCATTAAAGGAAAAAGTCCTAAAATACTTAATTTATAGTTTTATAACATTTTTTTTTTTGCTATTACTAACTTACATTTGTAGCTAGAGAATTGTCCGTGACGTATATCGATGTATGGGAGATACATGTTTTTCAACCACAAGGTTAGGTTTTTTTTTGGAATAAATTCATCTCATCTACGAAAGCCTTCATTTTGCGTGGTCCGACACGCACTTAGCCGGTTTTTTTCTTTGATAATTTTAATATAGAGATCCGTCACTTCTATGGAGTTTAGCTAGCTAATTTAATTTGACCGTATATAAATATACGAAACAAACTACAAATCTATCGCAAAGGAATCAAGCTGAAGTCCGCGGGAATTGTATATACCAGCTTCTAAATTTAATTAACTCCAAGTTATCCGCTAAAACTAGAAACTGCGTACGAAGTTACTGTGCAAGTTAGCGTTGGGCGGGCTTTGGGCGGGCGGCAGAGAGTCGCGAACCGCCGCCCAGGTTACACCGTGCCCGCGCCATGTGATCCAACCATGCGATCGTACAAAAACTCCAACTAAGTAAAACAATATATAACTAATAATATAAACAACAATATAATAATTGTTCTTAAACACGTGAGGCTACGAAGCAATATCAATCTTATTCTCTTTCAAAATAAAGTTTAAAGTAGTTTTTAAGTTTAAACACCAGTATTATTATTACCTGTTGTAAATCTCGATATAGTTGTTGTTGTTGTGCGTTTTGTCTACTTTAAAGGTAAGTTGATTTTGTTCTAACTTTAAATATTTTTTGTAGCACGTGTCCACGGATTTGTTACTGACTAAACTTGAGAAGTAATTTTAAGCGCGTAAAGTTAGTTGTACATAATTTCTAGAATAATTCAAGTATCCTTTTGAATAACCTGAATTATTCAATTTATGCAACTACAGTAGTTAACAGTTTGAACTTCTGAATTAATTTTAGTTTCTCAAAATAACTAAATTTGGATCAACGGCAACGGTCTCATTTAAGAAAATAAAATACCTACATAATTTGTACAAAAAAAAAACTTAATTTATACTTATAAAAAAAAAACTTAATTAAAATACTATAATTTAGCCCCTCGGGATACTGCGCAATTCACCACAAACTGCAAGCCAACCTCATTTTTTTTATCTGATAATTTGTTCTACTCACTGACAATGACAAAGCAAAATAAATAGATTCAGTACCTATATATTAACAAAGAGTATGACGTAAAACTAGATTATTTGTAAGTTAATACAGATTTTATATAAATAAAAAAAAATGGATAAGCGCAGTATATCTTCTTCGATTGCCTTTTCTGGATCCTTAACAGAGTCCATACGTCGTTTCTTTAGTTATTCCCTAGTCCTATAGTCGAACACCATACATACCTATTCAAAACATTCCATACATGATCCTCATTCCTCCACATTCCATACCATGATAATGAAGATTTCTACATAACTTCCCAACCACCGCACCGGCCTCTTTCAGACGGAATTTTCGGCCTATTCTAATAGGAACGATCATTGAATAACATAATATCACGCCTCATATATTCAGGTACATAATTATACTTATATAATGTACTAAATCCAGTTTTTCAGAATTTAGAACATTTTTTTGTGATTGAGTCTTAAAATAAACATTATTTAGATGCATCCGTGTTTGGTATTGTACGTAAGCTTGTAAGTTATCAAAGCAGTTTAAAAGAGCCTTAAAAAAAAAACTGTAAGAAGTTTGTTATAAGGAGTTTGATGCATTTGTTAAATTTTTGGAACCACTATTGTAAGAAATTTAGAAACATAAAAAAACAAAACTCCAGCTGCAGTTCGTGAAAAAATTGTAGCCAAGGGCTTACAGTTTGGCCTATTTTAACTCTTCCTACAGGGTGTTAATCTGTACGCCTACTTGTGGAAAAATAATTGCAGGGAAACGAATTTTATTTTTTATGAGTAAGTTCGCTATTTACGGTAGTAAGCAATGTAACGCTCGCAAAACATGTGCATATGGGTGCATGCATCGCAACGGTACAGGGATCGTGGGACTATTTTAAAGTTACGTAATTTATTACTCGTTTTTGTAAAAAAAAAAACGTCATACAAAGTTGGAACAGAAAGTTTTGATTGGATTTGGATTTTTTTTGTACTGAACCATACCTGGAAGGTTCGAGTACAAAAATATGATCAAAATTGCGGAAAGAATCTCTCGGCTTCGTTAAGGGTATTTCTACACTCTTCATTGTGCTGCTCTAATCAAAAACCGGCCGAGTGCGTGTCCACGCACAATCATGAGTTCCGTAGCTAGGATGAATTTATCCCAAAACGAAACTTAACATTTTAGTAGAACGAAAATAAAAAAGAAAAGAAAGAAAATATGTTTATTCTGCACAAACGAAACGCACATTATAAGAAAAGAAAAAAAAAACAAAAATACAAAAGTAGTTGATGTCAAAGCATGTTCTTCCATACATCGATACATATTTCAGTTGGAGAATAGACCGTGATGTATCACGGTCTATTCTCCAACTGAAAATGTAACGTTGTAATAGCAAATAAAACTACAAATTAACGATTTTTGAATGTTTTCCTAGTTAGTTTTACTAGTGCTTGCTTCCTGCCAAATTTCAAGATTCTAGGTCAACGGGAAGTACCTTATGGTATTGATTTATTTGCGAGTATCTAAATTACTAATTAGATACTTGCCTTTTTTAAAGCTCCAAGGTACCGTAGACCTACGTATTTGATATTAATTTAAACTTGATACCTCCACCTGTTCCTGAGAAAGAGGTCTTGACAGACAGACAGACAAACAGACCGACAACGAGGTGATGGCTGTGAATGCAATAAATTACGTCATTGAAATGCCTACTTCTTAGACCGATGTGTGGGACTGTCTACACCGAATGAGTTGAGCCTTGGATTTGATACATTTGAATTAAATCGTGTCAAGGCTCATGTAACATTTAGTCGGCACCACCGCCGCAAAGAAACGGTCAAATTCTCTACCGTGGAAAATGGCGTTCTTTACCTACATGAAAGTTTTTACTAAATCAGTAAGAATCGCATACAATTTCATACAGAAAAAGCACTCATTAATACGTTCCCTATTCGTGAAGCAAACCTGAGTACATACTAAAACAATACCTGTGATCCAAAATGTGGACCCTGACTGGGAAAGAGTTATTGTTTGTTTACAGCAGACCTGTAAAAATTGAACCTGTAGGTAACTAATGAAGGAATACCTATTCTAATTTAAGGAACATTCTATTTGTAGCCAACTTTAAATATACTCGTATTAGAGGGTGCATTCTCAAAGTTGTCAAGTCTGACAACCAGTCTTACCAAAGCATAGGTACAGTTAGAAAGAAGAAAGAAAGATAGAAATATGTTTATTCTGCACAAACAAAACGCACATTTAAAGAAAAAATACACAAATACAAAAGTAGCCATAAGCCTAGTATTCAACCAACAAATAAACGCTTGAAAATGTTGTTCATTGGTTGTTGTTGTTGAGTTACTTGGAGAGGTCACATTGGCAGTCGCTCCATGTAAAATACGGATCAGCTGCATTTGGTTAGACTGAAAGCTGAGTGAAAAATAGTTGGGAAAAGGCTAGGCAGATTGATTCTCAAAGTCGTCAATATTACTAAATGAAATGTTGAACGCTCAGTAGTGCACTATATAGATATGGAACGTGTTTCCAAATATGTGATAGATCTACACGTTTCTATCGCCAAAATACATAAATAATATGTTTAATATGGATGAGAATATTATGGATCACTAAATATATTGAGCGCAGAGTTGTGTGTCAAATCAAATAAAAGACATAGTTAAACAATCCACTACCACCATATTTCAGTCACCATTAATCATTTTGCGAAGTAGGAAATTTCATAAAAATAAGGCTCTAGTTTAGGTATAACGGATGCCATTCACAATTTGCCACAACATAAATCAATGTCTTCGTAGCGAAACATAGTAACGGCTGTAACAGTATAATTATATGGAAGGAGTATCCCGCCCCTCTGAGGTCATGTCTTATTATAGACTCTGCCGCTGGTCTTTTTTTCAGATTGTGAAAAAATCTGACTGTGGTTTCAGATAACAAATAAAAAAAGCGGCTAAGTGCGAGTCGGACTCGCACAGAAGGGTTCCGTACCACCATACAATATTCTCCATTGTGTTTTTAATCCCCTTTCATTTTTTTTATTTTTTATTATTATTATTTGTTGATAAAGGGACCGTAACAGTACACATTCTGTGAAAATTTCAAGTGCCTAACTTTTACGGTTCAAACGATACAGCCCTGTGACAGACGGACGGTTGGGCAGCGGAGTCTTACTAATAGAGTCCCGTTGGCACCTTTTGGGTAGGAACCCTAAAAATAATGTATTTTTTTTGGCATTCAATGGACCCGTGACGGTGTGACAACTGATAAGCATTGTAATATTGTTTGCATGGTCTGAAAATCTGAAACAAATCAGTAGATATGTGTGTTTAGTACGTACCTTTCCATCTATTTTGAGATTTATTGGAGGCCGTAGCAAACAAAATTCAACTTTTGTTTTAGAAAAACCACAAAGTTCCGCTTTTCTTCGTTGAAACTACCTACCTACCTTTATTTATTTAATCTACTCAAAAAAGGTACAAAGGCGGACTTAATGCCTTAGGCATTCTCTACCTGTCAACCAAGGGTGGTGAAGAGATTAGATGGCAGGTGCTCTGTTTGAGAGGAACAAAGAAAAAAAAAACATAATGCATTATGACTAAAATAGGTTTAAAAAAAACAGGCAGACTATAAATAGGTATAAATTACATACACATGTACTACGTTTACCTTTATCCTATCTTTATAGGATTAAGAAAGGTATAACACAACGAAAACCTCAAAAAAGAAATACATATAAGTATTAAGTACCTTTATAATCAACCACGCTTGCGACCATTGAGCAAAATTCGGCTGAAAATCCAATTTTTTCACAGAAAACAGTCCTTATTGGAGTCTAACTGACGTATCTTTCAATTTAAAGGGATATATATGCTCTTAAGCTTTGGCAGAACCATTACGATCTGAACACATGAGTGTCGCTACGTGCCCCACTTGCTTGTCAAAATGAAATTGGGAATCGTAATGTTGTTCGAAGCAAAATCAAGTTTGGAATCGAATTAGCTCGGATTGGCGGGATGGGTCGGATTTAGGATTTGCCAATCTCTCTATGTTTGTTGAAACTGTCGAGTACTTAGGTAGTTAACTTTGTTATTTGTGGCAACCTTACGAGATTGCTCATTGCGGTCAAGTTATTTGATCGCGCCGAAGACATCATTGTTGTTTATTGACTGTATGGCAATTTAAAGTTTTTTAAATGGATTTATGTTCTGACGGACTAGTTTATCTTAAGGCGTTTTCACACTCTAATCTAAAAGTACTGGTTGTTAAACAGAGAACGCTGGTGTTAATCACTGCAAGTTCAAAGTAAGTAAAAATTAAAATTTGCAGGCAAAGTAAGTAAAAATATTTGTTTTAATATTTCAATCCACCGAACACAAAAACTACCATTTAGGTAGAAAATAGTTCTGTGTTAGCTCGTTTTTGTGTTCATTATAATGGCGTTTATCTACATCGGGCAATATCTAGTCTAGTGACAAAACCACTAACGGTACGAAACCAAAATATATCTTTCTACTTTAAAAAAAAAAAAAAAAAAATTATATATAATTTATGGTACACCACAATATACATAACAAAAAAAAATATTTAGACGTGAAATATCACAATGTTCAGTAATAACTGATTCAAATTATGACTCAATATCATCGTAATGAAAACTATCGTTCAGTCCTACACCCAATTTCCATCAAAATAAATCGCAAATCTTGCTACACATACTACAATCCAATGGTAATGGTGTTACTCACAATTTGAAGTAGCTATATAGCACTTCGTTAAGCGTGGAATTACCTGTAACTGTAAAGGGCACATCAGACGAACGCCGTCGCCTCCGTGGCCGTTCATCAGCAGATTACTAAATGAGATGAGCGTAAGGAATCTTCAGGAAATTCCAACAGCGTTCATTAGTGATGGCTGAGTCTTAATGACCGTCTGCTAATAAAATTGATACCACTTTTTTATCCATTAGCACTTCAGTATTATAAATTATTGGTGTTTATGAAGTCAAGTATGCTGGAACGCTTTTTTATTATTTGGTGGTACGTACATTAGCAGCTAGCAATAAAAACGGCTAATAATCATTTTCAAATAGAACTCAATTATAAATCGTTTTAGTTGTGCTGTCCCTACGTCTTAATACAAATGCTACGCGAAGCCATTTCGTAGTCTCGTAGCGTGCGTAGTCTCGTAGCTCGCGAGCTGCGTAGCATGTGTAGGTACGTAGTCGCGTAGTATGCGAAGTTGTGTCACTTGAAGACTGGGCTGTGTGATTTAATTAAATAGGTTTAAAGAATCTTTATTTCATAAGAACATGATACAGTTCACTTATATATTATATGAGATTTAACTTTTAACGTAAATAATCGTTGTCTAATGACGTAGCATGCAGATGTAGAATTAGGGTTATATTGTTTTTCACTCTAAAATATTGTTTACTGTTCAACAAAAGTAAATTATGTGAATATACTGTTTTAACTGATATCTAGAGCTATACCTAAATAATAAAAAGGAACTCGATGGCAATAAATTAAAATGCAAAACCAAAGACACCAACGTCCGAATTAAAGTTACCTATTTTTCACTTTATAGTGTTTTATTTGGAAGACGGTTATTTTTTTTTTTTAAGATTTTATCATTTTTCCGGAATGCTGTTCATTTTCCCACTTTAACCATAATATACTTTATTTCTTGTACAAAAAGTTGGCAACTCTATGTAGAATAAGGGCTGATTTCACCATTGAAACTGAACGCGATCAGCCTTTCTAAAACGCGTTCAAGAGCTGTCAGTGTCAAAATTGTTACGAAATATTGTACACTGACAGCTCTTGAACGCGTTTAGATGTGCTGAACGCGTTCAATTTCACTAGCAAAATCCGCACCGAGTAAAACTATAACAACAACGTACGAGATCAACAGCAAACTAAGCAAAAATTTTGGTAGTTACATATAAAACAAGCCAATTTGACACCAAGGTAGCCTCATAAGTACAAATTATTCTTTTTATGAGGAACACAAACCACGATTAAGAAGCGAACTACTGTGTGAATGTGTTTTTGTGTGCAAGTTAAGCGCGTGCACGTGTTTTTTTGCTTGTGTGTGACAGGTGTAGTCTCGGAGACCGCTGATTATTATTTTATAATTTTTATTATAACTTGTGTGTTCTGGTTATAAGGGTTCTTATTTTGTATTATTATTTAAGTATTTTATATTGTGTTGTCAGGGTATTATCTTTGTGAAAAAAGGTGTGGGATCAAATTAATTGTCATGTACTAAAATTTACACCAACATCTCGACTTCAGGTGCAAAACAGTAGTCCCCTCTTTGAGGAGTGGCTGGAGAGGCGCCACGGCGTCCTCAGCTTCCACCTGACGCAGGTCCTCTCCGGACACGGCTGTTTCGGGAGGTACCTGTTTCGGATAAGGCGGGAGGAAACGCCCGGGTGTCATCACTGCGTGGATCGCCCGGAGGACACGGTGGAGCATACGGTGGAGGTATGCCCGGCTTGGGCTGAACACCGCCGTGTCCTCGTGGAGGCGATTGGTGGCGGGGATCTCTCGCGTCCGGCCCTGGTCCAGGCCATGGTACGGAGCGAGAGGGCATGGGAGGCCGTCACCTCCTTCTGCGAAGCAGTAATGCTCGCGAAGGAGGAGGCGGAGCGCGTGAGGGAGAGGCAAATTTCGCGCCCTCACGCCCCTAGCCGCCACAGGAGGAGACGCCCTGGGCGTCGGGAATCTATTGCCGATTCCCGGCCACCGCCGTAGGCGCGGGCTTGCGGACGGTGAGCAATGGGTAGCTCGCCGTCCGGTAAGGACCAAGCCCCGGTCGACTGCGCGTTGTGTTCCACGCGCGCCTCAAAGAGATGTCAGCAAGTGAAGGGGTCCGATGAGACCATTGCCTGCCGGGGTTGCGGGAAAGTCCGAAAGGGATACCGTGGCCCCCTGACATTGCACAGGGAACAGAAGGAACACGGGTGGTTTTTAGTCAGTAAGAATCTGACACGCCCTCTCGCTCCACCCAGAGCGGGAGAAAGTAATTTGATGATTTCCAACCCAAAAAAAAAAGAAAAAAAAGGGTATATCTTTATAGGTACCCGGAACAAAATGCTTTAAAATAATTTGTTATTTATTATTTTGTTTCATAACTAAATATAAATAAAAAGTTTTTTTGGCACCAAGTAACGTCGAACCAGCGGACCTTATTTTTAATTCATAAGGAGAAAATTACCATTCAACAAGAAAAAACAAACGTTCAAAGTTTTAGGCGAACTTAATGTTACAAAAACTTAGACCGAACCGCACAGGCCGGTCAAATAATCGCATTGACGCAGATTGACCGAAGTACCTACTAAGACTTTTTTCTTTACAAGAATAACTTTCCTCAACTCTTGACTACTTAAGCTGTAAGTACCGGCGTACTGTTACAAACACTCCCCCTCTAAACTTTAGTGTGTCTGGAATTTGCATAATTCCAGTAATAGACCATTTTATTAAAAATAATTTTCTCGTGACTTTCAAACTTTAAAGATCTTTTATAAAACTCTGTGCCCCATTCAAGAGCCTTTTAGTGCAATTCGAATTAAATTAAATTAAAAGAAGTACTTAAGTCTGCACGTTTGTTTCTCATAATCCACTTTAGTGATATAAATAGTACGGACAATTTATTGAGTACTATGATTGCCACGTAGGTATGTCTAGTGGTCGCAAGCGCTTCTGCTAAGTATGAGGTCTTGGGTTCGATTCCCAGGTCGAGCAAAGTTTTATTGGGTTTTTAAATCAGGAAATTCTCAGTAGCAGCCCGGAGTCTGGATATCTGCCCGGTCGATGGCTCACCCCCTATTACATGAGACTTACACATAACTGGCGAAATGTGGGTGTAACTACTATAGGTACACTTCTGCCTAATCCTTCGGAGACTATAGGCGTTATGATGTTAATAAATTCTCTAATGCACTGAATGACATATTTATTGTAAGCACGTATAACACATCAAACTTACATTTCCAGTTTATGCTGATCTCGCATTGTATAGGATTTCCGTACAATGCGAGGTCAGCTTATACTGGAAATTTATAGCTTGCCGTGTGTACTATACAATATGATAGGTAATGTTACAACCGTTTCAGAGAAATTGAACTTATTTAATTACACTTGACGCCTCCCATTGCCAGCCTTTGACTTCACTCTAAATATAGCATCGGCTCCAAAAATGTGAGTGGAAACATTTGCTTGAGTATGTCATTTTATTGCTTTATTAGATTTTCAATGAAGAGGGATGAATGAAGGTGGCAGGGGTGAAGATGAGGAGCGATGAACCGCGTGTGACCAGGAGAGTGAAGGACGTAAATGTTATTGGATGGAGAGGGAGAACGAAGACATAATAGATTTTGTTACGGATGATAATGTACAGAGTATATCAGAAAGATGTGGTCTTAAGGGTCGCGGGAAAGAGCGAAAGGAATCCGTGGCCTCTGGCAAGTACAGGCAACTGAAGGAACACGGGTGGGTTTTAGACAGTAAGAGTCTGACACGCCCTCCGGAGTGGGGGAAGTTATATGATAATTTCCCACCCAAAAAAAAGGGTGTGGTACAGACCATGAAGCTGAACAACTTGCTCCATGGTACCAATCGTAATCGCGAAAAAACTATCAGCCGTCCCATACATTTAGGTCGTATGCTCCATGGTACCAATCGTAATCGCGAAAAAACTATCAGCCGTCCCATACATTTAGGTCGTATACTCGACCTAAATGTATGGGACGGCTGATAGTTTTTTCGCGATTACGATTGGTACCATGGAGCAAGTTGTTCAGCTTCATGGTCTGTATTGAAATTTTTATAGGTATTGAAATTTTGTATGGAGCAGTATAATTTTTTGGCGATTACGATGGTGCTCATATAGAGAATTTTGTTCAGTTTGATGGCCTTCGCAACACACATAAATATGACCTTTTTGATACATGCTGTATATTATGAATGAATCGTCAAGAAGTGAAGACATCGTGAGGACTCCGGCATAGTTGAGAGATATTTCTCGACGGCATGTGACGCCAAGTCAGAGGCCGAAGTTAGAAAAAAAATATCTGCTCAACAACGTAAATAACGCAATGAATGTTGTTGAACTGTCAAAATGGAACAGATTTGTCGTAATCGTGTACGAAAATGTGTTGCGTAATTAGATAACAGGTTAGTCACTGACCACAGGATACCTAAACAAAGAAAGATGAATGAAAAGTGAGTGAATGAAAAGGTGGCATGACGTCACTTGTATGTAGATTATACTTACATGTGACGTAGCGACCCTCGTCTCCCCAACTTTAATGCGTTTAATATAACTAAGTTATTTTTTTATGAATATGATAAAGCAAAAAATACGTGTCTAATATTTTTTATTGTCTGACTGACGGACTAAATATAATTTCTTTATTTTTACCCAGTCATCATCCCTATTACAATATAACTTTCAGAGTCAGACATAAGTAGTGTACCTAGCCTGCAACTGACCACAGACACTTGACGAATGAGCAAAGAGTACTCGTTCGCCTGATCTAAAGATTTCTAGAGCATGTGCAAGAATTCCAATTCTTGTTTGTTGTCATCCTTGCTCGTTGGTATTCTTTTGGTGTAAATAATGAACAAAAAGACCAATAAAAAGCAACAAACAACGACGTTCTAGCTCTATATTCGTTTGGTCTCAACCCACCTTTACCTACTCTCGCTCTAATAAACTAGTTGATGCGTTTGCTAATGAGGCAAAGCATGGTTCACGGCTCGTTAAGCAAGGCTAACCAAAATTATCACAGATATATCCATCTATAGTTAGATCTATACCTATGTACAGCTCGATTCAAACTTAATGGCGCCTCGGAACATGAGGCGAGTCGCTGCGCAGTAACGTGTATATGGGTCAGCGGGGGTGAGACGTGGGGTATTGCGCAGCGAGTAACTAACTTCCGAGCCGCCATTAAGTTTGAATCGAACTATACCTAGATAGATTATACGTGCAGATCTACCAGAAAATCTCAAAAATTGCCAGTACAAATTTGAGTTTAACACACTGTGGATGTAACTGAGATCGGAATGAAAACTGCTGCTGAATAATGATGTTTATTATGGTTTAAGATTGCTTAAACACAACATCACGCCTGTAACCCTCGAAGGGTTCTGCAGAGGTTTACGTACCTACAGTACACCCACATTCCGCCAATTATGTTTAAGTCTCATGTATTAGGGGGCGAGCCATAGATATCCAGAGATATGCCTTCATTGCGGATTATTAAGGAATCCTAGTGCGACCGCATATCTCCCACCAAAATAATTACAACATTAACAAATAGTGTACTTACGACACACACTTAAAATTTGAATTCGCACACTAAGAAGAAAGCAGCTACACAAAATCAATTTCTAATAGCACACATACATGGAATGGGCGGGGCATTCACTTGTAAACACTCGCTATTTGCGAACATTCAATGCACACGCATGCACTTAGGGAGTCGAAAGCGATGGTCGATAATTTTTATCGATATTTATTTTAGCACATTCTTGTAATATTATAACTTCGTATAATTTTCTTTATCACTTATAACTCACCGTGAAAACTTAGCTGAAGTGAGCTCGGAGTGAGCTGTCATTCCCTAGCAGCAGGTGGAATGCACACTTCACGTTCACTTCACCTAAGTTTTCACGGTGAGTTATAAGTGCTCATCAGAAATGAAGTTATTGTCTAACGTAATCAAAAAATAAATGAGAATATTATTTTCATTAGCTTTCCTCTGTTCAGCGAAATATGCGTAGAATCCTGGGATAACACGTTAACATTGTGTCGTTCACGTTGGCACGTCAGGTCGGAATGCAAATAATTATAAGAAAACCTTTAACATTTTTTAGCTAAAACTTTCTAATTATACAGAAACATTTATTTTTAGAGGTCCTGTAATGCAAATTCCTTTTTATTCCTCAAGGATAAACCTGTGACAAACTGTAGTTACGTAAATAGTAAATTTTTGAATAAGTAAATATTAAACATAATTTAATGTATCTACACAGTAGTAATCTTGAAAACTGGTCGTGTCTAGATTTTTTCAAAGTTAATGTGCAGTCTGTCGTATCTTCTAAGTATATTTAAACTATTAAAAATTAATGTTGCATTTCGTGTCTGTCTGTATGACCGCGTTGATCTTCTAAACTACGCAAAGGATTTTTATGCGGTTTTCAAAATCATCTAGAGAATTTATTTACCAAGGTGAATATCACATTAATATAAAACTTACATTATTTATTATAATAAATCTCCATGTTTTGTCAAGTCGTAATAACCGTGCGAAGAAGGGGCGGGCCGCCAGTGGAAAATAAAGTCATCATGTCTGTCGAATGTGTTACCAATTACAAATAAAATAAGATATCCTTTTTATCGAACACTTCCAAAGAATACGAGCATTATTATATTATTATGCCACAAAACACTTGTATGGCGAAACGTAAAAGCTTTGACTGATGTCAAGTTAATGGTTTCATAAAAATGGCGCAATTTGCCGAGATATAGACAAGTGAAGGCATTGTCTTTATAAATATCGAAGGCGTTTTGAAGGGTTTGGCTCGGCCTACTGACATGTTTTTGAGCCGATTGCCATACTGGAGTTAAAATACGTGGATAATTTAAACACACTGGTATACTTATTTAAATAGACAGTGTGTTTTGGATGGATTGGGCAGTAGTGATATACTGTGGTGTTATGGCTAGCTAGTTGACTAAAGGCTAACCAAAGCAAAATAATAGGCTCGCCCCCTAATACATGAGACTTAAACATAATTGGCGGAATGTGGGTGTACTGTAGGTACGTAAACCTCTGCAGAACCCTTCGAGGGTTACAGGCGTGATGTTGTGTTTAAGCAATCTTAAACCATAATAAACATCATTATTCAGCAGCAGTCTTCATTCCGATCTCAGTTACATCCACAGTGTGTTAAACTCAAATTTGTACTGGCAATTTTTGAGATTTTCTGGTAGATCTGCACGTATAATCTATCTAGGTATAGTTCGATTCAAACTTAATGGCGGCTCGGAAGTTAGTTACTCGCTGCGCAATACCCCACGTCTCACCCCCGCTGACCCATATACACGTTACTGCGCAGCGACTCGCCTCATGTTCCGAGGCGCCATTAAGTTTGAATCGAGCTGTACATAGGTATAGATCTAACTATAGATGGATATATCTGTGATAATTTTGGTTAGCCTTGCTTAACGAGCCGTGAACCATGCTTTGCCTCATTAGCAAACGCATCAACTAGTTTATTAGAGCGAGAGTAGGTAAAGGTGGGTTGAGACCAAACGAATATAGAGCTAGAACGTCGTTGTTTGTTGCTTTTTATTGGTCTTTTTGTTCATTATTTACACCAAAAGAATACCAACGAGCAAGGATGACAACAAACAAAAATTGGAATTCTTGCACATGCTCTATAAATCTTTAGATCAGGCGAACGAGTACTCTTTGCTCATTCGTCAAGTGTCTGTGGTCAGTTGCAGGCTAGGTACACTACTTATGTCTGACTCTGAAAGTTATATTGTAATAGGGATGATGACTGGGTAAAAATAAAGAAATTATATTTAGTCCGTCAGTCAGACAATAAAAAATATTAGACACGTATTTTTTGCTTTATCATATTCATAAAAAAATAACTTAGTTATATTATACGCATTAAAGTTGGGGAGACGAGGGTCGCTACGTCACATGTAAGTATAATCTACATACAAGTGACGTCATGCCACCTTTTCATTCACTCACTTTTCATTCATCTTTCTTTGTTTAGGTATCCTGTGGTCAGTGACTAACCTGTTATCTAATTACGCAACACATTTTCGTACACGATTACGACAAATCTGTTCCATTTTGACAGTTCAACAACATTCATTGCGTTATTTACGTTGTTGAGCAGATATTTTTTTTCTAACTTCGGCCTCTGACTTGGCGTCACATGCCGTCGAGAAATATCTCTCAAGTATGCCTAGTTTCCTCACGATGTCTTCACTTCTTGACGATTCATTCATAATATACAGCATGTATCAAAAAGGTCATATTTATGTGTGTTGCGAAGGTCATCAAACTGAACAAAATTCTCTATATGAGCACCATCGTAATCGCCAAAAAAATTTACTATTTACGTAACTACAGTTTGTCACAGGTTTATCCTTGAGGAATAAAAAGGAATTTGCATTACAGGACCTCTAAAAATAAATGTTTCTGTATAATTAGAAAGTTTTAGCTAAAAAATGTTAAAGGTTTTCTTATAATTATTTGCATTCTGACCTGACGTGCCAACGTGAACGACACAATGTTAACGTGTTATCCCAGGATTCTACGCATATTTCGCTGAACAGAGGAAAGCTAATGAAAATAATATTCTCATTTATTTTTTGATTACGTTAGACAATAACTTCATTTCTGATGAGCACTTATAACTCACCGTGAAAACTTAGCTGAAGTGAGCTCGGAGTGAGCTGTCATTCCCTAGCAGCAGGTGGAATGACAGCTCACTTCACGTTCACTTCACGTAAGTTTTCAGAATAGCACTGCAGCCGGTCTATTCTGTAATAATCTCACGGTGAAAACTTCGGTGAAGTGAACGTCAAGTGAGCTGTCATTCCACCTGCTGCTAGGGACTGACAGCTCACTCAGAGCTCACTTCACCTTAGTTTTCACGGTTAGATGGTTACAGAATAGCACTGCTGGTGTCAGAGTTTTTATGCCGTTTTTATGACTTGGCTTCACATACCGTCGAGAAATATCATGCCGCGAAATAATTCCGAATAGCATGCCGGTTTCCTCACGATGTTTTCCTTTACCTGTTTTGAAGCAAGTGATAATGATACAATACGCACATGAATCCGAAGAGTCAGAGGTGCGCGCCTTAGGTTCGAACTCGAGATCTATGACTTAGCAGTCTGACGGTCACACCGCTAGGCTATCACTGCGGTTAAATTACTATATCTATAACATAACGCCTTTATTTCCCCGAAGGGATAGCCAGGGGTGAACCTATACAGTGAACACCACATTTCGCGTTTCAAATGCGACGTCCTTAATAGCCGCCTTGATTAGCAATCAGTGTTATAAACGATAACTATCTAATGTGGCTTTTAACCTAACACGGACATGTAACGGCTACTATATCGATAAATTTTCTGTTGCGGGGAAATTTTATAACGTTTGCTGTGGCATCAAAGTTTATTCTTTGATTTATTTGCCTAAGGTTTGTGTATGGGTCTCGATATGTTATGAATGGCCCTTCGTGCCTCAGAAGCCGTTGGTCCCGGCTGCTAACAGTCATTACGGGTCGTCAGAAGCCCGAAAGTCTGAAATCCAGTCTTACCAAGTCATGTTATCCGGTAACTGGGTGTGGAGGTCAGATAGGTAGTCGCTTCATGTAAAATACTGGTATTCAGCTGCATCCGGTTAGACTGGAAGCCGACCCCAACACGAGAAAAGGCTAGGCAGATTGATTTTTATTGAAAACGATTTTGGTTCCAAAACCCCGCTGTTAATTAATACATTTCTTTATATCTTAAGAAATAAACGGGAAGTCGTAATAAAAAAAACACTTTTCCATTAAACATTTGACGTCCCAGCGAGGGCTACAATTGATTTCAGTAATTTTTATTGTTATTTCCTTGGCCATTAACTGGCCCTTTGTGCGTTATTGAACAAGAAACCTATAAAATGCGAAGCTTTAAAGGACGAGAAGAAAAGAGAACACACCGTATAACTATAACTAAAAGACGCGGAAGGTTTTGCAGTTGCAGGCGTAAAAATAACATACCGAACAGTAAATATTACATGTAAAAGTTAATTATAATAAATATCATTGTATCATTATTATACTCTAAATGAAAATAACAATCGAATCAACCTCCGTTTCCTAGTTTAGAAGAACAACGCAGTCGCTCGATTTTGCCTTGAAGGCACTTTCTATATAGATGATAGATTTATTATTTTAATGTAGGAAATACACCGTTATTGAGTAATTTAGTTTAGCTGCTCATTAATCACAACACAACGCACACAATGTATGTCACAAAATTTCAATTGATTTTGTATGAGTTTATTTTATTTATTTATTTATTTATTTATTTATTTATTTATTTATTTATTTATTTATTTATTTATTTATTTATTTATTTATTTATTTATTTATTTATTTATTTATTTATTTATTTATTTATTTATTTATTTATTTATTTATTTATTTATTTATTTATTTATTTATCACAAACACTGCTATCATTACAGGATTTTCCTAATGCGGTAGCGTGGTCCTTTATTTTATATTACCTTTAATTTATATAATATAACGCACAGACACTTTCCTATGTTTATTATTCTACGAGTAGCGTATGGCACTCGTGGGTTGCAGCTGAAAATCAGCGTCAGGTGATACACTTTGTGTTGTCATCTGACATTATGCTGAGCTGAGGCCCTTTTGGTATTATAAGTTTTCTGTTGTTATAGTTTTAAGGTGTAGGTATTTTTTGTAATGTAATATTGCACAAGTGTTTACCAGCGCTCGTTGTTAACGTCATTCGAGCGCCAAAAGATCCTTGTGGCACTAAAGCGTCGAAGCCAATCGCTTATCCTATTCCCTAACAGTGACGTCAAAGATTCGCAAATCATCATCATTGACAGCCTTGTTCCACTCACTCCTGAGTCCGCTCCTTATTGTGCAATGCTTCCCTGGTCTGTGGGATCCTCAGGTCAGATTCTAAAATCGAGCCTAATCCAGTCAATTTTTGTGACGAGTCGAACGAAGGGTCAGGCTTTTAGGCACGGCGGCTACTTTTTTGTCATTCAAATACGTTGAGAAATTAAAAACACCTTTTTTTTGTTTGCGGGGGGAAATCCTCATGGATGTCCTCCGCCCTGGGGAGGGCGTAGGGTTGCCACCTCATGTAAGACTAAATCCGGGAATAAAAAAAACGGCTTATTTTTTTTAAATATTTTATTTTGAACTTATATTTTCCATTTGAACGTACAGACTTCGAAATATCTAAACTTGACCAAAGTATTTTTTTTAAATCGCTTTTTTAAATTGAAAAACGTTTGGATATCTGCCTTGACATGTGAAGACTTAAGCGGTTTCTTCCTTTTGTATATATCGAATACTTAAAAACATGCACGCTGGCGGTGTTTTGCCAAACCTTATAGTATGTGTCCAAGCATTAATCAAGATGGTTAACTTCCCGAACGTAAAAACGTCACTTCAACCCGAGTGGCGCGTGCGCACCGGATTCATGCCGACCGCCATCTTTTTTTCTTCACTTTGCCGGTGACGCTCGACCATGAGCACATTAATTTATATCTATGTAGAAATATCCTGGTATTAAATACAACAACCTTTAAAATAAATCGGACATCTTTTATTGGAGAGACCTGCAGCTGTGCCCCATTACAAAAGGAACAACAAAGCACCAACATATTGGCCCCTCGAGTCGGATCCAGTCCAGCCAGACCTAAGGAAAACGCGCTTAGACGCTGCTGTTAGCTAATAATAATCTGGTACCTTTTTTGCGTGCTGAACTCTGCCGCGATACATCGGTGCTAAGCGCAGTGCATCAACATCACCTTCACATTAAGCCGGAAACCGTGAGTACTCCATCTTCCTTATTGTCCGTCAAAATGAGCGAGGAAAAGGAATTAATTAAAAAACGTGCCATAGTGAAAGGCCGCCTCACAAAGTTTTCGAATTATTTGTCCAGTATCGGAGGTGAAAGTCTATCGGATCAAAAACGCATCGATCTTAAATTACGGATTCAGGGCGCTACTAGCTTGTACCATGAGTTTAATGCCATTCAAAATAACCTTGAGGAATTAAGTTCTGACTTAAATGAGCAGTTAACGCAAAGAGAATTATTTGAAAATAGCTATTACACAGTGTTGTCACAAGCCGAGTACGTATTAAATCAGAGCCAGGGTACTGCCATTTCCAATGCATGTAATCACCGAGCAACGTCAATTAAATTACCAATAATTTCTATGCCTACGTTTGATGGTTCATACGAGCAATGGTTAGAGTTCAGAGATTCATTTACATCTTTAGTGCATACCTCTAATGAAATCAGTAGCATAGAAAAATATCATTATTTAAAATCATCGCTCAAAAGAAGTGCAGCGTTAGTCATAGAATCAGTTGAATTTTCAAGCGATGCATATGAAGTTGCATGGGAATTGCTTCTCAATCGTTACAATAATAGCAGATTGTTAGTGCATAATCATGTCAAGTCATTGTTCACTATGCAGAGTATAAATAAAGAATCAGCTGTTCTCATTAGGAAATTAATAGATAATGTTTTAAAGAATCTACGCGCATTAAAGTTACTCAATGAGCCCACAGACACATGGGACACATTAGTTATCTACATAATAGAATCTAAGCTAGATCAAATAACAGAAAGAGAATGGGAACAGTATAAAGGCACATTATTTTCTGAAAGTAGTGATTCTAAGAAAAAACTCACAGTGAATGAATTAGTTCAGTTCTTAAAACTCCGGGCAGACATGTTGGAAACACTGCATGCGTCCCATAATAAGGCTAATAGTGATAGCAAAAGGCAAAATAATAACTCACAAAATCAGTCTAAAATTCACTGCAATGTTTCCACCAATAAGCCACAGGAACAGTCTATGCGTAACCGTAATAAGAGACTTTGTTTGCTATGTAATACCCGTCATTCACTTTATTCATGTCATAAGTTTATTGAATATGATTTAGAAACTAAACTTAAACTTATTAATGACAACAAACTGTGTATGAATTGTTTACGTTCGGGTCATTCGTTAGAGAACTGTAGGTTTGGACCGTGTAGAAAGTGTAACCAAAGACATAACTCTTTGATTCATACGGATAATAACAATAACTTTTCGAGTAATATTAATGAGTCCGTTTCGCTTCATGCGTCGAATGGTAATACTAATGAGGTGTCGCCGCCGGTTCCAGTGAACACTGGGAAAGCGCCCCTCTCCTCGCCTATTGCACCTTGCTCGGCCTCCTGTTCCACGTCAAACAATATAATATCTACGATCCAAGCAAACAAAGTTCACGTACAATGCACTCAATCAGCTGTTATGCAACCGGTTTTATTGTCGACTGCCTTAGTTGAGATTTTAGACTATAATAACGATTATCATTTAGCGCGAGCACTTCTTGACAGCGGTAGTGAGCGATGTTTCATTACGAAACCATTATGCGATTTAATTAATGCGCCAGTAATACAGTCCACTCAAGAAATACGAGGTGTTGGTAACTCTGTCACACAATCTACGCAAATGTGTGACGTTGAGATTAAATCGCGGACCAACCCTGGATATACTACGCGTTTACAATGTTTTGTTTTACCTAACATTACGTCGGCTTTGCCTGCAATGCCAAAACAATGCGCACAGTTTAATATTCCCGATGATATTAAATTGGCAGACCCGCAATATTATGAATCTCATAATATTGACATATTAATAGGCGCCGACAAATTTTGGGATTTAATAAATAATGAGAAAATACGATTGCCGAATGGACCTTTCTTATTAGATTCAAAATTAGGTTGGATAATAAGCGGACCTATTTCTAATTTTACGCGTGATGGAAGGTACATTCAGTGTAATTTCTCGCAATCAATTGATTTACAGTTACGATTATTCTGGGAGCTCGAGGAGACTTCTATGCGTCGGGATATGCGCACGGATGAGGAACGTGCCTGTGAAAACCATTTCGTCGATAATACTACGCGCAATAACGACGGCAGGTTTAATGTACGCATTCCTTTTAAACAAAGCCCTGACACATTAGGCGAAAGTTACTCGCAAGCAGAACGTCGGTTATTAGCCCTCGAAAAACGTTTACTGCGTAATCCTGATTATAAAAAGCTCTATAGCAACTTCATTCATGAGTATATTGACTTAGGGCACATGAGTCGCGTTGACACTTACGGGACGCCTCATTACATTCTTCCGCATCACGGTGTGTTTCGTGAGCACAGCACGACCACCAAGTTGCGTGTCGTGTTCGATGCGAGTGCTGCCACCAGTAATAATACATCACTGAACCAATTGCAAATGGTAGGCCCGCCAATACAAGGCGATCTGATGGCCATCTTACTACGATTTAGGCAGCACACGTACACGGCATGTGCAGATGTCGAGAAGATGTACAGGCAATGTTTAGTTCATGAAGATCAACGTGACCTTCAACTTATCTTGTGGCGTGATGATCCGTCGGAGCCCATCAGTGTTTATCGTTTAAATACAGTCACGTACGGGACCGCATCTGCACCGTTCCTAAGTTGTAGGTGCCTAAAACAGTTAGCGGCTGACTCCACGGATCCTGACGTCATAAGAATTATTAATCAGGACTTCTACGTAGATGATATGATAACAGGGAATGATAACAAAGAAAGTTTATTAGGTATTTGTCAAAAGGTAGCTAACGTTTTACAAAAGGGTTGTTTTCCACTACGCAAGTGGATGTTTAATTTTAATTTAGATAATGCAGAAAATACGTCTGAATTATTTAAAGAATTAGCACTAGGCGAAAACGTGCATTCGAAAACGTTAGGTATAAGTTGGTATAATATTAGTGACGAATTTCATTTTAATACGCAGTTTGAAAACGCTAATAACCAATCAATTACAAAGCGTTATATTATGTCAAAAATTTCTCAAATATTTGACCCTTTAGGTTTATTGAGCCCTATGATAATTATAGCAAAAATTTTATTGCAGAAATTATGGCTCTTGAAAATAGGTTGGGACGATGATCTCCCTCGTGATGTCGTGCAAACTTGGGAGCGCTTCTCGAATTCTCTGCCTATTCTCAAAGATATACGTGTGCGGCGACACGTCGTAGGCAACGAGCCTGCGCGTATAGAATTACACATCTTTACAGATGCCTCCGAATCCGCGTATGGGGCTTGTATATATGTGCGCACAATTAGTTGTGATTTAAGCGTTACCGTTAGGTTGTATTGTTCAAAGGGAAAGGTCGCACCTTTAAATCCTGTTAGCATTCCGAGGCTAGAATTATGCGGAGCCTTGTTAGGTGCTAGGCTGTTTAGTAAGGTACGCGAATCGCTTAACTGTCACTTTGACAATATAATTTTTTGGTGTGATTCCACTGTTGTTCTGGGTTGGTTGCACATGGCACCTAATTTATTGAAAACGTTCGTCCAAAACAGGGCAGCTGAGATTCATGAATTAACTAAAGAACTTCCTTGGTGTCATGTGAGTGGTAAAGACAACCCAGCAGACTTGGTTTCTCGTGGAGTCAGGCTAGAAGATCTTAAATCTACTAAATTATGGTGGGAAGGGCCAGCGTTCCTTCATGATTCTAACTTTAATTGTGATCAAGTTGTTTCAACAATTGCTGACATTTCTCAGACTGAGTTGCCTGAGACAAAACCTGTAAAGGCTGTTCAATTATTTCTAAGCACAACAGAAATGCCAGTATTTCCCTTTGAGAGATTTTCCCAATATAATCGTATGAAACTAGCATTTACGTATGTATTGCGCTTTATTCACAACATACGCCATAGAAATGATATTCGTCATGGACCTCTTACTGTAGTTGAACTAAGAGAAGCAGACGTTACATTAATAAGGTTGAGTCAACAACAGTCCTTTGCAGTCGAACATAAATTATTATTAAATAATCAGAGTCTAAAAGGCAAGCATAGCCTGAGTAAGTTAAACCTATTTATTGATTCTGATAAAACTTTACGAGTTGGAGGTAGATTGAAGGGTTCACCCGATTTTAGTTTTAATAAAAAACATCCCTATTTAATCTCATCAAAACATTGGTTTACAGTATTGCTGTTCCGTAGCGAGCACAAACGACTGCAGCACGCTGCGCCACAAGCGCTGCTATACAATATACGTGAGTCACACTGGCCAATAGGGGGCAGAAACCTGGCCAGGCGCACTGTACATGACTGCGTTACTTGTGCACGATTGAGAGGTAAATCCTTATCTCCTATTATGGGCAACTTACCGCAGGAGAGAATCACTCCAGGTTTTCCATTTTTACGTAGTGGTGTGGACTACGCTGGGCCAGTGTTCGTATTGAACCGTAAAGGCAGGGGCTCAAAATTACTGAAAGGCTACATATGCTTATTTGTTTGCCTAGTTACTCGTGCCATACATTTGGAATTGGTTAGTGACCTTAGTTCTGAGGCTTATTTACTTGCGTTAAAGAGATTTATTTCTCGGCGTGGCAAACCTGCTGAAATTATATCTGATAATGGTAAGAATTTTGTAGGTCTTGCCAATGAATTTTCAAAATTTTTAATAAACTGTTCTGCAGATTTAATTGATTATGCAACTAGTCAGGACATTAAGTTCTCCTTCATCCCACCGTATGCTCCTCATTTTGGTGGACTTTGGGAGGCTGGAGTAAAATCGTGCAAGCATCACTTGTCACGCGTAGTCGGTAATGCACACTTAACGTTTGAAGAATTTAGCACGGTATTATATCAGATTGAAGCCATCCTCAATTCCCGTCCTATTAGTCCCATGTCGACAGATCCTAATGATCTCCTTCCCTTGAGTCCTGCCCATTTCTTGGTTGGTCGTCTCTTGACAGCGCCTGCAACTGAACAGCTGACTGAAGTTCCTGCTCATCGACTAACACGCTACCAACGACTAGAGCAGATCAGACAACACTTTTGGTCTCGCTGGAGCAAGGAGTATATCTCAGAAATGCAAGTCAGAACAAAATGGAGGGAGAATAAGACTGATCTTCAACCTAAGACTTTAGTGGTCATCAAAGAAGACAACACTCCGCCACTGAAGTGGAAATTGGGACGCATCATAGCTACACTGCCAGGAAAAGATGGGGTGTCCCGAGTGGCTGACATCCAGACTTCCAGTGGGATCATCAGACGCGCATTTCCTCGAATTTGTCCGCTGTTCGATGAAGATGATGACAAGATGTTGGACGCGAGTGCTTCCAAGGCCGGGGGCATGTCCAAGCATTAATCAAGATGGTTAACTTCCCGAACGTAAAAACGTCACTTCAACCCGAGTGGCGCGTGCGCACCGGATTCATGCCGACCGCCATCTTTTTTTCTTCACTTTGCCGGTGACGCTCGACCATGAGCACATTAATTTATATCTATGTAGAAATATCCTGGTATTAAATACAACAACCTTTAAAATAAATCGGACATCTTTTATTGGAGAGACCTGCAGCTGTGCCCCATTACAAAAGGAACAACAAAGCACCAACAGTATGGACAAAAGTAGTTTCGAGTGTCACGACTCGCGAGTTTGCGACTGCATTATCCAGTAGCGCGCTACTATGATTATCGCCACTGTCAATAGGTCCGCCAGCACGCGTGATGAAAATAAAAATTACCGGAGAATTTATTTTTTTGAAATTCCTTCCTAAATTTTCATTGCTCAATTCCGGGAGACTCCCGGAATTCCAGGAGAGGTGGGAACTCTGGGAGGGCGGGGTCTGTCAGACTCTTACTGACTAAAACCACCCCGGTGTTCCGTCTCCAACCGTGGACCGTTACCAACTTCTTACGCAAATCAAGTAAGTATGTAAAGCGTTTAAAACTTTATTCAGAAGTATCAGATGCCTTATTGCTTAAAACACTCGTTATGATAATCGCGTTCTTTTTAACAAAATAGTAACAAACTGTATATAAGACTAAAGAATGTATAAACTTATTAACATAAACCGTAAACAGGGGATGACCTTGCCCCAAATTTCGACGATAATCGTATTCTAATGAAAACACTTCCTTCCATAGCTAAAGTGAAAACATATATATCATAATATTTACATTTCGTTCCGTCAGTCTATTTTTATTATGAGACATTTCAGCTTTGACTCCAGACTCAAAAAGCAGAGTCTCACTGCTATCCCAGGGTAGCAGTGAGCAAGTCTGAAATGTCGAAGAAAATCTTTTGTGCCATACATAAATGCTTTAGTAACCCGATTAAAATGTATTATACAGCAGATGTTTAGATATTATCTTCGTTAGTTCTTACCTAAAGAAGTAGATCGGTAGATAAGTAACATACGAACCAGATGAGCTTATGGTGGCACTTCAGATCGCTATTCGGTATCCGCGTGTGTTTACTGTGTTTTATTCGGCTTTATAGTGTAGAAGTTCGAATAACTCGAACACACCGTCCACACATCGTCATGAACAGCGAATATGCCGAACATTCAAGAATATTTTTGCTATCTTTATGCTAATCTGAACTCAAAGATAGACGTGTTGATGGCATCAGCGACTTATTATTTCCTCTGTGTTAATATTAGCAATACATGTTATGCGTACATAAACACCGCACTCTACTGAGCAAGCCATTGTGGATGGTAAACGAACTTATTTGGTATATAATTCGCAATCCTTTGATACGTGACCAAAAACCGACAACTCGACGGAAACGAGTGTACGAACACTCGTTTCCGTCGTATTTGCGTCTTATTCGTGAAAAATAGGCTTCATTTCGTCGTATTTGGGCAAATAAGACGAATAGCGATGTGAAGTGCCACCATTAAAAAAATATTTACAAAATTTTTGATCGACGAAAAACCTCATTATGTTTTTATTTCACTCCAAATGTCCGGACTTCGTCAAAATGGTAAAGAAAAACCTAAAATGCAATCCAATACAGATAAAAAGTGCAGGAATAATTTACTCAAAGTTCTGCATAATGAGACCCGCTGTCTCTCATAGCTCTCCTACGCTATAATCGTTCTCAACTCTGCCTACATGACATCTCTCACAATTTACGGAGGACCCTAATTCGGCATTCATTTGTCCCAGTCACAAGCAGCCGTGGCTTCATTACGCTGAAGTTTGTCCCACCTGAACATGCCATAACTTGTTTTACGGGTTTAATTTATTGTTATTAAATCTTTTAATAGTTTTACCGCTTGGCCTGGCTGAGTAGAGATTATGAAGGTAATTTTAAAGTACTTGAGGACTAAGTATGTCTAGTAAACTATTAGTCGATTTTACCTTTATATGTAGGTATCATCGGATATGTATATACATATATATCCAGAGGTGGTCTGCGTTTGGTTGAGTTGATTGATCTCTTTTTAGATTTTCACAGATTGTGTATTTGTATTGCTGCTATAACAACAAATAAAAGATCTAATATCATACCTACTAAGTATCTTCAATTCTTCATGTGTAACTAATGTCGATAATGTCTCAAAACGTATAAATAAGTTTGTATACGCGCTAAAAAAATAAGGAATATAACAAACATCGAAACGGCAATAATATCATATCATGCATATGTTGAATCGGTGTTACGCTATGGATTGATTATGTGGGGCAATAGCACCGATCAAAATAGAGCATTTGTTGCACAAAAAAAATGCATTCGAGCAATTTACGGGCTTCAATCCGACGATTCTTGTCGGCCGGTATTTCAGAAACTTGGTTTGTTACCGCTACCGTCTCTTTATATATATGAGATATGCATGTTTGTGTGGAAGCATAAGGAATTATTTACAAAAGCAGACGATGTACATCCCCGAAACCGGCGCGACCCTCACAGGCTCGTACTGGCTAGCTAAATATAATAAAAGCTTTTTGTATATGTGTGTAGAAATACGAGCGACCTAAAAAATGTAAGTACAAGATTATTTAAAAGTAAATTGTATGATTGGCTGTCCACTAATAGTTTTTATAGTGTAAAAGATTTTTTTGACAAAAAAATTAAATGACTGTAAGATTTTAAATAGTAAATGTAATGCCTACTATAATACCTACTTATGCACGAAAAATTTGCACGCTTATAATGTTAAGCAAAAACATGGATGCTCTGTATTTAATTTTTGTACCATCTTCTATACCATGTTTTTATGCAAATAAATATTCTTATTCTATTCTAATGAATGTTAAGATGCATTGCATCATAACATTCATTTTAATTCGCCAACGCTACGAAATACTGCCATTTTAAATAAACTGGATCGCAAAAATTCCGGGTCGCTAATAAATGGCGTGATAGTTTCTTAAATACATAAGACTAATTTGCGAAACTATAGTATATTGTGGATGACTGATTAATATATATAAAAATGTGTAACACGTTTTGTACACTATATAACTTTAATTAACTACTAAAACATAAGAAAATTTCGCTTCTAACATAAAACAACAAAAATACACTTCGCAGTAAATCTTTTTTTTTTTTTTTTTTTTGTCAATTTAATATTTTGTATTTCCTCCACGATACGGGCTCGTGGAGGAAATACAAACAACAACAAACACTTCATTAAGACGATGTGGCATGCTGTAAACCAAATTTTTAATATGATGTTGGTCTATGTTTGCCCATTCTTCCACTAGCGCATTCCTTAACTCGTGTAAGGTAACGGGAGCAGGAGACCGTTGTTTCACGCATCTCCTGAATCTTCCCATGCCTGTTCTATGGGATTTAAGTCTGGGCTGCGAGCTGGCCACTTCATGCAGATAATACCGACGTCTTGAATAAATATATTGACCAAACGAGCAGTATATGGTTGCGCATTATTGTGCATAAATATGGAATTTGCACCCATATTCACTAAGAAAGGACCAGCATGCTCATTTAAAACCTCTTCTACGTATCTGACAGCAGTCAGAGAACCGTTTTCTATGATCACTAACTCCGTGCGATCCTCTGAAGATATCCCAGCCCAAACCATTATTGATCCTCCACCGAATGGCACCTTTTCTTCAAAACACGCTTGATGATACCGTTCTCCTGGTCGTCTAAATACTCTTCGTCTCCCGTCGTGCGTAAATAAACAAAACCTGGACTCATCGGAAAACATAACCTTGGACCAATCTTCATCTGTCCATCGAATGTGTTCTCGAGCAAACCGTTACCTGGCAACTCGATGTTCTCTGAGCAGTTTGGGGCCGTTTGCTGGCTAGGCTTTTATATCAGCTTCACGAAGACGTCGCAGAATCGCATCAGAGCTCACATTGTTGTGGTGAATTTCTTGAAGACTTTTTCGGACCTGAACAGCCGTGATATGTGGATTTCTTAACATAGTGCTCACGATGAATCGGTCTTCTCGTGTAGTTGTGCACCTTGGCCTGCCATTTCCTGGTCTCTTGATGTTCATGCCGGTCTCTTGAAATCACTGGAGTACTCTTTGGACCGTTGATAACGATACTCCTACTGTTCTAGCAGTGCTACGCTGACTTCTTCTTAAAAAAATTAAAAAAAAATCTTTTATTTATTTTATTTTATTGTGTTTACTTTATTTTTGTCTTATTTTGTTAATTCTTTATATGCTGCACCGGTTGACGTCATCACGTCACCGCCGGTTGTCACTGAAAACCAGCGCTGGGGCTCTGTCTCGCATAGGGTCCCAGCATTATGCTGAGCGATGGCCGTTTTGCGTGGATGTGACGCATATTTTCCCCCAAATTGTTATTTTCGTGTTTATTTTTTTCATTGCTTGCGTCATAATGTACCGCAAATAAACGTAATTACTTATTTGTCAAGCCCATGCCAGAAAAAGCGCCAAATAGGGCTGATAATGATGATGGTTTCGTGACGGTACAATGGAGCAAGCGCCGATTGCGAACAAACAAGAACCGCTGCGGCAAAGCTCCTACGGACCCCGAAGTGAGCCTGCGTGCCGCAAAGCCGAACACACCGGTGTACATCTCCCGCCTGCACTACACCACTAAGGTGGAGGACATCGAGGAGTACGTGCAGTACTAGAATCGCACCGGAACGTCAACTTCAAGGCGTTCGTCGTGCGAGTACCGAACTGTTATCTGCCCCTCGTCATGGAAGAAGACTTTTGGCCGCAGGACGTGGTGTTCCGTCGCTTCCGCGGACAAGTTCCACAGGACAGCACAAAGTCCAGCTAGTGCAAAGTGAAGTGCTACTAACATAGTCTAAGCCTTATTTATTAACACAAGTTTTTGTTATTAAAATAACAAAAACGCATGTATGTTTAGGTTAAGGTATTTTTCTATGGGCCTGTGTCGCCTGAAATAAATGTTATATTATTATTATTATTTCTTCTTCTTCTTTCTTCAGTAGGTACTACGGACTAAGGCCGTAGTACCTACAGTCCTTTGATGTCTGACTAACAATCAGGGCACCCCTTCCTATACAGCGACCGTAACAAAAGATAGAAGTGAGATGAACATGCGACGACCTAAAAAACTGCCTAACTTTAAAAAAAGCCAAAAAAATGCAAGGTGGTTTATGAATACGGCTTTTATGAAGTTTCTGCATTATTCATATCGAAGAATAATATCTGAAGAGAAATCTATTCCGTGAATCTAAACAAAAACATCAACGAGAACAATAATAATTTTCCACGACTGACTTGTGTCGACTAAGAATCATAGATAAATAAACTGTATCAACACAGCTTGTTGATACAATCAATGTTTATCTATGATTTTTATTCTACTTTTGCGTCAGTTATTATTGAAATTAATAGCAATAATATGGATTATGACAGGAGTGACTTGCTGAACTATTCTTGTAAATAATACCGATTAATTCTATAAAAGCATGAATCGATTATACATTATTGTTAAAATCTAAAGATTTTTTCATATTATATAACAACTTATTTTTTATTTAGTTACTAAGAACCAACAATTTCCAAAAAAATATGTCCCATTTTTTTTTTATTTAGTAACCAAAAACAGCACCTGTTTCACACACTTTTCACATCATAGGTACTCACCTTTTATAGTTCTGGATAATAAAATTCTCAGAAATGATGGAGACAAAGGAAAAATCGTGTTTCAATTATTAAATTAAATCTGTCCAAGACTAATGAAATAAAGCGATACTAGTCTTTCGCGATAGCTTCAATGACTTTACTTTGATCAGAACATTTTTATTTATGGCACTGGTTGCTAATTTAACTTTCACTGTCTAATTTCCAAAATAATAATAATAATAATCGTGAAAGCTGAGAAAGACAAACAAATAAAATATCTCGACTTAGCGCACGAGGTTGTCGACATGTGGAATGTGAGCTCGGCTATCATTGTGCCGATTATCGTAACGGCCAATGGCCTGATGGCCGAAAGCCTCGACCAACATATCTCGAGGCTCTCGTTAGGCGGTTGGATCAAGGGCCTGATTCAGAAGGCAGTACTTCTTGATACGGCTCGTATTGTGAGGAGGTTCCTATATCTCTGCAGCCCTAACCACCGGTAGCTTGGACCCTGCTCCCGACACCGGCGGAACACTATTTTTTATATTTTTAAATGTTTTTTATACCTTTTTAAAATAAAATAAAAAATATTTAAAAATGTGTTTTATATGTTAGAAAAAAGAATAAACGAAATAATAATAATAAAATCTTCCCTTATTTACATACTTGTACAAGTTGTTCATAATAGTATAGTATACATTTTAGTGTTAGCGTATACAATGTTTTTAATGTTCTGTAAATAAGTCTACCTACCTCCTTAAAAAAAACATGCTGTTCCATACATTTTGACCGCGTAAGTATTGAACTTTTCTATGGTACAGCTGTTTTTTTTAATAACCGACGAAAAATTTCAACGGTTGGTTCAGAATCATGTACTGAATCCATGGTATCAGTTTTCGCCCTGTATTGCAAATTATCATAGTAACTTACTTGCATCACAATTCACTAGTTATTCTCCTACGGAATACATAAAGAACTCGTTGTCGTAACGACACTACTTGAAACTGGGAACGTTTGGTGTAAAGAAGATAGGTTTACACACCTTTACAGGTAATAAAACTGCAATATGGAAGAGTAACACCTACTCACCACAACCCAGGGTTAGTACGTCGTTGACAATCGTAGTCATTCGTTGACAACATTTACGACCGAATAATAAGGAGCTAATAAATTATTGATTCTCCACATACCTATTGTTCACGTTTTCTACCAGACCCCCGTAGGCTTGAGAGATAATAGGCGTACCACGTAGGCATACCAACCGCTTTTATAATTAATGAACTAGCGTTTTGCGCGCGTCTTCTTCTACGTCAATTTCTGATTTTTCCATACAAACAACACGCTGAAAATCAGTTCAGCGGCTCATGAAAACTTAACAAACAAACAGACGGACAGAGATTTACGGACAGATTCGTATTTATAATAGTTATATTAGGATAGGTACGGATGGTATTAACTTAAATAAAAGAAATATTGTGTTCTAACTTTTTATTGCATTTGTGATTGTACATTAGTTTTGTGAATTATTATTTTAAAAAAAACTAAACTACGCCTAGTACTCGTATTGTAGATCTGTACGAAATGTTGTTGTAGAGCAGCGGTGGCCCAGTGGTGGCGGCCCCGACTTACGAACAGTAAGTCGTGGGTTCGAAACCAGACAGGCGCATTACTTTGTGTAATTTATTTCATCACCACTGCTCTCAAAACGGTGAAGGAAAACATCGTGAGGAAACCGGCATGTCCTAGAACCAAAAAATCGAAGACATGTGACATCTACCAATCCGCACTGGGCACGCGTGGTGGATTATAGCCCACTCCCTCTCATTGAGAGGAGGCCGTGTCCCTGCAGTGGGAACGTTATAGGCTGATGATGATGATGTACGAAATGATTCGAATGTCGATTCGAAATGCAGATACTAGGGAGCATTGACCCACCTGAAATATAAGTTATATATAGCAAGTTCTTTATATTTTATGAAGATTAGGATATTATTATATAGGTTCTTTCATTTAGTCCACCACTGTTCACACACGTCATATTTCTCACTTCAATATGAACGCTCTACCATTGTTTGATGGTCGATCTAAAGAATATTTCCGAATAATGTCCTTTATTGGATGGCCCTTTGATTGTCGTGACGGTATTTAAATATAAATCACATATATAAAATAGGCCATTCATCAACCCATTTTTTTTTAACTTATCAGTATAAGTATATTCAGCTGCATGTGGTTAGACTGGAATCTGACCCCAACATATTATTATATGGGAAAAGGCGAGGCAGATGATTCTCAGTATAATATGTGTTTATGTTACTCATCAAATAAGAATAGTATCTAGCAGTTGATAATACCTTTGAAAGGTAACAAAGAAATGAAAAACTGACAGTTTACTTTTCGAGATGAAAATGCAGCGTGAAACAGAAAATAATAGAGAAATATTAATGAAAAGTGGTCAAACGAACATTTCTAGGAAAAATTCTGTGTAGAGATTAAAACCCGTTGAATGAAATATTAGCTTAATAATAATGTTGATTCAAAACCTGTGTCTTCAAAAATAGTAGTTCGTTGTATTATTTTCAACATCGTATTTACAAGTCATAAAATGACAAACTTCATAGTTAGAATTGATAAGCTGTATAGTTCAATTGATTCAAATAATATTAAATTAGATAAATGTAAACCTACTTACAAAATTGAAGGCACGGTTTCTGAATGAAATGAAACACTGCAGAGAATGCGCCGTTGAACAGTGTGCCTTTATAGAGATAAGAGCCCAGATATTGCTAAGCTAAGATATTGTTTTACAGGACGGCTGGCTGAGCACGGTCAGCCACAAATAGGCTAGATTGTGCGATGAGATTTGCGAGCGACTGAATTAGGAGAAGATTGCGCCTAACTGCATTTGTTGAGATGATGCCATGCCTGATGCCGGTCTATTAAGATTTTTACCTTAAGAACTTTTTTATGTAGTACGAAGTAGGAAGTATTCGATGTAGAAGAACGTAGGTGTGGATTACTTTTTAATTCATATCTATCCATTTTCTTTCGAAATACACTGACGAGCAATCTAGAAAAGCCACTAACTTGTCATGAAATATTTTCGAAACCACGCATGATAGCTTCTTATAGTAAAAAGCAATATTTAATTGTATTTAATAGCGCACAAAAAAACACATATTAAACTGTTTTCAAGATATTTTTTACTTCATGTAGCCACTTGTGTGGTTTAGGGGATATTTCGATTTTTTGGCACTTTACAAGTGGCTTTTTTATATTGCTCGTCAGAGTACATATGAAAAATTTCAACGCAATGAGGGTCAGAATCAGGTACTGAATCCATGGTAACAGTTCTCGCCACCCTGTATAGCCCAGTCAATATTGACACAAAAAAATGGAAACGTCACAAACGCTCATGTAACTACGATTTTTTCTGAAAACCTTGTGTTACTCCCATGGAGCACAAAAAACTGTGAAATTCTGGCACTTATTTCAGTTTTTTTTATTTAATGCGTTGGTCTCAATTTTTTTAAATTTAGCTTGCTTTCCAAAAATATGGAACAAAGAACTTAAAGGTAAGCAAGGTATATTTTTCAAAAAAATCGGAACATGTTCCAGAATTTCGCAGTTTTTCGAGCCAACCGTTTTTTCCTTTTGAGGTAAGGAACCCTAAAAATCGTAGTTACATGCGCGTCTGCGATGTTTGATGTTGTTATTGACTGGGCTAACACGCAACCATAGACAATGATTGCCCTAAAACCAAACAATGAAAACCAGCAGTTGTTTCAAAACAAAACAAACTATGACACGAACGTTGCGGGTTGCGGCCACAAAAACTGTGTAAAAAGGCATCGGTGTCTATCGGTTATCGACTGAACATATCGTTCCATTCAATAATAGATTAAACAGCGGTAGTCCCTCCACTTCCATTACACATTTTGTGTAACATAAAGCTATTTTCGATGTCCCACTGGCACAGTTTGTGTCTCTAGCAAAATTATTTGTGGACCGGACCGGGTCGAGCCTCGATCAGTCCCGATAGATATCCTATCCAATCAGAGCCTTTTATAGCAATATTTTGAGGCACAAGTCAATTTCGATACTGGATCTATGCAGTGATTGGATACTTTAAACGAAGAGCAGCCACGGCTGTGGCGATTTCAAAGAAAATTTATTAGTTGGATGGAAATTTATTTATTAGATGGTCCTTTGTTTCGGCACCTGCGACCACCGATTGCTAAAGGTTGGGGTGAGCTTTCAAAACAATTGTTTCTAGTAACCTTTCTAATAAATACGACTGTATTGATTAATTCGACTGGGTGTCCTACCTAACATTGAGAGCTTTCCTATATAACTTTTTGAGTACCCATCTGGTAAGCGATTCATGTCTAACACCCGGTACCCTAATTACGTAATACACGATCAATCGGAATTTGAATCATTTTGAAATAAATTGCTAATCTATTGTATAGGATATCTCAGAAATAGCCAGTTAACCTTTAAAACTTATTAATTATTCTCACAATTTATCAAAACTTATTTCTTAAAATAAACATAACAAAACTTATTTCTTAAAATTAATCACCACAGTACAACAATATAACTGCCTCGTTGGTCTAGTGGTTGCAAGCGCTACTGCTGAGCATGAGGTCCTGGGTTCGATTCCCGGGTCGGGCAAAGTGTTATTGGGTTTTTCTATCTGGAATTTCTCAGTAGTAGCCCGGGGTCTGGTTTTGTGCCCGGTTGATGGCAATAGGCTCGCCCCCTATTACATGGGACTTAAAACATAACTGGCGAAATGTGGGTGTACCTGCTACAGGTACACCTCTGCCCAACCCTTCGGGGAAACAAGGCGTGATGTTATGTTATGTTATATAGTACAACAATACTACGACTGCTCGCTGTCAACTCCCATCGAAAAGTGCCCAATCTCTCCCAAGTCAACGCAACTGTCGTCACCAGTGCAGTGTGGCCAGTGCAATCAATTCAATCTCCTGATTTTATTTTGATACGCATTTTCGCCGTCAGTATGGCCAGTAGAAACAAACATTTTAATCGTAAATCGATTTGAATAGTAGATTTTAAACCGTGTAGTTTTAGTTAAATTAATAAAACCTTACAATTGCTTCGTAAGTTTGAAAAAAAAATCTGCTCAACTACGTAAATAACGCGATGAATGTTATTGCATTGTCAAAATGAAAAAAAATTGTCATAATCGTTTACGAAAATGTGTTGCGTAATTACGACGATGACAATGCAATGCTTACGACACTTTAGCCGGGCCGAGGCAGCGCTATTATGCCGCTAGCGGCACTCTATACACTACCTTAATATTATAGAATAATGCTAGTGGCACATTTATTACGTCCCTTCGGGATACAGATGTCTAAAGTCAGGCCATTTTAATAGGTAACATTTGACGTCTGTCAGTTTAGTGAAAGCAAATCGTAAAATTACTCGTATCGGTCATTATTACAATAAATATGTAATCGTAATTGAAAAAAGTTAAGCAATTGTGCAGTTCTAACAAAACGAAAAAATATATTATTTTATGCCCGGCGTTACAAAGCTACGTTGTTGAATTTTGATGAATTGTCAAATATTACCTATTAATATGGCCTTACTTTAATTAATTATTCTTCGTGAAATTGTGGCTTGAAATTTTTACCTTTCACGCCAACCAGTTTGTCCAGAAAACAAAATACAATAAAACGAATTTCCCGAACTGGTCTATCTATTGTAAGAAACGAAATACAGCCATATTGAATTTTCGAATAAAGATAAAATTATCATATTTTTATCCAATTGTCCAATAACCTATCAGTGACCTACGACCTATACATTTACGATATCCCGAAGCCCGGAGCTTTACGAACAATATCATTATAGGCTCAGCGCCGCACTGGCGAGATGACATGGCACGGCAAGGGATTTTTAACCCACGAATCACAGTTGTTTCAAAGACGCAGTGATACAAAATTCGGAAGCATAATATTTTGTTTTTGTAGCTACGCTACGCCCGTTATTGTTCTTAATTATATTCATGGGCTTGCATCTCACCATAAGCTATCTGCGGTCTTGCATCTAACGCGCGGTCTTGCGGTCGACGATAATGCACTCATTTTTTTCGTGTGGTTAGTGACAAACCTGGTATCAGAGTTTTAAAGCCGCCCATGGGCCTCTGACTTGGCTTCACATACCGTCGAGAAATCTCTCAGGTCCTCACGATGTTTTCCTTCACCGTTTTTGAAGCAACTGATAATTATAGGTACAATACGCACATGAATCCGAAAAGTCAGAGGCGCACACACGAGTGATCATAATATACGGGTTTCGATTTTTCCCTTTGAAGTACGAAATCCTAAAAAAATATAACAGCCGATCTATTCTGTAAAAATCTCACCATCAAAACTTAGGTGAAGAGAGCTGTCAACAGTATCAATACCTACCGATCAATTCTGTAAAAATCTCACGGTGATAACTTAGGTGAAGTGAGCTGTCATTCTACCTGCTGCTAGGGACTGACAGCAGTGCTATTCTGTAACCATCTCACCGTGAAAACTTAGGTGGAGTGAGCTCGGAGTGAGCTGTCAGTCCCTAGCAGCAGGTGGAATGACAGCTCACTTCACGTTCACTTCACCTAAGTTTTCACGGTGAGATGGTTACAGAATAGCACTGCTTCTCTCTCCGAGCTCACTTCACCTAAGTTTTCACGGTGAGATGGTTACGGAATAGCACTGCTGGTATCAAGTGGAATGACAGCTCACTGATTCAAGTTCACTTTACAGCATGACCAGTTTAAGTTTGCAGTTCACTGAGGCGCTGCTTATCGTGGAAAAATGCAACAGCATGACAAAATCGGTACATACATTTTTAGTTCTATGTTTTGCCGCCTGCACAGATAAGTTGGGCGTGCTGTGTCTAAGTTTTCATACGGTGAGATTTTTACAGAATTTACCGGCTGGTATTTAGACGTCTATCTATGGGTAAGTGTATTGGTAGCTCAATCTTAGGCACATGCTTACAATTAAGTGGATTGGTTTCATGCATGGCGAAGCACGACTTTGATCATATAGGGTATCAATCGTATCTAAATACGTATCTAGCTTATGGAAGTTAGTGTCTAGTGTGCCTATTTTCGCCGAGATTCTACAACCATACTCCATATATTTACTGTGACCATACCTCGTACAAGATTACACATGAGCTCGCGTTAACGCTTGCTTCGTTAGATCTTCGTAATATATCTTTTTCATACGACTGCGAGTCCATTCTAGAAGATAAGATTTTTTGTACAGACTTCAAAAAAAGAATGAGGTTATGCATTCTGCGAGTTTTTTTTTCCATGTACCTTTGTACACCGATTATTTAGTGAATCATGAGTTTATACGTGATCCTTTTTTATTTGGTAGAGGTTATTCCCTTAATAAATAATGTTATTTTTTTGTGTGTAAATTCACATTAATTTCAAAATTAGTTCGCAATGAATGTTGCTGACCTCGTGCGGTCTAATGAATAAGGCAAATGAGTGCTAACTAGCGTAGCATGTGGAAAGTGTGAAATTCTCGTACACTGGCGGATCGATAGTGTACAGGGGCATTAAATTTTTACAGTTGGCCGAGCCGCTGTCCATCGGCGCCCGAGTATTATTGATTTGAAATTAGCTGCCTCATGAATGAACTATTTTATTAAGATAACCTTCTGTGAATGGTTTGTCTTATCAAGATATTATGTTAATTTTGTCTGAATTCTCATCAACTACTTAATTGCCTTTAGGTAAGGTCATTTATTTAATCCTATCGACTTCATGCATAACATTCTTAAAAATTTGCTAAGAATTAGTAACCATAGTAAAAACCAAAAATGTGTAGATAATTGCATGTAGATTTTCAAAAACAAACTAAATGAATTGATCAATTTTTTCACTAACCCCTCGCGCGCGCAATTAGCGACACAATAGAATTTTATTGTTATTTGCACACATGGGGTGCAATCGACATTTTAAGAGTTAATGAGACAAAGAGTAAACAGCTCAAATATTCAGCGCCTCTACTCTCTGCTTTGGTGGAATCTGACCCTTAGGCTGAGGTCCAGCTAGAGAGGCGCCACGGCGTCCTCACCTTCCACCTGACGCAGGTCCTCACCGGACACGGCTGTTTCGGGAGGTTCCTGTTTCGGATAAGGCGGGAGGAGACGCCCTGGGCGTCGGGAATCGCAGGCCGATTCCGATGGGACCGATGCCTGCCAGGGTTGCGGGAAAGTCCAAAAGGGATACCGTGGCCCCTGGCAACGTAAAGGCAACCGAAGGAACACGGGTGGGTTTTAGTCAGTAAGAGTCTAACACGCCCGCCCGCTCCGCCCAGAGCGTCATTTGATGATTTCCCATCCAAGAAAAAAAAAGGCTGAGGTCCAGCAAGCGCAATTTTTGTGAGTTAGAGTCGCGTATTTGTTCGCCGGCACTATAGGAATTACGACTAGGCTACTGCAAATACTACAAAATCCCAAATATGTTCTGGGCAAAACGGTTCGATGATGTAGCAACCTAAAGCGTTCTGCCCAGAACAAATTCATGATACTTTTGTCACGCACATGTAGCTATAGTATATCTACAACTCCCTTTTCGTAGGTATCTGTTTGTGTGACCGCGTTCTTATAAACTACGCAAAGGATTTCGATACTGTTTTCATCATCATTTTTTCCGGAAAACGTAAAATATGAATATTAAACTTACATAAATTTGAAGTCCCGATGTTTTGTCAAATCATTGCAACCGAAGCAGGGGCCGGTCGCTAGTAAAAGATCTCTGTTCAGGTTTCCCCGGATCTAGCAGTTTGAATATTGCCGCTTAAATAATGTCAGAACTTTTAATCTGGTTAATGGTGCCGATTCTCTTGTCACAAATGCCACTAACTAGACAAAAAATCACCAAAATTTAGTTTATTCCTGTCAAACGATGATTTCCTATTCTGAAACAGACAGAACTTAATAAAATATTGTTAAGTTCTGTCTATTTCAGAATAGGAAATATAACATATTAATAATATATATATATATTATTATTTTATTATTATTATAGGGAATATTTTAGTTTACAGCACTGAGATTTAAATTTAGTGAAAATGACAATTTTGCTATTCTGAATATGACGTTTTTCACCTAAAATTTTAATTGTCTAACTAATTCTGACCATTGTTAATCGCCACTAAAAATGGTGTGGAATATTATTAGTTGTCATGAACTAAAATTCACACGAACACCTCGACTTCAGGTGCAAAAACAGTACTTACTGATATTTTTCTTTTCTTTTGCTCATATCTCGAAAATGGTGTGTCCTATCGCAAAAATAATGAAAATTTCGACCCCTTGTATGAAACCATATACCCCTAATACCCAACACGTAGGTAATATTTTTTTAATAATTTCTATACAAAAACTGAAAAATTCCTTATAAAACAAACAAAAAACACGTCAAGTTTGCCCACCAGCGCGCCTCCGGCTCTAAAAAAAATTACGGGGTAGGACAAACAAGTATGTATCACGTGGAGTCGCAATTGTCAAACTCGATTTTAGTTGTGTCAAAATATTAGCTTTAAGATTCTCATAGCCAAATTTTAGTGATAGTTTAGTTAGTTTAGTTCGGTGTACAAGAGAATCGGCACCCTCCTTATCACATATCCTACACACTATGAAAACATTATGTATTTACATAAATTGTTAACTTTTTTTGGGGCAGCTGTATGCTGCCCTACGTCAATGTCAACCCTATATCATTGTTTCATAAATTACACTAATTATTCAAAAACCTTCCTACGTATTTGCATTATTAAACCCCTTAATGAAATAATATACAATAGGATAAACAATAAGATTATAAACTTTATGTCATTAAATAAAAAACAGATTTAAAAAGATGTGTTGCTTGGTACCTCCTGAGCAAACCAATGAAATATTGATTGATTTGAGTCTGGTCGAGACGATGGTGACGTTAAGTTTAATTTTGTGACGGATTGACTCCAGCTCCCGCAGTTATTTATCTACTGGTTAACAAACCGCTTTGAATTCGTAATCATCAACATAAATCTCTATTTATCTAAACATCATTATTACAGGCACTATAGTTAATAAAATGCACATATCTTAAAAAAAAATTACATCTTAAACAGAGAAAGGTGAAATAATAGGGAAAGGTGTCTGAGGTAGGAGGGTCCTGAGTCACAGAGTACCCGGCTCTTTTAAATAGGACATGTAAATTTACAAAATGGTTAAAGTTAAATATTATATAAGATTAAAATCGCAATGAGGTAAAAGCAGAACCCATAAAACTAAAAGAAAAAAAAGAAAAATGTACATATTATTACTTTTGTTAATAATGAAACTGGAGAAAATTGCAAATTATATTGACTGATGATGGCAAATAATTTTCAGTATGAAAGCAGTACTTACAGTTAGATACTACTAGTTTACAAAATTCAGAACATAAAAAACAAAGAAAAGCAAATCAAGCATAAAATTCAAAGAATTATACAAAATAAGTACATATATTATTATTCAATGATACGTACTTAGTTTTACAAAATAACAAAATAAAATAAGAATGAGCATAAAAAAAAAATAAGAATGGAGAATATGAATAATGTTGTCCCTCCGTGCCTCGGAAAGCACATAGAACTTTGACAGTCGTTAAGGGTAGTCAGAAACCCAAAAACTTTGACAATCAGTGAGTAATACCAAGTGGTATCGTGTTACCCATTAACTGGGTTGTGGAGGTCAAATAGGCAGTCGCTCCATATAAAATACTAGTATTCAGCTGCATCCGGTTAGACTGGAAGCTGACCCCAACTGGAAAAGGCTAGGCAGATTTTGGATATGAAATGTTGCGTGTATATGATGTTGATGTTTGTAATTGTAAGTGTGTGAGTGTAACTGCGTGGGTGTTAAGATTTTTAAAAGTTTTCAGTGACACTTAGTCAAGGTTTAATAGTCAAATACGTAATATTTCTTTTACAAATATCTTTTTCACCACTCCCGCACGAAAGAAGTGTCTTTCCTCTACGAAAACAGTGAGGAAAGTTGGTTTTTCCTCACTGCTTGAACAGTGAGGAAAGTTGGTTTTTCCTCACTGTTTGAACAGTGAGGAAAGTAATGATCCCGTTCAGAAACTAACCTTGCCTGATTTTTTTATGTTAAGTTTTAAAGATATTTTAAAAAATAAAGAATTATTTTGATTTGCTTTGTGTCTATTTAATTTATTTACGTAGGATGACTGAATACTTTCTTGCTGGGCGTGGTGAAAAGTTTTGTATGCAACATGTGAGCAAGTTCATTTGCTATTCGTTTTGTTGAGTCTTTCGCTTACTCAGGATTGAAATTTATAATCACTCGCTGCGCTCGTGATTCTATTTTTCAATCCTTCGTTCGCTCAAGACTCAAAATCAAAACTCATAGGAAAAACGAACTTTCCTCACATGTTGGATAAATAACTATTGTATGCGTGTAGATATATATTAGGTCCCCACTCCCCACCTATGAAATCAGCGTTTTGTATGGAGAATTTTAAAGAAGTTGCATATTTCATACTAACATTTTCTTAATTTATTGAACAACCATGAACACTAATGTTTTAAAACTTTTATGCACTATATGTTTAAAAACTAAGATAACGTATGCCACTTAATAAGTTGTGGCTAAGTTTTAAAACAAATAGTGGTCATTTCTGCTAACAAAAAGAGGAGTCATTTTTAAGGTATTTTTTATGTTTAGAAAACTATAAGTAATAAGGTTTTTTACTATTAGTTGCCTATGATGGTCATTATTCGATAGAATATCAAGCAATTGATGAATATTTTAAATCATAGAAGTGACGATGTCCTCTATTTGTGAGAAAAAAACGCCAATTTCATGGGTACCAAATATTTTGTTAAAGTGCTAAGAAAACAGAAAAGCTTTTGGGAGAAACATACATCACGCCATTGTTTCCCCGTAGGGTTGGGCAGAGCTGTACCTGTAGTAGGTACACCCACATTTCGCCAGTTATGTTTAAGTCCCATGTAATAGGGGGCCAGCCTATTGCCATAAACCGGGCACAATTCCATACTCCGGGTTGCTACTGAGAAATTCCAGATAAAAAAAAACAATAACACTGCCCGACCCGGGAATCGAACCCAGGACCTCATGCTCAGCAGTAGCGCTTGCGACCACTAGACCAACGAGGCAGACTTTTGGGAGAAACTATAGTGTTATACGGTTGATTGAACAAACATTTGTTGATCGTCTATTTTGTGTTGAGAAATCGTGAAAAAGTACTAACAATTCCTTTTATTTCCCTTATTCCTGTAAGGGAAATAAAAGGAATTGTTAGTACTTTAGTACCGTTTTGTACCGTTAGTACTTTTTGTCAGTGTTGGTAAAGCTCGAAAATTGGATAGGAGATTGGGAAAATGAATACCAATTTGCACCTACTTATTAATTTTCGTTGGTCAAGGAGTCGATAGCGCTACTGAACATGAGGTTCTGGTTTCGATTCCCGGGTCGGGCACGGGGCAAAGTGTTATTGGGTTTTTCCGTCTAAAATTCATCTCAGTAGCAGCCCAGTCTAGATTTGGACCCGGTTGAAGGCAACACATGCATACATGGGACTTAAAACATAATTGGCGAAATGGGAGTGTAGGTACATTAACAATACATAGGTACCTATGCCTCTGCCAACCTCACCCTTCAGGTGAATACAGGCGTGATGTTAATTTATTTTATTAATCTAGTTACCCAACCAAAAGTAAACAGCAATAGTCCCCACTCATCAATTAAGAAAAACAAATTCGACACGCTACGAGTGGAAATGTTATATTAATGTTACGCTGAAGTACTCGTAGTTGCACGAAGGCTGCGTTGATGTTCATACTCGGGGTCACCAATTCAGAGGCATGAGGCTCAGGGTCTAAGTTCACTCATCCTCTTTTGAAAAGGGACGATCCTCCGACCAGACGTGTGCCGTGTCTGGCGGGCAACTGCCCAACGAATGATGTTGGATCGTCTTATAGATGTCGTTGCAGAATTTTTGTGACGTCAGGATTTTGTGTGAAGTCAGGTCTTTGATGTGTAGATGCCAACCACATGTTTCTCTTTAAGAGGGACCAGTTCCCTCTGCGATGAGTTTGAAAAATAGATATTTGAAGAAACTATTGCCGTCGTCTTACCTCCAGTCCGCCCCCGTAGAGTGCGATAGGGATAGCTGCAGTTCAGACCGATTATATCACAAAAAAAATTATAAGATCGACGTTTCGTATTCCCCTTTTTTCTCCTCTTAGCCGATTCAATTACATTTTACATTAAAATTATAAGAAAGAATATGTCTAGGTTTATAGCATTTTCTTTTATGTTAAAAACTTTTCTAATTTGTCTAGTAGTCCTCTAACTTAAACACGGCGGTAAAAATGGGCCATTTTTGTAATTTTTGAAGGGTCATATTTTCTTTACCAATAAGTTGCTGAAAAAAAGGAAATAACAGGCACGTGTCTACAGTAGACCTTGACTTTATGAAAAAAGATTGTTCTAGAGGCATTATTCAGGAAGAAAAAAGGGCAATACATTTGTATGGAGAATCGCAGGCCCTGTTCCCTCTTAACGATGTCCTTTCTAGCTTTGCATTTTTTATTACTAAAACCTTGTGAGTTAATAATGTTCTACGAAATAACTAGGGGTACCTTACTAACTTGTGATTTCTTGAGACTCGTCGACGGCACGATGAAGCTGTTTAATAACACCTGGTGTTTCCATCCAAGATAAATAAATAAAGCGAAAAAACAGGTATTTTTTTCTGTAATTTCTTTAAAATCTTTGTCTATCAATCTGCTACTTTCCAAGGTCAATATCAATTTGTCTAGCCTTTTCGCAACTATGTTTGGGTCGGCTTTCAGCCTAACCGGATGCAGCAGAATTCAAGTATGTTACAAGGAGCGACTGCCTATCTGACTTCCACAACCCAGTAACTGGGTAAAACGATACCCGTTGGTAAGACTGGTCGTCAGACTGTCAAAGATCCACTAATGACAGCCGGAGCAATGCTAGTTTCTAAGGTAAATCGGAAGAAAATAATTATTTAACAGCTTGACAACCGCCGTCAATTTGCCGTGTTAAAGGCATTTTAGAACATATTATGTAGGTACAGACGCCAGCACATCAACCAAAACTACAATCTGTCAAACATATTTATCACTACAGCATAAGGTTCAAAGTTGATTGGGAATTTTGATAGTTTCGGGTAGGTTGATGTGCTGTGCTGTCTGTACGATAGCCAATTTATTTGCCTAACAATTAATTTCACTGCGGGGCTCGTGCGTGGCTAAATAATAACAGCCGCACGGGTCGATGGAAGACTAAGCTACGCTTGCCGCGGTTGGTCCGTGGAGACCCCTCCGTGCCTCGGAAAGCACGTTAAGCCCGGTCCCGGTCCCGGGTGTCATTCGTTGATCTTCGCCAGAAGCCCAAGTCTGACAATCAGTCTTACCAAGGAGTATCGTGTTACCCAGTAGTCACAGTTGTGGAGGTCAGATAGGCAGTGGCTTCATATAAAAATTCTAGTATTCACCTACACTAGAACCTAGACTAGAAGCCTACCCCAAAATAGTTGGGAAAAGACTAGGGAGCTTGATTGAATTAATTAATTTCCCTGACATTGACATTATATTTATTTGCTGTATTTTTGTGGATCTTGCAACATTGGCCTGTGTTTATGACATCGACGTCATTTTTTGGACGATGTTGCTTTCCACCTGTAAAATGGTGTTTCATGGACATGCGTGGTTTTCATTCTCGAAGCCAACAACAATTTAGTCCACGTAAGCTGCAGATTGCAAGAGGCTTGTGTTATTGAATTAGTATAGCATTACTTATAACACTCCAATTCAGAACATACATAGGTGTGACGTCACACAACGCTTCCCAAAGACGTTAATCATGGACAAGTCACCGGCAACTAGGTCGCGAACATATTATTATGTCCCCAACACAATGCAGTCCAAATCCGCTATAATGGCTGGGAGGATCTACCCTACAGTAACTAATGACTTGATTAGCAGATAAATAATTACTCTAATTCAGTCGTACCGCTCTGACGGAAATTGTAATTTATAACCTTCTATTTGTTTAATTTGTAGGCTTTTGAGCTTCTGTCTTATCTTTGCTCGAGCTCTCTCACAACTGAAAATAACCGGCCAAGTGTGTGTGGGACCACGCACAATTAAGGGTTCTGAAGATCGGATAAATTTATCCCAAAAATAAACCTAACATTGTAGTTGAAAAACATGCAGAGCTGACTCCCAAAATACAAGCCTAGCTTAGTTTGGGTATCAGGTTACAGTACCTAAAGCAAAGAAAAAAAAAATAAGTAGATACATTTATTTTGTAACAATAAACGTTTTTTACTTTTTTTATGTTCTGTCATACATCGATTATATGTCACGGTCATTTCGCCAACTGGAAAATGTAAGTTTGTAATCAATTTTTTTAATGTTATAAAACTACAAATGAATGAACGACTTTCGGAATTTTTTCCTATACTTTAGCTATGCGACCTTGCTTCTTGCCAAAACTCATGATTCGGTCAGCAGGAAGTAAGTACCCTATATTATTATTAGTTCTTTATTTAATCAAGCAACAAGACTCATACGTGGTAGTAACAAATAGGCTTACTATAGGTGTTGATTTATTTGCCAGTATCAAAATATGTCGCATAAATGGCCGTATTTTTTTATTGCATTGAGTTAGAAGCTTAATTTTTTTTAGAACTCTAATGGACCGTAGCCTTACTATTTGATATTAATTTCAACTAGATAGAAAGAAAAAAAAAATGTGTTTATTGGCATTACAGCAAAAAATACTACCTAATGCCAAAAGGGCCTCAGCTCAGCATAATGTCAGATGACAACACAAAGTGTACCACCTGACGCTGATTTTCAGCTGCAACCCACGAGTGCCATACCCTAGGAAATTAAAGACAGGGGTGCGTCCGGTTTAAGTAGTAAAAGATAGGATAATATGAAAAGCTCACAAAATCAAATAAAATGTTGTGACATACATAAGTGTAAGTGGTGTGTTGTGACATAATTAATTTATCTGTCATTGCTTCATTTTTCATTCCTATTACCTATCGTGGTATAGTAATCTTATTCAAGGTGCATCGCCTTGATATATAATTATATAATTATTTAATTAATTTATACAAGATATTGTGAAAACATTTTAAAAGAGTAACGGTGGAGTTACTTGCCCATTCTTCTCTCTGGAAGGGGCGACTAGAATCAATTCTGTTTTTTGTACATTTTGACGTTCAAAAGTTAATTTTATGTGCCTAATTGAAATAAATTATTTGACTTTGAATTTGTGAATGAGAAACTAAAATAAATAAATACTCAATATCTGTATCTCTAATTATACCTCCACGCGTTCCTAAGAAAAGGGTCTTGACTGACTGACAGACAGACAGACGGATAATGAAGTAATCCAATAAGGGTTTTTTAGGGAAGGAAAAACCGAACCCTATATAGGCTGAATTTTTAGTCACCATCCAAATTTTGATATATTATTAATCTTTGGCGAAAATCATTGAATACGTGTTTTTTCTTTTAGTATCACTCAATACAAAAATATTGAGATATCACATCACAAAGTTATTATATACCACGCAGAGTGGATAATGAGTTAAAAAGAAAATTTTACACATCGTTTTTTTATCAAAAATTGAGTTAGTAAATCATACCTAATGCTTAGAAAAAATTTGGACGGTGACTAAAAATTCAGTCTGTTTATCTGAAAAACAACAAAGTTCACTTTGTAATGTTGCATAATTACTTTTGAACATTTTATAAAGTTTTCTGGAATATTTACAGTACTGTCGTAAATATGACACTTCGAATTTTAACAACAGTTGGTCGAAGTCTATACAATTCGGATAGGCTTCGACGGTCCGAACGAAACAACGAATTTATTCATGAAGTCAGTTGCGACTATCGTATGTAGTCTGAATATTGTATGTACCTACTACATCACCTTCATATTCTCACAAGACAGCCTTAGACAGCCTTTTTGTTCTTAGATCTAAAAGAAACGTGATAGAAGGCACATTACAGATAACGATGTTGATATCGCCTGAAATGCGAGATGTTCAGGTTTTTTGCTATTCAGATAGGTACTCGTATTTTTTCTGTACAATTCGCAGTGGTTAACTGTGTGACTTTGAAGAAAAAATCTCTAAATTTCAAGTTTCTCGGTAATGAAATCATTACTCAATTAATATCATTTTGTTGACTAGCTTGATGTGTGGGTACACATCAAGCTATGTGTGTACCTAATATCGCTCCTATTATAATATTATTTAGTATGCGAGTAAATTCCTCAGCTAGATAAAATTAATTGAATAATGGGACACCCAAAACAATTAGACTATCCATGTGTATAAAAAGGCTCTCCCCATGACCTGTACTTTCATCTGACACGTAATTCAGGGTTAATGACCCGCAACTTAACCCTTCGGCGCGCGAGACTCACAACACCGCGCACCAACTCGAAAAACATTTTCAGTGGTTTCCATTTCACAATAACACATGGTGTTTCTTTTTTCAATAAAATGCATGACTTGTGTTATTTCGCTTCCCGCTCTTATGCATTTTCCTTTCCACGAATAGCATTTTGTTATGTTTACCGCTGGTATTTTTAAACTTACAGGCTTCGAGGTTTGTCGGTATAAAACGTAGTTTTATTTTTATATAACATCTTTTGGCGGTCGACATTGTTTCCAACGCGGGCAAAACTTGAGTGTAGCTGGCATAGGAGCGTGTGTAATGGCACAAGAAGAGAGGCCTACGGCCTACAGTGGGTGAAATGTTGATGAACATCTTTTACGGTATATTTCTATGCAAACACCTTCGAGTCCATCCACTTTTTATAGAGCTCATATGCCATGGCGCCATAGATATGCGCCATATATAGTAGACCCTCGAGGGGGGTCCCCGGCATTACGTTTTCGCTAAAGTGACTCCCGGAGGGGGAGAGAGGAGAGCTCCCGGCTCTGAACGTGTGACGTGTGTTTTGTAGATAGAGTTCATAAAATGACCAGTTTTTAAGTCCCAATTTTGCATACAGCGTTATAAACATTTCCAAATCACTTGTCAAGTAATTCGGTTGGCTTTTATTATTTATATCAATCCATCAATCACAACATCTGTCATTTGATGATCACAGCTTTGGATAAGCCTTTCAGAAAACAAGGGTATGTACAGACTCCACTCCGCTCCGTAGGTACTAAAGTACAGCTTACAGTACAGTAACCGCGGAGTGGGGCGCGTCGTCGTGGATTGCACTATCTGTAACGTGATGGTACTCCAACCGATCCATAATTATTATAATGACTCCATCGCTTAGCCATCGTGTATTACAGAACCAGCGAGTTGTGATTATTTCACTAATTAATTTCAGCCGCTGCTGTACGGTTCAAGGACTCAAGGGTAGTTTGAACAAATCCTTTCATAATTACTTCTACACCCCATTTTCAATCATGATAAGTACTTTTAGTATCGGAGGGATGCTAACGGTACAGGAATAAATAAAACAAGAGGGGAGGGGGAGAGGGGTGGTTATAGTATAACGCGTAATTATTGGAATCTTTCAATTCATGTATTCTGCAAAATTCAGTGCTAACATTCGTGGTTCGCGTCATCTAATAAACGCATTGTAAACTGACCCCTACTGTTTCTCTTCTATAATGACCCCTGTAACACAGGGCCTACCTAGCATGGGGGTCATTGATCAAATTTCTGTGCAATTGTAAGTTCTACGCTGTAAATGCTGCGCATAACTACTTTGTATTTTACTTTTGGAGAAATAAATTATATATTATTATTTATTATTCTCAATACTAATCAATGTTTGTCTCGTAATTATGCCATCAACTTATAACAGACTCGCGGAGGTTGTATGTTAAAACCATGTCAGGTTAAAGCCTTTAGAGTACGTAACTTGGCAAGAACCCTATAGATGCGCAGAATTCGTTTTCAATAAATGTGTAAATTTTTGTTGCACTGAGTGTTCATGCACAATCTTAATCCCAATACGCCAAAACCTTACCAAGTTTCGTGCCAGCGACGATACCCACCTACCTATTTATCACAGTCAGGTCAAAGAACTCACTTTGATAAACAGCCTAGTAGAAGTTGGTATTGGTTACCTATTGTTTGTAACATATGAATTGAATTTGAACTGCTTTCAATAAACCCTTACATATTGTAGTTTCAAGTAATCTACGACAATGAAAATAGAATGAAACAATGGAACTTTGAAAGTCACCGTTAATATTTTAATCGTATATTTGGATTACTGCCAATAATTGAATTGCACGTTTCATATTGACCGGCCCGACCGGCCAATTTATTAACATTGACGTTTCAATTAAGTATTAAATTAGATAGCCATACATAAATTATTTTGAGTGCACAATACTCGTAAAACTTTAAATAGATTTCACTGAACATGTACCTATTGTATAGGTGTAACTAACAACTTACAAGTTTTATCTTGATAAGAAACGTGTATTCCCGTCCTTCCCACTGGAATTTTATAAATGACCTTCCGGATACAGTTATATTTAATTAGTTATTCTTCGTGAAATTGTGGCTTGATTTTTTTATCTTTCACGCCAATCAGATTGTCCAGAAAACAAAATACTTTTTTTTAATATTATTTATTTATTGAATAAAACGATTACAAAAAATTTACACTTAGTCAACAGTATGATTTCCCAAACAATAATTATAGTGCCTAAAAATAAACTACAACTAAAATATGTAAGAACATGTGCAAGTAATCATGATATGGAATTACAAAGCGGCTCGCTACTTAGGTAGCGAGCCGGTAGCGCCCGATCTAGGTTAATTCAAACCTGTGTTTCAGGCCATCACTTTACATTTCAATTAAATTGGAACACTAATATTTTAAGTTAAACCGATATAAAATAATCTATTAACAACTATGAGAAAAAGCATATTGGTACATTGTTATCTAAAACTAAACCTAAGTAAATATACAACAGTAAATACTTACGAGGGAATAAATTCTCATCATGACAAATTTTCTAGAAGTTTGTCTGTGTCTGTGTGATTCAGTATCGCTAATGTTCTGATAACATTTTACTACATGTTTTATAACTTACACTATAGAAGGTTAGTAACTTGTTGAGCCTATTATACAGAAAAGGTCCTAAAAACACATAAAATCGATTAGCAAACGCATGTCTAGTTTGAGGGTTTATGCAAACTAAGTCCTTCCTTCTCTTGTCTTACTATGCTTAGTATAAATAATTGCCATACTGTTAGTACATTACATGCTATTTAGAGCTGGTGTATAGGAAATCTAAAGTGGCGCAAGGTAGCACCTCCAGACCACCACCTTTAAAATTGTGCTATGTTCCGTATATTCTTAAAGACATATATTAATTTGCGCACTCTAGTACATAATAAATCGATATGTTTACGGAAATTTACATTGGAGTCAATAGTGACACCTAGATATTTTAAATCGTCAGCTTTAGTTAAAGTGGGGCAGGAACTTGCAGTGTCAGCGTACGTGCTACAATTATGTGCGTAAATGCTTATATTAGTAAGCGGTATGTTTATAGTATTTCTCATTGTAAATAAAAAGTATTTTGTTTTATCTGTATTTAATGTTAGTAGATTATTATGAAGCCAATTAGACATAATGTTAAAACCATTCTGAGCATGTTCATAGACCTTTTTTTGTTTTTTTTTTCCTGTGTGGGAAATCATCAAATGAGCGGGAGACGGGAGGGCGTGTCAGACTCTTACTGACTGAAACCCACCCGTGCTCCTTCAGTTGCCTGTGCAATGCCAGGGGCCACGGTATCCCTTTCATGTTCATAGACCTCAACTCTGATTTAGCTGAAAACAATAGACCGGTGTCATCCGCATATGACATTATGACATCATTTTGGAGTAACAGCTGGCACAGTTCATTTATATAGATTAAAAATAACGTGGGGCCCAAAATGCTGCCTTGTGGAATTCAAAAACAAATATTTTTAAGTTTATAACTTGTTTACTGATCAATTTTTACACATTGCTGACGATCGCTAAGATAATCAGAAAATAATTGAAGTTGTACTCCTCTTATCCCAAGTGTTTCAAGCTTGTGCAAAAGTAAAGAACATGAAATAGTGTCGAAGGCCTTGGCAAGGTCTAGAAAAATCCCAATTGTGTGCATACCATTATCTAGATTGGTAGTGACATAATTAGTCAATTTGTGTACTGCTTGGCTAGTTGATCTTTTGGGCCTAAAACCAAATTGACTATCTGAAAGTAGTTTGTTATCTTCTAGATATTTTATCAATCTACTGATAATGAGTTTTTCAAAAAAAATTGAGAGGCCTGTTAACACTGAAATGGGTCTGTAGTTATTCATACAGTTTTTGTCTCCAAACTTAAATACTGTTTTTTTTTAATAATTTTGAGAATATTCCTTTAGATAAACATAGTTGAAAAATATGAGTTAGCGGAGGGGCAAGTAGGTAGGTATATAAATCATTTTAGTATATTATTAGGTATGTCATCCCACCCAGTAGCACAAATATCCTTTAACCCGTCTATTCTTATTACTTCGTAAACGTCGGTATCTAATAAAACAAATGAATTTAGTGTAGAGGATGTCGTAGTCGGGTTTAGACAGGACTAAATACTAGAATTTAAAGATTTTTCAGCCAAGTTTTTAACAGCGTTAACAAAATAGTTGTTTACTTTATTCATTCCTTCGGATGGGGTTGTCTCTGTTGATAGTAGATCAAACGGAGGTTCGGGATTTTTCGATCTAAATGTATTAGTTTTTATAAATTTCCACACAAGTTTACAATTTTTCCCCGCCTTCTGTAATTCATTTTTATCATACTGATTTTTTTGTTTTTTCAAAAGTTTGTTACAGAAAACGAATTTCCCAAACTGGTATCTATTGTAAGAAAATAAATAAAGCCATATCGAGTTTTCGAATAAAGATAACATTATCATATTTTTATCCAATTGTCCAGTATCATATCGGTGACCTACGACTTACATTTACGATATCCCGAAGCCCGGAGCTTTACGAACAATATCATTATAGGGTTCGCGCCACACTGGCGAGATGGCATGGCACGGCAAGGGATTTTTAACCCACGAGTCACAGTTGTTTCAAAGACGCAGTGATACAAAATTCGGAAGTATAATATTTTGTTTTTGTACGCTACGCCCATTATTATAATTATATTCATGGGCTTGCATCTCACCATAAGCTATCTGCGGTCTTGCATCTAACGCGCGGTCTTGCGGTCGACGATATTGCACTTCTTCTTGTCGTGTGGTTAGTGACTAACCAGCAGTGCTATTCTGTAACCATCTCACCGTGAAAACTTAGGTGAAGTGAGTTGTCATTCCAACAGGGTGAGATGACACTGACAGCTCACTTTACGCTCACTTCACTTGTTTTCACGGTGAAGTGGTTACGAGAATCGACATGCTGGTGTCAGAGTTTTAAAGCCGCCCATAGGCCTCTGACTTTGCTTCACATGCCGTTGAGAAATATCTCTCATGATGTTTTACTTCACCGTTTTTTGAACCATGTGATAATTATATAAGATGCACATGAATCCGAAAAGTCAGGGGTGCGTGCCTTGGGTTTGAACTCGAGTCCAGTGGACACACCACTGGACTCGCACTGCTACTCGGAGCTTTAAGACTCAGGTTATCTTTGTAATTTCGACCATAACAACACAACATTAGGTGTGTTGTGTTATTATCTTACTATAGCCGATTGTTCGTTATACCTAAAATTCCCTTGCCGTACCATCCCGCCAATGGGCGCCGGACCTTATAGCAAATGGTCTTGATTGAATAATGTCGGGTAAGTCGATTTTAAACACTATTGAGTTACATTGCCTAAAAGGATTCCGGTCGGGGCGACCTTTTCGAGGCACTGAAGGGATATATCTCACCTAGTAATTACTTGGAAGACGTTTCATAGGTTCTCGGGTTCAATGGGTCGTATCGCATGATAGCGGCTAGTCTAAGCTCTCTTACAAGACCTACTACTACCTACCTATTGGTGCCGATTCTCTTGTACACCGAACTAAACTATCACTAAAATTCCTTACTTTTGGTTATGAGAATCTTAAAGCTATTCTGCAATAAAAGGTCATAAATTAAAAAAAAAATTGACACATCTAAAATCGAATTTGACAATCGCGACTTCACGTGGTACATACTTCTTTGCCGTACCCCGTGATTTTTTTTAGAGCCGGAGGCGCGCAGTTGGTCTGCCTCGACGTGTTTTATATGGAATTTTTAACTTTTTGTACGGAAAATATAGTAAAATTGTCATTTTCATTCAATTAAAATCTCAGTAGCATCTTAGTGCTGTCAAACTAAAATATAGTTAAGTTGTGCCACTTCAGTCTACTTCAGAATGGGAGATCATCGTTTGACAGGAGTAAACTAAATTTTGGTGATTTTTAGTCTAGTTTAGAGGCATTTGTGACAAGAGAATCGGCACCATTGTCTACTCAATTTAGTAATTTTATTAGATCAGGTTTCATCCTGTTAATTCTGTTTTGTTACGTTGTTGACAAATATTATTTGAAGTTTTCAAATCATACTTTAAGTACCTACATTTTAGACATTACGCTACTTATAGCTCCATCCGTTCAAAACCCTCTTTATCGCCACACAAAAGTCCAAATTACACAAAAGAATAATACAATCGGATAAACTTTTTATGCAAAGATTAGGAAAATCGAGGGATTACAAATTCAATTGTAAAGGGAAAAAGAATTAATCCTTTGAGAAGATTCAATAGATTATGATAATAAGAATTACGAATTCTACAATGGACTTGGCGGGAAAAGGCATGACGGCGCGATTTGCTTAAATTCCATCAAAATGGCTTAAATATAAAAATTAAGTTAATCCGTGCCAACAAGATTCCAGAGCATTCTCAACAAGTTTGTGATTCACGCATTTTTATCATTCTCGTCGTAATCAAAGGCAGTTGGAAAGTTGTCAGGAGTTAAATTCGAACATGCTTCGTAAATACCTTGAATCCTGTCTGTTTTCAATAGCTATTCATCAATCTAGCCTAAGATTAACTTTGGAATATATTTCGATTAAGCCGTCGGAATGTGAATCTGCTAAAGTCACACCTGAAACATTGCTATAGACGAGAGAGAGCTTAACAAATAACGACATAAAAGGTGGAAAACTATCAATTTCACTCTCAAAAGCGAATCACCTTTCAACATCGTAAGATCTTTCATAAATCTTCGATATTTCTAAAATAAAAGGTATCGCTTCCATTCCATTATTTCTGAGATAAAAGGCATATATATTGCTAGTATATGCATGTGGGGCAAAACAATTGTACTTATATCTAATATTATAAGAGACAAATCATTTTCTTTACGAATTTATAGTCTATAAACTGTTAGTCCATTGAACATAGTTATTTGATAAAATCAATACAAAGGTGACATTCCGAACAGGAGTAAGTAACTAAAAACAATCATCTTTTGCCTAGTCGTTTCCCAACGATGTTGGGGTCGGCTCCAGTCTAACCAGATGCAGCTAAATACCAGAATTATACATGCAGTGACTGCCTATCTGACCTCCATAATCCAGTTAACACGATACTTGGTACCCTTAACGACTGTTAAAGATCTACAAAACACCACAATAAACTACACCTACAGTCAGATATAGACACAAAAACAGACAAACCCGCAATCAGTTTATGAAGACGTCTAGATATAACGAAAACCATCAAAGCTAGGATGATTGATGAGTATACCCCGACATAAGTGTGAGTTGTGACGGCTCGATGCCGCGACGTGCTCCTATGTAGATTGAACGGAAATCGTTTTAGTATAATCTCGGATTTCCATCACTATATCCAGCAAAGTCAACCCTTACGAACCGAAATGCGTAGGCAGAGGACGGAAAATAATAACAACAATGGAGTTTATTTATAAGTTTGTTGTGTTTGAATTGTCCCGTATTATATGGGACTTAAACATAACTGGTGAAATGTGGGTGTAGGTACTATAGGTACACCTCTGCCTAACCCTCTGGAAACAAGGCGTGATGTTATGTTATGTTTGAATTAATTATTTAACATGATACATGTATTCGCCGGTAGGAAGATGTAAATAGGTACATAACACTGCAGCCGTGTTCTCGAAGGGTAGGTAATATGTAGGCACATTTTACAAGTTATCTATATCTATAACGGAGAGGGTACGTGTCTCTTTCGCTATTATCAGCCATATTTAAACGTAACGTAGCGTACTATGGGTAGTGTTGGTTATTGCGGGATAGAAAAACCGTTTGCAGCTAGCTCAGATCAAATTACAATTTACGATCACACTAGCATTTTACACACTGTAGCTACACGACACAGCTATTCGAAACGCGAGACAGTTTCTAAGCGTCTTCACCGTTTTACCGCCTCCCAGGAAGTCTGCTTAGCTCCGGCTGGTCCGAGCGGTACGTTGTAGACTCTGTCGAGCGCCGCTAGGCGGCGCTGGCATCCCGATTAGTCAACTCAGTAACGTATTTCCTTGGCTTTGCTTGTCATTTAATAAAAAGTTGAATAGAATAGAAATTTATGTATCTAGTTGTCAAAGTTGAAGCCTTAATAAATAGAATAGTTATTCAGTTGGGGATCTAACTATATTTGCTCACTTTGCTTCTACTAATTAATTCGATGAGTAACTTTTGGCAAACAAGACTGAATTATTTTATTTTTACAATAATTAATTCGATGAGTAGAAAACTGGCGGCAGAAAGTACCTATTACTACATCTGATGGCCAATTCTCTTACTTAAAAACGTGCACATTCTAGTTGTTAGTTGTCAAACTTGTCAAAAATGTTGGTAAATTGATTGTATTTTTGACAGATTGCGAATAAGATGCGAATGCGAACGTTCTTAAAATTATGGGAATTGCCCCTCTGATCCCACAATGAAATATAACTAATTCCCTTATTATCTAGTCCCCGACTAGGTAGGCATGTAGGGGTGCATATTATAGGTGCATTTCGCCAGTTTTGCATCATATGCGCCAGTTTCTTGAACGAAATTTCTCAAAATTAATGTGACAAATTGACAAGCGCGCATAAACTGCTGTGATTGGATGAGTGATTAATCAACAGCCAACCGGAGCGGTTTACGCGCGCTTGTCAATTTTCCACATTAAGGCGCAGCATTCCGAAAACGGGGTTTTTTAAAGCAGTGTATCTCTTAAACCGTAAATAATTTTGACCAAAAAAAAAGAATGATATTTTCAAGTCAAAGTCAAAGTCAAATAATTTATTTCATTTAGGCACAAAAAAGGCACTTATGAACGTCAACATTTACAAAAAAAAAAGATATAATAATTGATTCTAGTCGCCCATTCCAAAAGGTTGTTTTCGTATGGAGAAGAATGGGCAAGAAACTCCACCGTTACTCTTTTTAAAATATTTTCACAATATTCTGTATACATTAATTATATAATTATATGTGAAGACGATGCACCTAGAATAAGATTACTATACCACGATAGGTAAAAAGAATGAAAAATGAAGGAATGACATAAATTAATTATGTGATAGATGCATGGTGCTCACATATTTACAAACATTGTAAAATTATACGATATTCTTAACATTTTAACAAGTATTACTAATAATAAGTCAGTGTGTGAGTTCAAGTAATCACAGAATATAAAATTAATGTTTAAAAAAAGAATATTATACAATTAAATTGGCAACCAGTTTGATTTTGTCTAGATTCTAAAATTGTCCTATGGAGCAGGACCAGCATGTTTCCAAGCATTTTTATCTTGGATATAATCCTCTAATTTGTAATATGCTTGTTTACAAAGTGTACTTTTTATATGAGTTTTAAATTTTCTTTCATTTAATTCTAATACATCACAAGGTATTCTGTTGTAACATTTAACACAGTACCCCATAAAAGATGTATTTACTTTAGATAGTCTGAAAAATGGTTGATCTATTTTATCTTTATTTCTAGTATTAAAATTATGTCTATCACTTATTTTATTAAAAAGATGTAGATTTTTTCTCACATACATAATATTCTCATAAATGAATTGGCAAGGTACCGTCATAATATTAATCTTTTTAAATAGTTCCCTGAGAGATTCGCGACGACTTAGATTATAAATGGCTCTGACAGCTCTCTTTTGTAAAATAAAAATGGATTCAATGTCAGCAGCCCGACCCCATAGTAAAATGCCATACGACATAATACTGTGGAAGTAACTAAAATAGACCAAACGCGCGGTTTCTACATCTGTTAACTGTCTTATCTTTCTAACAAAGACAAGTTTTATTTAATTTCAAATCTTATTTAATACAGTGTTTTTCAAGTCAAGTCAATTCAAGTCTTATTTAATACAGTGATGGAACTCAAATCATAATTAAACATACATTAATGCTTCAAAAAAATCTTCAAACACACCTCTTAATTGTCTTTAAGCAGTTTATACCTTCACTAACAATTATAATTATAATTAAAAATATACCATAAAATGTCTAATGTCAACCTGCATTCAGTATTGGATGATGAGTAACATAAGCAATATGATGAAAAAAACAACGAAAAACATTGAAAAAGTTCAAAAGTGTGGTTATTTTCTTTACTCTTTACACGTAAAGAAAAGGACAGAGACAAAGGCAAATCGGAACCCTGCGCCTTAATTTTGCATTTCGGCATTAGAGAACTAAATAATTCTAATGAAAATTAAACATTTCTCGTTAGAGGTTCTAATTATTTTCAAGTAGACATACATACATAAACTAGCGCCTTTGTTTCCATGGGGGTAGGCAGAAACTACAGAACGCCTTGACCTGCTACGATCCTTACATACTCCTATTGCCTCGTTTACATTCATACATCTGGTCATACACGCACGCCGGTTGCGAGTACTACGCAGCTGTCCTTTCTGAAGAACATCACCAATAAGGTCAGTATATGTCCTCCTAGAGCGTCCCCTCCCGGCGTTTCCACTCATATTTAATTTTCAAGTAGACACACATTTAATAAAGTAAGGACTTCCTTAAAACATAATTACATCCTAAAACTACAGATAATTGTTTACCTACTGAATAAGGTTCACGAAATTATTCGGCTGAATTACATGTTTTTAAAGGTTCTACATTTTCAGATGTAATTACGCAATTTGTTACAATAATAAACTTTAAGTAAATTTAATGTAAAGTTACTAAATCAAGAAGTTCATTACCATGTCCGGTTTTGCTTACCTACAGGTTTGTTTCGGGGTTTTCCGACTAATTACGGACTCAAGCAAAGCCCATAATTTGTACATACTGAAAATCTTGATAATTATGTCACGCATACCTATTTATAACTTATGACTAAAGTTTCTACCCTTTTTAAAAGATTGATTTTGAAATATTGAAATTTGGAGTTGGAGGGTAAAAAAAAGTTAATAAGCGGCATTGACTCCCCTCATCTTTCGCACCTCAGCTTTCTAACTACGCAACACATTTTTGTAAACGATTACGACAAATTTGTTTCATTTTGACAGGTCAAAATCATTCATATTACGTTGTTGAGCATATACTCGTACCTACCTATATGATACCCACGACTATATAATAAGACTTGAGAATTATGTTAACAAATTCAAAAGAATGTTATCAGACTTTATGGTTAAAAAAGCGTACTATTCTATTGGTGAATTCTTTTAAACAAGTTAAATAAATAATAATTAGATATATCAAATGTCCGATTTGTTGAGCTTTTAATTCTATCTAAGTGCAACTACCTATATAATGTAATGAATAATAGTAAGTATATATTTTGATTTGAATAATACAATGCATGAAAAATCGTAAATTGGTAAATTCCTTAATTATTTTGACATTATACAAGGTGTTAAAGTAATTGCGTGCCATAGCTTAGGGGTATGTTCAGTATCGATAAAGAAAGCCAGGAAAAATAAAAAAATAAACGAAAAAAAAATAACTTGAAAAAAATTTATTGCAAGATCAACCTAATTTAGTACCTCCTAACTTATAATAGCAATCGTTTAGAATTAATAGTTATTTATCCAACATGTGAGGAAAGTTCGTTTTTCCTATGAGTTTTGATTTTGAGTCTTGAGCAAACGAAGGATTGAAAAATAGAATCACGAGCGCAGCGAGTGATTATAAATTTCAATCCTGAGTAAGCGAAAGACTCAACAAAACGAATAGCAAATGAACTTGCTCACATGTTGCATACAAAACTTTTCACCACGACCAGCAAGAAAGTATTCAGTCATCATAGGTAAATAAATTAAATAGACACAAAGCAAATCAAAATAATTCTTTATTTTTTTAAATATCTGTAAAACTTAACATAAAAAAATCAGGCAAGGTTAGTTTCTGAACGGGATCATTACTTTCCTCACTGTTCAAACAGTGAGGAAAAACCAACTTTCCTCACTGTTCAAGCAGTGAGGAAAAACCAACTTTCCTCACTGTTTTCGTAGAGGAAAGACACTTCTTTCGTGCGGGAGTGGTGAAAAATTATTTTATTTGTTTATATGCTATAATTACTTACCTACTATCGAACGCGTTGTCATTTTGTCGCTACAGTTACGCTAAAATAGGGAGAAGAAATACTTGGAATTGTAATTTACATACCGTCGTCAAAGTCAAAGTCAAAGTCAAATAATTTATTTCAATTAGGCACAAAAAAGGCACTTTTGAACGTCAAACTTTACAAAAAATTATAATAACTGATTCTAGTCGCCCATTCCAAAAGGTAGTTTTCGTATGGAGAAGAATGGGCAAGAAACTCCACCGTTACTCTTTTAAAAAAGTCATTATATCTTGTATACACTAATTATATAATTTTAAGTGAAGACAATGCACCTAGAATAAGACTACTATACCACGATAGGTAAAAATAATGAAAAATGAAGGAATGACATAAATTAATTATGTGATAGATGCATGGTGATCACATACTTACAAACATTGTAAAATTATACTATATATAATAAGTAATACTAATAATAAGTCAGTGTGTGAGTTCAAGTAGGTAATCACAAAAAAAAAAATGTAAAAAAAACAAAAACAAAAAATATACCATTCAATTAGAAACCAGTACGATTTTGTCTAGATTCTGAATTGTCCTATGGAGCAGGACCACCATGTTTCCAAGCATTTCCATCTTGGATATAATCCTCTAATTTGTAATATGCTTATTTCCAAAGTGTCGTCGTAGCGTTAGTTCGATTCGCGTTCGATAGTAGGTAATTAATTAAAGCATTTAAACAAATAAAATAATTGTAATTCTAAACGATTGCTATTTTGTTAGTAGGTGCTAATATAGGTTTTTTTTTCTGGCTTCCTTTATCGATACCGTACTGAACCTACCCCTAAGCTATGGCACGCAATTACTTTAACATCCTATATACTCTGACATTACTTTTTAATTTGAATCCATGACAATATTTACTTATAAATTTTAACTTAAGGGTATTACCTTGCCCGTTGACCTTAAAGATTTGACCTCTGTACTAGTATTTGTTTATTTGGCGCCACCTACCGACCAACGACCATACTAAAATAAAACGGACTGAAGATTAAAGAAGAACACAGATGTGTCGCAGAGTTGTCATTGTTTTTGCCTATTTTATTCGCTCTCTAAGAGATTCTAATACATATTTTTGTTCCTCTAGTTTTTATAGTCTGGTACGAGTATCTACCACATCATAATTTTATAATTTATTTTGTACTACACGATGCACTATGCCTGCTGACATAGCTTTCATTCAACTAAATGATACATTCTGAAGGTCTGATGATGACCTGGTAAGTACTTATCGGTTCTCGGTAACGGGAATAGTTAGAATGATCTAGTTTTCAACATTTATCTAATTGTGCACGGGTGCTATTACATGATACATTCTGAAGGTATGATGATGACCAGGTAAGTACTTATCGGTTCTCAGTAACGGAAATAGTTAGAATGATCTAGTTTTCAACATTTATCTAATTGAGCACGGCTGCTACTACATGATATATTCTGAAGGTATGATGATGACCAGGTAAGTACTTATCGGTTCTCAGTAACGGAAATAGTTATAATGATCTAGTTTTCAACATTTATCTAATTGAGCACGGGTGCTACTACATGATACATTCTGAAGGTATGATGATGACCAGGTAAGTACTTATCGGTTCTCAGTAACGGCAATAGTTAGAATGATCTAGTTTTCAACATTTTAATCTAATTGTGCACGGGTGCTACTACATGATACATTCTGAAGGTCTGATGATGACCAGGTAAGTACTTATCGGTTCTCAGTAACGGGAATAGTTAGAATGATCTAGTTTTCAACATTTATCTAATTGAGCACGAGTGCTACTACATGATACATTCTGAAGGTATGATGATGACCAGGTAAGTACTTATCGGTTCTCAGTAACGGGAATAGTTAGAATGACCTAGTTTTCAACATTTATCTAATTGAGCACGGGTGCTACTACATGATACATTCTGAAGGTATGATGCTGACCAGGTAAGTACTTATCGGTTCTCAGTAACGGAAATAGTTAGAATGATCTAGTTTTCAACATTTATCTAATTGTGCACGGGTGCTACTACATGATACATTCTGAAGGTATGATGCTGACCAGGTAAGTACTTATCGGTTCTCAGTAACGGAAATAGTTAGAATGATCTAGTTTTCAACATTTATCTAATTGTGCACGGGTGCTACTACATGATACATTCTGAAGGTCTGATGATGACCAGGTAAGTACTTATCGGTTCTCAGTAACGGAAATAGTTCGGATGACCTAGTCTTCAACATGTACCTAATTGAGCACGGGTGCTACTACATGGTACATTCTGATGGTATGATGATGACCAGGTAAGTACTGATCGGTTCTCAGTAACGGGAATAGTTAGAATGATCTAGTTTTCAACATTAATCTAATTGTGCACGGGTGCTACTACATGATACATTCTGCAGGTCTGATGATGACCAGGTAAGTACTTATCGGTTCTCAGTATCGGGAATAGTTAGGTGTTTATACCCCCCTATTCTTTATTTGTAATATCATATGTATTAGGATATAGGTATGTATTGGTATATTTGTATGTGAGCCATAAACAATATTATCTCTGTGAAAACAAAATATTTAAAAAAAATAGCAGTTCTGTACAAAAGTGAAATAGGTACATGATCATAATAATTATATGGGACAGCTGTTTTTTTTTTAATATTTCAGACTTGGTCCCATCCATGGTAAAAGTTACTCCTATTCATGAGTACTATGTTTTATAAAAGTTTGTCCGGGTATTTTGTTTACACCTTATTCACAAGATCAAATTAAATTAGCTGGCAAAACTTCACAGACGTGATGGGTATCGCCAGCTAATTAATTTGACCATTTTTTTACATCATTCCCACCAGTAATAAAGTTGGATGTCTGATATCGACTGGTATAAATAAAAAAATAATTTAAGTTTTGATTTTGTTTTAATGTTGCCACTGTGACTGTTCCTAAATTGTTTAATTAATTGTACAAAAAATCAAAAGTCATTTATTCAAACTAGGCTGAGAATCAGCACTTTTCGAACGTCAAAATTACATAAGACAGTCCCCCAAAACGCCCACCCTTCACCACTTCCTAGTGCTTTTGCTGGGAAGAAGAAGTGGCGCAACAAACTCCCCAGCAGCACAGCTGTCTGTTCAGTTAGAAAAAGAAAAGATTCTATACAATAGTATGCAAGATAATTTACATTACGCAAAAATCTATTTAAATTATAAATTAATAGCCTTAAGACAGCTAGCACACGCCAATATACCAACCAAAAACATCGAGAACTATACTCAAGCAGAAATAAAAATAACTTAACTTAAACAATATCTAAAAAAAGAAAATAATGCCACCAGGCATAAAGGGCGTGCCCGCTTAAATATAGCTGTAACTAGAAGTTATAATTGATAAACTAGGACCATCGAGGTAAAATAAATAATTGTCGAGGTCGCTAGCTAACCACATCTTGCAATACAACTAATAAAAATAAAAAAAATGAATAGATGTCATGTTGTGTTGATGTGTCAACGATAAATTAAAATAAGTAAAATTATAAACAATTATTTAAACTCACCTATCCTGTCAGTCGGTAAACTAATTCTGAAGCAAGAACCAAGTCCAGGTTATACCAAGCCCAACAAATGAGTTATGAACCTTATGAAGCCGGTGAAAGGGAGCACGTAGTTTGTCCTTACTTCTAGTGTTAACATTGTGTTTTTAGTGTATAAGTGTATATTTTGCCTAATATATAAGATGTTGGCGAAGATGAATTGTGATGCCGCTGTGAGGATACCGATGTCTTTGAAAAAATCTCTCAGAGAAACTAAATACAATAATAACACAGCCTCAAACTCTTAATTCTCGTTAAAAGTCACTGAAATTCAAATACCGTGAACAGGTCGGTTGGTCATTTATCGGGATTGGTGTTGGTGATGATGGAGCATGTAGGTTTTCTTGAAGTACGCACATATTTTCGTCTTCTGGTTTTTGTTGGTTATGCACCTTTTTGCGGTTTTCTTTGTTCTTTATTGCCTGTAAAATATATGGCGGATTTCTAATTGCCATATTTCGACTATGCCGCGGATCCAAAAGACCCGGCAAAATACAATTTAAATAAAATGTACATAATTTTAATTTCATTTTATTTTCAAAAAAATCATCGTCCCTAATAATTGTTTCTGTTTTCAGAGGCTTTGACTCACTGAACCATACTCCAAATAAACATTTTGTTTTGCGAGTCACATGCAATTGCCCTTGAACTTGGTAATACCAATTGTGGGTTTTATTAACCTGCAAAGTGCTCGAATTATTTTTAACCCAAAAATTTACTTTTTTCTGAGCAATGGCTTCGTCTAGTCCTATCTTGTGCGCTAAGATTGGACATTTCACCTCTACTATCGCTTCTTCTCCAATAAGCCCATCTGGTGTAGCTCCTAAATATGGAATCTCGGGATCTATAAAAAGTCCGCATGGTCTAATTTCAACATCTTCTTGTATAGATAGCTGATCTAGTGCTTTTTTTTCGTGTTCTCTTCCATGCTGTAGAGGGGCAGCATCTATATTTATTTTGTAGAGCAGTCGCTTAACTATGCTGGCACAACTAGTATCAGGCCTCATTTTAACAACTCTTCCAAAGTTTGAGGCTGTCAACAAGGAGCGCCGGAGTTCGAGCCATTCGCTCGACTCGCTCTGCAAAATTGTTTGCCTTTCAATTTGACTTCTTTCTTCCTCACTTTTATCTAAGTTGGATAGAAAGTTCTCCTTCATTTGTTCTAGCATCGCATCGCTCACATCGGGCTTTAAGGTTTGTTCTCCATAATCTTTATTTACGGCGCCATGTGTCTGTCGTTTTTTGTAATTGATATGTTTCAACAAATTTCTTTTTCTGCGATACTTGTTATCTAAGGTGCTCATTTTGCCCTTAGGACTTTGCCCGACAATTGTTTTATACAACATGGAAACAGGTTTTCTTTTAGTATTAAAATTGACTGCAGACGCTGAACATCGAGTTTGGTATCCACGCCGGCACGAGTAATTTACTCTTTTACCACCCACAAATTTGGCTACCACGCTATGAAAACTTTCCACGATGTTACTGTCAACATCATGAACGAGACTTCTGGAATGCCCTGCAATAGTGTTAATGAAAAAACATATTTTCTGCCATAAGGAACTTGTAAAAAAAGCTTGCGGTAAGATTTCAATATTTTGTGGACTGCTACAGAAATGGCTTTTACATTTAGTATGGTTCCCAAAGGCATGTAAATGTACAGTCTGAATGTCCTCAAAAAGTCTCTGAGTACTAAAATCTAAATTGTCTAACGAGTCGTGGTATTTTTTGCTGCATTTTCGTATTGCTGACCTAATGCTCATGATGCGTTTTTTTGTGATTAATTTTCTAAAACATATAAGATATTTCGTATCAGTGGTCAGGTTTTCTAATTTGTTGCACAAGTTTCTTAGAAGGTGGTTCCTACATTCTACCTTTTCAACAGTAAATTGAGGATAAGGTCTTGCTTCCAATATTTTCGCATACGTGCTAGAGTCCCCGTCAGAAATGAGACGACCATAAATCAGACCATACATTTCGATAGATGCTTTAAACCCTTCCACAATTTATTGTTGACTCCATGGCAGTCGATGATCCCGTAAAATTCTTAAAGCACTGGTGAGTTCTCGGATTTTGATTTTTATTAAAGTCCTGCGTACATATGCTACAGTATTTATTTTTAATGCCAAGAAACAAAATCTTTTTTGTGTGTCTTCCAATTATTGCAGCAGCTCCTGACAGTGCTGAGTAGTTCTTTTTGTAAGACCTCTTACTCCAGCATCCGTCTACAACCACATCTATAATAGGTATCCCCTCTTTTCTGACACGACCTTTTTCTAAAGCAATTCTTTTTTCTTCTTCAGCAGCTTCATTCATAGATTTACTGAGTGCTTTATCCCAGGCGTTGGAAACAATGTCGTGCCGTTTCTGGTATACAGGCTCAGTCATCACGGGCAAGTCAAATGCTGATAACAGTTCCTCTAATTGCGAATACCCTATACCAACTGAAACTGCACCCGCGACCGCTGCTGTATTAATATCTAAGTCACCAGTGACATTACAAAGAGAAAACTTCTCTTTACACATCAAACATTCTACTGTAAACTTAGAAGCAAGTCCAACACGTTTCTCTCCTATAACTTTCAAACTTTGTATACCACAGTTAAAAGTACCATGGCCGCCTATTTCTTGTATTTTGGAAAAAAAATAAGCTATATCTATAACTCGTCTTCCAGATATATTTTTTGTTTCTGCTTGTGATTCTTCTTCTTCAATAATCAAATCTGGTAAATGTTCATCTTCTTCAACCTAAAACAAACGTTTTAACAATACGGGGTCAAATCAAATTAGCTAGGGAAACTATCTAATAAATACCGCAGTGTAAGCAAACAGAATAAGTTACCGGCATAATTTGCTCTGCCCCTTCATCGACTGCCATACTAGACAGACCGTAAGTTTCTGTTAACGGCTGAAGTTCCTGATTTTGCAATTCGGAGTTTTGCTGGTTTCTTAATTGCCTGAAAAATAATAACGAAGCAATGAGCAAAGCGTGAGTGAGCTAAGGTAATGTTTTTGCTATAAGTCTCGTAAAAGCATATACACCACAAAAAAAAACTAAAACGTATTTTATCTAGGTATGACATCATGAGTGAACAAGGTCTCCAAGATACCTTTGAAATGAGTCCAAACACGATGGTTCTACGTAGTGCCGTCAATGAGATCCTATACCCACCTTCGGAGTCCATCATCAGGTAGGTGACATCATCAGTCACCAAGGTCTCCAAGAGACCTTTCAAATGAGTCCAAACACGATGGTTCTACGAAGTACCGTCAATGAGATCCTATACCCACCTTCGGAGTCCATCATCAGGAAGGTGACATCATCAGACACCAAGGTCTCCAAGAGACCTTTCAAATGAGTCCAAACACGATGGTTCTACGAAGTGCCGTCAATGAGATCCTATACCTACCTTCGGAATCCATCATCAGGTAGGTGACATCATCAGTCACCAAGGTCTCCAAGAGACCTTTCAAATGAGTCCAAACACGATGGTTCTACGTAGTGCCGTCAATGAGATCCTATACCCACCTTCGGAGTCCATCATCAGGTAGGTGACATCATCAGTCACCAAGGTCTCCAAGAGACCTTTCAAATGAGTCCAAACACGATGGTTCTACGAAGTGCCGTCAATGAGATCCTATACCTACCTTCGGAATCCATTATCAGGTAGGTGACATCATCAGTCACCAAGGTCTCTAAGAGACCTTTCAAATGAGTCCAAACACGATGGTTCTACGAAGTACCGTCAATGAGATCCTATACCCACCTTCGGAGTCCATCATCAGGAAGGTGACATCATCAGACACCAAGGTCTCCAAGAGACCTTTCAAATGAGTCCAAACACGATGGTTCTACGAAGTGCCGTCAATGAGATCCTATACCCACCTTCGGAGTCCATGATCAGGTAGGTGATATCATCAGTCACCAAGGTCTCCAAGAGTCTTTTCAAATGAGTCCAAACACGATGGTTCTACGAAGTACCGTCAATGAGATCCTATACCCACCTTCGGAGTCCATCATCAGGAAGGTGACATCATCAGACACCAAGGTCTCCAAGAGACCTTTCAAATGAGTCCAAACACGATGGTTCTACGAAGTGCCGTCAATGAGATCCTATACCCACCTTCGGAGTCCATGATCAGGTAGGTGACATCATCAGTCACCAAGGTCTCCAAGAGTCTTTTCAAATGAGTCCAAACACGATGGTTCTACGAAGTACCGTCAATGAGATCCTATACCCACCTTCGGAGTCCATCATCAGGTAGGTGACATCATCAGTCACCAAGGTCTCCAAGAGTCTTTTCAAATGAGTCCAAACACGATGGTTTTACGAAGTACCGTCAATGAGATCCTATACCCACCTTCGGAGTCCATCATCAGGTAGGTGACATCATCAGTCACCAAGGTCTCTAAGAGACCTTTCAAATGAGTCCAAACACGATGGTTCTACGAAGTGCCGTCAATGAGATCCTATACCTACCTTCGGAATCCATCATCAGGTAGGTGACATCATCAGTCACCAAGGTCTCCAAGAGACCTTTCAAATGAGTCCAAGCACGATGGTTCTACGTAGTGCCGTCAATGAGATCCTATACCCACCTTCGGAGTCCATCATCAGGTAGGTGACATCATCAGTCACCAAGGTCTCCAAGAGACCTTTCAAATGAGTCCAAACACGATGGTTCTACGAAGTGCCGTCAATGAGATCCTATACCTACCTTCGGAATCCATTATCAGGTAGGTGACATCATCAGTCACCAAGGTCTCTAAGAGACCTTTCAAATGAGTCCAAACACGATGGTTCTACGAAGTGCCGTCAATGAGATCCTATACCTACCTTCGGAATCCATCATCAGGTAGGTGACATCATCAGTCACCAAGGTCTCCAAAAGACCTTTGAAATGTGTCCAAACACGATGGTTCTACGTAGTGCCGTCAATGAGATCCTATACCCACCTTCGGAGTCCATCATCAGGTAGGTGACATCATCAGTCACCAAGGTCTCCAAAAGACCTTTGAAATGAGTCCAAACACGATGGTTCTACGTAGTGCCGTCAATGAGATCCTATACCCACCTTCGGAGTCCATCATCAGGTAGGTGACATCATCAGTCACCAAGGTCTCCAAGAGACCTTTCAAATGAGTTTAAACACGATGGTTCTACGAAGTACCGTCAATGAGATCCTATACCCACCTTCGGAGTCCATCATCAGGTAGGTGACATCATCAGTCACTAAGGTCTCTAAGAGACCTTTCAAATGAGTCCAAACACGATGGTTCTACGAAGTGCCGTCAATGAGATCCTATACCCACCTTCGGAGTCCATCAGCCCACCATCAGGTAAGTGACATCATTAATCATCTAGACACGGTCGGTCTCCATCCTCCGCCAAACGAAATTCTCAAGATAACTAAAAACGATAAAAAATAAACACACTAGAATGTACTCAATAGGTTAGGTACTTACCAATAGTTTTGGAGAGCTCGGCCACGCTTCACCTTACATTTATTCTTATATTTAGGCATAGTCAGGCTTACTCTATGACAGGTTCAAAAAACAAAACGAAATTACAAACTGCTTTACATATATTTACAAACTTAATTTGTATGGTTGATTTACGAAATATTTATATTTGTACTATTTAAAATATGATTTCATTCAAAAATAATTCAAAACGTAAACTTTTAGATTTTATTTGGAAAAAATAACGCGCGTATAGTCCTTCCGTCACAAGAGTCATCAGGACACTGACGTGTCGCGTCCCGAGTACGCGTCACAGGCCTTAGCGGGGGTGCTCCAGTGGGGTACTGGTGAAGTTTCGGGTTTTTGTTCAATAGTTAAAAATATTAAAAGAAATAACAAAAAAAAAACAATACAAATTGTCCAATACGTCATAATATATTTTTGGTAGAAAATTCATGCCGAACTATTCAGCCGTTACAGAGAAAATTTACAATTTAGGTTGAAGAAGGACCTATTTAATAAGATTTTTTCCCAAAATTTAGGAAAGTTTATTAAAATTTTAAACAATACAATGTATTTGTGATGACCTTAAGTATAACATATATTTTTTACATGGAAAACGCACAAAAGGATTCATCTACAATCTTCTTTAAACCTACAGTATATTTAGGATTTGAGCGAGGTAATCCCCTTAATAAGTAAAAATTTGATTAAAATAAAAATAATGCTTTGTATAATGATATAATATATCATTATACAAGGCATTATTTTTTAATTTGTTACATTATGTAACGGATTAATTGGATATTAAATGAAATTGTGTAACCATAATTATGAATTTTGCATGCCTCAATTAGACAATACAGTGGACTGCGCATTCAGTTCACATCAAAAATGTATAAAATGTACTGTGTTGAGCAATAAATATTTGAATTTGAGCAGTTTTTTTTTGAACTTATGAAGCAATGCATAGCAATTTGTTTCAAAACAATGATCGTGTATTACGCAATTAGTGTACTCGTCAGCTGAACGTGAAATCTTTACAAGGGGCGGCTGTCTCGACATAGATAGCGATCAAGTACGGAATTATTTCGTGCCTGTCAAGCAAGTCGCGCGCGTCTAGGGACTCTGTTAGGACTTTGAAACCGAATTCGGAAATATAGCGATCGCTATATATGTCGAGACTGGTCAGTACAGTCACGAGCATAGTACCTCACACTTACGTAAAATTCTACTTTCTCGTGAAATAACGATTGCATCTTTGAGAAAAGAACTATTTAATAATTAGCAGTTAAGGTTTCGAAAACACTATTATGTTCGTAACAAATTAATAATCGTAATAAATTTATATGAATACTTTTGGTGAAAATCGCTTTAAAATATTGCGTAGGTAATTGTACTTAAGGTATTTATGCTCGTGACTGCACCTACATAGATATAAAAGACATCCACGCTTCGCAAACGAATTTATTTACAGCAGACGCTGCTACCCTAGATGTAATCCCTCAGTCGGTCGAGGTGGTATTAATTTCCGCCAACCATATAGTCCACTTTATTAAATATTGAAGTGCGCAATTTTATATCGCGAAAAGTATTTAAAGAAAAGTTTCTACTGTATTTATTATTGTAAATTATGCACATAAACCACCCGGAATAAGAAAGGAGGAGCTCGTGGCTAAGTAATAACAGTCGCACGGGTCGATCCATCAGGTTAAGCTACGCTTGCCGGGGTTGGTCTGTGGATGGGTGACCATCTTTACATACCGAGACTCCTCCGTCCCTCGGAAAGCACGTTAACCCGTTGGTCCCGGCTGTCATTCGGATCTTTGACAACCGTTACGGGCCGTCAGAAGCCCGAAAGTCTGTCAACCAGTCTTACCAAGGGGTATCGTATTACCCAGTTACGGGGTTGTGGATAGGGTTTCCAACTCTACTATATAATCTAGTATCCTGCTATATTAGAGGCCTAAATAGGATATTTCTAAAGAAAAAATATAGTAGGCGAAACTACTATATTTTTATTTCAGTACAAAAATACAGATGATCGCAATATGGACAGTATTAATCTCATAAAAGCTGAATTAACGGTATTTTGTAACCTTAATTTTGAGTGGTCATTTTAAAAAAAACCTGTTAGTAAAGGTCCATACTCATAGTAACAAACAATATTCATTTAAATAATATAAATGTTTTTGAAACATAACTAGTATATTTTTTCGCCATTTACAATATTTTTACAGGCAAAACGTCTTCGAAAAAAGGGAAAAGGCTAGGCAGATAGAAACCTACAAATTCCAATTTAAATATTTTTATTTGTAGAATATGTAACAAAATAAGTACAGGTGTTAATATTAATAACATGAACGCTATGCCTTACCGTCAACGGCGCACTAATATTCTAATTATAATTTCAAATAAATTAGTAATAAATGCAATAAAAACATTAAAATAATAAGTAAAACTAAATTATTTTAATTCAAAATGAATACTTACTTATCTAAAAAAAAAAGTTTGTTTAATTCAATTAGGTAAACAAACTTTTTAATATGTATAATAAACCAAATAAAAACATTAAAATTTAATTTAATAATGCATTTCAATTATTAACAAATTAAAATATTCCTAACAATAAATAAAAAACAATCAATTATAATTTGTCGTCGAAATACATTGATTGACCTTCCGGAATACTCGTACATTATCAAAATGATGGGGAAAACCGTTGCGTAGTTTAGAAGAACAACGCGGTCACACAGACAGACTCAAAAAAACATTTTCACAAAAAATAAAACCGACTTCCAATAAAAAACACTACAAAGTGAAAAATTACTTTGATTTCGGAAGTCGGTGTCTTGAGTTTTTTATTTTCGTTTTTTTTGCCACCGACTTCCGAAATCAAAGTAATTTTTCACTTTGTAGTGTTTTTTATTGGAAGTCGGTTTTATTTTTTGTGAAAATGTTTATATTTTTCGCTTTTTAGTTGTGGTACCTACACAAAACCCCCACAAAAAATTGAATACCAAGTAAATTACAGCGATATGAACTATTAGAATATCATCCACATATACTAGGTGGGAAAAATATGTATTATTGAAGCTAACTCAAAAACCCTTCATCAGATCTTGACAAAATTTATATGGGACCACTTCCGAAGTATTCCCTACCAAATAAAAAATGAATCATCAAAATCAATTCATAATTGGCGGAGTAATCGCGTAACAAACATACAAAAAAAAAAAAAAAAAAAAAAACATACAACCGAATTGAGAACCTCCTCCTTTTTGAAGTCGGTTGAAAAGCGACTTTAATTTAAGTATATATATCGAATACAATCGTCAATTATTTTGAGACGGATAATACGATGTTTTAACCGACTTCCAAAACGGAGGACGTTGTATTCGTCTGTATGTTATATATTTTTTTAAATGTTTGTTCATCGATATTTTCGTCAATTGTGCGCCGATTTTGTAAATTATAATTCCTTTGGTAGAGGAGCTTGCGCGGTGGTCCCTTATAAATTGTATTAACTTTACTTGAGTAGTTTTTGAGTTAGCTTAAAAAATACGTATTTTTTCCACATGACATAGTAGGTACGATTCATAGTACGTATTCGAATTTTTGTGGGGTAGGTACCACAGCTAAAAAAATAACTTAAATTTCATAAATCTGTGGCAAAAAAGGAAAATTCAAAACACACCGACTTCCAAAATGAAAGTATTTTTTCACATTGTTAAGTGTTTTTTTTGTAAGTAGGTTGTTCTTTTTTTTTTGTAAAATGTTCATATCATCTATATTTTTTAACACATCAACATTCATTTATCTATTTTTTTTATTATATTTAAAAAATAAATAACCAGTAGGTACCCTAATTACGTAATACACGATCAATCGGAATTTGAATCGTTTTGAAACAAATTGCTAACCCTAAAAAAAAACTGCTCAGCAACGTCAATACCGCAGTGAATTTTGTTGAACTGTCAAAATGAAACAAATTTGTCTTAATCGTTTACAAATTTGTGTTGCGTAATTAGATAGCAGGTTAATACGACTGAAATCGATCCTATTTATTATTATTAGATCATGAAGAAAACGGCTGTCAGGTTTACTCAAAAGTTAAAGATAATTTGCAAAAAAAAACAACATTGAATTTGACAGTGATTCAGAATTAAATATAGCGCAACCTGAACTTTAAACTAAGTAAATGAAACTTTGTCTGAAACAACACCTCAAACCCACAAGCCTTCGAGAGGTAATAATAATGTTTTGTGCTATTTTTTATACTTAAATCATGGCTATTGTAAAAAAAGGACTTGAATTTTTTTAACGTGGTCTCACAACACTTTAATTTGTGTTCATAGAAAGTTTACAGACATAAAAATTGCATTCAAAAACTTTCAAACAAGAACATTCTGGGTTTCAAGTAAAACAAGAAATTATTGTTTGTTATTTATTTTAAAAAAAACTTCAGACTTTTGTAAGGAGATGTACCTATAAGTATACAACACTTTTTTTTTATCATTCAAGGTAGCTGTAGCTACGACTAAACGCCGAAATCATCACAATTAATCTTCAAAGTAACAACGATATAGAAATAATTATAGAAGCATTTAACTACCTTGAATATCACCACGCAGAATCAAGTCCCGACTTTAGCAAAGCCCCCAGTCTGACATAAGTTGGCAACTTAATAAATAGCTCCGAACGGAGCTAAGCTCAGTAAGCACACATGATTAATCAAAAGTTCAACTTTACCCATTCTAGACGTAATTTAATGGTTCGTAGCAAAAATTCATTGTGCCACACACGAAGCGCATTGAGCATAAAGTAAGAAAGTTTCTGTTTAAAGAGTTGCTCGTACAGTTGTGGAAATTGGGAATCCGTCAGCTGTTTCGTTTTGTACCTAATTGGTCCAACTTTTTATTGCGTTTCGTGCAATATTTCAGACATTATTTTATATTGATTAATTTAATCGTTTATGAGTGTTTAAGTAAGCATGTGACTAATTTAATAGGTACCTATATCTTATACATTGCTATGAATCGGAATCCAAATGGGCACGGTGGGATTTTAGCGGTATACAATTTAAACCACTTACTCTTTATACGACTGTTATCAGTGCTAAAATGGTAGAATTGCTGGTACTCGGAAAAACCTATTTACAGTATTATTCAGGGTGACTTGAAAATTACGTATTCCTTTCAGGAAATTATAGTGCTAAATTGTTGTGTAGTGACAATTAAGCACCCCGTAGGGTGCTTCAACGCCTAGGCTGACCAATTTGCAACAATTAAACACCCCGTAGGATGCTTAATTGTTGCAAATGGGTCATCCTAGGCGAAAATTCATGTGATTCGAAAACCCTGTGTATCATTCATCCTCCATCAGTGCCGCAACCCAACAGAGTATCAAGTATCAAGCTATGCATTTCCTGTTTAATCTGATCTCGCATTTTTTTGGATTTCTGTACAATGAGAGGTCAACTTATACTGGAAATTTATAGCTTGATATGTAGCCATGTGAACAACAAACCGTCTCTAAAGTTGAGGCAATATTTGCACCCTTCGATACGATCCCGGCTCTTCTTAAAAGCTTGTGAACAATGTCTTATAGGCTTTTGCTTCCGAAGTGTAGGTCGCCCTCAGGCTATGTCAAATGACGATCTACGCAAGTTAGCTGGTAACAAATATGTATTCATAAAACTGGTCGAGAATCGCAGTGGCGTGCAATAAGTAATGCCTCGCCGCAGTTTATCGCATAGAGAGGTCAATCTAAACACGTGAAGCGCAGGCGCAGGCGGTCAGATCAATCTGACTATGGTCTAACCGGATACATACTTCAACGTAGTCGTAAAACCTGTATATCTCAACCTATCTTGAGGGGACTACAGGACCTAAACGTGACTAAATGCAAGTTTTATAATGCCTAAAAGTATATGATCCACTGCAGTAAACATTATCAGAAAAATATATGATATTCTTCAGGATTTAAGCTAGTAAGATAGTGTGTTGAAAACATAATACAAATAATTAGATTCGATAGAAAATAATTACGAAGATACTTTTAACGAATAAAAATCATATTAATATACAAAAACCAGAATGTGCAATAATTCTGGTTTTTGGCAGATTATTCTACAAGCAACATATTACCGTAATAGTGTTTTAATTTTTTGTGCAATCAATAGATTTTTGTAAATAGATAATTGCTTCCTATTTTCAAAGTGTTGACAATTTTTTTAGAGGGAAATTATTCAACACCCGAGAGGCAGCACAAAACGCTTTCTCTCTCTTTTTCACCATCATTCAGAGGATTTGTTCCGGAAGGTTTTTGTGATATTACTTATTCCTTATAAAACTTCCATATAAAGTATCGTGCAGACCGGCGCGACGCGACTCTAACAAGACAATAATAACAAGTCTAAGAAAACTTCACGGTAGAACAATTACCGGTGGCCTGCACGAGTCTTTAACGTTTTGTCAAGTCATCAAAACCGCGCAAAGCAGGGGCGGGTCGCTAGTGGATTATAAGTAATAAACTAAAGTATCACTAGTTATTTTTAATAAAACCTTAAAAGCTATATCATCTGTCAAACTCTTTTATTTCGTCCTCGATCATTGCAAAAATAGGAATGAAGAATTTCATTTGAAAGAATTCAATTTTGTCAGTGCCGTTGAATACTGCGGATAGTCAAAGAAAACCAGAATTTCATCATTTATTGCTAGCAGAAGTTCACCGTTTTTTAATAGAACAGACTCCTGCTGCCTAGGATTTATTAAAACAAGGCTACAGCAAATGAAAGATCTTTTTTCCAAACAGAAGTTCTACGGTACATCGCATAAATACAGGGTAATATAATTTGTATAGATAGAGTGATAGACGGGCGGATTAAAGCGTGCATTCTGAGAGTGGGCAAAGTTGCAAATAGATGTCAAATATTTCGCTGTTTTGATTAATTTGGCAATATTACCATAGATGTAAAACATATAATACCTATATCTATAAATATTACTGTATGGAAATATGAAATATGGCTAACTAGTGAACTTAAATATTGATTATGAAATGCAATAATTAATATAATAAATCACCGAATATTTCGTTTTAGATGTAAAAAACAGTATTTGGAGACTTTCAAAATGCCTTTTTTACACCTCAAATTGTTACAACATTACACGGTTACACAGTGTTATAATTGCAATTCTAGTTCGCTAGTTAGCCACATTTCATATTTCCATACATTAATATTGCCAAATTAATCAAAACAGTGAAATATTTGACAGCTATTTGCGACGTTGCCAACTTTCACAATAAACGCTCTTATGGCGTGATTAAGTACATACACAAACTCACGCCTCCATTCCATGGGAGTACGCAGAAACTACAGAACGCCACCTCCTACGATCCTTACATACTCCTTTAACCTCGTTTACGTTCATATACATCTGCTATCTAATTACGCAACACATTTTCGTAAACGATTACGACAAATTTTATTCATTTTGACATTTCAACAAAATTCATTGCGTTTTTTACGTTGTTAAGCAGATTGTTTTTTCGAACTCTTGAAGCAATGGATTAGCAATTTGTTTCAAAACGATTCAAATTCCGATTGATCGTGTATTACGTAATTAGGGTCACACACGCACACCGGTTGCGAGTACTACGTACGCACCTGACCTTTCTGAAGAACATCACCAATAAGGTCTCTATAATATCTCCTTCTAGGGCGTCCCTTAGCTCCCGGCGTTTCCACTCAGTGTGCACACTCTGCCTTTTATTAGTCGCCTTCCAACTTCCTCTCAACTCGACCAAATCTAAGCATAATCTTTTAACTTTTTGTCACTACTTCTTCTTTTGAACCACATCGTTGCCTTATCACATCATTAGTCAACCTAGCATTCATAGTCAAATAACACATGCTTCGCATAGACCGCATTTCCACAGCATTTATTCTACTTTCATGTTTCTTTTGCCTCACCCAAGATTCACTTCCATACATAAGCGTGGGCATCATTGTGAAAAGCCAGTCGAGCCTTCTTGGAGATCATTTGGTTGGTCACAAGCGTATATAAAGCAAAATGATAATTGTGAATACTACAATTTAGCACCGGGTTGTTATTATGCTTAGAGTTTAGTTTTCAAGAATTTGCGTTATCGCAAAATTCAATTTTATTTTAAATGTAAAACTTCAGATGGTCTGAAGTTTATTCAACTTATTCAAACCTACGTTTTGACCTTTAGTTAAAAAAATACTTAGTTACCTTTCAAATAACAACAAGCCTACTATCGGTAGCGGAGTCTACGAAGCTACGAAGCTACGAATGTGCTACGATTTTTATTTTTATTGGTGAGTTGAATTTATCCCAAGAACAAACTTACCTTTGTAGTTGTTTCGGAGATAAATATAGGGGATGATCAATTTTCATCTGTTTTCTTAAATATCTTCAAAAGTATCTATTTTAAAATTATTAAAAAAATACTTGAGATCCTGGCAACAAGCCCTTTCATTTGATATGTCACACGGTACAGTTTGCAACACTTTTTTTAAATGTGCTTATTTGCCCCCAAAAGTAATTCAAAATTTATTTATTTACGTTACACGTAAACACGGACGTGTTTGGGTCACAGAAATTCATTAGATTCGGAGCAAATTGGCTGTGACAGACGGACAGACAGACAGACACACGAGTGATCCTAAAAGATTTCTGTTTTTTCCTTTTGAGGTACGGAACTCTAAAAATTTACTGATATGTTTGATGATGATAATACTGAAATGGCCCGGTTCTTATCAATACTGTTTCCAGACTCTTTCAGGGTCTGTAAACGCGTGCCATTTTCGGTGGGTTGTGTATTTTTTTACACACATCTTTAACTTAAAAACACTTTGAATCAGGATATCATCGGTCGACTCGATGATTTACCGACCATATTTAGTTTTGTGTTTTTTAATTGATCGTTGAAGAGCGGTTTTTTTGATGATACTTCTGCATTTGAGATGGGCTTCCACTAACCGTCTCCTGATACATATTAGGAACCTTTTTCATCAATTATAGTTCCTAAGTGTGAATTAAAAAAAAATATTGTACCTATGTTAGGTACTCTTTTTTCCTTGAAGGTACACGAGGGCCTGGTCGGTTATCGACGTTTATGTACTTCGTAATTAATAATCACACACTTTTCAGCTTGATCACGCGATATTCTAGGTCATTTTGGTAGCGGACACATAGTAGGAACACCTTCCGAAGGCGCGCCGCGCCCGCGGCGCTTGGCGGGAGAAGTGCTTTCTGAAAACTTATGTACTGTTCGAACAGCGTCTGTTATCAGGAAGCATGCTACACAAAGAATCCCTCACCAATAACATAACATCACGCCTTGTTTCCCCGAAGGGATGGGTAGAGGTGTAAATATATTACACCCACATTTCGCCAGTTATGATTAAGTCCCATGTAATTCCCTGTTCGCAAGTATGTCTGTTTTGTGTGTCTACTTGCTACAGTAATTTTTTATTTTTTTTAATTCTTATTAGTCGCAAGTTAAAATGATACCGCTGTATTCTACATACCAAAATTGTAATGATCGCTTCTTTTGGTTTCCCATAAAACAATTATATGTTTAGCACAATTTATTCTATTCTAGGCCAATTATTTGTTAATAAAACAGCACTGAAAGGGTTTCAGTGCTTATAACGTAATATACCCTTCATAATACAATAATTATGCGTCAACGGCCTTTCAAAATTGGTTCAACATTAGTGATATATTCGCAGATTACATTATCCCTTTCAGCTTTTCTGAAAAAGGTGAGAAAATGCGGGAAAATGTGCGGCAGTTACGTAATTATCTGGTATACCCTATTAGTGGAAACTCAAAAGGAAGTCGTAATGGAACTAACTCCAAAACATTAGTGTGTCGACGTGAAGCAAGGCATTTACGGATAAGAGACCAAATTACCTGTCATACACTGAATAAATGAAATTAACTAACCTTTCAGTGACGTTTATTCTGTTTTTATATGTACTTACAAATTATTAATTCTGTTTATAAATTGAATATATAGATAATTTATTATATATTATCTTATAAAAACACTAGGTAATTTTCTAATTTATCAAATTTTCAATGTTTATGAGAAGTCATTATTGTAATCAGTTGACAATCATAAGCACAAATTCATTAATAGGAATTAGCCACGAATTAGCTATGAAAATTCATATTTTCAGTGGCCCTATGAAACCATATGAAGTTAAACATAATCTTATTGGTTAATGTTTGCATCTAGCACAAACTATCTAAGTATTTCTTCTCTCTATAAATACTACTATTGTTATAACTTTGTCCAGGAACACATTCCTGTTAGTATCTTACAACTCACTTTACACTTTATATTTTATTTCTTTTTACGTGTGTGCCTTTTAGTCTGTGCTAAATAAATGTATTTTCTTTCTTTCTTTCAGGCAGTTATAAATAAAAGTCGGTATTGTTTGTTTGTGAAGCATTTACATGAAACCTTTGATGTTAGTTCATTTTCAGTACCTACCTGTACTAGTTCGTATTGTTTTGTGAACTAAAAGTACCTTGTACACAGAAATACTGCATTGCCAAACTTTTGAGATATTTCGGTACATTCGTGACGAAAAATATTTCGTGAAATGTTTATTTTCTTCTCGCCGGAATTGATTTTGTTAATGATTGCAACACAATTATTAGCCGTGTGTTATTTTAGTCATAAAAACAAAAGATGTACTCGTACCTATATACCGCGTAGGTATACATATCTGATTCTAATTAAGCAAAAAAATCTGTATAAGTAGTCAAATTGATCTGTATAGTAAATCAATTAGATCGTGTTAGTATTGCACTTTTGTATGGAACAGCCAGCAGCTTTTTTTTTTCTTTTATTGGGTCATAGAAAAGGATAATCTTCATTTTGACAAGTAGGTACTACACTCTCGGAAAGTATTTCCCTAGTTTAACCTAACAACCTGTATAATGATGAAATTTCGTATCATTCTATCTCACTTTTCCCTAATATTCTTTCTCGCTGGCGTCGCTACGCCTACCGAGCACTGACCAAATACGCTCGAATCCCGACGATACGGAGTAAGTGCAGTTGCAGAGCTTGTAGGCGGCCAACTACTGCAGTACTGCCATTGGTAATACTAGCAGCTAAGGCCGTCTATCATCTATACTAATTATTTTAAAGAGGTACACGGGACGAAATGTGGGTGCAGTTCAACAAAATTTATAAGAGGTAAAATTGGTGAGTTTGTATGCATGGGGTAATCTTCGGAAATGATCCGATTGCGAAAATTACTTTCAGTAATGGGAAGCTAAAACATAAAATATATCCTATGAAACTCATAGGATATTATTTTATGTTAAAAAAAGAAATTTCACGCGGACAAAGTCGCAGGAAGAAGCTAGTTGACAATAAATAGGTAGGTATTGACTGCCTCGTTGGTCTAGTGGTCGCAAGCGCGACTGCTGAATATGAGGTCCTGGGTTCGATTCCCAGGTCGGGCAGTGTCATTGGGTTTTTCTTTCTGGATTTTCTCAGTAGCAGTCCGGAGTCTGGCTTTGTGCCCGGTTGATGGCAATAGGCTCGCCCTCTACACTTACATGAGACTTAATATAACTGGCGAAATGTGGGTGTACTATAGGTACACCTCTGCCCAACCCTTCGGGGAAACAAGGCGTGATGCTATGTGTGTGTGTGTATGTATTCAATTAATCGTGTCCTCGGATAACTGAGGCGCGGGCGTGGCGACGGTGTGGCGCGGGCGTTGCGCCGCCAGTTTCATATTTCATAAACGACATGGCGTGGAACATACACACAACACCCCCGCCCGGTTCGTCGTCGGTTGCCTCACTCGCACTACGCCTCTTGTGTATGTTCCGCGCCACTTAGTTTCTATACCTACATTTTGTAAGAAGTATGAAACGGGCGGCACAACGCCCGCGCCACACCGTCGCGCGTCGCCACGCCCGCGCCACTCACCATTTGTGTATGTCCCCCGCCTTAAGAGGTGTGGGTATTAATTAAGGGACCAAACTATTTGCATATAAACAAACCGATTTAATTTATTTTGATTGAATTTTAATGAAGTACGGCTTCTTCATCTGGATTCGCAATATTTGGCCGGAGATACGGCCAGAGACAACGAATTCCGACATTGTTCTAGGTATTTTTAATGGTCAATTGGGCTTATAAAGACGTGACGAAACAAATTAGTTGAGAGATAGTTAAACTCAATACGATTTTGTTTACAAAAATAAATAATTTATCAACATAAATATATAGATATTCTATAATTAAATATTTTACAAAAATAGCAATAATCATAGACAGCACGAATAAAGGTTTAGACATTATAATATTACCTAATAAAACTTAAAAACTGCCACCAGGCTGACTCCTATCTTTCAGTACTGAAAGTTCCACATCACTGACCATGGTACATACTTTCATGCGAACTTCTGCAATCTTCTGTGGCGGGAAATTACAAACAATATCAGCCATACTGGAGAAAAAATTATGGATAGGGGATTTTCCTGTGGGACAAGTAGCTTTAGTAACCAATTGTTGCAATATTACATTCCTTTCTTCCCTATCCTTTTTCAGTTCATCTATGATTGAGTCTATCTTTCGTTTCATTGGTCTTTTTGGCGGTGGAATTATATTTTGCTCTAGAACGGTGAAGTTTTGTGGTGCAGCCAGTGTCTGACTGGCATCACAAGTAGTAGTAACAATTGTTGGAGTATATGTAGTAGGCTGCTCTGCGTTGTTGCTACTTGATGTTCCCATTACGAATGGCGACTCTGATAATGGAACGTCTTCAGATGAATCGTATTCTTCCTTCACGCACTCAAAAGAAATCTCAATAGGATCCTGCGTAACATTGTCCACGATGTAGCTGCTTGAGGTTTCTCCTTCATCATGTGATTCTGACAAGAAGTTCAGTCTCTCGTCATCGTACTTTGAATATGAAGTGGCGTTACCAGCAATCTTTTTCTTTTTATTTTTCATATAATTGTCTCTTATATTTCGCCATTTTGATTTGCATTCTTCAGCTGTAACAAACAACCTTTCATTATGTTTCAAGTTATAGCGATATTATGATAGATTAATTAAGGTTTCTTCTTGAGAATAAATGCCGAATATGCTCACAGGATTGACGTCATCGGACAAATAATCAACTACACATACACAGCATATATTAACCTACTGAAATTACGACAAATCGACGATTAAACACATCAAACTACGTGTCTAGGGATCAAGCGAGTTTCGGTCAGTTACAAAAAATCAGGATTTGTAATTATTGTTTTTGTAACTCCTATACTTAGAATACCTAGAACAAAATAGTTAGTATGATAGCTAGATAAATATTACATACATATAAAACGCACACTACTCTAAAATAAAATAATTATTAAGATGTAAAAATTATTATTATTATTTTAAATATATTATTATTATGTTAAAATTATTATTATGTAAAAATATTATCATTATGTTAAAATTATTATTATTATAATGTTGCCGTGCCCTAACCGGGTTTCATGTTGGAACTTACTTAAATTGTAACAACTACATGTACACATGAATGCAATAAAAAATTGAATTGAATTGAATACTTAGATACCTTTTTTAGTGAATTTCGTAATTTGAAAAGGGAATAGATTTTAAATTTCGATCAAAAGATCTTCTGTCAAGTCGTATTCCTATGTAATCCTACAACGGGTTTGAGGCCAAATCAGTAAACATTCTGCCATAACTTTTGAGTGGAATCAATACAAAAGAACGTTCTTATGGAGAGAAAACATCATCGAGAAGAAATTATCAAAGCCGTGAGAATGTTGGAAGCTGGTTCTTGGCAACGTGCTATTGCTCTGGGCACTACGCAGAGTGCTATAAGTCAACTTTGGACACATTACCGCATCACTGGCAGCGTGGCAGAGTGACATGGAGTACAAGCTCGCATTACCACATGCAGACATGTCGTTACATACAAGTTCTTGCTCGACGAAATCCACAGAAATCTAAATTGCTTTATTATTTAGATTTCTGTGACAAAATCGTACAATAACCGCGATGATGTTGGTTACGAGGCTTCATAGATCTTCAGGGATGTTAATAAGCGATCAAACCATAAGAAATCGCTTGCATGAAGTCAATCTCCGTTCCCTAAGGCTGCTACGTGTACCACCTATTTAGCCCCGCAATCTCAGAACCCGTTTACAATGGGCTTGTGAACACAGAAATTGGGCAGAAGAAGAGTGGCGTTTTGTGTGTTTTTCTGACGAATCTCCCTTTGGTATGAGGCTACATACTAGATGTACATGGTATTGGAGGATCCCTGGACGTCAAGAATGTTTAAAATCATGCCAGGTAGTCCATCCATACAGTGGTATAATCATGATATGGGCGGGTATTTGGATCAGAGGCTATCTCAATTAAACGATTGTATCAGATGTTGTCGTTCCTTTGCGGACCCAATTTGGTGCTTCATTTCTGCTTATGCAAGATAATGCACGTTCACACACTGGCAGAGTCGTGGCAAACACACTTGCCGCAGCTGAAATCAACGACCTCCCATGGCCTGCTCAATTTTTTTTTTTTTTTGATATACCTCTATTTGCCTGTTGCATATTCAAAGACAATCGGATTATGGAGTAAACTCCAGTCGTGCGTTGGAGCTGACACACACACACCTTGATCACTAGACACTTTGGATGTGTAGTTTTATTTTCCGCAAAATAATGAACAAATTCATTTGTAGAAAACATAATTATATTATATATCTACGTAAACATCTATACTTAATCTATATCTATACTAATAATATTATAAAGAGGAAAGTTTTTTTGTTTGTACCAAATAAGCTCCGAAACTACTGGACTGATCTTAACTATTTTTTCACCAATAGTAAGCTAAATTATCAGGAAGTAACAAAGGATAAAAATAGAGATCCTTCATAAAATTGCAATAACGTAACCCAAAGTTGCAAAATTTTGCCTATAAAATTAATGATTTGGCGTGCGCTGAGAAAACTGTTGATGACACATCAAAATTATATACTACATGATTAAAGAACTCACTATTACCTACAAAAAAGTCCACGCTGGAATATATCTAACTATCATAGTTAAGTCACCATAACAGCTTTACTGCCTTACTAATAAACGTATTATATCAGGTGAATAGTTACACACCGTTTTCTCTCTTTCAGTCGTCAGTAATTTGACTTTCGAAAGAAGAAGACAAAGCGTTGTGTAACTACACAGACGATATACAACGTTTATTAGTAAGGAGGTTAGTGTTTTAAAATTTAATTAGATCGCCGCGCCGCCGCCGCCGCGCCGGCCGGTAGAAACAAAAGTTGGTTACATTCGTATCGTAGTATAAATTCTTATCATATTTGGAAATCCAATAAAATCCATCGAGTTTTTTTGCGTGGTCCGGTTACTTTGTTTGATTTGCCGCCGCCATGATGCACAACAAAAAACAAAGCGATATCAACGCCTCTACCGGTGGATAATCTATTCTACGATAATTATGATCACTAATTGGCCACGACATGAAGTAGTCGTGAGTTTCACTATTCATATTGTCAAATTTTTTGAATTTCATGATCTGGCCAGACCACTGTCGAAGTTCTATTTCATGAAATACAACCATTTCATGAAATGATCAATTCTAAGAATTGGCCACCAGGGACCGAAAACCTTTATAAATTACGGTACAGGTATCTAAGAATTTTGGTTACTTCTACGACTAAGGTTACCGCTATCTAGGTAGCCAAGTAGAAGAAACATGTTACCTCTATTTAGGTTACCGTTTTAATACCGGTTACCTAAAAATTACCTTGCTTACGAGTAAGAAACAGAATATCCAATGCCGACAATTTGTTGGCATTAGAAAATACTTTAAACATTAGATACCGGGAAGATCTTTGTATTTGTACTGTTTACGTTTTATTTGGTTCTCCTTCTTGCGGAGTATTTGAAAGTAAAAATAGAAATGAGCACAGTTAATATATTACTTTATTATATATTACTATATTACACATTACTATATTACATTGTAAATTGGTAAATGATATTTATTTATAGTAATAAATCGTTTATATATAAAAAAAACAATAGAACAACAATCTTTTAAAATAAGAAGGCTTTCCAGCATGCCATCATATCAAGGGTTGAGTGCCAACGGGTGCTGCAGTCTAAAACAGGTTTTCTTTTCTGTGCCGTATGAAGAATGTTAAGGAATGTTGCAGTTCTCAGAGCTCAAACAACTACACGTGCATCTCTCTTAATATCTAAAGAGTTACTCTCATCATGTAAAGCATCATTTATAGCTAATTGTAAAGTGTGAGCGACGCATCTAACAGGTAATACTGAGTATGGTAGACCCTCTTCGATAGTTAAAGATGAAATTATTGGAGTCCAATAGTTCGTTTCTTCTTGTACTGACAAACTTTCTTCACTTGGTTGTGATAAATCATCTTTTATAAGCCGATTTTAAACTTTATCATGTTCGATTCGTTGTCAGTTGTGAAACTATACAATTGTTTTGTTACGATATGGTATTTGCGAAGCACCCATAACAGTTTTTCTTTCAAAAATTCAACGGTGCTGCGAGTGTGCATTTCTACAACTCCTAGGTTCCTAATAACAATTTGGCATGTCTAACAAATTGTACATTGATTCCAAAAAAAAGGATCTGAGAAGACTCAAGACGTGTCGTACAATCTACTTTCAAAGAAATCCGTTGGTTCTTTAGCTCTTCACGTACCTACAGAGGAACGAACAGCATCGGCTTTCTCTTGCACCAATGATTTTATGTTGTGTGAATTAAAATATTGATACTCCCTTGCAATCATAGGAATTTGTTTTATGATGTTGCGAAATGCGGTGTCGTCGAATAGTCCGAATGGATGACCATGCACTGTCACGACGAGGTTAAGACACTCTTTCAATGCACAAAGTTTTGTAGACTTCATACCTGAGGTTCCTTCACCAGAATCACCGCAGATTTCCTTATTTTGAGCATCGTTGGCTAGGTTATTGTAATTTATAACCATATTATATTCTGCCATGTGTTTCGAAGAAAGATGATGGAGCAAATTTGTTCCATGGTTACCCTGTAAAAAATATGTGAATTAGTTTTTTTGGGCCGACGAGGGTTTTGATTTTAACAGGCTACGGGTATGTTCATCTGTTCGCTCATAAATCCTAAACTGCTGGTCATATTTTGACAAACGATGTGTCATGGAAGCGCATAACACTTTCAATGACACCTCGTTTGTCAAAATTGTTCCGCAGCCGGCTATATATATGACGTCACATAAAATCCAACATGGCGAAAATATATTTTTTTTAATTTAATAATTATATCATGTTAAAGGTCTTGACTTTTTTTGAGTGGTCACCCCTACTTAGTCCGATTTGTTGTATGCCACCCCGCCATGATGCACAAGCACAACAAAAATAAAGCCACATCAACGCCTCTACCGGTGGATAATCTAACTATTTTACGATATGAACACTAATGTTTGGCCACATCATGAAGTAGTCGTGCGTTTAACTGTACATATCGTCAAACGTTGAGCAGCATCACGATGTAACCAGCGTCCAATGTTCAATTTCATGAAATACAACCATTTCATGAAATGGTCGAACACTTGAAATACCTAATCAATTCTAAAATCTGGCCAGACAGATGCACGCTTTGTGTACTGTTTAACTACCTTCCTTCGCACGAAAGCATACATTAGGTAAAAAAAAACATACTAGCCATAGTGATGACGACATACAGATAAACTGATTTAGACATAGGTGTCACCTTAAGGGACATTATTTGATGAGGAAAATCTTCTCCCAGATATTTTATTTTACTTAAATACCTACCAACGAAAAAATATAAATGTACTTACCTTTATAAGTTTATTGCAATCTTCTATATCACATTTAGATGTATTAGTTTCCTTTTGGTAAGTAAAATATGCATAAACATGATTTTTTCGCTTTCGTCCCATTTCTAAGTACCGGTACGGTACCTGTTATAGGTATGTTTTATCTATAATTTACCAAGGCAACTAAACAATCCAACACTCGCTAGCAAACTGACAGAAGTGTTGACGGTCCGTGCCAGCTCGGACCGTGATTGGTTCGACGGCGGCGCGCGGGAGACTCGCTCGACTCTTTCACACACACGGCACGTGTAAGATAGAGGTCATTGCTATTTCGGTAACCGGTATTATACTGGTTGTATTCAATTTAAGCAAAAAAAGATGGTAAATGTTGTAACCGAAAAATACCCGTACCGAAACCGGTATGGCGCATACCGGTTTCGTTCCCTGCTGGCCATGACATAATTATGTAGATACCTCAATACCATTGGAACTTTAGTTATGAATCGAGAATTTGCACAACCCCCTTTATTATTAAAAGTTAAGTACAGTTATTTGTTATCTGTTTAACCATTTTTTTTTTACGTTTAGACGTTTCCTAAATTTAGGAGCGCGAGCGTTTATCCCATAGATATAATAAAGAAGCTGTCAAATATAATTAATATATAATTTTACCTGTTTTGATTAATTTGGCAATATTACTGTATGGATATAAGAAATGTGGCTAACTAGCGAACTAAAATATTGATTATGAAATGCAATAATTAATTTATCATCATAACACCGAAAATAGTTTTACACCTAAAACGGTTACTTAATCAATGTTATACTTGCAATTCATTATTAATATTCTAGTTCACTAGTTAGCCACATTTCTTATTTCCATATAAATAATATTTATTTTATATTTATTTTCAATATTGTCAAATTAATCAAAACAGCGAAATATTTGATAGCTATTTGCGACCTTGCCCACTTTCAGAATACACGCTTTAATCAACGTTTATACCTATGTCATTTCAATTCAATTTATTTATTCACAAACATTTTGTTTGAAATCGTTCTATATGATAAAAATAAAAAGTAAGGGAATAGTGTGAAAATAGGTATAGGGCAAAATTTAAAAATAGGTAGTACCTACCTTAATAAAATCGGCCTTCCCATCAAAACAAAACACAAAACATGTTACAAGGGGCAGCCATATAAATTCATACAGTCATTACATAAGCACTGTAATATCCAAGATCATAGACGTACCTATATTTATGACACGTGACGGCACGGTTGGCGCAGTAGTTAAGCGATTGACTGCTGCGTTGCGTGTCACGGGTTCGATTCCCGCACGGAACAAATATTTGTATGACCTACAAGTAGTTGTTCCGGGTCTGGCTATTTGTATATGTGAGTTTAAATGTTTGTAAATGCACCCACAATACCTACAGGAGAAATTCCTAGCCCCACACTAGGAATTTCTCCTGTGTCAACATAAAAAAAAAAAAAGTCTATGTCCAAGATTTAGATAACTCAATAACATAACGCATGAGGCATTTTAAATGGGTAAGTAAGTAATAATAGTGAAGATCCTGTGCTGCTAACGTAGCAACCGCCAATAAGTAAACACCACAAGTCCTACCAATACATGAAACGTTCACTCAGTTAAAGCCCAGAAGAAAAAAATGCCGGCCGAGCGAACGCGTCGGTACCACAGAATAAATAATAAATGTACTTAGCAGTATTATATCTCGACAGTGACCTTGAAATAATTACCTACGGCCGCTCGGTAGATAAACCGTCCGTCGCGTCCGTGCGTAACTGCCGCACACTCAATTCTATTGCGCAGGTTTTTTTTTTTTTTTTTTAACTGCCACACTAAGTATTTCTCCTGTATTGTAAGTGCGTTTACAAACATTTAAACTCACATACACAAACAGCCAGACCCGGAACAACTACTTGTGGGTCATACAAATATTTGTTCCGTGCGGGAATCGAACCCGCGACACGCAGCCCACTGCGCCAGCCGTGCCGTATTGATATACACTGAGATTTCGATGCGCGACGTTTCGGCCGTTTTCCATGAAGATTGAATACTGTACTTATTATTTACACTGTGAAGGTAAATAATACAGAACATAATATTTATGTTCTTTATTATTTCTGTATTATTCTGTATTATGTAGTCGGGCGGGACAAACATTGGCTACCTACTACAGAGACACTTTCATTATAACCAGGAATCGGAATATCGGTGGTTATCACAGGTCCAAACTTTACATATATTTTTGTATTCATTTATGGTATTCAAAAATTAAATCTTTTTTTTTTAATTGTAAATATTGTTGTTTTTTTTTTTTTTTTTAAACGTTGCCCCACTCTAGGAATTCCTCCTGTATCGTGGGTGCATTTACAAACATTTAAACTCACATACACAAACAGCCAGACCCGGAACAACTACTTGTAGGTCATACAAATATTTATTCCGTGCGGGAATTGAACCCGCAACACGCAGTCGTGCCGTCAATAACGTCAACGTTGATTAATATTATGTATTTGTGATAAAACTTCATCCTATTACATCTTATGTCATCCTATTAAATTTCATCATTACATTACAATCTTATTATTCATTTAAAAAAAGGACTAACTACCTACTTAAACAAAATTATAGTAGGATTCAAAAGAATTGAAAAATCTTTTCAATTGATTAATAAATTTTGTAGATACGGCCCTGGAATGACGCCCAGATTCCGATCTCTGAATTTAAAACACAATAATTATATTGGATGATAACTGTAGTCACGTAATTAGTAAGGATCATGCAAAACATAGAGGGGTTAATTCATAAATCAATAGATAATAAGTTAGGAAAACAGTTAGATAAGTACGCTATTGCACTAGGTTACCCTGTAATGATAGATGTAAGTTGGAAATAAATAAATAAACGTTGCAGTTAAAATATACCCCAAAGTGAACAACATCCAGAATCATAAGAGAATTTACTCACGTGATTTATTTAGTACCTCACCGATTTTGATCCAACAGTTGCCTTTACTGATCATGTTCTTATAGTTCTTTCCTTTATTCCGGTATAAAACTGGGTATTTCTTAACATTTTCAATCAAATCGTCGTCAAACATACTCATTTTGTATGTAGATTAAATCAAATAGGACGCTGCGCTAGCCGTCACGTTGCGCGAAGGTTACGACGACGCCACGGTATGCGGCATGGCGGCGGGCGGTGGCTTGTGCGGCGGCCATGACGCCCCCCGCTTCCTACCTCAGTCGCCCCCTCGCCCTGACCGCAGGCAGACGCTCCATGTGTGCGGCGCCAGGCGGACGGAGCAGCAACCGACCGTTATACTACACAACGTTTCACATCGCTTGTACATTATGACAATTTGCACGCCGCACGCGTTACGCAGCGGTAGACACGAATTTACGTTTTGTCAACACACGACTAACGCTGTTGCTGAACTAAAAACGTATGACTCATAAACATAAAACGAAATGTCACCTCTATTCTCTGTAGGGATAGGCAGAGGTATGAATACATTTCCTTTTTGCTACTTAGACATATTGTTAAAGTCATTGGGGCAAGTCTGCTATATACAATAGTGTCAGAATGGTCTATCATTGATTTCATAATTGTTGATTTTGACAAGTTTGGTAATCTACTAATATATTGGCGTCATTATGACTTTTCAATGGTCAGCCACTGACACTCCATTGACAGATAATTATATCATCTATTGGTAATCTCGTATATTTATAATGACAAATAAATGACTGACTTAGGCGGTAATCTGCTAATTTTTTTACAGTTCCTTTGATCACTGACCTACCCCTATTAGAACGTCATTGTGCAGTCATTACTTTTAATTCGTTACAAGTATCGTGTTTGTTGAATACAATGATCAACCAATGACCGACCATTAAGAATTTAGCAGATTACGAAGTTTTAGCAAAATGACAATGGGATCGTGTTGGAATGTCGAATTTATAAAAATAGCAGACTTGGGCCTCAGGAGAATAGTGGTAGCCCAGTGGTAACGAAACCGACTTACGAATTGTTGGTCGTGGGTTCGAACCTAGACAGGTTTACTATGCGTAGATAATTTCATCACCACTGCTCTCAAAACGGTGAGGGATAACATCGAACATCGTGTGGAAACCGGCATATCCTAGAATCGAAAATTCGAAGACATGATTGTGACATCTACCAACCCGCACTGGGCCCGCGTGGTTAATTACAGCCCACCCCTCTCTAAGAGAGGAGGCCTTTGTCCCAGGAGTGGGAAAATTACAGGCTGTTTATGCTATAGAAGAATGAGTAGTACAGAGCACATCAACCTACCCGAAACTATCAAATTTTCCCAATCAACTTTGAACCTTAAACTTTAGTGATAGAGTTGAAAATCTATTAAAGAAATTTGACAGATTGTAGAAGGTTGATGTTCTGGCGTCTGTCCAATAGTTCATCTTCTAAAAGATGCTTTGAAAAAATTCAGGGGTTAACAACACCTGAAACACCATGTTATTTGATAAAACAACGTGTTGATACCGCTATCGGTTCCCAAGCAACACGAATAAAAAATATCGATAAAGAGAACGCATAAACATCAACCTATTCTGGGAAAACGGACTCAGTTTTCCAGAAAGTTAAGGTTAACCTGACTTACGTGTCCGCTAAAGGGCGAGACCTACTAAAATAATCGATTTACCGAAATATTTAGTAGGCGTTACCAAATTGTTCTTTTTCTATGAAAAAAATATGACTGATTCTTCGTATACTATTCATAAGCATGAATGTGCGAATTAACTACTTTCCAAATTTATTTGTGAGCTTGTGAATGATAGTGTACCTACCTAATACTTAGGTTAGTACTCCTGAGTCATTACAATTTTGTTTCGTAGTGTGATTCACTTTTAGTGAGTCTTAGTCTACTTGTACTTTTTTAGTACTTAGTACCTATACATTGAAATGCATAAATATACAAAACTTAACAAAACTATAACTGTTTACACTAGGTACTAAATTCAATGACATGGAGTCATTGAATTCATTGAAAGAAATGGCATCTATTGTTAATCTCGTACATAATGAAAAATTAATTAAAATGAGCAAAACCATAGGTGCCGAGAAAAAAATTGCCAAAGTTTAAAAAAAATGGCCAAAAATCGCCGGAGTATTAAGGGCGGGGAAGATCACGTGGCGGGTCTAAATTAGTTTCCAAGCAATACTAAGGTCAAACACATCGTCAAGGTCAGCACCCAAAAGTCAAGGTCAAACACATAAAAAGTCAAGGTCAAACCAAAACTATACCTTGTAACAATCAAGGTTATTTTTAGTAAAGCGTTGTCGATGGAGCCCCGCTTCGCGGGGCTCCATCGACAGGTTGGCTAACTACGAAAAGACATACACGCCACATCATTTATTAAACGGTTATTGACGCCTGAAATATTGAACAGGCAAACACGTGCTAATGCGATTGCGTTATTACTATTTTCTAACAGTGAAAGCTAACTCGATCCTCCCAAGTCTATCAGCACTATTTATTATCATACTAGCTTCGTCTAACTTCGTCCGCGTGACGAAATTTTGCTCGGCTCCCAAGGCTCGCAGCGTGATGTTACGAGTACATAGCCTTCCTCAAGAATTGGGTGCAATGCAAAAAGAATTTCATATCAGACTGGTGGTTCCCCCTACATACCTACAAACACACAAACAAACAAATTTTACCTCTTTATAATATTATTATTACTATATACAGGGTGCCCAGTAAATAGTACGAGATATTGCAGGTGCAGGTGCTTCTAACCTAATTACCTAACCTGTCCGTGTCGGGGTGCCCCAAGTCCCGAGCTCGCTTCACTGACATTGGATTACGTTTCGTTACAGACAATCTTTTAATAGTACAATTAAAACTATACTTTTTTAATTTAATTTACTATATTATTTACTTTATAATTAAGTTAATTGCGGTAGCAACTATTTAAAAGTGAACGAAAGTTAAAAACTTACAATATTTATACAAAAAACCATAATAGTCCGCTGTCACTTTGTCTGAACGTAAAATGGAACAACCTAGGCGTGAAACTCGTACAATGTGGTAAAATGACAATTAATTTACGTAAATTGGTTAAAATTTCTGAAACTTTAGGATTTTTTTTCTCAAAAACTAGGCGTTTGCTCAGTGTGAAATTTTGGGAAAACGTTTTATTTGAAGACATCTACACACTATAAAATTCTGAAGCTCCGCACGATTGGGGAGAGAAACGAAGTGGAGCCGAAAAGAGACCATGTTGATCGGTTTTTTAAAATAATTAGGTGATTGAAAAAAAAAAACTAGGTATTCGTACATGTCTTGAATTTTAAGGTCTCGAAATAAAGGCATACCTTAAAGTTAGGTTTTATAATCGAAGATATTATAATCAAAATACTGTAATTTGTCTTTTCAAATTTAAATTTCTGAATAAAATATCGTTACTGAAGAAAATAATGGACCTTCAAAAACTAGGTATTCGTACATGTCTTGAATTTTAAGGTCTCGAAATAAAGGCATACCTTAAAGTTAGGTTTTATAATCGAAGATATTATAATCAAAATACTGTAATTTTTCTTTTCAAATTCAAATTTCTGAATAAAATATTGTTACTGAAGAAAATAATGGACCTTCAGAAATATCAAGCCTACATGTTGTCTAACTACGAAAAGACATACACGCCACATCATTTATTAAACGGTTATTGACGCCTGAAATATTGAACAGGCAAACACGTGCTAATGCGATTGCGTTATTACTATTTTCTAACAGTGAAAGCTAACTCGATCCTCCCAAGTCTATCAGCACTATTTATTATCATACTAGCTTCGTCTAACTTCGTCCGCGTGACGAAATTTTGCTCGGCTCCCAAGGCTCGCAGCGTGATGTTACGAGTACATAGCCTTCCTCAAGAATTGGGTGCAATGCAAAAAGAATTTCATATCAGACTGGTGGTTCCCCCTACATACCTACAAACACACAAACAAACAAATTTTACCTCTTTATAATATTATTATTACTATATACAGGGTGCCCAGTAAATAGTACGAGATATTGCAGGTGCAGGTGCTTCTAACCTAATTACCTAACCTGTCCGTGTCGGGGTGCCCCAAGTCCCGAGCTCGCTTCACTGACATTGGATTACGTTTCGTTACAGACAATCTTTTAATAGTACAATTAAAACTATACTTTTTTAATTTAATTTACTATATTATTTACTTTATAATTAAGTTAATTGCGGTAGCAACTATTTAAAAGTGAACGAAAGTTAAAAACTTACAATATTTATACAAAAAACCATAATAGTCCGCTGTCACTTTGTCTGAACGTAAAATGGAACAACCTAGGCGTGAAACTCGTACAATGTGGTAAAATGACAATTAATTTACGTAAATTGGTTAAAATTTCTGAAACTTTAGGATTTTTTTTCTCAAAAACTAGGCGTTTGCTCAGTGTGAAATTTTGGGAAAACGTTTTATTTGAAGACATCTACACACTATAAAATTCTGAAGCTCCGCACGATTGGGGAGAGAAACGAAGTGGAGCCGAAAAGAGACCATGTTGATCGGTTTTTTAAAATAATTAGGTGATTGAAAAAAAAAAACTAGGTATTCGTACATGTCTTGAATTTTAAGGTCTCGAAATAAAGGCATACCTTAAAGTTAGGTTTTATAATCGAAGATATTATAATCAAAATACTGTAATTTGTCTTTTCAAATTTAAATTTCTGAATAAAATATCGTTACTGAAGAAAATAATGGACCTTCAGAAATATCAAGCCTACATGTTGTCTAACTACGAAAAGACATACACGCCACATCATTTATTAAACGGTTATTGACGCCTGAAATATTGAACAGGCAAACACGTGCTAATGCGATTGCGTTATTACTACTTTCTAACAGTGAAAGCTAACTCGATCCTCCCAAGTCTATCAGCATTATATATTATCGTATTAGCTTCGTCTAACTTCGTCCGCGTGACGAAATTTTGCTCGGCTCCCAAGGCTCGCAGCGTGATGTTACGAGTACATAGCCTTCCTCAAGAATTGGGTGCAATGCAAAAAGAATTTCATATCCGACTGGTGGTTCCCCCTACATACCTACAAACACACAAACAAACAAATTTTACCTCTTTATAATATTATTATTACTATATACAGGGTGCCCAGTAAATAGTACGAGATATTGCAGGGGGTGATAGCTTGGGTATACCTACGTACCAAAAAAAAACCTATTATGTTCAGCAGTGTTAGATACTTTTTTTTTCACCACTGTAGGTTAAAGTAAAGCGTGTTAGAGGTAATAAGAAAACTGTGTTTTTTTAATGTGGTATTTCTTGAAAAAAATCTTGATTTTGATAGAAAAAAGACTTATAATTTATCAATGTGTGGAGTACGAATAATTTGATGTAAAAAAATACTAGGAAAAGAATTTTTTACTACAAAATGCTAAAAATCTGTTTTATGGTAAAGATTTTTCGATATTTTGGAAAATTGCGTATAACTCTAAATCCGTAACATATTGCTGAACACATATTGTTTTTTTTGGAAGGTATTGACCCAAGCTGGTAGGTATTGCACCCCCTGCAATATGTCGTACTATTACTGGACAGAGAGGCAACATAATATATGTATTAGTATACACATATTATGTATTTGTATACAGGATACAAATACATAATATGTGTATACTAATACATATATTATGTTGCCTCGTTGGTCTAGTGGTCGCAAGCGCTACTGCTGAGCATGAGGTCCTGGGTTCAATTCCCGGGTCGCGCAAAGTGTTATTGGGTTTTTCCATCTGGAATTTCTGAGTAGCAGCCCGGAGTGTGGATTTGTGCCCGGTTGATGGCAATAGGCTCGCCCCCTATTACATGGGACTTAAACATAACTGGCGAAATGAGGGTGTACTATAGGTACACCTCTGCCTAACTCTTCGGGGATTACAGGCGTGATGTTATGTTATGTTTATAGATAAGCGGCTACAATTTCAAGGTCACAATATTCCTTGCCATTTCGTCTAGAAAAAGACATTTCGTTTTCAACCATCCGCAGATGCATTTTATGAAAATGAAAGTTCAAATATCACGCAGGCTTAGCTCCTCGGGATAAGTAATAAACTTTTACGGCTCTTTAAAATTTCCAAATCATCTATTTTTATGAGTATTCCAGAAGTCATTTGCGGTTGAGTCACAGGAGAAAGCCAAGAGAGAAAATTATATGAATTTACTTGAATTTAGGTACGATGAAATAAATTTTTCAACACACTTGCTCGTAAAGTGGCTCTTATTGAACGGCTTTTAGGTTCATAATGCAGTGTATTAAACACCCGTGCTTTTTATTTTATATTATGTGCGCCTCAGAACTATTAACTAGTCGGATATGAGCGCTTTTTTTTAAATCTCATCAAAGAGACTTCATGCCTTTCTATGCCTACTGTGTAAATAAATAAAATATGTTCCTATATGAACTTAATATTTCATCAAATTACATGTTTTCCCCATTCATATTATGTCATATTAACCCTAATTTGCGTATTCAAAACATTATTTTGTTTTTATTATATTTTTTGGATAAGCTGTGTGGCGCTTTTGTCAATGCTTTTTTTTACACGCGCGCACCGTTGGTTACACACTAGTATCATAATCACACTAATATTATAAAAGCGAAAGTTTGTGAGTGTGTATGTTTGTCTCTTCTTCACGCTAAAACTACTGAACGGATTTGGATAAAATTTGGCACACGGATAGTTTATAACCTGGATTAACACATAGGATACTTTTTATCCCGATATTCCCACGGGATCGAAACTTATGCGGGTGAAACCGTGGGGCGCAGCTAGTGTACTATAAAGCACCGCCATTTTTATTGGTTTACTACTACCTATTCAATTATTTTAACTTTAATTAGTTACGTAGGTACCTACTTAGTACAAAGTAAAAAGAACATACTTTTCATTGACCCTAGAAAAAGGCCGTCTTTGTAAGATGATGAACATTACGTTCTATCAAAAAGATATGTAGAGGAAAGCATTACAACAAATCATATTGTTTACTTAAGTTAATGATATAGGTACTTACGTTTAACCGCGTGTCGCCAGGCTCCTGAACGAAGATCAGTAGGAGCTCAAGAACAGATTAAAGTCAACAACAGTTGTTAACTCTGTGGCTTTACTTAAGGTATTTTAGGGTTTGCTAACTTTTACAATTAACGTTACCTTCGTATCTTTGCTGGGCTCGAAAACCTCATTTATGTTTCAGTACAGAAATAAGGGAATGTAAAGTAGTCTTCGTTTACAGTTTTTTAGGAATAAAGATAACGAATTTACTTATATCAAACTAACTTAAAGATTAATGATAAGTAAAAAAGGAAATGTATGACCAGCACCCCAATTGCGCAGATTGCTAATCCATTGCTTCAAATTTTCGAAAAAAAATCTGCTCAACAGCGTAAATAACGCCATGAAAGTTGTTGAACTGTCAAAATGAATCAGATTAGTCGTAATAGTTTACGAAAATGTGTTACGTAATTACTAATTAGATAGCTGATTTATATACGTAAACGAAGCAAAAGGAGTAGTTATGTAAGGATGGTAGCAAGTGGCGTTTTAAAGTTTCTGCTTACCCCCATGGTAAGAAGGCGTGAGTTTATGTATGTTTGTATGTAAAAAACAAGTCAAACACATGAAATAATTTAAACAAATGGGTTTGATTCCTGGCTGCAACAGTTGCGTTTTTTTTTTCATCTTTGCAAACTTTTCTCTTCTCTAAGTTTTTCCCACAAGGTCCATCCCAATAAATCAACGAGTTTTCAATAACTAAACTAAGTAACATAAAGAAGATTAAAAAACGAATTCGAAGCATAGAAAACTATTTATTAGCCACTACCTACTCAATATTGTATGCCAGAAAACTTCTTACATCCAATCCAATACCCCGAAACTTTGCGATTTCGTTTCTCATCGGACTTTCCCAAGAATCACCCTTTACATTCATATAAAGTTCATGAAAATCGAATGCTTAGTAGATATCTACTCCATTTGTCCGATGGAAGGCAAAGCCTGGTTGATCTGTGATACATGTTATACCTACAAAAGACACCAGTTTCTATTAAGTGTTACTTTGACTTTGTTCTGTGTTTGTGATGAGAACAATAAAAAATATTAACCTATGCCCGTTCCCGGGTTATGGTCTACGTATCTGCCAAATTTCATCCAATCCGTTCAGCAGTTTTAGCGTGCGCAACAAACAACTAAATTAACAAACAAACTCACTTTCTCATTTTTAATATTAGTTAGGATTAGGATTAAACAAAACTGGCCCAGACACGAATTTACCAATTTTATTTACGAATTGGACCATTCTTAAAATACAGTTTCAACTTCAACTCATCTTTATTGATCGTCAAGTTTCAGAAAAGCAACAATAACTATTTCTACGCACGAATTATATAAAAAGTATCTAACATTAGTACTAGTATTGTTATAATAAATGGATTATAGATCAATTTATGATAGGCAAAGAAATGGCGATTGGTAACAAAAATAACACTAAGTATAAAAAACAAGCACGGTAGTCGCATATGATGTGTAATAACTGACTTATCACCTTGTTGATAAGCAACATTAAGGTAATAAGCAACATTAAAAGGGCGGAGTCTCGTCAAGGTCGTTTCTGACAGCCAAATCTAGCACCGCGAGCGCTCATTGGTCAAAGCTGTGCTGCTGGGGAGTTTGTTGCGCCACTTCTTCTTCCCAGCAAAAGCACTAGGAAGTGGTGAAGGGTGGGCGTTTTGGGGGACTGTCTTATGTAATTTTGACGTTCGAAAAGTGCTGATTCTCAGCCTAGTTTGAATAAATGACTTTTGAATTTTGAATTTTTGAATTTTGAACACTGTAAAAAACAAGCAAGCCTCACGGTAGTCGCATATGATGTGTAACTGACTTAATATTACCTTGGTGATAAGCAACATTAAAGGAGCGGAGCCTCGTCAAGGTCGTTTCTGACAGCCAAATCTAGCACCGCGAGCGCTCATTGGTCAAATCAAATAACGCGCGGTTCCCCGGCGTTTTGTTACACACTTCCGTCCCTTCTCACGAAATCACTCCCACAGATTGCAGAAAAGCGAGAGGAAAAATGTTACACATGAAAAGAAAATAAAACTAAAAGGATCAAGATTCTGGAAAGTATTGCGAACCGATAGTTAATAGGTCACTTCTGTTCAATATTCTTCCGTTAGGTCCTGAAATGTCGGGACTTCGTTAATTGCGAACATTTCTGCCATCCATTAATAACCTTTATTGCTTTTTAATACCGACGCCAACTGTCTGCTCGACGGAAACGAATGTAAATAACATTGGGTGACTCGTGACTTCCCAAGTTTCTTGTTTAACGTTACACAACACAATATCGTGATGGCCCAGGGGTTAAGGCCTCTTCCTGCGAGGCAACAGGTTCGGATCTGCTTAATATCAATGTGGAAAAAATCATACTTCACAAGTCCTTCCTAAGTTACCTAGTTAGCCTTACACGTACCTAGATAAACTGCATGGCTTCACGTGACAAGGTGATCGGCAAGAAATCCTAAACCAAGCAAGTGTGATGATTTGCTCGTTTCTTATCGGCATGAAATGTGAAGAGGCTTTTTGCTACGCAGTGGGACGATAAGGGTACGCTAGTCGGTCATTCTTCCATACAAACGTAGTATGGTGACTACTCGTCTGGTTGACGGTGTACGTTCAAAAATTATATGACAAATTGATATAATTTTTGTCATGTCATTATCTAGCCCTGTATGGAAGCAGAATTGGAAAAATTATTATAACTTCCATATTTCAACACTAATTCTATCTCGTCTTTGGGCGTAAATAAATAACTGATGTAGTATAAAAATGGCAAAATAGAAACCGTACAGAGATAGATAATTTATTAAATAGTTCAAATAATTTTATCTCGTCGTCTCGTCTTCTTCTATTCGTGTGGTTAGTAACTAACCAGAGATAACTGGTGTCAGAGTCTTAAAGCTGCCCATGGGCCTCTGACTTGGCTTCACATGCCTTCGAGAAATATCTCTCAGGTTGCCTCACAATTTTTTCCTTCACCGTTTGTTTGAGCAAGTGATAATTATATAATACGCACATTTTCGTTATAAATCATCGTCTATTTCACTAAATAAATAAATAATTAGACTAATTAGCATGCATATTAGTCATGCCCACCATTGAGTTCGAGCCATCGACTAGTGTGGCATTCTAAGGTCCGTATTACAGAACGTTCCTCAAGTCCAGTTTGATCTGCAATCAGTTGATCACTGTTTAAGTATAGAATCAGTAATTGAGCATCAGTCTTATTCCAGAACGGTAATCAATCTATACTCAGCTGAATCGAGCCACAAGCAGAGATGTGTATTTGTCTATGCATCAGCCTGTTTTCGTTTACAATTTATTTTATTTACCAGCTTGGTTCTGATTAAAATATTCCATAAGAGCCCAATTGTTTAGGAAATCAGCGTTATTATTTCGATCCCGAATAGTACAATCCCCCATTAATTTATTGAAGTAAAGTTTAGTCATTTTGTAAGAAAAATAAGTCTAGCTTAAAAAAACTGGTGTATGACCAATGATATTAGAAGTAAAAAGACGTAGATAGGTTACCTACCTAACATTCTATCTTCAAAAACGGCACTATGTCACACTATTATATGACACGTGGAAGTAGGATGGCATGTCGTAATTATCGGGAGCGAAAAAGAGACAAAACGAAGAAAATGTGGCTAATTAGCCAACTTTTGACGTGCCACTTGCGGAACGTTTATAACCTATCTACCTCTTTTCACTTATAATATCATTGTGTATGACCATAAATAGGTATGTTATTTAAAATGTCGTAGGTCAAATATGTGAAAACATCAGTTTTATTTATTATGCTCTGTGATCAGATTGTTGAAGCCGTCGCATAAAAATGTAAACACACACGAATTTGCAATTCTGTAGTTATGGGAAATATTTAATTCTACCTATGATATATCATGATTTAAGAAAAACACACAACCTGTTGTGTTTTTCGTGTTATAGTGATAATTATATCATAGTTAGAATTAAATATTTCACCACATCTTGTGAAAAACTACCTTGTTTGGAGTTTTCACAATTTGTTTAGGCCTGTGTATTAAAAAACGCTGAAGTTCAACCTGCTATTGGAATTATCGTCAAACAAATTATTGTAATGATCTCCTCTTCAATTGCATCCATTTTGATAGTAAATCATTTAAAAAAAACACACTAAAGAAACTCGACAACACATGAACACAACAAAAATTTACAATTGGACATGACAATCTATGCTCAAGCGCGGTCTCGACCACACTTGGGTGATTATAGATCAAATCACTGCTTGGAGTGCTTGGGTTCGATTCGCGAACTGAGTAACGATCTAAAATAAAGCCAAACTCAGCTGAACTATGATCAATGTATCTATGCTTGAGGAACGTTCTAAAATTAAAATCAGACTTAAAACTAGTTTTAAACAGAGATCAATACTTGAGTTTCCTTCTGTAATACGGACCTAAATGTGGGCAACGACGTCGCAAATAGATGTCAAATATTAACCTGTTTTGATTAATTTTGCAATATTAGTGTATGGAAATAAGAAGTGTAACTAACTAGAGAACTAGAAGGTTGATTATAAAATGCAATAATTAATATCTTAACACTTATTACCATATTTAGTATTAGATGTATAAAATAGTTCAAAACCTTGTTTACATCTAAAACGGTTACAACATCAAATTCAGTGTTATAATTGCAATTCATTTTTAATATTCTGATTCACTCGTTAGCCACATTTCTTATTTCCATACAGTATCTAATATTTCCAAATTAATCAAAACAGATAAATATTTGACAGCTATTTGCGACGTTGCCAACTTTTAGGATAAATGGTCTTAAAGACTGTTGTGGTTCTCATTACCTAAGACGCTACCCAGACATCTACAGCTATGGATACTTTAAGTTGAAATTCCTTTATTCATACCGAGTGTTAGTCCGTGTAAGTACTTAGTGTTTTCTTGCTGAAACTTCGTCTAAAATTTATTTTTCAACACATTGATTGGTAGCTATTGTAGCACTCTCAAGAGTATTGACGAACATGTTGGGGATCGACCCCAGGGCAATGTTTTATTTTCTAGGTAAAATAAATAGCCTCGATAAATTAATAAAACAAAACTGAAAATGAAAAAACTTTTTACGTAGGTATAATTCGTGTACCGTGTGGACTTTACATAAAATATTAACAGTTTCAGTAAATAAAGTAAACTTTACACAATTTAACGAAGCAACCTAAAAGTTAGAATTCGTGTCGCGGCAAGATAAATAAACGTGAATTGATTTTCTCTTAGCAAGGCTATTTGCCGAAAACCTTATTAATGTTGAGAGGTTTGCATACAACTGCGCCATATTATCTCGAGAAGGCGACCAAAAGATATGCAAATCACCTCTATTGAACGATGCCACGTCCCTTACTCACTCTATCTACAGAAATGCCTAATCTTTGAATATTCTCAACTAGTCAGAAGCAAATCAGGTGACATTAGAATTTTAATTAATAATGCAGACGAACGACGCCGTCGTCGTCGCGAGATGTTTACTTAAACCAATTAACTGAGATTTAATTTACATCTCAGTTCGTACTCTCACGACACACTCATCTTAAAACATAATGTTTTCTTGTTACAGATGCGGCAACACATAGTCCCCGTGCTGCTCCTTGCGATGGTGGCACTCTCCTCGAGTAATGTTCTTCCAATGTCCGTCAATGACTTCAACAGAGAACAACTCAGCTTTGATAGCCAACATATTGACAATACATTTAGTGATAGATATCAAACAAGAAATGTTCTTGATGAAATATACAAAACATACATCGCACGCGAGGATAAACCAACCATTAATAAATTACAACTCAAATATGCAGATGCAGACAGTAATCAAAATGATGATACTTTCAATATTATAAGTAAAGATGACAACTACAACGGAGAAGGTTTTCGAAAAGAGCAATGGCATAACTATCCAAGACAATTGGATCGCCTCCACCAGACGTATGAACGCAATACGGATAAAAGGAATTTCGACCCCGACCCTAATAAGGAATACGCTGATGAAGTTGCACATGATAATCAAGATATAAATGATAAAACCAACGAAATCTACTCAGACAGTAACCCTGGTACGAATAATGTCTACGATGCAGGGATAGCTGCGACAAACCCTTTGTTAATACTTAAAATGCGTTTAGCAAGCTTGAATAAAGATATTTACAATGCAAATGCCCAATATGCTGATCTTATAAATTCTGCACTAAAATCTAATAATCTGAGAGAGGATGAAAAGAATGAATTCAGGCATGAAACCCCCGAAGTGAACGTCATAAAAGTTAAACGGGAAGGCGTAGCTAGAACGCAAAGTAATGAGTTAACAGGTGAGTTCAAACTCATAATATTTTTTAACTGACCTGATGAGATAGTTTGCACAGGTAATTTGTTTTACACGTATTTTCTTGAAATCGAATCTATTCGACAAAATCCTACAAGTTATTCGTTTTATATTTGGTAGATAATAATTTTGTGTAGACAATTATACTTTCTGTGTAAATGTTATTTACATATATTACTAGAATTGTTTCCAAAATACAAGTCCGTGCCGCCTATATACCAAAGAATATTATTGAGTATCTTCCTCCGAGTATCCTACTTTCCCGTTACTCAGTGAATATCTTTATGTATTTTAGGCAACCCAACCCAGACCAGAGCTGTAAGCAAGAGGATTTTCTCGTTGTGGAGCCGTCTGCAGAGTCTCAACCACAAGGGGCACGAACTACAGCATCGACGACACCTACACACGTTCTACGGTCTACCGGACTCTGAAGGAGGAGGTGCCCTCACGGCAGAGACCAGAGCGACACTCATGCGACCACCCGGCTCACCACTGCGATGGGGATGAATATACTAGAACTATTAAAGCTTTTTTAAGTTCCAATTCATTTGCAATTACGTGTTAGATAAATAAATGAGGAACATGATAAGAAAAAATTGGATAGCAGTAGCAACAGTGTAGGTCAACTCCAAAATAATTATCAGTAGGAAATTTGTCACTGGCTGATATTATCCTGTTTAGTGGAGGTTTATTTCTGTTCAACGTGCTTTTGTGAGTTAAAGGTATCTCAGGCCAGTTTATCCTTGTCTTAGCGATAGATGTTTCATCATGTTTATAAAGAAAATGTGTATTTGAAGCAATAAAATTTGAAATTTGCTCAGTTTTATATTTTTAACCATTTATTTTTATACAGCACCTTCATGAAAACTTTATCTCTAACCTGAGAGGTAAGTAAAATATTTTGTGTGGTTAAATGAATGATTTGATAGATTTCTTTAAAATGCTGAATAGTACAATAAATTGACCAAATCGTTACTATCATTTTTGATGGTTGTCTGGTAGTAATTAATAATTTATATCAAATATTTGTAATGACTGTTTACACCTTCAAAAACATTATAACAGTAAGGTATGTATGTTAATCAAAAAAATATTTAAAATTATGGACTGTGGACAGAATATTTTTGTTATTGTGCGCAAAATCAATGCTTATTGTCTTCTGAAATATAGGTAACTATTTGTTAATAATCCATAGAATGTAATATCTATATAACTTCCACTTCTATTGTGTCTATAAGGTTTAAAAAAACAAAAAGTATTTGAATAATATAATAGTGATAATAAAATAATTACGTATATTGCCATTATATATGTAAATAAATAAAATGTATATCAGCTTTAATGTTTTATTTATAACCCGAAATGTTTTGAATGTTCCCGCCTAAGAAATTGTATTGGTAATAGCGACATCTAGGTTTTATGTACGGAACTACATCAAAAATAATCGAACGCCACAGATATAAGAAAACAGGGTTACGCTTATTTTCACAACAATATTAAGTATTTGGTAAATTATTGACCTGAATAAAAAGCACCTTGAAAACATTTATTACGAACGAAATTATTGACAAAGTTAAAGGTATTCTTGAACAAAATCAACAATCTGTCGAACTGTCACCACTCACAATTCACAACAATCAATGTTTTGATAAGTGTTATCTCGGGGCACTTCATAAAAAAAGATCAAGTCCAAGTCATTTAGAGACCTAGATCAAAATAAGCTGACACCTGACTTGACCTGACATGGTAAGTACTTACCTCACCATTTTGATTAATTACTCATAGGCTAAATTATAAGTAAGTAGTCTAATTACCTACCAACATAACAATGTGGCAATGCAGACTTACATCAAATGTCAGTCAAACAAACAATAGGTAATGATTGATGGTCCAGTATGTACCTACTTACTTATGACATACTGTTTTTGTTAAATAGATAGATTAATTCAGCAACGGTTCGCGGTTGATAGAAACGGGATCTGAGTTTTTAGAATTGAATTGTAGTTACATACAAGACTATAATTTTTTATTCGTTTGAAAAAGTAAATTGGCAAGAAACCGTCGTATCATACGAAATCGAATACTTACTAAGTACCTATATATTTTTTAGGAAAATAATGAATTCTCGTACAAATATCACATATACGAGTATAACCTCAAAATCACGGAGTCTATTCAAAAGCATTCGAATATTCAGTTTTATTAATTGATTAAAAAAACAGCCTTAATGATGGCAGAAATAGAACATTAGACTGCAATTTAAGAGAACCGGTGCATTTGACTTATGAAACTAGTGTAGGTAGGTAGGTACCCACATTTTCTGAATGCCAGATTATACCGCTTTATTCAGGGACCCTTTCTCTAAATCAGGATGGTGTAGTAAGAGAAAGGGAGGAAGAGTCCCTATAAAAAAAAACATCCCCTAAATATCTGGCCCCGAAATATTGTATAGTGATATAAGGGTTTTAATTAGGTAGATTTTAGCACTATCGACTCCACCCACTTTTCATAGAACTCATACGCTATGCTGCCATACATATTGGAAGTGAACCCTCCGGGAGGGTTGCCGGCATTACGTTTGAGCTAAAGTTAACCATCGCGGATGGTCAACGACATTGAGCAATGGGTAGCTCACCGTCCGATAAGGACCAGGTTCGGGTCGACGGCGCGTTATGTTCCACATGCGCCTCATAGAGATGTCAGCACAACTGACGGGATCCGATGCCAGACAGGACAGGACAGGATTTAGAGGGACAGATGCCTGCCGGGGTCGCGGGAAAGTCCGAAAGGGATACCGTGGCCCCTGTCAACATACAGAGAACTGAAGGAACACGGGTGGGTTTTAGTCAGTAATAGTTGGACATGCCTCCCGCTCCGCCCAGAGCGGGAGAACTTCAATTTTGATAATTTCCCACCCAAAAAAAGAAAATAAAAAGGGGTATTCTTGTCACTATACGTAGTCTCCAATCTTTTATTTTTTTAGTGAATAAGTATTTGTACCTAACCGTGAACAAAAAAATAAATAAATGAAAATGCTGGTATTTTAAAACCAACGCATAAATACGTTACTAATAAATCTTGTTAAAATATACATCAGATTTTATTTTTACGGTTTATAATTTTCGCTAAGAAAAACCTACATTTAAAATGAGCCCTCCGTGAGGGTTCCCGGCATCCTATATGCGACTAGCTGAACCCTCCAGGAGGGCTCCCGATACTGAACGTGTTAATCAATCTCAAGGAAAATAAATTCTCAGGTTGTCTGGACGAGTTTTATTTGTTATTGAGTAGGTAAACTAGCGGTCACATTACCACTTTCTAAAATAGACAACTGGAAATCACAGTTGGCTAGACTACATAGGTACTCGTATTTGGAAATGTAGGAATGTTGAATCCACGACAGTCAGTCCCGTTTTGACCTTATGAATCTACAAATTAGCTGTAGGTAGCAAATGTAGATAGCTAGATTTTGCACTTTATATTGTAGATTTTGAACTACTAGCTGCTCCCCGCAGTGCTACCCGCATAAGTCTCAATACCGTGGGAATATCAGGATAAAAAGTTGTTTAAAACGAAATACCCATGTGCCCAATTGCATTCAAATCCGTTCAGCCATTTTAGCGTAAAAGCGTAACAACCAAACAAACTCACTTTCGCATTTATAATATTAGTTAGGATTCTTAAAACCTTGGTCAGAAAACGACTGGCTTGACTATTTCCGTAAGCAAAGTAGGTAATTAGATAGGTATTAATCTTAGTATCATCGCTTACATTCTGACACAACAAAACAAAAAAAAAAAAAAATTTAGTCTTTGAAAAATAAAAAGGTTGAACCACAAACTTTGACCTACTTTTGAAGGCTGAAAACCGCGCGATCCTATACGCCTATTGGCTGTCTTCGTGTTCGTGGCGAGTGCGAGCTGCTCTACATTTGAAGCGGATCCCCTTTGAAGAGAGACCCGTGGACATCGTGAAGAAAGGCCAGCAGAACACCGAGGAATACCGAGCTATCAATCCTAACCAGAAGGTGCCCGCCTTGCTTATAGGTAAGCAATTAACATATTGAAGTAAGTAAAAAAGCAATAGGTGTATTTTGCATTCATTAAAGTAAGATGAGTTCACTAACATAAACATTGTATTATATTACGAGTAGGTATCCTTATAAGGACATCTCTGAAAACACAAAAAAAGGTTTTCCAAAAATTTTAAAAAAAACCTCATCAATTTGGGTATCGGGTTGATGATAAAATCAAACATTATAGGCCGTTTTCAAATCAAAGAAACTTAATTTATTGACTGGCTTATACTCGCATCATGGTCGACAACAGCATGATTGCAAGATGTATTCATTTTCATTTACACAATGATTTATTAATAACTAAGTTTCTTCAGTATCGTCACTTATGAGAGTGCTCGTTTATGACATCAGCAATTCAGCATTATCAATTCAAGCAGTCAGTAGCCTAAATATTTACACTTACGCAAAATTCACAAGCAAATTTCTCATAAAATACCGATTGCAATGTTGAAAAAAACACCCATTTCATGGTAGGGTATGGTTTCGATAATTATTCGTATAACACTTTGTATCAATACTGGAGATAATCGCTGTTGAATCTCCCGTAATTGTCCCGTACGTATATCTACACAGGCTGAATTTTTTGTCACCGTCCACATTTTTTCTAGGCATTAGGTATGATTTACTAACTCCATTTACGATACGTAAAATTTTCATATTTAATCATTTTCTCGAAAGAATTATCCGCTCTGCGTGGTATGTATATACTTTGTGATGTGATATCTCAATATTTTTAAAAGAACTATACTAAAAGAAAAAACACGTATTCAATGATTTTCGCCAAAGATTAATATATCAAAATTTGGATGCTGACTATAAATTCAGCCTGTATATACTCGTGACTGTACTTGACAGTAACCATGATTCGAGTGTAATAGCCACCCATGGGCGCCGGGGGCTCTTGCACTTGGCTTCAAAATAGAATATAGGTGTAAAAACATTCAGAACAAAATAAATATCTGTAAACGCATAACACAATATAATACATAATAATAGAGAACTTTAATCTATTCGAGGCGAGATCGTAAAATTTTTGCAATCACATTCTGCGATCTCTGAATTCTAAAGCTTCTGTGCATTAGTCGACTAAGTACCGAACTCCTATTTCCGAAAATCGTATCGGCCCTATGCGTGCTAACATTATCGAGCTTGCCTTCTTTGCTCTTGCATTTTACTCTATCTTAATTTTTAAGATTCATTGTTTAAGTCGACAAGGCGAGATGGAAACATCTCTTATTTTTTAAGCTTTTTTGCATAACTCGACAAAGTTACTCCTTGTATAAATGAAAAAAACGATAACCTAACATCCAAGGTGAACTGAAATAAAGAAAAAAAAATTGGTTTATTTGTCACAGAAACACGTGTAGGTATACAAAAAGACAAGAGTAGGTAAGCAGAAAACAAAATAAATCATTAATATAAACATAACAGAAATAGTCGGCAGCTGCATGTCATGACTGTGACAAGAAGGCTTCCACTCAGCATAATGCTGTGCTATGGGGGACCCACTGACCCACAGCACAGCGCTAATTACAACTCAAAACTGCAAAAATTATCGAGCTCGCTTCGTGGAGCTGAAGATGCTCCCCCCTAAAATAAACCTGCAGGCGCCCATGGTCACACCAGAAGCGCTTAGAGGCTCGTGCAGACGTGACTCGAACAATACAATTTCTGAGAAAACTTCTCTGTATAACAATAACCGGTGTCGCGTCGCGCTGTTGCGTCGCGCTAGTCTGCACGAAGCTTTTTACTCATCCCATAATAAATACGTTGATAGCGGTTGCTGTTCTTTTGTTTTGAGCTTATTTTAAACTTACCCCATTAGTTTACTGTTTAGGTCTTATACTTAGAGGTTGAGTTTCTAAATACTGAGTGCCAACAGCCTCTATGGAAATATTTTCTAATTTTCATGTGACGCCCAACAGTGGCTTAGGCTAACCGAAGTTTGAAAATCAGCAAGCTATAGATATAAACAAACGATACGATATCGTTTACCTGTTTTATCGTTGTCTGTGTCTTATCTACAGCCAGATAAGTATCAATAAAGACATTAAAAAGACAAATCTTTATGTAGTAGAACTGATGTGATCATGACAAATCATTTTTTCTGCTAGGTATCTCATTCAATTTCATCGTTACAGCAAAGTCTAGCGTTTTTAAATAACGACTAAATTTTCCACTGAATCAAAAAATGTATTGTCGAATCTGGGAAAACATTCTTCTTCATCTTCATAAAAATAAAAACTATAGGTGTAAAGTAGCATTTCAAAGTAAGTAGCTTCCTTCATTAATACAAAGCAGCTTATCAATTATGATATAAAATTAATATTGCGAGGTCGAGGTGAGGGCGGAAAATAAATATTACATCACCATTGTGAGGAACGCAATATAACTTGTATCATTCGTTTTCACTGTAAATATGTAGTTTGATTGTGCCCACAATATCCCAAAAGGACCAAAAAGTAATTTCCCCTAGGCAAAAGAAATAATAAGTCATTCTTGTAAAAGATTCCGCTACGGAATATGATTAGGTACTTAAATGTCGCGGACATTGAAATGCGACTCTATGTTGTGATAATGTGAGCATGTTATTCAGAAAAACCTAAAATATATTTTTTTTAGGTTAGGCAAAATTTAAGCCGGACAAGCATTTAATTTTTTTTAAATATTAATACCAGACTATCCCACTGAAGCTAGAGGCCACTCCTCACACATGGAAGCAAGAGTATTGATGACCACACTTGCTCATTGTGGAATGGCGATTTCAGACTTACCCTTATTGCGATTGATAAGCAACGTTCTTTTATTATACAGGATGATTGGAAGCTGGGTGCAAAGCTTTAAGGCGAAGATAGTACAGACAATTTAGAACCATTTAAGCCATGGTTATCTTAGACGAAGTCTTACCATTTTTATTTAACCTAATTTTTATGTATTTTTTTCGAATATTCCCAAAATTTTAACTAAACTGCTTGTTATTGGCCAAATTAAATGATAAATGAATTAATTTTTATTTTATTTAATTAAAGTAATGAGTAAGCAATCTAGCAAAACAAGTTTTAGGCTTCTTTGTCGTTAGACATTTTGTTTCCAAACATATTAAGTTCACAAAAAAAAAAACATAAATACTTTTTGTAAACCTCATAACCTTAAAAAAAATTAGTAAGACTTCGTCTAAGATAACCATGGCTTAAATGGTTCGAAATTGTCTATACTATCTTCGCCTTAAAGCTTTGCACCCAGCTTCCAATCACCCTGTATATGCGGAATAATATCTTAAATTTTGTAAGTTATGTCACCGAGTTCGAAGCTCAAGACTGGCATATTTATTTGAAGGCTTATCACTATGTTTTCCTTTATTGTAGGTCACTTAGGTCAGTGATAGCCACATCAAATTATTTTGGAATTAAGATACCTACCTACCTCAGACCAAATAAAAAACCAATAACTACCACTAAGGTGAGACCGGTTTCGTAAACGTGTGCACTTAGTGAGGTGTAGTTTGATTGTAAATGTGTGCGTGTGAGCGTCTATGCACAGCGCGAAGTTGCGTGTAGTTTTCGCATGCTTCACTGTACCTATTGTTCGTAGCGGTTTTTTATTTGTTCTGAGCTACCTACATATTAAATTGATTATGTCACTTTTGAACTTCCCTCGTATTTGAGAAGCTGATAGCGCCTTAACCTTGAAGCCATTGCGACTATATGCTGTGGACAACGGTGTGAGTTTCACATTTATGTAATATCTTTGTTTATATTATTTGCGCAGATATAATGTGTTACTGTTTGTTTGTCCCGAATAAATAAATAGACTATGAAATTGGTGAGTAACAAAATTCTGAAAGAATGACACAAATTCAGCTATCTAATTACGCAACACACTGTCGTAAACGATTACGACAAATTTGTTTCATTTTGACAGTTCAACAACATTCATTGCGTTATTTACGTCACAGAGCGGTTTTTTTTCGAGCTTATGAAGCAATGGATTAGACAGGAAAGAGCGAACATTTTCCGCGTGCATATTGAGCTGTTATTGTAAATTTAATTTGTGAACGTTTTATTTCCTTCATCGCTTATGGAAACTTATGATATGAGTTTGTTATTCCACACCTTCGCCCGTGGATAAAATCGCCAAATACACCAATATCCGCTCGATTTGACGAAAAGGAAATGAGTAGAAATATTCGGCTCTTCGATATTACCGCTCTGATGGTGGTGGACGATTTTAATTTCACGAAATGCGATCACTCAGTCCAATATTCTATTGAGTGATCAAAATACAGTAGGTAGAGAAGTTCGAATTTTTTCCGTCAGTATTTCTTTATCTATTCCCACTGTATATTGAAACTTGGTTCCAGCTAGCTGACCTCGTGCAGGTACATCATGACGGTAGTTATTATTTTCAGGGGTGACAATTTTCCATTTCATGCAATTCTGCCAGCCGTTGAAACGGCCTAATTGAGTTTTCATTCGTCCAAAATTAAATTTCCAATCATCCAACATAAATTGAACCAACTGAACCAAATATCTAGGTAGGAACAGCAAATATTTTCGTATGAATAAAAATATTATATAATATGTTTAATTAATTAATTTTCAAAGAGTGGGTGTATTCGGAACTTAATTGACGGCAGGCATAAGTAAACTTGACAAATGTAAAGGAATTGGTACCATGAGTAGTCTCAAGCCTTTTATTGAAATATTTAGGCTGCACGTACACGACTTCACGTAACCAATCACAAACAAAAAGAAAGAAAAAATAACATTTACAACAACATACACACACTAAACCATACACAACACACTCACACACACACACACACACACATTTACACACATTTTAACTACAGTAGTATAATCAGTATAGTTACTTAGTACGGACCGCTAGTCTAGTCGTGTAGGTACGGACCGCTATCACCATTGAAGTAGCTGGTACCCACGAGTAGGTATTAGTGCTGTGACATTAGAATAAGAATAAGAATAAGAATATTTATTTGCATAAAAACATGGTATTTATGATGGTACAAAAATTAAATACAGAGCATACATGTTTTTGCTTAACATTATAAGCGTGCAAATTTTTCGTGCATAAGTAGGTATTAGTAGGCATTACATTTACTATTTAAAATCTTACAGTCATTTAAATTTTTTGTCAAAAAATTCTTTTACACTATAAAAACTATTAGTGGACAGCCAATCATACAATTTACTTTTAAATAATCTTGTATTTACATTTTTTAGGTCGCTCGGTATCTTATTAAATATTTCTACACACATATACAAACAGCTTTTATTATATTTAGCTAGCCTTGGCATGACATCCAGTACGAGCCTGTGAGGGTCGCGCCGGTTTTGGGGATGTACATCGTCTGCTTTTGTAAATAATTCCTTATGCTTCCACACAAACATACATATCTCATATATATAAAGAGACGGTAGCGGTAACAATCAACATTCTCAAACATTCTGTCTAATCATTGGTGATTTCAGTTTGAACTGATTACTTTTGACTAGCGGCGTGGAAGACTGGCCTTAGTTTCACGAAGTACCTATAATTAATTACTTACTTTCGAATAATACGTTACTAAAACTGCTGCTGCTACATTTGGTAAATACAAACAGTTATCCTTGAATAGAGATGTTACCAATTATTTTTTTGTCCGTCAGGAAGATTATTAAAAAATATTGGACACATATTTTTTCTTTTTTTACGTAATCAAAAGATTACGGCAATACTTTAAAATATGGCATGACGTCACTCCCCGGTAGATTTTATACTGACTTGTGACGTAGCGAGCCCCCACTCTCCAACTTTAATGCGTTTTATCTAAACCATTTTTTGTGTTATAAAGCAAAAAATACGTGTCTAATATTTTTTTTATTATCTGACTGACGGACTAAATAGTTTTTTTTTTCTCCAGTCAACATCCCTATTCGTTAACAAATAGTTTTAATCCTCTCCCTATGTTTATTAAACCCCTTTTATTCAGATCAAGTGGCGGAAATGGCCGGACGACCATTTTCCACATGACTTCATTTCCAAATACACTTTCTGTGTTTACATCGTATTGACATAGTTTTTAGATCTCGATTGGTCCTTTATTACAGAAACTAAAGGGACATCGGCAGAAGGTAGGTACATACCCACATAATATGTAGGTACATAGAAACATTACATTTATTAGAAATAAGAAAAAAAAATTAAAAAAAGAAAATATGTTTAGTTGCGGTAAACATGACGCAAAAAAAAACACACAAAAAAAAAGAACCAATTTTAGGGAAAATATGCGTCACTTGTAAATGTTAGTCATGTGTCAGATCAGCAACAAAATTAGGATAGGTAGTTAACACGCTGTAAACGGAGACGACACATTGTACATGTGAATCAAATTCAAGGTTGGTGGGTATGAAAAAAACGAATTATTAGCTATTAGCCCCTATACATCATCAACAACATTAACCGTCTAATAACCGGCGGATTCCTCCCAATAACTCAGCATAATCACGATCGCAATCATCTATTCATCATAATATTAGGTCGATGAACGTTTGAACATGCATTCGGTTCTATGTTCGCTGATGTCATCGTGGTCACAATAGCCTCTTGGCCCGATGAAGTGCTCTTGGGCTGCGCTAATAACCAACCCATTAATGAACACGTTTAACGCACACTTCAATCGCAAATTTACGTCACGAGGTGCTCTTGTGTCTAAAATTTGATTTCCGAACTCGATTCGGATTGATAAGCTGTCTATCAAGGGAAATGAGGTCAATTCGATGCTCGTAGCAAATTTACCTAATTAAGTAGGTATAGTACCTACATATTATTATATCCCAGCCAAAATTGATTTGTTACATGTACAGACTACAGTGTATTTTTCTTTGCTTGACTTATTTGGCCAACAAACACGTTGTGACAATCCCGACTCCCGAGTGAACACAGGTAGGAGTGAAGTTCTTAATCTTTATAAGAAACACATAAGGTATGAGTTACCTATTTCAAATACTGCTTCGAATATGGCTCTGTACCTACGCCATATTTGTTTTTACCATATAGGACAATCAATTTGCCTAGCCTTTTCCCAACTATATTGGGGTCGGCTTCCAGTCTAACCAGATGCAGCTGAACACCAGTAATTTTACATAGAGCGACTGCCTATCTGACCTACACAACCCAGTAACTGGTTAATACGATACCCTTTGGTAATACTGGTTGTCAGACTTTCGGGCTTCTGACGACCCGTAACGACTGTCAAAGATCCACGAATGACAACCGGGAACAACGGCTTAACGTGCTTTCCGAGGCACGGAGGAGTCTCGGTATGTAAAGATGGTCACCCATCCACAGACCAACCCCGTTACCATATAGGACAAATAAATTTAAAAAAAATGTTATAGTTCGTTATTTTTGTAATGATGCCTTCATGTTGTAGGTGTAAGCAAATTAATAAACAGCAGCCAATCAACCCTAGATTCAGCGAAATATATAGACACAGTCCTAACTTAGCGTGGGTCAAATAAAAGTCTCTTTATGAAAACCAGATAAAATTACAGACGTACCTACCTAAGTAATTTCCCAAAATTAATATCGACAGCTCAAATATTGCACGACTCGATATTAAATTGAAATGAATGGTATCCTACCTATTTACAGAGAATAGGGAGCACTCAAAACAATAGCTAGCGACTAGACATTAGATTTATAATCTGTGTCGCGAGGCAATCTCTAGCCACAGATATAAATAGGAATAAGAACAGCACCCGCATGGAGTACGTTCAATTCTTACAAAGACATTCAATTGTTTACTTAACATTCTTAGAAAACTAGGCCCTGGCTGATTGCTTTAATGAAGGACAATATTGAAAGAGGGAAAACAGATCATACCTCCCAGCCTTATCACAAGTCGTCAGCCCGGTGCAATCGCCGGCGCAAATATAAGGCACACTACAACATTTTCATCTACGAATGACAGCCGAACGTGTTTTTCGAGGCACGGAGGCGTAACGGTATGTAGTGAATGGTCAGTTGGTCACCCATCCACGAACCGACTGCGGCAAGCGTAGCTTACTTAACCTTCGACCGACCCGTGCTGCGGCTGTTATCATTTAGCCACGAACATACATACACACGTACATAAACTCACGCCTTCTTCCCATGGGGGTAGGCAGAAACTACAGAATGCCACCTGCTACGATCCTTACATACTCCTTTTGCCTCGTTTACGTTCATACATCTGGTCATACACGCACGCCGGTTGCGAGTACTACGCAGCTGTCCTTTCTGAAGAACATCACCATTATGGTCAGTATTTATGTCCTCCTAAGCCCCCCTGGGTTTCCATTCACATCTGCCATGTAAATATATTTTGTTAGTCGTCTTTCATTCATCCTCTCAACATGACCAAACCAACTCAGCATACCCTTTTCAATTGTTGTCACTACATCTTCTTTTAACTCACATCGTTGTTGTGTGAGCCACGAACCTCCGCATATTTTTAAGATCATGACATAAAAAATCGACCAAAACTTGCTAAGATTACATTGATCACCTTCTTTGAAAACATTCGGAGATTTCGCAGTAAAATACAGACATAAAGCCGAAAGTACTCTATCGTAAACAAAATACATTGTGTACAAAATAGAAACATAAATCTATCACAGTATCTCAAATTTATTGCCCTATCACTATCTACTACTTCAGATTGATAAGTGTAGTACCATTCACGTTAGAGAATACCCCCAAGCCCCCAACAGAAACACATTCGAGCTGCTAATATGCTCACCCCTATAATTTGCTATATCTGGTGTTAAAGATCCTTTATTCGTTGTGAAACGGTTTAGCAAAGATAACAGACGACATGGTCAGACTTACGTATCTGATAAACTGTTTTGTATGATCAGAGTGCAAATAAATTGAGTACCTACTTATTGAAAAATTCTACGGGTATTAAAAGTATTTATTCAGTGATTTTTATTTGAAATGTATTCTTCAAAGCTCTTTGATAAGAATTTATATGACACAACCAACACCATTGTATTATGCAGTATTTATTTATTTAATCTTAAATAACTGAAAAAAACCACTTCAAAATAAATCTATGCTGGTCACGTAAATAAATGGACCCATTAGAATGCACTCAAACTGCGAACCTAAAACATTTTTATTTTCTTGCTAAGTGGTTGGGCTCACTCTAGTAAGGTCTAAAGCTGCAATATTAAAAATTCAAGCAGTGTCGTCAGTTCGCGGTCCGCTACAATCAAACATAATTTGCGTGCTCGAGGCGAGCGACCGTTTGTTTAAGTGGACCGGTCAATAACTCCGCAAATAGCTATTTAATGAATGTGTCGCCACCTAATAACATCGCACATAGAAAAACTGACTGAATTGATAACTATTTGGGTCATTGAATCCTGCAAAGTGCGACGGCTCCTCATATATTTTATCTCATCAGTTTGTTCAACTTTACGACTGCAAGACAATAGTAAATTGCGAAGGATTGTAAAGTATTTTGATGATCTGAGACGCAATTATTGTAACTGCTTTATTATACGAAACATTGGAATCAATTTTAGACTTGATTTAATTGAACTTATTTATTTGTGCTCATTCTGCTGCTTGGTTGCTTCTGAATTCTGACGCTCCGCTGGATGTTGCCTAAAGACAAAAATATTTTTTTGCATGAGTAACTTTATTTTTGTTTTTATAATACTTATTTTGCTATGGAAATAAAGTGTATTTTTCTTTTTTCAACAGTGTCGGTGTGTATTCGCTACAAGATTTGAATAGCTGTTAACATTGCAGTTACTATGCAATTTGTTATTAGATATGAAAATGCCCGTGCAATCCAATTCAGATCGGATACTCATCCATTAGGAACATTTCCATAAATATAAGACGAAATAGCAATAACAAAAGGTGTGGACACACCTACGCAGAATATGTTGATTAATTTTCAGAGAACCAAGTAAACAATGGACAATACCTACAATCAGAAAGCAGACGATATAGCATTTGAATAAAAAATACGCGTCAAACAATAAGTCCATATGTAGAAAACTAGTGTGGAAACAAATATTGACTGAAATTATGTATACTGTGCTCTCGGGACAACGATCAAAGCTGTTACAGAAAACAAGAGCTAATCGCCACAGCATAAACACATTTATTTCCGTAGCAGAAGGTTCAAATTTAATCACACCCTGTGTTACTTACTAAAATAATTTACCACTTGGCAAGCTTATTTGCTCAAACTTTCCACCTCGAGGAATTTGTAAAGTTCGCTTAATTTACCTGCAAATCAAATAGGAGACGAATTAAGTGAATTATTTGGCAATTCGAGAGACAGCTTCGTTATACGAGGATCAATGAGTAGTAAGACCTTTTAACAAATTTAATGGTTCTGTAGTCACAACAGCATCAACCGAGACAGGACCAAATTAGAATCTATTGAATCACATTATAATTATTTTGATTTACGAAACACTTCTCGTGAAATGTTATCTCTCTCTAGGTATTCTTTAGGTGCCTACAACTTTTGATTGCTTCAATTCAACTCACACAATTTGACAACGATTGATTGTTCAGTCAATGATCAATCAATCGCTAACAGTTATTTGCGTCATGCTTGTATTGGAATATTGTGTCTGCTGTCACATAATAAATAATAGTTGTAGTGCTGTTGTTCAACGTTATAATTAGTCGGTGGCCATATTCTAATATGTATGGGCACCGTCTGATTGAAATGTCACCCCAATGCCAAAACCTGGGGCTGTTGCGGTCTTGAAACGTGCAAGTAGGACGGACATAATTATTTAGTACGAGATTTCTGAAAATTTGAGTCGTGTCATCTCGCTTCCCAGTTTTATAACCGCGTGCGTGTCAAACCTACTCAAGCGTTAAGTATAATGTTATATTTTGTAATTAGATAATGAGACACTGGTGGAGTCGATGGCTATCATGCAGTACCTGGAGGATACTCACCCCGAGCCGGCCCTAACTCCAAAATCCCCGCTACTGAAGGCCAGAATGAGGGAACTCTGTGAGGTTTGTATATGAGAAACTCAAACTCAAAGCATTTATATTCCAATCAAACCATTTGCTAGCACTTTTGAATAGTCAGTCTGTCAGTTATTCAGAAAGTTGAAGTTCATAATAACACATCATGTATCAGAAATGAACAACAAAATAATCAACTATCCCATACAAACCTTTAATACCTTCTCGACCCAATTGTATGGGACAGCTGATCATTTTTTCGCTATTACGAGAACGTTGTTCAGTATGATGGTCTGCTATTTAAGGGTGTAGCTTTAAATATAACCATTCACTCATTCCTGATGCATCGCATTATTTAGTCTCTACGTTACGTAGGCACATACCCTTAACGCCGTTTCCTTATTGGTCGGTGCAGTATCAATTCGGCAGTATGCTCGGTAAACCGATAACGTACTGCTTTTGTTTCATCATTGGTCAGTTAAGCTACGGTTTCCTATAAAAGCGGTGGCCGCACTTGACAACTGCAGTGTCCGCTGTCATGAAAATGATGGCAGCGGCATAGATTTAAATCGTTAGATTCGCCCTATCGCGTCAAAAGATAGTCGAATTTCAATTTCGTTTTGACACCGAGAGAATGACAATGACGCAGAGACTATACTTGTTCGTCATGGAAACGCTATTTAATCATGTGTAAGCTCACTCTTCCCCGTATGGACAGTTTTTCTTGTGACTGAGTAGTTACCGGTGAGGGCAAATCTAGCGATTTAAATCTTTGGGGGACGGGATTTGCTTTACGGTATTAACAACGTTATCTAGGAACCACACCAACTTATTTTCATAATCAATGTTTCAGTGACGTCATTCGCCGTAAATTGCGGACGCTACGTGAGCGGTAACCGCTCTTCTAGGAAACCATAGCTTTAGCAGCAGTGCGGTATAATATTCTCTGTACCGAAACGAATAGGATCATTCATTCTAACTTGGTTACGATGCTGACAAAGTCAATAATAAAAACGGTTTATGGCTCAACTTTCGCTAACTGTTCTCCGAATTATATAATTAATTTAATTTGCCATTTAACCTGTCCGCATTTAAAGGGTATTCGGGGTGTTAATTCTCCAGCGGCACCCCTTTTGCGTTGGGGCGGCAATTATCATGAAACTCTGAATTATCTAGAGTCCCTCAATTAAAGTTAGCGAAAAAATATTAAAAAAAACTTAAAAAAATAAAAATATCTGCCTTTTGTTTTCTGCGGTCTGAAAATAATTACTTCAGTAGATTTCAGAGACTGACAAAACAATTCAAGAAAATATCTAACGTAACGTTCAGAATGGAATTCAGCGCCGGTCTTCAGTCTTGACTTGTTTTGGTTTTAACGCATCTTCGGTCAATATGTACGGCACGGAATAGAAGAATGTGTACGGTGTGTGCCGATTGGCGACGTGACATTGTAACGACGACCCTTAACCCTAGCCGTTCTATATATACTTTGCTGTTACCCATCACGCTACCTAGCCTGATCGGTAGCAGCAAGGAAATCTCCGGAACTGCCAATCACCAACTATCTTCGTTTCGCAAGGGCACAAATCTCAACCTTTTTCTTTTGCAGATAATAGTCTCAGGCATCCAGCCGTTACAAAACATTGGTCTAAGGCCCCAGTTCGAGACGACGGAGCAATACACGAAGTTCACGAGATATTGGACGGACCGTGGTCTTCAGACCTTGGAAGAACTGCTGCAGAAGACTGCTGGGAAATATTGCGTTGGAGACCAGATCACCATCGCTGATTTATGTCTTGTGCCTCAGCTGTACAATGCCGTAACCAGGTGGGTTTGTAAACTAGCGTTTTCTTGTATTTTAATTTTCAGCAGTTAGCATTCTAAGGCCTAGAAAATAAAGCGTACAATGCTTTATTTTCTAGGCCATAACAACCCATGACAAGTGAATTCTCATGGTTTACGGTTCCTTCGAGATAACAAGTAAATACATCCCAAAAAATATTTACTCATTATTTACAAAAACAGGCCAAATACCTTCAATTACGATAATAGGGCCTTACTGATGATAAATCTAGTTAGTAATTAACATGTTAATTAAACAATCTTTCAAGCTATACGTATAATTATAATTTAGACCGTAATACGTTTGAGAATATTACAAGGTAAGCTTTACAACCACTTCTCCCGCTCGACTTCCACAAATTGCTAGCGAAACGTAAGCTAACAATCCATGTTTTTCTTCCATTATTCACTTTTTACTAAAGACAATATTTTAACAACTGAGCCTATAATCGTGTGGGCTCAATAGAAAACTAAAACACTTCACTTTACCTCGAAGGTTTGACAAATCTGTTTATTTTCCATCTCTTCACTCTTTATGAGTCTTTATCTGAAAATTGGGATCTGAAATCTAAAGCACAGTTTGCACCAAACAATACCTAAAAGTTTTGATTGAAAGCACACGAAAGAGTTCAAGAGATTTTTTTCTTTTTCAGACATAAACTGGACATCAGCAAGTACCCAACAGTTACGAAACTGTACCAGACATTGTTAAATGAAACAGTTTTTCAGGAAACTCATCCTGAAAATGTGAAATCAAAGATATAAAAATACTTAAGTACATTATTAATTAAACCTAGAGGCGCACTATTATATTTCGTTCTAGGAAATTGTCGGCCATATTTAAAGTAAAGTATTCTACTTAACACTTTCGACTCCACCCCCTTTTCATAGAATTCATACACCATGCCGCCATACATATTGGAAAGGAACCCTCCAGCACACGCTGCATGACCACCGTAGAAACGGGTTTTGTCGACGGAAGAATAGACAAAATGGCAGATAAACAATCACAATCTGTCATTTTGTCTATTCTTCCGTCGACAAAACCCGTTTCTATTTCGGTCATGCAGTGCGTTCCTGGAGCTGGGAGATTTTAAAATCCAATGTAACGGACATTGGATTTGCACTGCACGTACGCACACACGCGCGTAGCATAACGGGTTGCCAACTCTCCCGGAATTCCGGGAGAATCCCGGAATACCGGGAGAGTTGGCAACCCGTATTGCTACGCGCGTGTTAATTACCTAAAACGTACATTTAATACTTTAATAAATCTACTTTCTAATAACGAATCGGACTGTCTTCGGGAACAAAAATTAATTGGTGCATTTCTAGGCTTAGATGGGGATTTTAGATTAATGTTTTATTAATTAAACTAAAACCCTCTAATTTCTTTAATTGCTTCGTCGTCGAGGGCTTTGGCTAAAGAATCGATATGTTTTGTAGCAGTTGGATGTCTGAGAACTGAAATAAATCGTACCTATCTCACCTTCCTGTTTTCTTTCCTATTATCCGACTTCAAAGAAAAGGCTAATACACAGCCTGAGGCTATCGTATAAGGCTATCAAAGGCTATGATAGCCACGTTACTAAAAGGTTGACTTCTATAGAGATGTGTGAACGTAAAAAATAATGCTGGAAACAATTATCTTTAGAGCCCTTATACGTTTGTCATCAATTTGTAAATATCTAAGTTGTAATCTGTGGAAAATGTAGTGGGTAGTATTTGTTAAGTTTATTTATTTTTAGTTGGTTTTGCCTTTGCATTAATTAAAATTACATTTATCTGTCACACAGTCAAAGGCTGCCCACTTTTGGAAAACAAGTTTGAAATTGGTTTCAATGTTTGGTTCAGGTTTTACAGGTAACACGCATGGGCCCTTATTTTGGTAAGCAAACAATGAAAAAATCCTATAGGTGCACTCTGAAATCAGGAGAATAATAATTAATTGTTAACGCCGGTAGCAGACCACCGCCGCGAAACCATAGCAGCGAAACCGCAGTAGTTCAATTCAATAGACTTGCGTCATGTTCCGCTACTTGAATCGGATGCGAGTAGGGGAAAATGACGCGAGTCTGTTGAATTTAACTACTGCGGTTTCGCAGCGGAGGTGTGCTACTACTGGGGTAAGTAAATTCGTAATTCGTAACATCATACGTCAATTTTCCGTGCCATAGCCATTTCATACAACAATCGAAGAATGACAGTTGGCATTTAAATATACGAACAATTTAAGTTGGTAGTCACTAGTAAATTTGCCATGACTGCCATTAGTTATGTGCTTCTTCTCTAACCTAATGTTGTGTTGATAAGTGCTGCACTTATGCCTTGTGTCCTGAATTTCCTTCACATCGGGCACCACATGCTAACGAGCCATAACATCAGCATAACTACGCTGAATGTGCTTTCTTACAGAACTTCCCAACATGGTTTAGTGGAGTGTTAAGCCAGTGTTACATAGATCGCGGGGCGTCTGACTTTCGATTACATGACAATGTAGGTAAGTATGGCATCGAATAGCACTTATTACCTATACCTTCCGAAAAATAGCATCGCGTCTACAGTGCGTTCATTATAACTTTTGCCGTGACGCGATTGGTAGCACTGTTTTGTCAGTCGCTATTTTGACAAGCAATGGTGCCAACATGACGGCAAAGGACATGTTATAATGAACGGTCTGTAGGCAAGGCATACGTCACTATCCGAAAAAAGCCAACGGTCCATCAGTTTTATTAAAACTACTGAGAAGTTTTTGTCACTTTTTATTTCATTTTTAGGGACTGGAAATGTGGAACGAATTTTGCCGAATAAAATGTTTCCCCTTGATATCGCTGAAAATACATGGGATATTTCGGAAAGCTGTTGAAGAGAAGCTTCTAAGGGCGAATTTCAACAAAGAAACTGAACACGTTCAGCACATGTCGTCCGCGTTCAAGAGCTGTCAGTATCAAAACTGTTATGGAATATTGACACTGACAGCTCTTGAATGCAATTAGAAGGACTGATTGCATTCAGTTTCATTGGTGAAATCTGTACTGAGAAATTGTTTTGGAACACTGTTAACTGGCCACCCAGTATTTTAGTGTGAACTTACTCTTGTTGTTCAAACAATGCTTTAAATATAGTTTTATTCGTCTCATGTTTAAAATTTCGCGGATAACCTCAGACTGAGGTAAACGGAGGATTATGTCGGCCTACTATACTGAGCATATTTAGAGCTTCGAGATCTCCACGCGCACATGTGCTACGGGTTTGCACAAACTTGTGTAAACATACCTTGTCTAGTCATGATACTATTTAGCCTTTATGCTATAGATACAGATTCGTATCGAGTTACCTCACGGCCGGAGCCACGCCGTCACCGACTGCCGCCTCGCTTTCAATACTACAAAGACTTTATAAGTATGTCGGACTGTCATAAATCGTTGAATTACGACTTGCTCTGCATATTTAGGTCACAGCTGCAATAAGAAATATTACGCCTTGTGAATACTAACATGATTGCCTACCACGTATTACTTAGCTAAACGCGAATTTATTTGCAATTATTCTCATTGTACTCTGTAAATAATGGCTACTATAAAATACTTCTGACCATTAACATCAATGGATAGGTAATGCCAGTAAAATATTGAATAATGTTCTTGGCTAATGTACTACTTAGTCTGTAGTATGAACAAATGATTTCGGCCCATAGGTGGCATTATACATAAACCTTCAGCTTTTACTGCCCGCAAATGCTTCATAGGTACTTAAAAAATATACTTTTTATATCTATCTCAAAAATTCACTTCGAATCTCCTAACTCCTCACTAAGGTGAATTTCAAAGTGATGAAAAACACTACAGACACGACCTTACGACAAATTGATTTATGTTCGAAATATTTCATAACTCATACCTACCTATAGGCGCCATACTATGTATAAACACATGTCATATTCAGTAATGGGTATCGTAAATTCCTTCCATTCATTACATCGAACAATTGATCCAAGGTTTCTTCGGTAAAAAGCAATTACACTGATGCGTAATGTTTTCTGTTGAGCTGTGTAACTATGCCAGCTATTGACATCATTTTTGAATGCGTAGATCATAGATAGAGCCACAAAGACTACGTTCACATGGCAATCTCCGAACTCTCCGAACACGAACAGTGCAATTCGCGTGCATCTTAGAAACATAGAATAGACTATGGACACCTTTGGACATGTTCGAGAGCGGTTGGCGAGCAGTTCGCGTGCAACTTAATGACCTCTCGCGCGCTCGAACAGTGCGGTTCACGTGCATCTTAGAAACTTCTCTTCACTTCATGGTTCGTGCGCGTTAGCTGGTGTGGACGCGCAGATAGAGGCTGAATTCATACAGAAGAATTCCGCACGCGTATTGCAATACCTACCTAGTTACTGTACGGTATTCGCCTTTAATCGTATCAAGAGCAGGATGTTGCCATGTGAATAGAGCGTTTTTACTACAAAAAAAACGTGCAGTCCATTGCCGTGTGAACGTAGTCTTACTGGCTGCTTACAATTACTTAAGAAATGTGGTCGTAAATCAGATCGGTAAAGCTGAGTCATATTATGTTATTCTCTAATGCCAAGCAGGTTTCCATACCTTCTACGGATTGACATTTATAAATGAACAAAACCTTTTACAACTCAAGCGAGTGCACGAAATGAAAATATTTATTTTCTCAATATTTATTTTTTCGTTTCAGGCTATTATTATACCGGCGTGTATAAAATTGAAATGGTGTGAATTTCTCTCCAGTCACATACTTCAATTTAATACAAAGCCTATCAATAAATCCTAAATTCTCTATTTATGAAGTGAAAAGCTTTTTCTTCAAGAACTACACATCACTCCCAGCTGTTGCTAATCTTTAACCCTGTAATTATTTATTATATATATATATATTTTTTTTTTTTATCTCAGCTTTAAATTGTTCCATAATACCTATGCTTTCGACGATCAGTGGTTTTCCTGTACAACAGAACACTGGGCTGGCTCCGCAACGCCACTGATTCCCGGCAGCGAATACTCCTGCGAGGCTCTTACCATTTGCGTACATTGAATTGAAAATATCTGTTTTAAAGTTGGTTATAAAAGATTTGTAAAAATCTCTACGAATATAATAAGGTGAAGTGGCTACGCACGGTCAACCACGACCATATTTGTAAAGGTAGGGGCACGCTCTAGCAATCTGGCGACCCTCGCAAATGGTGTTTCGCAATCGACTTTGCAATAGGTACTGGTTCGTAAGTATATACTTCGTCTCACTCTACCTCTGAATTGTGAGTAGAGTACCTACGTACTTAAGGTACAAAATTCCTCACTCGTGTCGTGAAATTCTAATCAAAGCCAACGTAGGCTTAAGTCAAACATACCTGTTTCTGTAAATAGATGTTTCGTGAGAAGCTAAAGCTCCGAAACCTGCATAGTGTTGATTATTTCAGTTTCAGAGATAAAGATAAAGAAACGACCGAGGCAAGGCAAGTTTGTAGCAGATCTTACTTTGATTTCCTTTTTATTGCCAACAAGAGAGTGTTAACTTTTATGTGTTGAACCATCGGCGATGTTCTGTTAATGTTATTATTATGTGAAAAGCTTTAAGCCTTTCTTTCTCAAAGCCCTTCTGAGTTAGTATTTTCACATGGTACCTAAATAAGTACTCTTTGTTTTCTTAAAACTTGGCTAAGCTAACTGCCAAGCTATACTAATAACACCATAACAACTTGCGGCTTTTCGTAGCAGTCACAGATACCTGTAAAATACATCGAAGAGGTCGTATAGCCTATCTTCAGCAGAGAGAAAGAAAGATTTTTTTTTACTTGTCACAAATACGTGCATTCATAAAGATAAGAGTAGGTAAGCAGAAAATAAAATAGATCAATACTATAATTATTATTATAAACATAACAGAAATAGTCGGCAGCTGCACGTCATGACTGGACAAGAAGGCTTCCACTCAGCATAATGCTGTGCTATGGGGGACCCACAGCACAGCGCTGATTTTCAGTGGTCACCCGAAAAACACGTACGGAAATCAAGTCAAGTTCAGTGATTTGTTTGTACATAATATATATAAAGGTAGGTACTACCGGTCCTCTACGTACCAGGAAGGAACTATGTGGTAGTTTGTGAAGACTGAGTTCCGTGACAAATACATATCCCACATTTGCCTCATTATCATTACACTGGTGTGTAATGATAATGAGGTAAACATTGCTGCTTTGTTCTGTTGTCACCATGTGACATGGGTATCATCTTTCGCATACAGCATCGAGTTTATTTATGTGCCTTGATGATGCGGAGCATGACAGCTCTTGGTGTTGGCCCAACTTGGAAGTGAAGACCCGTGAGACCGTTGAAAAATTACTTAAAAAATACCCTGTAAATTATTCAAAAAAACAATGATTCGTATTAAATCAATTACGAGCTCAAAACAAATATTTACAAAGACTTAAAACTAATGACAATAATGTGTGCCTACTTACTATGTTTTTATAAGAAAGTACATTGACTTCGGTATTTTAGTACTATAAAATGTTTTGCCTAGTCGAAAAACAAATTAATCTCTATTAGAGAGTTGATAGCGCCGAATTGGATTTGATCAATATACGCACGCCAGATGACAACAACATTTTACAAAAGCAAACACACAATATTTGTTATCATTGTGTACTAAACCTTCATGTGGAGTTTGTTTTCAACTTAGGTGTACTTAATATTTATTCAATACGAGTATAGCTATTAGTTTGCCTTAGTCCAAACTTTTTAATCATGATTAACTACGGCCCCTGACCATTTGCAAATACATAACATTGCAACATTCAATGAACGTAGTTTACGATCTCTATCGTTTCATTAGCGTTCATTATTTTGACACCAATGCAATAAACATGGTTGGCGATGTGGTGTGGTGCCAGCGGCTCGGAGGCTCAGTATCGCGCCTGCCGCCGCTGGCTTGCCGACATGTGCCGCCGCTCCCACGAGGACGGCAAGAGGCTGCAACACCCTCACAACCTCTGACTAACATCCCGAGCGCCCACCGGGATGGGATCAAATATAAACATAAACCACCTCGCATATTTATTCGGGCCGCAATGGCTCCACAGACAAAAGGACTATTTCTCCTTTTATTATTGTTTTGCGTACTCAACGGGGGCAACGGAGATGGTGAGTAAATATTATTAGTTCAAACGCTTTTATTTCGATATAAAGACGCATGCCTACGCATACAATTTTGATAAAGAAAGTAGATGGCACATTCTAAGAATAACAGTCGCTCTAAAAATACATAGTAAAAGTTGTAAGACCAAATAACGGTTGGATCAGGCGTATGCCTCCACTGGGAATCGAAGTTATAGTAAGAGGTCAACAGGATTAGGTCAGAGATATCGACATCGTATTTGTTATAGACCTGGAGTTCATGTCACCGAATAAACTGTTAGATCCTATGGGACTATGTTCGTAGATAAGTTAATCTACTATAAATTCTGATGTACGTTTATATTTCAGATGAAAATGAGACCGAGTTTTTTGACGTTTTGTCTGTGGTTCGGGACAACGAGGAGCTGCCTGATGGGGTCACTCGGGCCCCGGGGCGGTGTCAGTCACCCCTAGAGAACGACTCCGACTACACAGCTATCGCCCTGAATGAGAACGCCACCCTGCACCGACTGGCCGCTGGAATGTTCTACAACAGTTTTCCAGAAGACTTCTCAATTTTAGCTGTGGTTCGACTGCCAGGTAACATTATATTTATTTTAAAAAATCTATATCTATACTATTACTAATGATAAAGCTGAAGCGTTTGTTTGTTTGAACTCGCTAATCCCTGGAACAACCAATCTGATTTGAAAAACACTTTTTGCATTTAATACCACATTTCTTGAGGAAGGTTACGGCTTTACCATCACGCTACGAGCCTTAGGAGCCGATCAAAAATGAAAAGTAAGAAAAGACGCTAAGTGAAAACGAATTAACAATGCGGGCGGGCGATGCGATGCGACGCGGTGGGTCGGGGGACCAAGAAAGTTCACGCTTACGAAGTCGTGGGCTAGTAAATAATATAATACTAGCCTATTATTGTCCATCAGCAGGGCAAAGGCCTCTACTCATACCGAGAAGGCGCGAGCATTGGTCACCACGCTTGCTCAAGACGTAACTATAAAGTCCAGATTTCCTGACAATGTTTTTCCTTCACCGATGTCAGTAATGTCTAAGAAAGTACATATAAATTGAAAAAGTCACATTGGTACTAGTCCGGATTTGAACCCATTACCTCATGCATGAGAGGTGAGTTCTTAACAACAGGGCTCACAAGAAAAAAGAAAACCTATACTTAGTACTTAAAAAAAGACGTTAGCACTTAACACCTTCTCCTTTACTTGTAGCACCTATCTAAACGCGTCTGGAGTATAACCTCAACAACATAATCACTTTTCTCTCCGGGGTTTTCCGGCTTTCCGACTATAAAGAGGGTTCAAACGGCCCCATTACAAAGGTACTTCAATGTGACAATACACAACAGCGTAATAACGAGAGGAAATTGCGTTACCAAGAATTTGTGTCATCATTATCCAATGCGAAATACATTTTTAAATGTGTCTTGTACAAGAAAATTCAAGAAACTAAGTAAGTGATTTCAGTCTTAACTGAAATCAATAATATAAAATACGATACAATTTAAAATAAACAATTAATTTGATTTTTATTATAAAAGGTTACAGAAGACCGCGCTACGCGCTTCGCTACGGCGTAGCGCGCAGTGTGTTACGATGCTACGAAAGACAAAAATTTTGGACACTTTCTTAGCGTAAATCCTAATCTGTCTTCAAAATAATTATTTTTATGCATCTGCCCAAATCTGTATGGATATCCACGCAATGCCTTGAATTTATAATTAATCTCCCCTAAAAACAAAAATGTATTTATGAACAGGAACGGATCAAAATCCGATATTCATCTTGTACTCGGACGCCGGTGACGAACAGTTGCAACTGGTGGTGGGCAACCTGATAGAACTGTACTATGAGGACACACGGGGAGATCCTGCCGACCATGAGCTCCTCACGTACCGGGTGGATATCGCTGATGGAAAGTAAGTGCATTTTTCCTTTGTTTTTACAAAAGCCAGCCTAGGATTTGTACATAGAATAGTACTGCACCCAGGCGTTAAAATGACCAGTTTCAGTAGAGACATAAAGAACATGAGCCGATGCTCTACAAAGCCTCTTCTGAAATTCAATATGCCATAAACAGCACAGTCGCGCTGGTATTGTATTTTGAATTTGATTGCTTCAGTCGAACTTCATATAGACTAAATTCTTCGATAAAATTTCTAATTGTTTAGTTTGAAACAGTTTAGATACAAGCTACGGAATACTTTGTATTTCTTTGTGTAATAAAAAAAACTTTCGACATCACGAACTTTTGGTGAAATTACTGAATGTTTGAACAAAAAGTATCTGAAGAATGTCGCCCGCCCAAATAATTACACGATGTTTCCAAATAATAATGATTAAAACACCTACTAATGTGTTTTTTTTAGTTTATGATATTGTATCGGTTCTTAGTTTGATCGCAAAGTGTTAAATAACCCGTTTTTTTGCTAGCCAGTAACATTGTAGCGTACTGCCGATACGCCAGCGTTTATCGGCGCTGTCTTGCGCTGGTTGTCAACGCTAGTCTGCGCTCGTTATCAGCTTTCAGCTTTACGTGAATACACCCTTACACCCACTCACTTATGAAAGCTAATTGATGCAACAATATCTAATTTGTATAGGCAGATTATCGTATCAGATTGTCGGTATAGGGTTTTGTAACGGATAGAATAGAATACTCTTTATTATCTACACCATGCGAATTACAGATATAAATGAATGTGAGAATGTGTGTATGTGTGGTGTATACTGTGCATGTGTAACCAATCATTATCCTTTAAATTTAAAGTTCGCGAGCACATTCGTAAGAAGCTGGCAGTATCATCACAACGTTAATGTTTTCCCATTGTTCGTCTTATTTGTTTTAGTATATTCGTGTATTTATGTATATTTATTTGTGCTTATATTTATATATAATTAGGCATGCATATATAAACTCACGCCTTCTTCCCATGAGGGTAGGCAGAAACTACAGAATGCCACCTGCTACGATCCTTACATACTTCTTTTGCCTCGTTTACGTTCATACATCTGGTCATACACGCACGCCGGTTGCGAGTACTACGCACCTGTCCTTTCTGAAGAACATCACCAATATGGTCAGTATATGTCCTCCTAGGGCGTCCCCTCCCGGCGTTTCCATTCACATCTGCCTTGTAAATACATTTTGTTAGTCGCCTTTCATTCATCCTTAATAATAATAATTTAATTAGGTATATTATATTTATAGTTTGGAATAGGTATATGTGTATCTATATAACTACTTTAAAAAATATTCCTCAATTTGTCGTAATTGCACCTACCACTGTTTTTGTCTCTGCATCACCCAAAGGTTGACTGGTAGAAAATGTCTAGATAGCATTAAGTCCGCCTCTGTACATTTCTGTGCTTGAAGTATTATATAATAAATAATAGAAAGAAAAAAGAAAGACAGAGAATACGTTTATTTGCGGTAAACATGACAAAATGAAAGAACACGAGAATAACAAATTGGGGGAAAATATGCGTCACGCGCAAAACAGCCATCGCTCAGTGTAATGCAATAATGTATGGATTTTTATTGATTTTTGAAAATTAAAATACAACTGTGGGTTCTCTTAGGTGGCATCGCATAGCGATCAGTATAAAAGGCGATTCAGCTACTCTTCTAGTGGATTGTGAAGTTAGAGAAACATTACGTCTGGATCGCAAGCCCGGCAGCACGTTCAACCTGGCTGGTGCACTGGTGGTTGGCTCCCAAGTAACTGCCGACCAGTATTACGAGGTAAGTTGAAAAAATCATCATTCTCCTGCCCTTATCGCAATTGATTAAATTATTGTGATCGGCGTCACATATCTTTTTCTTTCATACTTCTCTATTAGTCGTAATTTTGATAGTCACCCCTTTCTAGCTTTATCATCATTCACACAGTCCATCCATCGTTTGTTTGGTCCTCTCCTACTCTTATAGCCATCCACATTCATTACCAAAACTTTCCTCACGACATTTCCCTCATTCCTCCGCATCACATGCCCATACCATGACAACCGATATCCACACAACTTTCCAGTCACCGGTGTCACAGACTTCCTCTTATGTACTCTTTTCTAATTATATCCATTCGCGTAACACCATTCATACCTCTAAGCATAGAACTCAATTAGAAAACAAACTTCGCTACGAACGTGTTCAAAATAGTGTTACTAGGTGTCATACTCGCTTGCTTACTATAACGATACGAACTCTTAAGTAACATAACATAACATAACGGCAGGCATCAGAAGTATTTTTCGAATTATTATAGTAACTAATATTATATTAATATTAAGTACTACTGTAGCGGTTACACCGCCACATACGAACTACACATCAAAGACATGACGTCACACAAATCCTGCATGGCGCAATTAGAGTTTACCGCGCGAACGACATATAGTTGCCCGCCAGACACAACACCCGTCTGGTCGGAGGATCCTCCCTTTTCTATGGTGGATGAGTGAACTTTACACCTTGCTCCTCATACCCCTAAACTACTATTATAGCTGCTACATTTCACACGTTACAGTACTCAAGTTTAAAAAACCGGCCAAGTACGTTTCGGACCACTCACAATGTAGGGTTCCGTAATTAAAATGAATTTATCCCAAATTCAAACTTAACATTGCAGTTGAAAAACATGTTATCCCATACATTCCAACTGCAAATGTAAGTTTGTATGCACAATATTGATTTACCACCTGTAATCTATGAGTAAAGAACCATTCACTATATTTTTTTCAAAATTTTAGGCTGAGTAGTTTAGGTGATAAGAGGGAATGGTCAATATACGTCTATTTTCTTAAATATCTTTAAAATATTTAATCAAAAATTTTAAAAAAATATACAGGGTGGAAGGGACATTGACGCGAAAATTGATACCATATATTCAGTACATGATTCTGAACCTCCGAAATATTTCATCGTTTATTTTAAAAAAAAACAGCTGTTTCATAGAAAAGTTCAATACCTCCGCGGGCAAAATGTATAGAAACGCAGATTTTTTTTTAAAATAACCGACGATAAATTTCGACGGAGGGGGGTTCAGAATCAAGTACTGAATCTATGGTCTCAGTTTTCACGTCGATGTCCCTTCCACCCTGTATATATTTGAGGTCATTTGATATGTCACACGGTACAGTTCGCAAAACTTTTTTTTAATGTTTGTTTGTTTCCCAAAAGCGACACTCATACTCAAAATTCATTTATTTACGTTACACGACGTGTTTCACAGAAATACATTTGTATACCAAATTTCAACTTAATCGGTCCAATATAGGGAATGCAATCTCGTCTCGCCGAGATCCCGATCTCGCGAGATCCCGGCCATATTTTACGAGATTGCATCTCGTCAAATTTCGTACGAGATCTCGCGAGATAACGAGATCGTTAATAAAAAAAGAAATGAATTTGTACGAAGCTGGTGGAGTAAGAGGGGAACTTTTAAACTTCGTACATAACTGCCTCTAAACTGTGGTTCCCACAGGTGTTGAGGCAGAACGAGCTTTTTCAGCAGCAGGGTATTTGGCATGCAAAATCAGAAGTCGTCTGTCAGATGATACTCTCGACATGATGTGTTTTTTGAGAAGCCATTTTCAGACAAACTAACTTGCCTTTCCGTACCTTGATAACTTCATCTTTTTTTTTTTTTTTTTTTTTGGGTGGGAAATCATCAAATGACTCCTCCCGCTCTGGGTGGAGCGGGAGGGCGTGTCAGACTCTTACTGACTAAAACCCACCCGTGTTCCTTCTCTTGCCTGTGCAATGCCAGGGGGCCACGGTATCCCTTTCGGAATTTCCCGCAACCCCGGCAGGCAATGGTCTCATCGGACCCCTTCACTCGCTGACATCTCTTTGAGGCGCGCGTGGAACACAACGCGCCGTCGACCCGGGCTTGGTCCTTACCGGACGGCGAGCTACCCATTGCTCACCGTCCGCAAGCCCGCGCCTACGGTGGCCGGGAATCCGCGATCGATTCCCGACGCCCGGGGCGTCTCCTCCTGCGGCGGCTAGGGGCGTGAGGGCGCGAAATTTGCCTTTCCCTCACGCGCTCCGCCTCCTCCTTCGCGAGCATTACTGCTTCGCAGAAGGAGGTGACGGCCTCCCATGTCCTCTCGCTCCGTACCATGGCCTGGACCAGGGCCGGACGCGAGAGATCCCCGCCACCGATCGCCTCCACGAGGACACGGCGGTGCTCTGCCCAAGCCGGGCATACCTCCACCGTATGCTCCACCGTGTCCTCCGGGCGATCCACGCAGTAATGACACCCGGGCGTTTCCTCCCGCCTTATCCGAAACAGGTACCTCCCGAAACAGCCGTGTCCGGTGAGGACCTGCGTCAGGCGGAAGGTGAGGATGCCATGGCGCCTCTCCAGCCACTCCTCAAAGTGATAACTTCATCTGACTTCTACTTTAAACTTCTTTTATTTGATTAATACGATCTCACAACATTTATTTAAGAACTTGTGAAGTTAAGTTTTTGTTTTGTTGTATTTATTTACTATAAGTAATGTTCCTATTACTCTTAATTATTGAAACTAAAGTAATAATTTACAAAAGACTAAATATAGATAATTATTGTTTTGTTACCAATATTGTAAGAATTTGAACTGATTAGCTACAGTAGGTATAATAATTATAGACATAAACAAATGTTATTAGAGTTAGAGACAAAATAATAAGTACTCTGTTGATTTTTTAAATAAAACTTACATTATTTATATAACTAAGCAACGCAGTTTCTATTTAATTACATATCATGTCAATTACTAGTTCTTAAAACAAGCATTTGCATATGTTTTAATTGCGATTCTCCCAATCTCGCGAGATCCCGTAATTTGCGAGATCTCGCGAGACTGGGTTTTGAGTCTCGCGAGATCTCGCTAGGCGGAAATCTCGTACGAGATTGCATTCCCTAGTCCAATATATATAGATTCGAAGCAAATTGGATGTGACAGACGGACAGACAGAGACACACGAAGGATCCTATTAGGGTTCCGTATTTTGCTTTTGAGTTACGGAACCCTACAAATAAGTCTATGTTAAAAAAATACACTTTGTCATTATTAAAAGTCCTATTGGCATAATACATTTAAAAGGTTCCATTATGAAGCTAATCTCATTCACTGAATTAACTTTTATTCTTGAACTAAAATACTAAAATACTAAAATACAGCTCAGTCGCTCTCTAGAGTAGGTACTGTTCATTAATTAACATGAAATTATTTAATTCGCGTAAAAAAGTCTTAAACACTTTGAATTCAATTTTGATTTTAATTCTAATGACATGAACGAAATATCTCTGGATGGAGCAAAGATAGAGAGAGAGAGTATAATTGCCAATATTTTTCCAAGGTACTTACATGCGATTCCTACAAAAACTACAACAATTTATCTTATTTCATATCTTCTAGGGTGAAATCGAGTTACTGCAGTTCGCAAACAAACCGGACGTCGCCTTCGAAATGTGTTTATCAATAGCTCCCGACTGTGAAGGGGAGCCTGGATCGCCATACATTCCTATTATACCAACGGAACAGTTCGAACCAGAAGTCAATCCCATACTCTATGTTGAACCTCAACCAGAATCTACAGAACATCCAAACTTAGGGACTTTAACAGAAGACGATGTACGAAGGAGATACGGAACTCACAGCAGGAACAGGTTTTTTGATAGAAATGAGTCAGATAATCTGTGGCCAACCAGAGTAATGACTACTCCTGAGCCGATATGGCAAGTCGCTAATTCATTCCCTATCAACAATCAGTACTCAGCATCAGCATCTACAGATCCAGGTACCAAAGTTATACATTTTAAAGACCTTTCAGTATCAAAAAGTACTAGTTACTGTTGTTAAAAGTTCGTGCATTTGTTTCAGATGAAAACAGCATTTTCGGTGCATTTACGGATAATAACGAATTTATACCTGCACCGCCGCCGCAGACTCCTTTCGAGAACAAACCTGAAGATGCTTTGGAACGGACTACACCAAGAGTAAGTTAAATAACATAGGTACTTAATCTATAATCTGATAAAAATCTGCACAAAATAATAAATAAATTGTTTTTAAAGTAATTCGTAAACCTATGGCCCCCTAACAAAGCATGCGCCTTTCGAGAATGTAAGGGAAACGTAATCGATTTGTCATGTCATTGTAATTTCAATTATAATGTACAAAAAAAAGCTCATTTATACAACAAAAATATTCCTTTCATTTTATATTTGATGCCACCCACTCACATATGGGGTTTTTAATGGAATTATCATGTATTTTATAACACGTGAGATTATTTCCATAACGTACCTTGTTCCAGTCTAAACGAGGGGACGATGACGAAGCGGATGTGTCGACAACGCTAGTCGTAACGGAGACTACGTACAGCTCTATGACGACCACCGAAGACACAGATTGGCTCACACATCCCCCGGAAGTTACCCAAGTAAGATAACGTGTATTACATTATCTTTTGTTCAGCAGCTCATTTTCTATTGTGGAAGGTTAGGTTGGATCATTTTTACAAAGAGATTATTTATTTGTGGTAGGATGTCCATTTTAGAAATCTTACTCTTACGTTGTTTATCAATAAAATTCTGTGACCTTTAATGTGTATTATATGCATTGTTTAAAAAACTTTTTACTAAACAATACTCGTACAACTGGAGGAGCTCGTGGCTAAGTAATAACTGCCGCACGGGTCGATCCATCAGGTTAAGCTACGCTTGCCGGGGTTGGTCTGTGGATGGGACCATCTTTACATACCGAGACTCCTCCGTGCCTCGGAAAGCACGTTAAGCCGTTGGTCCCCGCTGTCATTCGTGGATCTTTGACAGTCGTTACGGGTCGTCAGTAGCCCGAAAATCTGACAACCAGTCTTACCAAGGGGTATCGTATTACCCAGTTACTGGGTTGTGGAGGTCAGATAGGCAGTCGCTCCATGTAAAATACTAGTATTCAGCTGCATCCGGTTAGACTGGAAGCCGACCCCAATATAGTTGGGAAAAGGCTAGGCAGATGATGACTCAAAGTAAAGTTGCTTAAGTAAGTAAAGTAAGTAAAGTTATGTTTTACTTTTTAGTTGTGGTACCTACCCCACACATATGCGAATACCACTACATATACCTACTATGTAAATAACCGTGTAAATAACAGTGACAGGAATTTATTATAACATCATCCACATAGACTAAGTGGAAAAATACGTATTATTGAAGCTCAAAAACTACCCAAGCAAAGTTAATAAAACTTATATAGGACCACCGCGCAAGCTCTACCACAGATAACTATAAGCTCTACCAAATGAAAAAGACGAAGAAAATGTATAGAATCGGTCCACTTTGGACGAAAAAATCGATGGACATAAATTTTAAAAAAACCATTCACACGAACATAGAACCATCTCCTTTTAGGAATTCGGTTAAAAAAGGTTGACCATTATTTGTAGAAATGCTTACATTTCTGTTGTCCAATCCTCTATCAACTACCCCTACTTCTTTCAGGACAATTCTACAACAAACTACGATTCATCCGAGACTTACTACGATTACGGTGGCGGCTCTAGTACATATATGGGTCCTCGAGGATACCCCGGGCCACCTGGACCGCAAGGTCCAAGAGGACCCAAGGGAGAACCGGGAAAGCCTGGCTTTGAGGGCTCCCAAGGATTCCCAGGGCCTCCAGGCAACGTTTTTGTTATTCCTGTAAGTATCACACCAAACTTTTATCAGGGAATTTCGTATTCCCTGATAAAAGTAAAGTAAAAGGGAATACGAAAATGTGGAGAAGGAAAGGAAATTGTTTCCTTCTCCACATTTTCGTATTTAGTTTTGAGAAACAATATTCATTAAAATAAATGTTATTTGCAGCTACAACAGTCGTCAACCGACAAAGGACCCGACGCTCAATCGGAAGCTCTTCGACAAATGTTCTCACAACACATGGTATCTTCTTTTTAAACATTTTAAATGTGACACCTTTTTGTAAGTAGCATATTTGTAAGGCTCCTATATTAATTACATGAAAAAATATACAGGCTGCAATGCGAGGGGCAGAGGGACCAATGGGCTTAACGGGTCCACTAGGCCCAGAAGGCGAGATTGGCCCCGAAGGGACCAAAGGAGAACTGGGAGAGCAAGGGGAACCAGTAAGTCTACAAAATTTTATATCATTTTGATTTTTATTTTGTGTAGGATAAGTTTTACAGTGTGACTTTAATTTTAGGGTCCACCAGGCCCTAGGGGTCTACAAGGCCCACCTGGAAGATTGGGACGACGAGGTCACGCAGGCAGGGATGGAGAAAGAGGATCAACGGGTGCTCCCGGTACTAAAGGCGAACAGGGCTACCCTGGTCTACCTGGTATGCCTGGTGACAAAGGTGAGAGAGGAAGTGCGGGGCTACAAGGTGAAGCAGGAGCGCCCGGTCAAGATGGACCACCGGGAGATGACGGACCTTCTGGGCCAGCCGGAATTCCTGGGGAATTGGTAAATAAACTTCGTCTTAGTAACTTTTACGGTTCAAGGTTGCATTTCATAATTTACTCATACTGCATAATTTGTTTATCTTAGGGACCCCGAGGCTTTATGGGACCAAGAGGATTTCCAGGACTAATCGGCTATCCAGGAATGCCTGGTCTTGAAGGGCCCCATGGAGCAAAGGGTTCGTCTGGACAACCGGGTCCTCCGGGCCCACCAGGACAGCCAGGCACTATAGGTTCTCCAGGCTCATCGGGACCACAAGGTCCTACTGGGGCTCCAGGAATTCAGGTACCGATGAAAATATGATAACATGTTCAAAAAATAACTAAACATATGTATTTCTTTGTTTGATGCCTGATTATTTTTATTGCAATCATATTAATAATTCTGCGCCTTATCATAATTTTGGTATGTTTTCATGTAGGGACCTCAAGGAAAACCAGGTATTTCAGGGCTACCCGGCCCGGAAGGATCACCAGGTACACCCGGCAACCCAGGGCAGCAGGGAGCATCAGGCGACGTAGGCCCTCAGGGTCCACAGGTTTGTATTGAATTTAAGCGTAAAGTATAACAATTTTCTGACACTTAAGAACAGCTACAATATAGCTAGGGAAGTAATTATTTTTATTGTAAAACAAACGATCTTTACAGGGAATGCTGGGATTTCCTGGAAGTCGTGGTTTAAAAGGAGATGAGGGTCCACGAGGCTTACCAGGGGACAAAGGAGATAAAGGAATAAGAGGCAAGAACTTTTTGTTTCATATTGATCGTGTTGTTTTGCTTAATAAACAAATTAAATAAACTAAAAATAATTTTAACCTGCAGGGGTTGAAGGAGAAAAGGGCGATATGGGACCGAAAGGAGAACGGGGACTAACAGGTGAACCCGGTCCCCCTGGCATTGAGGGACTTGAAGGACAAAAGGTAAAATTGCTTTTCAGTTATCTGAACTGAGGCCCTGTTGGCAAGAGTTTTTTTTTTAATATTTACGCCAGTTAACTTTCTTCCAGCCTTCGTATCGGACACTAAATCTCACTCTTGATTTTAGGGTGTAGAAGGACCACGGGGTGAAACGGGTCCTATTGGTACAGCTGGGGAGAAAGGAGCGACAGGTCCTCAAGGCCCACAAGGATATCCAGGCAGCCAAGGTGAAAAGGGTGATAAGGGTGCATCCGGAAGAAGAGGCAGACGAGGCACGAAGGGATTAATGGTGAGTAAATTTCATTACATCTTAAGAAAATGAGTTTTTTATACGTATCTACAAAGAAATTGTTCATTTTAACACGTTTATTTATTAAAAATGTATACACTAATAAAAATAACGGTGGTGTTTAATTTATGGTGATGCAGGGGCAAAACAAGGCAGGTGCAACACGGTCAAAGTCAAATAATTTATTTCAATTAGGCGCACGAAAGGAACTCATGAACGTCAAAATTTCCAAAAAAATAAAATTGATTCTAGTCGCCCCTTCTAAAATGTAGTTTTCGTATGGAGAAGAATGGGCAAGAAACTCCACCGTTACTCTTTTAAAATGTTTTACAATACTTTGTATACAATAATTATATAATTTATATATGTAAGTGTGAAGATGATGCACTTAGAATAAAATTACAATACCACAATAGGTAAAAAGAATTAAAAATGAAGCAATGACAGATAAACTAATTATGTGATACATATAACTAATTATGGTGCTCACATTATTTACAAACATTAGAGAAGTATACGATATTCCATTTTTTTTTAAATTTAAGTAATTTAATACTAATAAGTCAGTGTATCAGAGTATAGTATAGTTGTAAGTATAGTTGAAAATAATTTCATCTTTTTTTCACAGGGTTTGGTGGGACAGCAAGGCGATCGAGGTGAAACTGGACCGAGGGTGAGTTGTGTCTAATTCACGAATTTAATCAAATCAGATCGCCAATTTTCATTCGCCATAGCATTATTATCTGGCTCCTGTCACACAGGTTGCTACTAGCTCAGGAGCCAGGGTTACAAATAAGTATGTTACACCTGTATTTTGTGTCCATAAAGAATTTATTTATTATTATTATTTCGATAAAAGTTCATAGTAAAAAGTAATTTTATAATATTTGCCACGTTTAGGGTTACAGAGGACCACGCGGCCGTAGAGGTTCGGACGGACCTCCGGGACCTAAAGGCGATACAGGACAGCCAGGACCCCCAGGTTCTACTGGCGAGAGAGGACCACAAGGGTTAGAAGGCGTACGAGGTTTCCCGGGAGCTATGGGTGCCCCCGGACCTGATGGGAAAGCTGGCTTACCTGGCCCGCCAGGAGAACGAGGCCCTACGGTTAGAAATAAACAAAAATAGTTTTTATAAATACGCGATAGTGCTATAAATACTATTATTTCTACATCATCTTCATCCTAATTTAAAAATGAGATTCATAATTTTTTAAACAGGGTGAACCCGGTGCAACAGGACTTACAGGACCCTCAGGGCCTCTCGGGCCTCAAGGTTCTAATGGCGAGCCTGGTCCACCAGGCCCACCCGGTGCTTCTGGCATTCCTGGAACGCCAGGAGACGTGGGTACTCCAGGAGAAGTGGGAAAAGTGGGGCCGCCTGGACCATCAGGCCCCGAAGGAAAACCAGGGCCGGTTGGATCTCCAGGCCCATCAGGAAATAACGGAGAGCCTGGATTACCGGGAGCAACTGTGAGTTGTTGTTAAGTAAATAAAAATAACAATTTACTCCGTAGAATATTTTACTATGCTGGTGTTAATAATTGACAATGTTACTCGTATGTTTCTATTATCTAAACCAGAACTAATATAGAGTGCGTTTGTAACAGGGAATTCCTGGAGCTAAAGGCGACTTAGGTCCGCCTGGTCCAGCGGGTATCAGAGGAGATAAGGGAGAACCCGGTGAGACCGGTAACGAAGGACCGCAGGGACCACAAGGCCGAGAAGGACCACGAGGATCACTAGGACCTGGCGGACAAAAAGGCGAAATTGGTGAAGCTGGCCCAGTAGGTCAGTAACGTGGTCACAAAATTTTATTTTATTCTTTAAGACGAAAGCGGCAGGGTAGCCCGCAAAAGCCAAATTTTCTTATTTTTTTGCAATCAGCAGGTCTGTATCAGGTTTCGTGACCGTAAGAAAACAACTCTTCAAATAGCCTAACTGAATGACAATTTCATGAAATCATGACATTTGAAGCCAATTCAATTTTTTTGCTTATAACGCAACAAAAGAACAAAAAAAAATGCATAGAACATAAGAATATTTTAAATTTCACTAGCTACCTTACCTTAGCGAACTCGTATCCACCTTAAGTTTATATCTCTAATTATGATAATATTATAATTTTAACTAATCAAAATTGGATCCTTCAAGGGCCAATCGGACGTGACGGATTGCCTGGACCAAGAGGTTTAACTGGGGCTCCTGGCCCAGTAGGGCCACCTGGTGAAGACGGTGACAAAGGAGAAGTAGGAACACCTGGAGAAAAGGGCTTTAAAGGAGCAATGGGGGAATCTGTAAGTATGATGATGCGAAAGATTTTATCTAATTTTCAAATTTAATGGGCTTCAGTTACCACAGTAAACGTTTTAATTTTCAGGGTCCACCCGGTTCTCCTGGTATACAAGGTCTTCGGGGAGAAGCTGGCCCAGTAGGTTTACCCGGCGATAAAGGGCCGCCCGGTGAGACAGGCGCACCTGGTCAGCCGGGCGCAGACGGAGTCCGCGGCCCATCTGGACTTCTCGGACCTGCTGGACCACAAGGGACAAAAGGACAACAGGGATCCAAAGGAAATATAGGAGATGCTGGTGCTTTGGGTATGAATTTCATGTACAGCTCCCGTAACAATAAATATGAACCTGCATCCTGCTACTCCATCGCTATATTAAAATTCCAGCACGCGTCAGTGATCGTTTGAAACAACACCAGCCATCAGTACCATTTTTAAACTGGATATGCCATATTAACACTCACATTTTTCTGTTAACAGGAGCAACAGGACCCGCTGGTCCTACAGGACCGCCAGGGCGACGAGGAACTAAAGGTATCCAAGGAGAAGCAGGTCTACGTGGGGCTGAGGGACAACAAGGAGATGTTGGTAGTCCCGGGGCACCTGGTCCTCCAGGCGTACAAGGCCCTGAAGGAAAACTGGTAAACATTTACTGTTTTCTTAAAAATAATAATTACAACCAACGAATTTTGATTAATACTTTATAAAACAAGTTATTTATTTATTTAACCGTTTATGTAAGTACACATACATATAAACAGACAAGAAGAAAAGAAAAGAACAGAACAATACCAGCATACCTGCGACAGGAAAGTAGATAAAGAGATGTAGACACCGTGTGTAAGAGTAGAGAGTAATTATTTCTCATTTCATATTTACAGGGACCTAGAGGAGCGCTCGGGCCTAAAGGCGATGATGGCCCGTCAGGGTTACAAGGAGAAACTGGTCCTAAAGGTCCTCCAGGTCCCGAAGGACCTAAAGGAGATACTGGATCTGCTGGATTCCCAGGAGAGCGAGGTGAAACAGGCCCACAAGGCATCAAGGGTGAACCAGGATCTGACGGGCCTGAAGGTAGTACCGGGCCTCCAGGGTCTCCTGGGCCAGTGGGTCCACCAGGGAAATCCGGAGAAACTGGGATGCCCGGCCATCCTGTAAGTTTCCCAAAAACTTTAATAAAACCCCGGTATTTGTAATATACAGTGGTGATGAGGTTATCACATTAAATGAAAAGACGAATAAACTTTTTTTCTTTTCTTTCTGTGTTTTGTACATGACGCTCTTTTAACATAAACAATAAAAAAAAAAACATAACATTCCAGTCGTAACACTTTTTTGTGTTCTTTTATTTAACATCATGTAAAAATGCACCATCGCATCGCATAGTTCTTATTTGTTGTGTTACGATATACAAATCATCTTGTATTTACCGCTATACTATTTATTGTGATAACCTCGTCCCTACTCTGTATTTAAAAATAAAAAATGTCACAAATAAAAAAAGTAAGTAAGTTGTAAATAAATAAGTTACTAATGTAAGTACCTACATGGTTTTCATTAACAGGGTTCAGAAGGTCCAGCAGGACTCCAAGGTAGCCCCGGTCTAACTGGAGAAAAGGGTGATATGGGACCCAAAGGTGTTTCAGGAGAGCAAGGACCAAATGGACCTGCCGGACCAGCAGGGCCAGAAGGACAACGTGGATTAAGAGGGCTGCCGGGTCCTAATGTAAGAACACGTCTCTGTATATTTTTTTAAATCGTACTTACATACTGACTTGTGGGGTACCTACTTTTTTTGGCAATCTAAAGAAACAAACAGCAATTAATAAAGATTTTGAAAATATGTATTATTTCCAGGGTGAAAATGGCGCCCCAGGAATAATGGGACCTTCGGGTCTACCAGGAAAGGCAGGACCTCCAGGTAACCAAGGGATAAGAGGCGACAAAGGCAACCGAGGGCCAAAAGGTCACATTGGCGATACTGGGCCAATGGGATTGAAAGGTGATCAAGGCGAAGTTGGCAAGCAAGGTCTGACTGGTCCAACTGGACCACCTGGACCTAAAGGAGAAATGGTGTGTATTCAGATTTTCTTTAAAAAAAAACAAAAAATTTACCAACACATATCTTGATGATTTCGATAATTATCTTATTTTCGATCATTCTCTTATTTCAGGGACCCGTAGGACCTCCGGGACAAAAAGGAGACACCGGACTGATAGGGCCAGCAGGACCCGAAGGCCAACTTGGACCAAAAGGCTCAACGGGATCAGAAGGAAGGCCAGGTTCACCTGGACCGTCGGGATCTCCTGGTCCACCGGGCCCGCCCGCTCCAGCACCACAGATACCTGTTGAACTATTCTCGACATACACCAGAAGACGACGCAGTGCAGAAGTGCAATCTATGGAATCTGTTACTGAAGATAATTTCGACGAAGGTAAGATTTCAATTCTGTGTCATGTGTTTCCGACATAATAGGGTCTGGTTTTTTCTTACAGTTATGTTGTCGTCGAATACATATTGCTAAGGGGTTATTTGAATGCTGGCAAGTAGCGTCCAACCTTCCAGGCATAAACACACTACCTACTGTCACGATTTTACTACAGTGATTTTAATCTTACATCAAGCCAGCCGATTATTTGAATATTGTTAAAATACTGCATTATCTCCTCACTTTTACAATCACAAAACTTACTTGACAGAGGAAGACATAGAATGGGTGAAGGAAGTGATGACGGGTGTGTTAACTGCACGCGGGGCACTCGAGGCGGTGAGGAGACCTCGAGGAAGCAGGAGCTTCCCAGCACTGTCCTGTCGTGATCTTAGGACTTCGCACGTTAATCTCACTGACGGTAAGATATATACTTTTATTGCTTTTAAAGCAACTTGGACATCTCCGACTTGTGCGTGTGACATGTATGCTTTAGATATTGATAACGTTTAAGTACTTCTCTTCATCTTTTGTTCTCAAAGGGTTCTTCCACCAAGAATTTCTCAGTAGCGACCGTAGCGAACCTGAGGCTGGATTTGCGCCCGTTGGTGGAAATAAGCTCGCCTCCTAAAACATGAGACTTGCTACCTCTGCTTAAAAACACCGACACATTACCTACTATTACTGTGTCGTGTTGTATCGTGACCCGGGATACACAGACAGGACTACGTCAAATCACAACGTGTTTTGATTGGCTAAAAAGTACTGCGCCAAAAGGCGTCACGACACAGTAATGTGACTCCGGCTTAACTCTCCGGGAAATGCAGGCGTGCTGTTATGTAACCTACATACTTCTCTAGTGCTAGGTATTTAGGGTAATAAGTACTGTAAGTTATTAGCTCTGTTCGCAGTATCGGCAAGACGGGCGATACCATCCGGTATCGAGATCTTCTGTGTAAGCACTATGAAACACGATTTATTATTGTAAAATAAAATTGTTTATTTCAATTACAAAGGGCATTTCGATACATGTACTCCAGATCACCTTTTAAGCAAGGAATTGATTGTGTTAGGAGACTCCGCACTTCCACTTTTCATTATCTTATGCAAATAAAATGTAGATAATGTAAACATATAAACCTAAAAATAAAAGTAAAATAAAAGAGTAACTAAAAATTATACAAACGGCACTGAATGCGCGTTGTGTATAGAAAAGTGCCAAATCGTGCGGATGCGTGTGTTGAGTGTGAGTATGGGTGAGAGTGTGAAGTGTGAGGGTGTGTAGTGTGTGAGTTGTAGTGTGGTGTAGTGAGTGTTTATTTAGTTGTGAGTTTGCTTGTAACGCTTTCATTCCAAAACGGCTGAACAAATCTGGAAGAGATCTGGCACATTAGTAGACCTTGTCCCGGGATAGGGCACAGTCATACATTCCAACCCGAGAACTCCCATGGGGTTGAGACCTATGCGGGTGAAACCGGAGGGCGCAGCTAGTATAATTTAGGTGTAAGTGTACCTAAGTTCAGGTGTAGGTTCATGTGTAGGTAGTCGGTTAGCCCTGCGACAATGTCTTGGGATCGGAAGAAGCCAAATAAATCTACTTCCACTAACCATAAATATATAAACCCGAATTTAAATAATTTGGTTATTGAATCGTAGATACAATAGTCAACATCGTCGTAGGTTTTAGTCTAGCCAATCAGTTACAACCTTTTTACAGTCTCGGAGCTTCATAGAGTATACTACTCGTACGTAGGTACCTAGTTCTTTATTCAGTAAGTTGTATAGGTAGGAAGATTCCCTTGAGTATTGTTGAATAAATATTTACCTACTTCCATAGGGTACTACTGGATAGATGCACGAGGAGGTGCAACCAGCGGACGGCCCATCAAAGTGTACTGCAAGGGCCACAGCACCTGCTTGTACCCAGACGAAAGGGAACCAGCTGTTTTCACCGCTGATGCCACCGCCCACAAATTCTCACAATCTGACAATGGCTTCAGGGTAAATATAAACTTAGATTTTTTTCTACATATGACTTCAAGTACAGTCAATTATTTGTTAAGCAAATTGACACCCTACTTCAATTTGTCTTGATAAAGCCTTACATACAACTGTCAAGAATGACAGTTCCGATTTGAATATTCGAACAATTTACAAGTTGGTAGTCAATTTGTTTAGCAATTATTTTCCTCTAATTTCCTCTTTAGGAATGTCATTATTAGCAACAAACATTACTTTTCAGCTTACCTACGATGGTGAAGGATCTGGTGCTATACAACTTCGATTCTTGAGATTGCTGTCCAACGGGGCTAGGCAGAACTTCACATACTCCTGTGTGAATACCAAGGCCCCGCAAAGGTACATTTTCTCTAATATTTAACATCACATCACACATAATCTTCAAAAACACTTTTGTAAAGTTTTCAACAATGTAAACTTTGTTTCAGATCTGACATCCCACCCGAGTTGACCAGACAGAACAACCTAAAGGTTTTCGGTTATAATTCCGTGGAATTCAGAGAACCACAACTGATTAAAGACGACTGCAAGGTTATACTTTTAACATTTTTTAAATCATTAAACTATAGTTAGTTCTCGCTTGAATATTAAAAAAATAACGAGAATATATCCATACCATACTATTCATGTTAAAACCATGGTTGGCTCCTGCTATCTAATTACGCAACACATTTTCGTAAACGATTACGACAAATTTGTTTCAAAATTCAAAATTCAAAAAATTCAAAATTCAAAAGTCATTTATTCAAATTAGGCTGAGAATCAGCACTTTTCGAACGTCAAAGTTACATAAGACAGTCCCACAAAACGCCCACCCTTCACCACTTTTCATTTCATTTTGACAGTTCAACAACATTCATTGCGTTATTTACATTGTTGAGCAGAATTTTATTCCGAACTTATGAAGCAATGGATTAGCAATTTGTTTCAAAACGGTTCAGATTCCGATTGATCGTGCCTTTAATGTAATTAGGGTTTGGTTTTTTTCTCAAAAACAAAGAAATGATAATTATTATGTTCTTCAAATAGGTAGGTCTATTTGAAGTTTAAATGTATCGGTACCTATTCGAACTACTTTTATAGATATTATTGAGTTATATCGTTTAAATTTTAAACTGTAGTTATAACTCTCTCTCTCTCTCTCTCTTTTTTCTATACTTCCAGACAGTAACGTTATCTGATGAACAGCGAGATGGATGCAAAGTGAGTTTTTAACCATTTTCATTATTTAATGTTTCAGGAGGGAACCGGCGAAATTGTGCTGGAAATAAAAACGTCTAGGGCAGATCGCCTACCAATCAGTGACTTCCAACCTCTATCATTCTTTGATGCGGAGCACCAGTTCACTTTCACCGCCGGACCAGTCTGTTTCACATGACATTTGCGGTTTATACCGTTACAGAAGACTCTTATAAATAAGGATAGATTTAACATTATGTACATAACAGTGGACCTTTGTAAATATTGTAAATAAATGTTGTGACGACCTTTAATTTAATTTCACTTTAATTGTTTTTATTATGAGCAATGATTGGAAGTACGAAATATACATGTCCATGTAGTTACGTTAACCTCTGCAACAGCTATTACCCGAAATATTATATTTTCATCAAATTCACAGCATAAAACTGGATGAGATTTTTATCCGATTGCGCGACAGCAAAAACAGGGTTGTTGTTCATGCGTATCCATGTACATATATTGAGGGGTATAGAATCAAAGTTAGCCAATGATATTATATGTAAAAAGAGGTAGATAGGTTATAAACGTTCCGCAAGTGGCACGTCAAAAGTTGGCTAATTAGCCACATTTTCTTCGTTTTGTCTCTTTTTCGCTCCCGATAATTACGACATGCCATCCTACTTCAACGTGTCATATAATAGTGTGACATGGTGCCGTTTTTGAAGATAGAATGTTAGGTAGGTAACCTATCTACGTCTTTTTACTTCTAATATCATTGAAGTTAGCTAAATCCATACTAAATCGGTTTATGAGTTAAGAATGCCACTTTGTTGTTCGGACAATTTTCATCCAATTATAGAATCGTTTCACTATCAAAACCAGCTATATCTATAAAAAAATCCACTTCAAAAAACATGATTAGTATCGAAGAAAGCTATAGGTATCCATTGGTGTTGGAAACGAACATAGCTAAAGTCGCCGTCCGCCAATGACAGCCCTCCATTTTCCAAATACAATGACGTCATCGCTATTCTGCTAGAAACAAATGTAGCTTTATCCATGCATATCAGAAACAAAGTCAGCTAAATCCAGTCGGTTGGTAACAAAAGCAGCTAACGACATTTTAATTTATACAATAAAAAATGTCCCGCCATTAGTAGACGTTCGGTGTACTATCCATAGAGTTCTAATTTTAAATCTTCATATTTTGCCGTTTCATTCATACAGTTTTGCCACCTTAACAAAAAACTAAACGTTTTTTTTTTAATTTGTGTAAAATTTCAAGACTGGGATTTAGCTAACTTTGATTCTATACCCCTATGCTTATAGGGTACAAATTTTTGTACCTTATAAGCATACGAACGGCTGGATACATCTACATGAGGTGCAATGAGGTGTCTATTTACTTGTCTAGGTCGCGCGATAGTTTGTTTAAATAAAAACAAAATGGCGGATGTATCAAAATAAAGGGCTTGAGGCCACTATTCCAAAAATATAACACTAAAGAGGTTGAAAATAAGAAAAAACGTGACGCGTCCTTGAAACACTCAATTCTCGTTTCGCCTAAGAAGTTTCACTACCTATTCAAAAATGAATAAAAATTATAAGAACTTAAACCCAACTACGACAAAAAAATCAACTAAACTATAATAGCTGCCAACAAGTTCATAAGACTGCATGAAAAGTGAGCTTGATTTGAACTTTTTAATTGTTTCGCATTTGAGTTGATTCAATTCCCGGTATAGACAAGAGACTTTTCAAAAATGTTCCAATGCAGTTTTACTAATATTAAAAAGGAAAATCGGATGTTTCCTTTGAGTAAAAATTGGTAGCATCAATGTTAGGGTACCTTCCCTCTCGGGTTCACTTCAAGTTTCCGCACCGTTGATCCAATAAACTTCCCGACCGATCTCGGTCGAGATTAGCCAGGTAGGTACGCAGGAGATATTATAGTGCACAAGTGTGTGTGCAAACACAGGTGCGCTCTCTGTTCCGTTACTCTCATAGTCCGATGGGACGGCAATCCGACACGACCGGGGAGAGATCAGTTGCAGGACCAACGGCTTTACGTGCTTTCCGAGGCACGGGGGTGTCACGCCACTAGCTTCCAAACTCCGGGCTGCTACTGAGAAACTCCTAATGGAACCCAATAATACTTTGCCCGACCTAGGAATCGAACCCAGACCCCTGCGCTCAGCAGTCGCGCTTGCGACCACGAGATCAACGAGGCAGTCGTATAATCAATAATAATATATTATATTCGTAAATAACAAAACAGAGAAGATTATTCACGTCTGAAAGACTATTTATTATAAATTAAGATTACGGTTGTGATCAATTGCTTTTTAATCATACCTATTTAAAAAAGAACTAACACTAAAATTAAACTTATGTGCAAACATAAAATTATTGAAATTTAAATTCAACACTGATATAATTATGACAGAATGAAATAACACTGTAAAGCGCTATGTGGAAGAATAAATGCAATTACCATCTATAATACATACATTATTTATCTCCATTATTCTATTGGGCTTGACTTCCGAGGCAGTATAGTAGTTGATAGACAGCATTATTATATAAACAGAAAGAATAGAATTTTATAACAAATTGTCTAAAGGGCAGAACATTGACAAAAGGCATCAACAACAATGAGTTCAAAATGATGAAATTTGATTGATTAATGCACTTTCAAATCATAGCTAAGTATAACTGTGTACTCATACAAATGTAAACAAAATATTCCTATTTCATTCTTACACTTCAGTCAATTTTAATATAGGTACTTAATAAAATAAGTTTGGGTTATTGAGTTTCTGTCGATAGTGCAGGTGGTAAATTGTCTACTACTCTTGAGTTCATCTCCAATACCTTGTCTGCTTCATCAACATCCATGTTAGTAACAGTATCAGCGGATTTGGTATCATCAGATACAACACTGACAGCATTCTGAGCACATTCTTCTTTGGATGCACTAGGTGCTATTTCTTGTGATGACTCTATAGATATAGGCTCAATGGTATTCGATTTTTCTGTAACTTTATTGTCATCTTTAATATGATCATCATTAGTACTATTTTCTACTACACTAGGTTCATCAGCATTACTTACCTGTACAGGTATGATTACACTTGGCTCTTTTTCAACGTCTTTTTCGTGTTCTTTAACAACTGTGCCTACAACTGTTTCATCAATTGAAATGAGATCATCTTTAAGATTAATGCACGCACCTTCAACAGAGGGTGGCCCCTCTTCTTGACTTCCACCAGTTTCTTCATCTGATATCGCAAGTAATATATCTTCAACCGGCTCATTATATTCGTTGTTGTTAGATTTACTGTTTACCTTCTTAGGATCAGAAATTAAGCTCTCCGTGTCCATACCAGCATTTTGGCATTTCTCTGTAACATTGGAACTGTCTGTTTCCATGCAAACAACAACAGGCGCTTCAGTTTCATTGTTCGGGTGGCGGTCCGGAACTATTGACACAACACTTCCTGTATTTTCAACAGGTATGTTATCGACTTTTTCAGCCTCACTTTCTGAGTAACTTGAATTTTCGATACTGATGACATCACTGAACTGCTTTCTAGTATCACTACTAGATTCTATAGAGTCAGAGATAGCTATGGGACTATCAGAATCGGAAGATTCAAGTGTTGAACTTTCAGCTTCGTTACCTGAGTGCAATTTCTGCAATAGATGGAGCTCATCTATATCTGACTCTATAACATTACTGTCATCGCTACTTACAGAAAGTGTTTCTGCAGCATCGTGAGAATCCTTGTCATTAGATTTCTCTACGATTTCACCAGAATCATCCTTATTTTCTTTATCTTTAGCATCATTTTCCTTAATTGTTACTATTTCTTCATTTTCTTCAGGTTTTTTAGTATTTTCTTCAATCGCGAGTTCTTTGGATGGTTGGCTTTCTTTTCCTTCACTGGGCCCTTTCGATATTTCTTGTATAAGTCTTTTCAGCCTTTCCTTCCTTTTACCTTTGTTCTCTAATGATACACTTTCATCATTGGCTTCTTCCTCTTCACTCTCAACAGGTGATTCATCTGCTTCCTTATCTCCAATCTCTACAGCTTCTAGCTTAAGTTGGTTCTGTCTGTCTGCATACCTGAAATCGCACGTATGCTTATTAGTAGGTGATTCACGACGCCAAGTGGCAGATTATTAAATAAATAACTAATTAAAGAATTGAGGTATATATATAAAACTGAAAAGTGGCGTTTGAAAAGCGGCCGGGTTTAGTAGATTTTATGATTGTTATATAAAACTGCAGGTTAGTTAGATTAGATATTACAAGTAATTGAAGCAAAACTTACTTATTAAATATTTCAGTCTCCTTATTTGCCGCTACCTTCCTATTTGCGTCTAGCTTGAATTTCAACTGCTCATTATTTTCCGCAGGATCGACTTCTAAGGCAATTCTGGAAGCTGCTAGTCTCCATTCATTCTCTTGTCTACGCCTTTGGAGTTTCTTGCCACATCTCGTAAATAAGTCTCGAGCTAATAAACAAGTAAGTTTTATTAAATTAGTGTCATGACTACACTAAGTTTTATTTCGTAAATATACTTCTGATTTTGATAGTGTATATTCTTATATGTAGGTACCTTCTTCCATAATGTCAGCTTCATTCCAGCACAACTTGTCTTCATCATTCGCGTCTCTAACACAACGAAGAACATCGTGAAAGTCTGGGAATGGTAGTGGTGTGCCAATCGGGACTTTCTTATTTATCGACTTTTCAAGACGTTTTGCCGGCCCCGACGGTTGACCTGGCCGCGCGTCTATTACAATACGGGGCTCTGAAGGCATTTTTGTATTTGTCAATTGACAAAATTTCGCGTAAACGCGCACCATTCGTTCTTTGTACCTAGAAAGAAATAAAAATATTAGAATAGTCTTTGATATTTAATTTCATGGAAAAAAACACTAAAAATGTTGTTTTTAATGTCTACTTAAAATAGAACATGTTATTAAACCTAACATTCTTTATTTCTACGCGTAATTGTTAGACCCGGAGCAAAATAATCTAGTTTTTTTATGCTATTTTTTTATTCTAAAATTACCCAACTACATTAAATAGTAACAGTTTAAGCATGTGACTGTCAAACCCTATCGTCATCTCACAAGGGTATACGCTAACAGCTAATCTATAGCTTTCTCTATCTTCTTGTTATTGTTAAAACTGATACACACCAAGCAGTGGTTCCCAACCTATTACCATAAACACCCCCCCAATACACACAAACAGAAACTCACGCCTTCTTCCCATAGGGATAAGCAGAAACTACAGAACGCCACCTGCTACGATCCTTACATACTCCTTAAATATGCTTTATTTATGTTCAACCGCAACTTTCAACTAAAATCAACTAAATGTCTTGCCTGTTAGGGTTAAAATACAAAGAGCAGACTTGTGCCAAATGTGCGCAACAAAACTTAACTTGATTTGGTTACATTACTGCTACCTCATGATTTAAGTTTTTTACCCGTATTACCTATTACCTCATGATTAGAGATTGGATATTCGGATGCATACCTATTTACCTAAAGTTGAGGTGTTGTATTATGGAATGCGTTTTTGTATTAAATATTTAGAGTTCTCATTATAGAATTGAATACATATTTTCTTACGTTCAGGTGTTGGCTAATTTAAATAGCACTTTTGTATCAATCGTAAAAATCTCGCGTTTCCGGAATTGATAAATTTAGTACTTTTTGACTATAGAAATGCTAGCTCATGTTGTAAAGTAGGTTGCCAAACTGGCATAGCACATAGCGACGAACAACTTGGTGCCTTGTTTTTTTTTTTTTTTTTTTACAGTATATTAATTTTCATAAGAGGGTTGATAGTCATTTCCATACCATGTGCTTATTTATCCTTTTAGTTGTGCATTCCCGGATTTTCTGGAATTCCGGGAATGTTCAATAAACGCACAAAATATTAAGAAAAAAGAAAATAAAGAAGCCACTTTTACAATTTCTTAGCAACAAATTAAATTTTAGTTAAATATGCATCCGATTATCTGATCTCTGCTCATGATCCATCAAAGCATTATGGTAGGCCACTCCCCCTATTCGCTAAGATATTCAGAACAGTTGCTGCATGGTTAAATACTGATATTTTCACAGGTTGGTTTGCACGCATATCCCAATAAAATAGAGACAATGTTAGGCAGATGATCTATACAAATGGATGTAGATTTGTCATTTTACTACCTTTCAGTTAATAAATAAACAGAGTCATCTTCATCATCAAAGTCAACCTCTTGTTCTTCTAGTTTCTGAATAGCTCTATGAAGTTTCTTTATGGTCTTCTCTAGCTTACGTATCTGTCTTTGGCGTTTTGAATCATATTCACTTTCTTCTCCGAATGCAAGCTGGTCTGGCTCTGAAAAAAATAAATTAAAACAATTAAATCATTAAAATAAGGAGCTCACAAAAAGTATTTCATTAACGCATTATAATAATACTATTTAATCATGTGAAGAATTCGCTACAATGACATATCAGGCATCAATTGGTCTAGCAATCAATCGTACGCTCTTAGGTGTGTGTGAGACATATGCTGAAACATATTGATTGACATATAATGTCAAAAAAAGCGAGTTGATGATGTTTCGGGCGGGGCAAATGAATCTTTATAAGTACCGTCCGTGACACTAGGTGGAGTTGTACTAAGACGAGTCTCTCAGTTTATGTGCATAGGACATGTTGTGAATTAGAACCTGACTGATGACCTACATGTGGAAAGGGAACACAGGGGGCTCGTGATTTTCTGTAATATGCTGGCTCATAGGTTTGCCAGGTGTTCAGTCTGTCAAAATAACATTGCTTAGGGCCTTCTGCCTATCTTTTTATACCTGCAGCCTGTGGGCGTGTGTGCCCATCAACCTTGCTATTGCAGTGCGTCAACGAGGTTTGCAGAATCATGAGTGGATGGCTATCATGCCATAATTAGAAAAAGAGCACTATTGTTGATGCGCAGAATAACAGAAAGTCCTAAAAGCTACCTGAGGGTCATTGCTGAACATACTGAGAGTCCTGCTGTGGAGGCACAGGGTTCACCTACATATTAGGATAATTATTATAGTTTGTTTTTGTATGAGTGTATTACTAACTCTCTATTGACAACCTAGTCTGAAATAAATTATAATATTTATATATATATAAACATATTTCATTGTAGCAAATTCTTCGCATTTTTAAATTCATTTTATTTAATTAGTCAAATTTTTAAGTATCTTATATTTTTAGTACACAACAGTGTACATTCATACATTGATTAGACAAATATTTTTATTTCTCTAATCAACTGTACATTGTTGTGTCAAAGTAATCAATTCACAAAAATAAATATCCAAACCTTCCATTTTGGTCTCCGTTTTTAGTATCTGTGATTTGGCAATCTTTCTTTGCATGTTTAATTCATCAACAATATCTTTTATGTACAAATACATCTTTTCAGGGCTAGCCTTCATAGCAAGTATTTTACTTGCAACCATGTCAACAAACTCCTCAGATTCTGAATACTCCTTTGGAACTTGCCTATAATATGCTTTGATTTTTTTATCTACTATTTTCTGCATGTCTTCAGAGTTTTCCAGTTGAAAACAAGTATCTATGAAGCTTTGATACACAGAATGAAATTCACTCTGAGCACTACTACTTGGAGTCTCAATTTTGTTTTCTTTTGAAGTTATGGAATTTGTCATTTGTGTACTTTTTTCTGCACCATCATGTTTTTTACTTGGCTCTGGAGCTCCCTGGACACTAACAACACTAACTTCTTGAAACTTTTCAATTTCATCTTTGCCTCTACTGTTTGTCTCTAAACTAACTTCAAATGGAAAATCTATTTCTATTTCCAGAGTTTTTCTATTCACATCTCCAGCTTCTTTGGGATACTCCAACTTCTTCTTACTGTTAGGTTCTTTAGTACTAGTTGCTTCATCATCACTCCCACTTGGAGATGCATTCTTGTCTGCAGTTGCCTTAACAGGGCTATCATCTATAGTGATAGCGAGTTCAGCACCTATTTCACAAGTCCTTTTGTTCAGTGCAGGTTTTATGGGACTGTCTTCTATAGTAATTTCAATCATGGTAGGGAGCTGTGGCTCTGCATTATTCTCTTGCTCTAAAGTACAATCATCTGTTTGCTCTTCAGGTCTTAAATACCAAGCAGGACTTGAAATAGTTCGAGAGCCTTCGTCATCATCTAATTCCACAGTTTGGATGTCATTTACTTGTTTTGAATTTAAGCCCAAAGGCTTCATCATTTGATTTGCTGTTTTCATAAAAATTATGGGTTTATTAGAGGCCTGAGTAGTTTTCTTTACAGTAATGCCTGCAGGTAAATTATTGAGAGATGTGTTGTTTAGTATCTTATTGGGTTTTTTCACAAGTGCTGAAGTAACACTACTAAGATTAGATGTTTCTGCTGATTTTGCATAAAAATCATTGGGATGTGATGTTGAGGCTTTTACGATTTTTATAGGTTTAATCATTGTGAGATGCGGTTTAATAACCTTCTTTAGTAGAGGCTTGCCATTGGTTTTACTTTTGCTTGCAAATGGATTAGAAATAATACTTGACGCTTTTGTTACAGTTGTTCGTTTCTTTGCCAAGGGTACAGCTTTTACTATAGTAATTTCTCTTGATGTAAAAACACTGTTTGCTGCAGGTACTCCTTTGATTGTAAGTATTTCTTTTGATTTTGGCACCCCTTTTCCTGCAGGTACTGCTTTAACTACAGGTACTGGTTTTACTGCAGGAACTGCTTTCACTGCAGTAACTGCTTTCACTGCAGGTACTCCTTTTGTTAAATTTAGTTTAGAAGGCCTTATAGTAACGTCATGTATTTTTCTTGGAATGCACACCATTGCATTTGGCATTGGTTTACTCTGAAACAAAACATTTCAGTCAGTAAAATAATCTGGCTAATAAACACACAGTAATTTATTTCCCCCCTGAAAATCCCTTTTCACTCTGTGATAGATTCCTGTATATCTTAGAGCACCAAATAAATCTGTTATTTAATAATCCATTGATTGCATACCTTCTTCGGTGCCGGTTCTGCCTCATCGTCCGAAGACCCCAATTCTATAACATCTTCACTTGCCATCTTGTATCGAATGTTATGTACACACAAGATTTAATTATAGCTTGAGCTCAAATATCATTGCAACTACATGAGGAGAGTGCATTAATAACTATACGGAAAACAAAAAACGCCAGTTTATTACAGTATTCTCATAAAACTCAAAAAAATACTACACAACGACACATTGAAACGAAAAATGTTTGACAAATTATTCAGTCAGGGTTGTCACACGTGCTCGAAAGTCGCGAAATTTCACAGCTAAAAATTCCCATCCTGCATCTGTATATTTTATGTATCATCTAGTTCTTAAATTGCAAACATTATTTTATTTACTAAACAGCAGCAATTTAAGAATGTGATTTTTATTTCGAATTACGCAAAATAATATAAAATTTCAAGCGGCAACACCCAAAAATCTTGTCTCTGAGCCATGGAATTAGTATGTATACTATGTAATACTGGAATGCTGATAAACGCATGGAACTAGTATGTACTACGTTCCATGGATAATCGACCTAAACCACAGACTAAAAACGCAGAGTACAAAAGGAGCTCCATTTTCGGTGGTCGAGCAAACGAACGGTCGATTGCTCGACCACCGAAAATGGAGCTCCTTTTGTACTCTGCGTTTTAGATGCTCAATAAAATTGTATGAATTTATATGTAGCGAATTACATCAAGCGCTGCTGTCCAAGAGTCCGGGCACCCTTAGCGCGCCCTCGGTGCGTGGACGCAAGTTCCTTTTTTACTATTTTTCCTTGTCGTTCTCTCTGCATCAATAAAAAAACATAGATAAACTGAGCATGTTGAGGGTTCCAAAATGTGGAATCTCGTTGCGTTTGACGAGCGTCCAAGGGGCGCTCGGTGCCCAATACGCAGCGTACTGTGTAAAGTGCGTTTCATCCATTGCGATACGATTTGTCAGATTATTAATTATGTGTGATCCCGAAGCACAAAATAAGTTTAAATATGTGTTTTTTTTTTTTGAATTATAATCGTACAAGTTTTCACCAACTAAAGACAAGAGATGGCAGCTCTAAAGCAATGTTCACTATAATTCGCCTTGGTGGTTTTCGTAACAATAATCAGTCGGCGCTCCGATTGGCCCTTCACTGATGAATACGTAAAGTCGATAGTGAGTACGGTCGATACGTAAAGTCGAGATGGTAAAAGAAACACACTAGGGTCTCTGATAGCCCCAATACAAATGTCTGCAAATCTCTGACGCTTGCCGTTTTTCGATATTTTGTTTATTTTTGTGATCTTTCTGTGTGCGTTTGTCGAGTTGAGCGAAAGTTCGTCCGACTAATCCATAATTGTGACCAGTAGGGCTAACACATTGTTAACATGACAAGCGGATGCTCTGGAATATTGCCACAGTGAAATAAAATTAAAACAATTTGAGAAATGTAGTGACACTATCAATTTTAAAAATATTATGATCGACGTGTTTGATCTGATAAACCAGCCATTCCATCCGCCTGCCAGGATTATTATAAGCGTTGTGTCCTACCATTATTGGTTTCAAATCAGCTCTACTTGAAGGTGCGACTTAGTGATTGGTTCGAATGTTGATCGTTTCACCCAAAACAGATGACTCTTGATGTTGCAGATTGTCAGGTGTCTGAAAAAAAATATAGATACTAATATTATAATATGCATTAGACATTATGATTTTGTTTTATTTTTATAATTATTAATGTATCTATTTATTCATTTCAGGCCAAACGGCCATGTTACACACTTATCACACTTATCGAAAATACTGTGGGAACAGTTTTCACGTAATCTCATTACATAAAGTGTTCTATTGAAACAGCGTTCTTCAAAGTGAAGTGAACAGAGGTCCCTTTCTTTATGTCGGGGATTAATATTTTCTTCACCTCTAACCACTTGTTCTTTAATCCTTCATTTTTAGGAAACCTTTAAAAAAGGCAAGTATTTTTTTATCAATAATTCATTTTGGTTAGAGCTGCTGTTACGTAACTAAAACAAATAACAAAATGCTGACCTCTTATTTTAGGATCACTTAAAACTTGGTGGGACGGTCGCTTGGTGCTGTGAACCATGGGACCGGATCTAGCAAAGCCACATGGACCAATTAGGACACGCAGAATAAATTATGATAACATCGCAAATTATAGGTACCGATATCGTTTCAGCGGAGGAACTGGTTTCGGAAACTGTTACGGCCATTTACGGCAACGGTACAATACTATTCCAGACGGAAATGAACCCAAAAATCAATACTTTAGCCATAAATTCATGAAAATGTAACAATTTTTATCATTGAATGTGTATTATTTTATGATAGAAATTTAATGCATGAAAACCGGCTACTAACATGTGCAAAGACAATTTAGGTTGATTTTCATTATTTCTTGGACCACACTTCACAATACAACACACAGATGTTGAATTGCTGTTTTCCAACATGCAGTTTGAAAGGGAAATTACACGTAATGTTGTCGCAAATTTCAATAACACAAAAAATAAACAATTATTTGACAGCAAAACTACCACGAAACTTAGAAACACGGACATTTAAAAATAGTCAGATTTAGTTACTGTTAAACTTCAACCCAAGGTCTTCAATAAAACTCACATATAGCACTATAACACAGTATAATAAAGTTTTATCAGAATACAGAATTTCAACACAAAAAACCAAAAAATTCTAAGCTACTTATACTTTCATCGGTAACGAAACCATATCGAGATCTAACTAGACGCCAACGCCATCTAGTTAGAAAACAGATACTAAATTTGCATAATCTTACTTACTCTAACTAAAAGTGATTAAAATAAATACAATATGGTTTGACATTCCGCCCACCAAGGACATGCTCGAATGAGTTGTCCTTTAAATTAAAGCCGCCCACCATGAGGTCAAGGGGGCTCTAAACTAACAAAGAAAAATAAAATTAGATGACAAAAAAAAACCATATCAATCACTGGTTGGCAATACACAGAGTTTACAAATTGGTCTTTTTAATACGGAATCATTGCACTTTATGGTCACCACTCGCGTGAGTCCGTCCGAACCAGGATGTTTCTCTAAAATCCTACCTAGTAACCATTTGCCTGGAGGTAGATTATCCTCTTTTACAAGGACAATGTCGCCAATATTTGGCTCTATTTCTTTTTGCGACCATTTATAACGCTGTAGCATCGATGTTAAAAATTCTCTAGACCATCGTCGCCAGAAATCTTGGGTCATTTTTTGCAAAAGTTGCCATCGCCTCAACGTGCCCACAGAGCTATGCTCGTAATTACGTTCCGGCACAAGAACCAGAGGTTCTCCGATTAAAAAATGACCCGGTGTAAGCGGCAGTGGATCATCAGGGGCTTGGGGAATATATGAAATCGGTCTTGAATTGAGGCAAGCCTCAATTTGCACAAGTAACGTGGCCATTTCCTCGTAGGTAAGAGTGGAATCACCAATGACGCGCTTCATGTGGAATTTTGTTGACTTGATGCCGGCTTCCCAAAGTCCACCAAAATTTGGGGCATGAGGAGGGATAAAATGCCACTTGACACCTTTACAACTGAGCCAACTCCTAATTTCGTTAGCGATCGCTGACTGTTCAGCAGCGACTAATATCTGCAGTTCCTTAGCTGCGCCTACAAAGTTTTTTCCATTGTCGCTCCAAATGTCACTGCAATGGCCTCTTCTAGCGACAAATCTCTTGTAACCGGCTATAAAACCTTCAGAGGTAAGGTCACTAATGGCCTCAATGTGCACTGCTCGAGTGACCATGCACACAAATAGGCAGATGTACCCCTTGTAAGCCTTATTGCCACGACCTTTAGATACCCTAATATTAATCGGACCTGCGAAATCAACACCTGTATGCAAAAACGGCCTGGCTGGAGACACTCTACAGGTCGGCAGCTGACCCATGAGTTGATTTTTAAACGTTGCTGAATGCCGAACACATACTACACACTTACGTACGTAAGCCTTTACTATGTTTTTTGCAGATAGTATCCAATATTGTGTGCGCAAATAGTTCAACATTAATGTTGGGCCTCCGTGAAGAGTGGTTTTGTGAGCTTCACTTACGAGCAGAGTAGTGAAGTGATGGCGCTGTGGAATTATAATAGGATGCCTCATGCTTACTGACAGTTGAGACTTTTCAATTCTTCCTCCTACTCTTAAAATTCCTTGCTCATCCAATATAGGACATAAAGGTCGTAATTGGCTCTTCTTACTTACACTTCCTGTCTTCTTAATGTTTTCTATGTCTTCCTTAAATTCTTGTTCTTGGCATTTTTTTATACAGATTTCCAGAGCAGCTTTTAATTCCTCACTTGTCAGGTAAGTTTCTTTATATTGCTTAAATCTTAAGAATCGTCTACAATATGCAACTACTCTGATCAATTTTTGAGATGATGAATATTTTGTCCACAGCCCATCCTCTACATTTGTTGTCACATGTACTTTAACACCTTTGGATGATCTTTCTTCGAGTTTAGTTGACATCGAGTCTGGTTTGACGTAGTCAATTGGTTCTTTCTTTAACCACAACGGACCGTGCTTCCACAGAGATGACTGTGAGAGTGCTGAAGGTGTCATACCTCTTGACGCGATATCTGCAGGATTGTGAGTAGATCTCACATGTCCCCATTGGTGATTATCCAAACAACTCAGAATTTCAGACACCCTATTACCAACAAATGTTGTCCAGCGGCTGGGATGACTACTGAGCCAAGCCAGAACAACAGTTGAGTCTGTCCAACAGTGTATACGGTCTTTAGGTATTGCTAGTATATCGGCTACCTCCACAATCAATTTGGCCAACAGAACAGCACCCATCAACTCGAGACGAGGAATTGACAGTTGCTTTATCGGAGCAACCTTAGTTTTTGCCGATATTAAATTAATTTTAATATTCCCATCAGCGTCCATTATCCTTAAATACGTAACAGCTGCATACGCTACATTAGACGCGTCACAAAAACCATGTAGTTCTACAACTGCATCGTTTTCTCTGGATTCAACCCATCTGGGTACATGAAACTCAGGTAAATTTAGTAGTTCCTTTTGATATGCTAACCATTCTTTTAATAAGTCTTCGGGTAATTGATCATCCCAATCGATCCCGGCAAGCCATATCTTTTGAATCATTATTTTCGCCGGTATAACACACGGCGCTGCCCACCCTAAGGGGTCGAACAGTCGTGATATATCTGATATTACTTTTCGTTTTGTTACAGATGCAGGTTGCGGAAATATTATTGAATATCTGAAACTGTCAGATTCTCTATCCCAAGAAAGTCCTAGTATTTTCACTACCTCGTTCAATTTTATCTCTACTAATCCTTTCTGATTTGTACCTTCTCCCGATATTTCCTCTGCTAACTCCTTGTTGTTTGTCATCCACTTCTGTAACGGAAACCCACCCTTTTCCAGTAGTTTTTCCATTTCCCTGTGAATCCTTTTTCCATCCTCTACAGTTTGACATCCTGACATATAATCATCTACATAAAATTCGCTTTTTAATGTTTCAGATACCAGCGGAAACTCAGCTCCCTCATCGTGTGCCAGCTGCTGCAACGACTTCACAGCCAGGTAAGGTGCGGATGCAGTGCCAAAGGTAACTCTCAGCAACTCATACTCTTTTATTTCAGACGCAGGTTCACTCCGCCAAAGTAGTCGCTGGAAGTGTGTGTCTTCAGGAGCGACCTTGATTTGCCGATACATTTTTACTATATCTGCACATAATACAATTGGATACGTACGCCATCTCATGATGATGTGACGTAATTCCGGTTGTATGGTAGGACCTACCATCAACATATCATTAAGGGATCCACCATTAGAACCTTTAGAAGAAGCGTCGAACACAACTCTGACCTTAGTGGAGGTCTTATCCTCGCGAACCACTGCGTGGTGAGGCAGATAGACTGCTTCTGACTGCTTAGTATCAGCTTCGCGAGACACCATTTTCATGTGTCCAAGGTCAAGGTATTCTTGAATTACTTCGGTGTATTTTCTTTTGATCTCATGATTTCTCTTGAAACGCTGTTCAAGATGATGAAATCGTTTCAGTGCGATCTCTTTGGTGTATCCGATTTTACTTCGTGGATCTGATTCGTGGAATGGAAGCTTGACTACATATCGCCCGGTAGCGTCTCGTCGAGTAGTACGAGTGAAGAATTCTTCGCACAGCTGTTCTTCTTGGGTAAGTATCTTTTTCTTATTAGTAACATCAGATTCGATCTCCCAAAACTGTTTGAGCATATCATTGTCACTGAGGTGTGAATGCATACTAACTATAACCTTGTGACAATTTGCTGAATTGAGATCGCAATCTGTGGGTGTTAGTCCTGACAAAATCCACCCCAGGGTTGTGTTCTGAGCAATTATGGGCCCTGGAGAGTGTTTGACTAAACCCTCTTTAAGAACTTGGCTGTAAACTTCTGCTCCAAACAAGACGTCGATTTTGTTTGGAGTATGGTACTCTGGATCCGCCAGAGTTATATCTTCTAGTTGAGGCCAAGTTGGTATACATAGTCTAGTTGAAGGAATCAACGTTGTAATTTTACTTAACACATATGCTCGAACTTGAATAATTGCATTTGGATCGTGACGTGAATGAATGGTTACGCAAACCATGAATCTAGAGGCAAAAGCGCCTTCGTCACCTCCTATGCCTGAGACAATACTGTTATTTGGTATTTTCTTCAGTCCGAGCAATTGGACTGCTGACTCGGTTATGAAAGAGGCCTGGGATCCTTGATCCAATAACGCCCTCAGCAATTGTTTACGACCATTCTGAGTCAGTGCTTCGACGAGAGCGGTCGCTAATAAAACTCGATTTGGCACAACCTTTGTAGAAAAGTGTGTTGCTATGGTGGAAGACTCTGATTCTTTTGCCGTACCGGAAGCAGTTTGCAGTGTGGACACTGCTGATTTGACAGCTACTGCCTCTACCGGATGGCTATTGGGTGACGATGATCTTGAAGAAGCCTTGGGGTGTAATAATGAGTGGTGTCTACGCTTGCAAATGTGACATGATGTTTTAGCGCGACAATACTTAATTGAATGATTCGCGCCTAAACAATTGTAACATAAATTGTGAGTTCGGACAAACTCACTTCGAGTTTGGTAACCTTCTTTACTAAACTGTTTACAATGACCTATATAATGATCTTGTTTACAGAATGGACATATGATTTGTACAGAGTTGTTACTATTTGATTTGACAACGTGAAAAACCTTTGGTTTACCATCTGTGGACTTCTGCTTTGACTTGGATGTGTCTAAGTACTCCAAAGAGCGAAACCTTGACTCTAAAAACGTTTTAAATTCTTCAAAAGTTGGTAATTGTTCATCTGCACTAATTTTCAATTCCCACAACTTTCGCGATTCACTATCTAGCTTAGCGCTTATTATATAGATAACTATAGCGTCCCATGATTTGACATCAATTCCGAGAGTACTTAAGCCATGCAAACAGTCCACAGTGGTATCCAATAATTCTTTAACTGCAGTTGATGACTCTGTTACATTTGATTGATTTATCAATCGTTTCAACATAGAATTAGACAAATAGCGTTTATTATTATAGCGTTTATTTAACATTTGCCAACATTCCTGATAATTTGCGGCTGTCACAGGGGTGTGACGCAACAATTGTTCTGGTTCACCTGATAAATGACCTTTCAGGTAATGCAGTTTTTGTACATCGTCAATTGAATCATTTTTGTGGATAAGTGATAAAAACAAATCACGGAAAGAAGTCCACTCCGTATACTTGCCAGAGAAAGTAGGAATAACAACCTTAGGTAATTTCACATTCGTATACGTATTTGACGATGACTCTTTATCTACACTTGCTTTTTTAGGTGTTAGTTGTTTAATAGACTCTTTCAACTCGGATTTATAAGTTATGTAAACATCCTCAGTATTGTCATATGTCTCTGACGTAAAGTAATTATGTTTCAAGTCTAGTTTTTCTACTATGTTCCTGTGCGTTTTTATGAAATTAGCCCACAGTTGTTCTAATGCTTCCAACCTGGTTTCTAAATAAGACAATGTTATCCGTTCTTTAGGAGATTTTTTATAATTTATTCTACCTTTTTCAATATTTCTCTTGTTATCTAGTTGCAAGTTAATTAATGAATCCATGACTAAAAACTGTTAGATTAATTCACAAAAACAAAAACAAGTTGCACAAGAACAGAAATTTTACAAGTATAAAACTGATTAAATTATTCTAAGTCTATGACGAAAACAGAAAATTTTACAAGTGTTTTTTACTTACTTTTTAGAAAATCGGGCATAGGTTCCCCGTCGGTTCACTTTATTCTTAAATAATCTAAGTCTAAATAAACTACATAAATTATTCTAAGTCTTGATTATTACGTTAAATTTAAAGTTCCAAATCTTGATAACTTCACAAATAAAATTGTACTCACGGTTTTATTTTCTAAGTCCACAAACACGTCACTCACTATACTTCTCCGATTTATTTGTTGATAACGCCCGCTAGGGGGCGCGCAGTACGTTTTCAGCTTTGGTGCTCAGCTACTTGGATGCCACTTCGCCTTATTCTAGATCCAGTTGTCCACACTCGGGATGTCCGGAAGCCCACAGAACTTGCTGCGGTGGCGCCCTCTGCAGGCGACGTCCTCGAAACACTCGGTCTCTACGGTCGCGCCCTCTGCAGGCGACGCTAAAGCACTTCAGTGGCGATCCACCACTGCTTTCTATGCTGGTACACAAAAACTCGGTGCGAAATATTACGCACTGATCTGGTTTCGAAGGACCATGTTAAACTTCAACCCAAGGTCTTCAATAAAACTCACATATAGCACTATAACACAGTATAATAAAGTTTTATCAGAATACAGAATTTCAACACAAAAAACCAAAAAATTCTAAGCTACTTATACTTTCATCGGTAACGAAACCATATCGAGATCTAACTAGACGCCAACGCCATCTAGTTAGAAAACAGATACTAAATTTGCATAATCTTACTTACTCTAACTAAAAGTGATTAAAATAAATACAATATGGTTTGACAGTTACTTTAAGTACTGTTTGCGGTGTAGCATGATGTGGGTGACAGGTGAAAAAATGGGTTTTATTTAATTTACTACAGTTATTACTGAGTCCGTATTATGTACACAATCTCTATGTAGGTAAAATAAGGAATAAGTAAAAACAAGTAAATTATAATATATTTTACCCTTTCTGTCACCTATCACCCGCACCATGCTACACCCTACACCGCAAACAATACAGTAAATCGAAATTATTGGTGAAAATCGTCAAATTCAGCAAAATTGCGTCCGCAATGTACGGCGGATGACATCACTGAAACGTTGATTATGAAAGTAAGTTAGTGTGGTTTCTTATTGAGCGTTGGTGAACTCACACATTATTAATTAGCGTTCCCTTGACAAACAAGTGTAGTCACTGCGTCATTGTATGTCAGTGTGAAAACGAAACAGAATCTCGACCATATAGGAAAGTATCGCTCGACTATATTTTGACACGGTAGGACGAATCTAATTATTTAAATCTTTGCCGCAGTCATAATTTTCATGTCAGCCGTCACTGCGGCCGTCAAGTGCGCTTTTCTTCGAAACCGTAGCTTATCGCTTCATAAAACCTTTTCAAAAAGTGAAACTGAAATTCAAATCGGAAAAATAAGTATTTACAAAAAACAAAAAAAAATATTTTACCAATCAGCATCCAGAAAATTCAGCAAAGACAATAATAAAAACAAGACAAACGACAACAGAAACAACAAAAAAACTTTTTTTTTAAATTATTTTTACGTTGCCCTTAAGCTAGGAATTTCTAATTTGTCGTAGACTAGGCATTCTGTAGCTACGAATGAGAAAAGTGAGATGTCATTACTGAATTTTCTGTACGCAGATTGGTCAAATGTTACTATATTTTTTCTTTTAATTAGGTTTGCCAATACAATAAAAGAGACTTAATTTATTTACTTATTGCAATCTGCCTGCTTGAAGTTTCGTACAAAAATTTAAGCTGTCAAAATAGATCGTGGTTTTATTTCTAATAATTTCTATTTTATCGATTAGTTAGGACAATGATTAAACTTTTTTCATTAAAACAACAAAAGAAAGATGAGGAAGGCTCAGGAAGAGCAGGAGGTTCACAGAAAAAAGCATCAGCCGCACAGTTGCGGATCACAAAAGGTAAAGTTCAGAATATAGAACAATTTACGCGTCGTGTATTCATTGTTATTTTAATTCTGTTGTGTAGAATTTATATACACAAACTTAAGATGGCCTATCTTCGGCTAGCTATGAGTTTTAAGGTAGAAGTAGGACTGTAAAACCAATGAAATCCTTTCTCAAGACTTGCTTGTTATGGTCCTGAGGCAAATTTTTAAAACTGTACTTGGTGACTAAAGTGTTTACAACATCTTCACCTAAATATAACTTGAAATGTTTTATTTTCAGATTTGAATGAATTGAATTTGCCCAAGACATGCAACACAGAGTTTCCAGATCCAGATGATTTACTTAATTTCAAACTAATCATATGCCCTGATGAAGGATTTTATAGAGGAGGAAGATTTGTATTTAGTTTTAAGGTAATGTTAATAGCTGGTCTACCTATAGCTTAAGAAATAAGGTCTTTCCAAAACATAATGACATAATCCTACATTCCTATGTCATGCTTATGTTACATGAAGTCACTGATAAAAATGGTTTTATTACTGATATGATAATATGTAAGTGAAATATGCACTTTGACGTGGTTACCCGTGTTACCTACCTACTGATATGATTAACTGGCCATGCAAGTGCCTTGGTTATAGGAAAAACAGGTTGATTTTTAGATCACTATACTTTTCCATTAAATATGCTGTAAGCTCATTAAAACTTGACTGCAACCAGTAGCATGATTATAGCAACAGTCCTTCTCAATTAAATCCAATCCATATTCTGCCGGATGTTATGTTTCTGATGATTATTAAGAACTTACCATTACCTTATAGGTAGGACCAAACTATCCTCATGAGCCGCCCAAGGTGAAGTGTGAAACAGCTGTATACCATCCGAATATAGACCTGGAGGGCAACGTGTGTCTCAACATCTTAAGAGAAGACTGGAAACCTGTGCTTACTGTCAACTCTATAGTTTATGGACTCCAGTATTTATTCTTGGTATGTGCTATGCATTTTGCATGTATTATATTTAGTTTTCTTAAGTAAGGATTTCTTCAAAAATGTAGTTGTGTAGTGAATTTTGTCTCTATGGCTTAATACTGCATTATCAGCCTCATACATAGACAAAAACCTTTCCTATATCCCATGGCTTCCGCCATGCCTCTAGGGATTGTCAAAATGCCACTAATCTTTAGTTTTCCTTCCTTTTGCTTTGGCCTCAATTACATTTTGTCTGCAACTTACCATTGTACCAAAATAAATATGACTCACAGTGCTACTAGTTCCTACTCATTGTATTGCTATTGGTCATGACTTTATTTGTGTGGTGTGGTGTCATGGTGTCCGATAAGACAGTACAGCACTTTTAAACTGGAACAGAATTTATATGAAACTATCCAAAGGTAAAACAGTTGGCCATGAGTATTCCCATGGTTCAACCACCAGTCAGAATACAAACCTTTAAAGCAGAGTTTGTCCGTAATATAATTATGTAGCTTTATTGTCATCATGTATTGTTTAAATTGGCAAGTAATCTACTTAATAAAAATATTTATGAATAAATAAAAGTGGAGAGGATATATCACAGAATAATAGCATTCTAATGCCATCTTTATGCCAAAGATGGCACAAATAAGGAATACATAATCAGCTTGGCCTTTACATTACCCCTGTTGGGACTCTACCTCCTCTGTTAGAGGTAGAGGAACCATGCATGCCCTTTACAAATAACTAGCTGCGACCCGCGGTTTCACCCGCATTAGTCTCGATTCCGTGGAAATATCGGGATAAAAAGTATCCCATGTCCTATTCCAGGTCATGGTCTACCCGTGTGCATAATTTCATCCAAATCCGTTCAGCCGTTTTAGCGTGAAAGTGTAACAAACAAACACACTCACTTTCGCATTTATAATATTAGTAAGGATATCTGTTAATAATGCAGATGAATGAGGAAAATGTGAGGAAAGTTTTGAGTACAAACGTGGATGGCTATAAGAGTAGGGATTACAAACAAAAATATAGGAGGACTATAATATGACTAGAAAGGGGGTAACGATCGAAATTACAACTAATAGAGACTAGAGACTTATGGAAGAAAGTCATGTTGAGCCTACCCCAAATAAATTGAGATAAGGACAGGAAAATTATTATGAACAGTAATTATATAGACAGCAGTTTTCGGGTTCTCTTCATCATGTTTTGTAATTCAAAGCATGGAATTTTGGAAAAATCTGAATGATGAGTGAAACAAGCCCATCTTGAATACAATAGTACAACAACATGACACTTCACAAAATTGGCTAGTACATATAGATAAAAGACAATGACTAATCATTTCAAGTGAACATTGATAAATGTTAAATTGGGCTATAATTATATAGTGATGTGATGTCATGCAGCCTAGCATTGGTTTTAAATTAGACAAATATATACAGAGTACTTTAGATTCAACAAATTAATGATCAGAAATGAAAAATTCCCTTTGCCAAGTATCGAAAATGCAAAAGTGTGCAGTAGTAGCATTCAATCAAAATCAAAATCAAAAGTCATTTATTCAAATTAGGCTGAGAATCAGCACTTTTCGAACGTCAAAATTACATAAGACAGTCCCCCAAAACGCCCACCCTTCACCACTTCCTAGTGCTTTTGCTGGGAAGAAGAAGTGGCGCAACAAACTCCCCAGCAGCACAGCTGTCTGTTCAGTTAGGAAAAAAAAAATGATTCTATACAATAATTTATAAGATAATTTACATTACGCAAAATAAAATTTAAATTATAAATTAATAGCCATATGACAGCTAGCACACGCCAATATACCAACCAAAAACATCGAGAACTATACTCAAGCAGAAATAAAAATAACTAAACGTAAACAATATCTAAAAAAAAAAGAAAATAAAATAAAGCCTCCAGGCATAAAGGGCGTGCCCGCTTACATAGAGCTGTAACTAGAAGTTATAATAATATTGATAAACTAGGACCATCGAGGTAAAATAAATAATTGTCGAGGTCGCTAGCTAACCACATATTGTAATACAACTCATTAAAAAAAAACATTGTAATGAGTAGATTATGTCAACAATAAATAAAATTAAAATAAATGTACATAAAAAGTAAAATTATAGACTTTTATATAAACTCATAAAACCTTATATAAAAAGGAGATGGATTAGTAAGACATTTAGCAGGATGCTTAGCCATTGCACTGATTGGATCGTTATCATCCATCCAGCCTATAAAAATTGTAGCCAGTCACACAACACAACGCAGAATTTATATATTTATTATTTATTTATCTCAGTAACTATATTCTCACAAATACGTAGACTATTATGCTCAACACACACACAAAGCAGGTGCGTGTCGGGCGCGGGACGGGAGTACGGCGGGCTTGTATACAGGGTGTTAAAGTAATTGCGTGCCATAGCTTAAGGGTAGGTTTAAAATCGATAAAGGAAGCCAAAAAAAAAATAGAAATCGTTTTTAATTATTTTATTTGTTTAAATGCTTTAGTTACTTACCTACTATCGAACGCGAATCAAACTAACTTACAATTCGTTAAATTACAATTCCTTGTTCAAATGCAAAATTTCCTAGCTAAATACCTACACACACAACAACACTTCGATAACGCCGGGTGAAGTATAGGTATCTAGGTAGGTACGTACAATTCCAAGTTTTTTTTTTTCTGTCATCCTTTATCGATACTGAACCTACCCCTAAGCTATGGCACGCAATTACTTTAACACTCTGTACCTATATTGTAATTCCTTGTATTATAATTATGGATGTGAGCACACGAAAAGCATGCGCGGCTGCCGCTCCCAACCCGCTCCGCGCCCGATCCTCGCACGCGTTTCGTCTGTTTTGAGCTTTACTATTAAAAGTTTAAGTGCTTCGATTTCGCCAGTTAGTCCCATGTATTCATGTATTAGACGAGCCATTTCCGGGCACCAATCCAGGTCCTGGGCTGATAATTCCGTAATAGAAACACACAATAAAACCGCCCGACCCGAGGATCGAACTCAGGACTTCACATTCAGCAGTCGCATTTGCGACCACAAGACCAATGAGGTAGTCAACAACTAAAAATTCTTAGAAATGTGATTTATTTATATTATGCTTTTATTTTTCAGGAACCTAATCCTGAAGATCCTCTAAACAAGGAGGCTGCGGACGAGCTGCAAAGTAACAGGAGGTTGTTCGAACAGCACGTGCAGCGAGCGATGCGAGGAGGCTATGTCGGGTCGTCGTACTTTGAAAGATGCCTCAAATGAACAAGCAACACTCAACTGTAAATGAATGCTACCAACCCTATATAAATAAAACAATCTCACTTTAAATTAAAGCATTTGATTATTTATTCAACAAAAACAAAAGTGTGGATTGACATATTTACAAGTTCAATGTCATTGTATTGTTAAGGGTTTGCGTCCTATATTTTTTATACATTATTTAACAAATATTTTTTTTATTATATCGAAGCGGATGTGCCGGTTTCAAGTGGCAGTCACGTAGAATTGGAAATTATATGAAACACTAAATTAAAAGCGATTTTTTATTTTATTTTATAATGTACGTTTTTAGTGTACATAGATGGCGCTTAACACAGTATCTTACATACGTTTTAGTGTAGATGGCGTTACTTTATGGTCTCATACGATCTAAAACTTGTAAATCATTCGGAAATTCAATTAATCAGCATTTGTAGGGTTGTTCTGCATCAAATACGTGATTGATGTAGGTAGGATAAGTCTATGTATATCATTCAACTGTATAATGTGTGAATCTTTAGGGTGAGTTCAGTCTGTTCAGGTAGCAACAAAGTTTGCCAACCCACGTTTACTACAAGTCAGACGAGTGTATGAAAAACGAGACGAGGTTATAGTCGATACAACGCGGTAACAGGGCAACGCCGCCGCCCCACACGAGTGGCGCGGCGCGAAGTGAGTCGCGATCGACAAGGGCCGCGTGAGTCAGTCGAGCCATCGGAGCAGCGTTCGCGAGCGCCTCGCCAGTATCGCCACTCGCCTTCGTCAGTGTTACTCTGGACGCCGAGCCACTCGCGCACACCCGTCACACAATACGCTTTCTCCACACGGCAGCGTGCTCAAGGCAAAGCTGTTTCGACACGCCATTCGGTTGCGAAAGTCTGCGCGATGATATACAAGTGAGAGCCGACATCGGACGCCAGGGTAACGCTCATCGCACACGGTGAGCCAGTTTATTCAACGAGAGACATTCGAAACTTGCCAGCTGTGAGGGACGGGGGGCGTGCGACGCCGCCGAGTCGTACACGCGGGACCAACCTTTACACATAGTTACTGTGAGAGAAGCAACGGAAACCAATTTTTAATGTGTCAAGTCAGTATAGCATATTGCTGCTACGTCAGAAAGACGAACGCCTCGAGCAAGAACTACAAGGTTATGCAAATGAGTTCTGAACGCTTCTATACCAGGAATAATCAAAAGACCATTCATAACTTCAATAAACTTTAACGTTTACGTTGTATCCTTACGGTGTATTAAGTGCTTATCTTTCGTTTCTCTACCTTAAATTATCTTTCGGTGTCGCGTTCGCTAATTGCTAATTACTGTGGGAGTCGAGTGATAAGGAGTGTTGACTGAACCAGCGATCGGCGTGTGGAAATCAGAGCGGTTGTATCAATCGACGACAATGGCGGCCCAGCAGGAGGAGAGCCTGCTCGCGCGCTGCGAGATCCCCATCATTGACCTGGCGCATATAGGTGAGCATCTGCACAGCTATACCTCATCAGCTTCACAGAGACACCGCCCGCTATATACTGATCAGCGAAAGTCCCGTATTGATCAGAAACATTACCACTGTAGGTACATTCACTTGGCAAAACATTGTACGTTTATCGCCTGTCGTTATTGCGTAATTATAGTAATCAGCTTCTGATAGGTATCATTTAAAATTCAATCAGTTGGCCGTACGATTTTTTTTTTCTCTTTTTTCCCCAAGTGCTCAAAAGATGAAAGCGCGGTATTAGTCTGGGGTTCAGGTAAAGCGCAGTTTTATTCAAATTCTTGTTATAAAGGATGTTAAACAGACAAAAATGAAATACATCGAGTTGACTACCTGCAGGCCCTTCGCTATAATAGAGGGGCCCTCGATCTCGCGTGCAAGCCGACAGCCGACCGACAGCTGTGCATCCGATGCTTTATTTGTTGTCATTAAACAATCTCGGCATCCCGCTCTCGAGTTCAAAGACCGGACACCCGATCTGAACCGTTCATCGCAGTTCATCCGCCTAATTCCGAGATAAATTAAAGTTTTACCATCCTAATGGCTACTGCACGTAAACCGTGGACGTTTAAAGAGGGCACTCCTATTATGTGATGAGGGTTTTATGTGTAAATTATAAACAAAGGAAGGAGCAAATTCTTTGAAGCGATGAGTAAGTGGGATGCGTTTTGCGTGTCCTATATTAGTTTTATACCATGCAGTGTTATGAATCAACAAAAGAAAATTCTTATTACGAAGCTCCTAATAGGCATATTGATTAATAAATAATCGAGGTGGATCACAACTTATACCATCACCTATCTACACGGACGTGCAACTGTCTATATTAATCTGTGCATAGGTAACCACTTACATACACGTATGTAGGTACTTTTGCATTTAAAACACGTTTAAAGATTACGTGGACATCATTAAGTGTTGCTAATTAATCGTTAGAGTTAATTGATTATGTCATTAACAATGTGCAATAAGTGCACTTTCATGATAATAGTTAGGTTTACAGACAGATACCTGGAAGTAGGTACTTTGCGATATTACCTATTAGAAATATTAGATACGGTCTACCTATAGCAGAATATTTCCTAGCACGAATTTCCCGTTTTCAGAACTGTTAAGTGATTAGGTACCTCGCTTAGCTATCTACCTACTAATAAAAAACTTCAGTTACCGTTTCGAGTGTCCAAGGAATCCTGATTGTTATACTTGCTTAGTCACATGAATACGTCGGAAACGAACTCTACTCTAAACGGGGCAGACTTAAAAAAGACATCTTTGCAATGTGGGGGCAACGGCCGATCGTCCCTTTGTAAGTCCACCCGAGCAGGCAACGCACGCTATCAATGCATTTGTCGACACACCACGCCTCCATGTGCGCACGCATCTTTTAAACAAAACACTATCTACATATTCTATAATATCAGGGCTTCAGTGTCATTATTTTATTATTAATGCACTGTCTTTTTTTATTGCGACTTACAATAAAAAAGGTAAGCTTTTAAATCGCAGCTTAAAGAAATGATTAGTGATTGAAATCCGACCTTGGCTTTCCTTCTTTCGGGCTTGGAAAATAGAATTATTCATAATCCGAATAGCAAATCCGATTCAGACATTCGGAGAACAAAGACATTTCCCGGGATGATTACATGACGTCGCATCCGGAAATACCAACGTATACATACCTACCTACCAATATACCTACCGACTTATGTGCATTCATTTTTAAATGTAATTACTCTACATCCTACCTACTTCTGATGAAACAGGGTCTCACTCTCAATTTGATTTTTAATGCAATTGTAGTCGTAATTAAACCTCGTGTAAATGGAATTACAAATGCTATTTAAATGCAGAACAAAGCATACTTACCTAAAGATAATGAATACTTGCTAACTTAACGTAGGTACTTTTATTTTCTATAAAACAACTTTATTACCGTAGTAAGTAGTTCATTAATTCTGAGGTTAAATTTATGAAAACACTTGAAGAACACCTTATAATATTTTTCAAGGAATGTCATCCATCTTGTTATTTGTTATTAGATACTGAAGGAAGGACAGAAACAGATAAGATAAATAAACCAAAGTCGTATTGCAAAATATAATCAAAAACAAGATTGATATGATATTTATTTGTATAAACCCGATGTTAATACCTACGCCTGCGCTGCGCATATTTCGATAGAAAATGAAATCCCCGTTGGGTTAGCGGTATGTAGGTAGCCTTCTGAGCGTTCAGTTTTGGATTCGATACCCGAGTTGCGTAGCAGCCATAAGGGTGCCTTTCCACCAGAGCTCATGTGTTATGTTACGTTGCTATGGATGCGCTTGATATCCACCAATCATATTCATTGGTCCACACCACATAGCATAGCACTGGTGGAAATTAACAAAGCTATGTCTAAACTAATATTATAAAGAGAAAAGATTTGATTTTTTGTATGCTTGTATCTTGAAACATGCATGAAACTCAGAAAATACTTAACCAATCAATCGGCCTAGCCTTTTCCCAGATGTATTGGGAAAAGATAAATAACCGATTTAAAAAATGTTAAAAAGCTACATTATCCTGATATTAATCCTTTTCCAACTAAAAAGTTTCATAATCAAGGTTGATTATCATCGCTATGACCCTGAGGAGGCGAGCAACAGTATAAAAGCTATAAAGAACGCTAAGTGAAAACGAACAAGAAATTTCACGCACGATTTTTTTTTAAATATTTTAGAAGAATCTGCTCAACAACGTAAATAACGCAATGAATATCGTTGAACTGTCAAAACGAAACAAAGTCGTAATCGTTTACAAAAACGTGTTGCGTAATTAGGTAGATAGCTGGACACTGTGTTCGAATTGTGTGGGGTAGGTACCTACCACAACAAAAAAGTGAAAAATAAAACCTTTTTACAAAACAAAAAATAACGACTTCCAAAAAAACGACAATGTGAAAAAATTGCTTTAATTTTGAAAGTCGGTTGCAAAAAACGAAAACCTTCCGTAATTAAAGTAATTTTCCACTTTGTAGTGTTAAAATAACTTCGGGTGCTAAAATTAGGCCGGTATTAAATTGGTATTAATTAAATAGAGGCCGTCACCTCCTTCTGCGAAGCAGTAATGCTCGCGAAGGAGGATGCGGAACGCGTGAGGTAGAGGCAAATTTCGCACCCTCACGCCCCTAGCCGCCGCAGGAGGAGACGCCCAGGGCGTCGGGAATCACAAGCCGATTCCCGGCCACCGTAGGCGCGGGCTTGCGGACGGTGAACAGTGGATAGCTCGCCGTCCGATAAGGACCAGGCTCGGGTCGACGGCGCGTTGTGTGCCACGCGCGCCTGAAAGAGATGTAAGCGACTGAAGGGGTCCGATGGGACCGATGGGATACCGTGGCCCCAGGCAACGTAAAGGCAACCGAAGGAACACGGGTGGGTTTTAGTCGGTAAGAGTCTGACACGCCCTCCCAGAGCGGGAGAAGTCATTTGATGATTACCCCCCCAAAAAAAAAAGTACTAAAATTTTCGAGAAAAAAAAAACTAAGTACCTAATGTACCTATCCGGGGTGGGGTGCTAAAATTCTTCGAGCTCGCTTCGCACGCTCTTGCATCCTACGTTTTCTAACTTTCTGTATAGCTTGACAAAAAAATAAATTAAAAATAAATTAATTAAATTGTTCAAAAGAAAGTTTAAACTATGCGGGGTGCAAAATTTTTCGAGCTCGCTTCGCTCGCTCTACCATCCTCTGTTCGTCTGATGCTCTAACTTTACCGTTGATTTAATGAATGAAATGCACCCACCCCACCGTGATTTAACCAGACTCGATAAATCGAGTGAACCCTGAGATTTGCACTAGCCCCTGGAGCCTCATGCTGCATGGGATACAGAGGACATAGCATATCAAGGAGTAGACCGGGGGCACGGTAATGGTAGGGAAGACGTGCCCTTAGAATAAGTAAGGATTTGCAAGCCGTACCGGATATGCATCCTTGAGTAAGCAATGGAATAGTGGAATGACGGGTGATATTTATCTATGGATGGGCATCTTTTTACGACGGCACGGCGCCGCTAGGTTGGTTCAGGTTTAGGTCCAGCGTCGACAAATTATCTCCTATTTCTGTATGAATAGTCAAAACAAAACCGAACCTATTTCGACGTTCTAGAAGTGCTATAAGGACCGCTGCTGCGCTTATGCCGTACAAAATCCCAGTGCAAAAAGACAGATCTATTACCATCACCATAAGCGGTTCTAAGAATACAATGGCAATGGCATGCATAGGCAAAGTAAACAATAGACACTTTCATCCAAGCTCAAATTTTCATAAATTTTTGCGTTGGTTCGAAAAAATTACCTACCTACAAACATAAGCTTTGTTTTACGAGATCCCGATATCAGATAAAACTCCGTGATTAGATTTACCGTTACCGACTGATAAAACGTCACTGAGGTAGGTTAGGTACACAAACACAATGGAAACGACTATCTACTTAATATATCGTATTCAACGCGTCGTGTTAATTGGACTGTCACATTTTGATCTTGCGCCATTCGACCACTGACCCACATTCGCGGTCATTCATCACTCGAGTACGTTTGACGTTTGGTTTCACACAAAAAATACGAGTTCATTTCTATTCCGTCGATCTCTTTCTTAGGATGACTGTACCGTCGAGAAAGGAATGACTAATCGAAGTTTCAGAGTTACTTCTTACACAACTGTTATTTTAGTTTTGAAACTCACAATAAAGAGAGATATCCTGACTGAATGATTCATCAACGCAGAACCTAAACCCACTGAACCAAACTGAAGAACGTGACGTAAGCATACTCTAAGAAACCAACTGCATCAAAAAACAAATCAGAAAAATTATAATGCAACCTTATTGGTACACACGCCAGCAAGTCAACCTACCCGAAACTGTCAAATTTTCCCAATCAACTTTGAACCTTATGCTTTAGATTTAAAGTTGAAAATCTATTAAAGAAATTTGACAGATTGTGGTAGGTTGATGTGCTGGCGTCTGTACCAATTTTAATCAAGCATCGGCACTAGCGGCATCTCTGCCTCGCTACTGAGGTACAATCTAAATTGCTAATGAATAAAAGAATCAGTACCTAGTAACTACACGATGTACCTACACACACACACACACACACACAAAGAAAGTCAGAAGACACACAACAAGAAGAACATACACGTGAACAGAAGTGTCACAGTAAAGAAACCGATGTTGACCAAGATAATTGTTTAATATTTATCTAAGGTGCTTTGTTGAACATTGAAAATGTAAGATTTAATAGGAGCTCTATGTCACGTTATAGTAATTAAGTAGTCATACAGTCACTAAACCAGAATAGCCTCCACTGCTTTTGCTGTAAATGTGTAAGTTTGTAGACCATACCCAGATAAATTATCAGACGTCGGCACTATAGCGTTAAGTTAATTATTCCTAAATAGAGCGAGATTAATTGATATTTCCCCCTATTATGTGAACCGCGTCGTACCTATATGATGCGTCTCACGCCACGCCTTTTCTTACCCGAGTATTATAACATCATTCTAAATTATACGTCAATTCAGCTATTTTAATACAACTTGTTAACGCCACTGAAAGTGAGTAATTCCGTGGAATTAAGCCGTCAGAATGAAATTGAGAGATAAGACTATAATCTATTGTAGAGTGATGTTTACGGGCATCAGTGCGTAAAACACGCAATTTATGATAGCCTGTGCCGTGATGAGCCGCGATAATTTTAATGACGGTTTGACAGTGAGGCAGTGTGCCTTTCTGACAGCTGCGTGAGTCCTGCAGCTGCGATGTGTACTTGCGCTACGCGTCATCTCAATATACCTATCCTGCGCAGGGGCAACGCTATCGTCGCGCGTCGCTCAAAAACCGTAACAAAGTTCCGCTACTTCTCCGAATTTGTTGAACTCGTTTATATTTCTTTTTATCTTTTGGTAACATGTTGCAAACGCTCCAACTCGGTTACTCGGCCACGCAGTTCACTTCGTGCCAATGTGTTGTTTTGCTAAATAGCGTCTAATCACGATTTTTAAACCAACATGCGGACATGAAAATGTCTAGCCCACTAGACAGCTCTCAACATGCCCATATAAATATTTATTGAACACGGAAATTGTCTTTTATTTATAGTTTAGTACATAACCTGAAACAACTTATTTCTGTCATGTAATGCCTGCCTTAAATAAACTATTCCATAAATTAGATATAAATACCTGTAAATAATGGGTAGGTACCTATATATAAAAGGTATTATAAAACATGCGCTATAAGTCGGTAGGTACTTATTTTAAAATTGCTCTGAACAATATAATTTTCCTGTTATCAGAAGCAGAACATAATGATGTTAGATATGAGGAAGTCGAAACTAATGGCAGTTGACATGCCTGTAATGTTGACGAGCAATTTTATGCATAATTTGAAGTAGATGATGGAAATACGATGCAGACGAGGAAGCGGAATCAACTGTCGCTGAAGTTTATTACCTATGTTCCTAGTTCCTATCGCTAAGTTTCTCCCTTATTGCAAGGGCTCGGTTCATTAAAAAAAAAATACTGTGGCAGGAACTGGATAGCTACAAGCTACAAGTATTTCATATGCAAATAAATTATCTGGAATTGCAATTAAGTAAACACCTTTTCCTAAAAGACTATAGTTGATGGAAATCCTTAAAAAGATGTCTTTGAATTTTAAAAAAAACATTGACATCTGGAAAAGCAGTTGATCAGATCAGTTTAGAGGCTTCGATGATTGCAATATTGGGTACATAAGTTAACCCTATTATTGTATCTCCACTGAGTTTTTAGGTACAGACAGTCGCCCTTTCAAGCCTACAGACCATCAGGCAACAATTAGTACAAACAAGGTAAAATATAGACATAAATGGTGATTAGATATCCCTAGATTGCCTCCTAACTACCTACAAGTATCTAGGTACTTATATCTACTAAAGTAGAGCTGGCTCTTTCTTACAAAAACTGAGCTAGCCAAACGAGTTGGTTTCCTATACCACGATTGTACACCCACCAGTCTGGAGAAAGTGACAACAACTGGCAAGGCTAGTAAATTACTTCAACGTTGTATTTATCAAATGGTCTAACTAAAATAAATTTAATACCTAATTAATAATAACCTAAACCTATTATAGGATGCCGCGGCAGCAATGCGCTTGCGACGTTGTTAATGTTTCTTTTTCGGTGACATTCTACCAGCCAGTATTTTTTATCATTGACGATGGTATATATTTAGCTCAGATCTATGTAAATATAATAATTTAAGAACATTTTATACATCTAGACAAAGTAAATTAAAGTACCTATAGTCATGTTACAAAATTGTTGATAATATTTTTTATTTACAATTAGGTATACGCCGCGATGCTGGCTGTATAAAAAGTTGGGACATGGCTTGCATTCATTCACATGGCTTGCATCCCTAGTTCTTAAATTATTTGACAGCAGGGAAAAATTTAACCCAGGGACGAAAAGTAGCTGATCAGAGGGATGAAAACATACCTGTATGTTTTCATCCCTCTGATCAGCTTTCTAATTACGCAACATATTTTCGTAAACGATAAAGACAAATCTGTTTCATTTTGACAGTTCAACAACATTCATTGCGTTATTTACGTTGCTCTGCGGTTTCTTTTTTCGAACTTACGGAGCAATGGATTACCAATCTGTTTCAAAACGATTCAGATTCGGATTGATTTTGCATTACGTAATTAGGGTACTGGTAACTTCAAGCCTACTTTCCATTTATGAGAAATAATGTTTTATTCTATGTTTGCATAGGTTTTTGCACGGTTTTTATACAAATATGACCTCAAACTTACAATACATTATCCATTTTGTTAACCTTATGACGAAATATTGAAACAATATGTTTTCCTCTCTTAAAGAAAACGTTTGCTCTGCTATTCAAAAAACTTAAATAATATGCGATCATTATGGTGCCATTGCCAAAATATCAATGCTTTGAGAATATTAAGTAGGTACTTTGCTAACCAACTTATATTTTCTTAATTAAGTATCTTTGCATAGTCCATCTTAATTTTTCATTCATTTCCATTGAATACCTACCTAGCGCAAAGTGCGAAAATACTGCAGGTCGATCGACTCATTTATTTAATTTTGGTCGCTACGATCAAATATAAATAATCAATTCAATTAGGTACCTATCGATTGTCTTCGGCCATAGCTGTCTACACTTAAAAGAGTCGTCTCCGTGAGCTGTAATCTTAAAAATCATTTAATAAAAGTAAGTGTTGATCTAAAAAAACGTAGGCTCACGAGGCCTCCATTCGAGCCATATTTGTTGAGACAACACAAGGCTCGTTGTCGGTTTACAGAATCGGCCACCACGAGCCAACCAGCCATTGTCCTCCACTAAAATGCTGTATCTACATCCTAATGACGCGTTCTGCTATTGTTTACCGTGCCATCTGTGTCACCAAATTTGCTGCAAATGCGAATATATCACATCGGCGAGCAAGGACGTCACAAACAGTGCAGGAAACGAAGTTAATTTGGTTTTCATGTCACACTGGTGATTTATAATCTTTTGCATATGTATTGTTAATTGATATACGCCGCTATTTCGTTAATCGGAAGCAGAAGAAATGAAATCACATGTCCTTAGTTGGGGGAACTTCAGCACGCGTAACATAACCACAATAGAAACGGGTTTTGTCGACGGAAGAATAGACAAAATGACAGATAAACAATCACAGTCTGTCATTTTGTCTATTCTTCCGATGGTTGTCATGCTGACGCGTGCTGAAGACATAAGATTTACGTTTACCAATTAGGTACAGCATTTACAGCCCGCGTGCTCTAAGGAAATGAGAAGTTTAAAGAGCTAAGATTATTCATATACCGACCTCATCACAAGAGGCGAACTGTTTAGTGTAAGCCTGAAAATTAAGGCCACATATCAATCATTCTTATCGTTCATTAGATTCGCCGATTGGATGCATGTCAAGTGCGTAGATATGCAACGATGCACTTACATCGTGCGCCTTGTATTGGTTCAATATGATTTATGAATAGTTTATTGAGTCGGCACGTGTACCGTGAATGCGTCCTCGTGAACAACGAGTTGCCCAGTTGCCCACTTATATTTTCCGAGACGACATAAATCAAGCCGTAACAGGCGCTAGTTTCGCTGTATGCATTATTGGCATTGCAAAGCTGCATAGAACTAAGGACATTATTGCATTGTATTGTATGTTGTATTCAGAGGACAGCGTTGCATAAAACTAAGGTTTGAAATGGTGTTCCGGAAACGGAACAAGATCAAGATGTAAACACAGTTTTATTTTTCACTTTTTAGTTGTGGTATCTACCCCACACAAATTCGAATACCCACTACCTGCTTAGGTTATAGATATAGAATTTATATGGGACCACCTCTGAAGTGTGACCTACCAAACAAAAAAGAATCATCAAAATCATTTCATAATATTGGCGGAGTAATCGCGTAACAAAAAAAAAAAAAACCCTTCTTCAGTCGAATTTAGAACCTCTTTTTTGAAGTCGGTTAAAAATAATGTGCCGTGTCGAAGTTGGTAGCAAAATATTCTTGCTACGGTAAGCTTTATCCCCTTTTACAACAGTTGATAATTCCAAATACTTAGTTTTAGAAACTCCATTAAAAATAATAAATGTTAAGAAAGAAAAGAAAGAAAGAAAATAATTTGACTCAGGTCAAGGCACACAATATACACAAAAAAAATAAAAATAAAAAAACTCAAAGAACGAAGGTAAACGAACGTTTATTTCTCGGTAGTCGTCTTTGTCGGTGCGTTATTTGTTTGTATGAGTGGTTATACAAGGCTGGACTCCGTTAAAGAAAACGCTTATCGTGTAGCCGTGCCAAAATCCTATTCACGGCAATATTCAAATTTTACTTTAATAGGTAACATCACGCCTGTGATCCTCGACAGGATAGCCAGAGCTGCCCCACATTTTGCGGAGGCACTAGACCCAGATAATAATAGCGTCCGGCGAGCCATTTGCCCCAGGATATAGGTCTATTGCCATTAACCGGGCATAAATCCAAACCCCAGGCTACTTCTGGTTGACAAATTCCTAATGGAAAGTTAAGTGTACTAGACCAACGAAGCAGACTGAAGCAGTTACATTTACTATATCCTTAAGGAAAACAATAATCAATTTTACAGTCAGTCAGTTTAGAACCCGTTAACAATGAAAGGCAGATTCCAGACTTCAAGTCCCAAGAACACAATGACACATCAAAGGCATTGAATTATTTTGAAGTGGTGTATATAAATGTATCTTGTGAATAGGATTACAGTTACATAGTCACAACAGTTAGGTACGAAAATTTATTTATATCGCCTAAGCAACGAAGCTCTAAATACCTATGTAGAGAGTTTTGGATGCTCATATTCCTATAAAATTTCCACACGTAATGAATGATTCTCAGTAAGACGTTCTTCTCTAGGAAGGAATGTAGGTAAGCTATTATCAATAGCGGTTTATCTCAAAGGCTTTTCCAAGCATCCGCGTGCTAAAAATCCTCTTTAGATAGACTAATCCTCTGATAAAAGAAAATAAGCCTGCCTAAGCTTACAAAACATTAAATAATAGACACTATCAAGGCAATAGCCAACGAATAGAATCTATTTTCAATAAATTATAAAAACACGATTAACATAAAAACTGAGATAGCTACCTAGTTCTAATCTTAGCAAAGTGGCTTGTATTTCTCTTGAGCAAACAATAGGTGCTCGCAAATAGTAATCGCCTTAAATAAACACGTCGGGCAGTCAGAAATGCAACCGGTGAACGGCACCTCAGAAATAGATTTCACTTTCTATCCTTGTCTTGTCACCTTGGTCTTTGTAATGGCGATAATAACGGTTAACTAAAATGTTAATAATAATAAGACTTATAATACTAGCCCATGGCCCACTGCAGGGCAAAGGCATACTGAGAAGACACGAGCATCGATCACCACGCTAGCTCAAGACGGGTTGGCGATTTGAGACTTAAATAGGTAGCCATAACGATGTTTTCGTTCACCGATGTCAGAAATGTTCAAGATAAACACAGAGTGTTATGGATTGAAAAAGTCACATTATTACTTGAACCGCAACCTCGTGCATAAGAGGGGAGGCCTTAAGAACTGCCCCCATCACGACACTGCTTAAAAGTTATAATGTCTAAAATGAATCTTGGATGTCCGAATGTTAGAAATCTAGAACCCAACATCGTCTTAGATAAAAAGGTGCTAAAAACTGTAGACTTGGTAGTTTTTCTGGGCATAACAGTAGATGCCAAACTTCAGTGGGGGTGGACCCCACTGAAGTTTGGCATCTACTGTATATATCAAGCCTAGCGGAAAGGCTCAGTTCGGCCGCCTACACTGTCAGGAAAGTAAGACAATACACTGACGTTGATACAGCTCGGTTAGTCTATTTTAGTTATTTCCATAGCGTTATGTCCTATGGTATTCTGCTGTGGGGCAAAGTCGCTGACATTCAAAATATACAAAAACGAGCTATTCGAGTAATTTACCAGCTAGGTGTCAGTTTCTCTGAGTTTATTTTAAAGATATTGGTATGCTCACGGCGGCATCACAATTCATCTTCGCCAACATCTTATTAGTATAAGTCAATTTATTTTAATTTTAATTTATTATTGACATGATCTACGCATTACAATGTTTTTTATGAGTTGTCTTGCAATATGTGGTTAGCTAGCGACCTCGACAATTGATCATATATTATTCTTGCCTAGTAACCGGCAGCAAATTCGTCATGCTCCCTTAGATGTCACACTGCTTGCGGTAGCGTCGGGGGTCGGGTTGTCTCCTTCCCTCAATGATCTTTGCGTTATGCTCGTGAACGGGTGGTGCTTGTGGTGACTGGTCGTCTTGCTGATCATGGTTTTGTTATTGATATTAGTATTTAACGGTTTATTTATTTTACCTCGATAATCCTAGTTTATTATTTATAACTTCCAGTTACAGCTATATGTAAGCGGGCACATCCTTTACACGGTAATATTACCGTGCCCTTTATGCCTGGAGGCTTTGTTGGTAGGTATATTGGCGTGGTGTGATAGTTGACATTATGGCAAATAATATTATTTTCATCCCACCATCTCGGAAAGAGTATTTTTAATCTTCAGTATCTGAGTGGAAAAGCCGTTTTTATTCTCTAGAGGATAAAGTAAATTGAATTTAGAACATCGTGTGCACTAAGTTTGTGAATTAAAAAAAACATTAAACCTATTTACTGCTACCTCTATGGTGCCGAATATATCATACAACTTTTTTTTAATTTGTTAAAAACTCAGACTCGGAACCTTCTTGGTGTTCTTTTTTCAATTTGCTTTGTACGCGGTTCTTTACGCGGCATTTTTTCACGTCATTGTTAAACCTTAGGTATATTAAAAACAAGAAACTTGAAAACAAGTGAAAAAACTAAAATGAGTGATTCTAGCGACGAGGAAGTTTGCTTGACGCCAACAGAATTGACTGAAACTGTTAATAATGCGCAAATGAGCTTTCTCCCTCAACAATCACGCGAGAAGTATTTAAAACAGTACGATATGTTCAACACGTGGCGACTAGCAAAAGGAGCCAAAACTTTCTCAGAAAACGTTTTGCTGGCATATTTTATAGAATTATCCGAGAACAAGAAAGCAAGCACTCTATGGAGTACGTATTCGATGCTAAAAGCAACAATAAAGATGAAAAAAGACAAACATATCGATACCTATCCTAAATTAGTGGCATTTTTAAAAAGAGCCTCATCTGGTCATCAACCAAAAAAATCGAAGGTTTTCACAGTATCTGATATTGAAAAGTTTCTTAACGAAGCACCCGATTCCGTATATTTGGCGGCAAAAGTAAGTCAGTTGCACATTCAGTATCTACTTAAGTATATTAATCTCAATTAAATAGTATACTTAGTAGATGTTGATAGGCATAATTATGCGTTCATATCAATTTTATTCATTTATCTACTACAATACTCTTTATGTTACAGGTTGTTCTTATTATTGGAATAAACGGAGCATGTCGAACTAATGAACTAACACAACTTAATGTCAAAAACATTGAGAAACATTCAGATGACTTACTATTAATTAATTTACCTAATACAAAGACAAAAAGAGACCGCAACTTCGTCATTCGCAAGGAATACGTAACGATTGTTGAGAAATATCAAGCCTTACGCCCGCCTAACACTCCAATCAATCGATTTTTTCTACAGTATCGCAATGGAAAGTGTGTTAGACAGCCTATGGGTACTAATAAAATTGGCAGTATCCCACGAGAAATAGCAACATTTCTTGAACTTCCAGAACCCCTGTTGTACACGGGTCATTGTTTCCGACGAACTTCAGCCACACTTTTGGCTGATTCCGGAGCTGATCTGCTGTCCCTTAAGCGCCACGGAGGCTGGAAGTCCAATGCAGTTGTAGAGGGATACATAGAGGATTCCATCCAAAATAAGTCTAAAATATGTGAAGGCATCGTAGGAGCCATTACACTGAAAGAGCCTCAATCGGATCCTTGTACTGGCCCTTCTACATCAAAAATAAGCCGTTATGAAACACCTAACCATCTCCCTCTCTCTCCAACATTCACGCCAAGGGAATCCGATGAATCGGTACAACTATTAAGTATGACAGATAGTTTACCGAAAAACAGTACACAAGTGACTAACACCAATATTACAGTATATACCAAACAAAAATATTACACTCAATTTAAATAACTGTAGCAACGTTACTTTAAAATTTTCTTAATTATACCTTAGTATTATTTTGTTATAATTTAAAGATTATTCTGTAATACTTACCTGTCTTATTGTAGTAATTAATACCTAAACTGAAATAAAAGTGTACCTATCTTGTGATTGTAAACGTTTTTTTTTTTGCATTTAGTCATTTCCTCGCTGAGGTGGAATGAAAAGTTACGTGTTGCACTCGAGTGCAAAGATTTTTCACCTCGTGCTCTTTTGATTCCCTCGCTAACGCTCAGGATTCTAATTTTGAATCACTCGCTGCGCTCGTGATTCAATTTTAGAATCCTTCGCTTGCTCGGTCATCAAAATTGAACACGCGGTTAAAAAGCAACTTTGCACTCTTGTATAACAAATAACTATTAATGTTATGTGTTGTGTAATGTAAATTATTTTGCATACTATTGTATTAGATTTTTTTTTTTTTTCTCCAACTGAAGAGACAACGGTGCTGCTGGAGAGTTTGTTGCGCCACTTCTTCTTCCCAGCTAGAGCAGAAAGTGGTGAAGGGCGTGTGTTTTGGGGGACTGTCATAAGTAATTTTGACGTTTGAAAAGTGCTGATTCTAAGCCTATAATGATTAAATGACTTGAATTTTGATGGTATGGTTCCGAGATGGCAGGTTCCTTGTAAATAAATGCACTCGTATATATTTGAGTAAGTTATTCGTAGAAAATATAAATGCCATTTTATTTTGTGATCTACAGTTGAAGCACAAGTTGATGTAAAAAAAAGAATATCGTTCATCTTTTTACACTGAATTTCAATGTTCTAATTACATGGTTCATTATGAGTTATGTGTATTGAACATTCCAAAGATTCTGTTACAAAGCAATTTATTACAGACTAGCGAGGGTGCTCCTGCTTAGCACCGTTTTTCTGACTTGACAAAACATCGAGATTTCTTAGGTAAATGTAACTTTAATATTATTGGAATAAATTCTCCAAACGATAGTGAAAACTTCATCAAAATCTGTTGCATGGTTCAGAAGAAAAACGCGGACATACAGACAAACGCGAAAAGCGACTTTGTTTTTATAATAGATATGTATACTATGTATAGAAGACAAATATTTAACATGTCTAAAGCAGACTATCTATACCAACCCAAACGAGTTGGCAAAGCAAATAAATTGAATTTTTCAGGCTTTTCAGAAGTTGTTATTTATTTGAAAAATCATCCAGACTAAAGGCCAGCGCACATCGCCGGACGGCGGGATTATAACTAATGACAGCAAGATATAGATTCCAAAGCTGAGAGACCGACCACGGAGCATCAAAGGGGATTTCCCTCTGCGGTATTGAAGAGCGCGCTGGAGGATGCATAGGAAGGGATATATAGGAAGGCATGCGACGGTATACGCCGGAGTCCGCTAGCATCGCGGGGGAGAGGCAGTCCAAGCAACTCGTTCAGAAGCAACTTTTCAACTTCGTTGCGTAGTTCTGCGTAGTTCTAAGCAAGCTCGAGTGTGCGTTGGCAGGTGGCAAATACTCCTCGATGCCGAAGCCGTCCCCCGCCGTCCGCCGGTGTGCGCTGGTCATAAGGCGTCTTGAATTTTAATAAATTTGTTGAATCGTATTTAAGTTAGGGTTGGACACCAAAGGATAGACCGTTCTAAGGATTTCAATAATACGTTTATTATCCTTTTCTTACTAGTAAAACACATGACGTGTGATCCCACAAGGCTAAAAGTATAGTACAGTCACTATGAGTAAGTAAGGATTTCATCTAGTGGATAAGGGCGGGCTCGGATAGAAAATAATAATATTTATGAGTTAGAAAGAGAAAGATGATAATGTCGAAGTAGGATTGATTTATTTTTGCTATACTCCAACACGCTTAATAAAGGAGAAACGAGTTACATGATGCCGAATTAACAACACATGGGTAAAAGTGGCTAAACTGGTAGGTCTGCCAAACGTCACTATTATTAGCATAGTATTTGCAAAGTAAGGGTGTCTACATACTAAACCCTCATTTTAAATACTTAAAATTTCTCCGACTTATTGCAACGTTCTGAAGGCTAACCCGTCGGCACAAACTGTGAATGCCACATAAACTGTCTAGCAGTGGGTTTGAGACAGGAACCCTTGCAAAATTAAGCTTAAATATAACATATAGAGCGAAAATAACCACATAAATCATGCATTTACCCACACGTAAGTAGATAACTGTAGCTGTGTTGTCTGCTTGTAAGGACCAGTTACTCCAGTTAGTCATGGTGATTGGTATCGATTTAAATGAAATCGATTTCAAATATCTACCACAAAATTACTTGGTAGGTATTGTGTTGTGTGCATACCCCTTAGTATAGTAGATATAGTATAACTGGCTAGTGGACACTAGCCCGTTATACTACTAATTACTAAAATAACTTTAATTTCGGAAGTCGGTGGCAAAAAACGAAAATTCTAAACCAAAGACACTGACTTCCGAAAGTAAAGTTATTTTTCATATCGTATTGTTTTTATGGAAGTCGGTTTATTTTTTTTAACAAATAGTTTTTTATAACAATGTATTGAAGCCAAATTATTTATAATGCATCTGTAGTAAGCTTACAATATTCCAATGATTCAAAATGTTATTGAAAACATGAGCGCGTGATGGTTTGATGAATCAATCTGTGATAACTGCTGATTAATCTTCGTCTTTTAAAATAAATGTGAATGTGACAGAGATAAGTGGGTCACTGTCTCATCAATCAGACTTACGATTAAGCCCAGGTGCGCACGAGCGATTTTTTATAGCGCACTTGATGTTCAACTCTCGGTGTTGCTCGGTGCATTGAGAATCCAACAGAGAGCGCGTCAAAAAAAACGCACTGTTTGTTTTACAAGTCTCGGCGCTCAGCAAAAATACTGGGTGCTAACCAAAGACTATAAAACCACTATTCTCTATGGTGCTAACTAATGGCTCTTTATGGATACCTACGTAGATAACACGATACGGATTTGCGACCGATAATAGGAACAAACACTAAAGATAAACTATCTGTAATGTAATAACAAAAACTAAAATAATAATATAGAGTTGGCGATACGGTGGTTGATTAGATTATGTATTTGCAATAAAGCCGATTATGTTTGTTTTATATGTTCCTGTACATTTGTGAAGGGGATTCTAATGTTTCCACGAAACCATGACTGTAGCACAGTTTAGATGGACAGTACAGAAACTACGTACCTAGTAAACATTCGAAACGGCACACACACACAGACGCGTTCATTGGCGAGACCCCAAGCGATTGTCGCGGTGCTGTCAGATGCGCCGTGTAGAGACAAGTGGTCACCGCGATATTTAAAAAAATGGAGCGTAGGTAATTATTTTTCAACAAATAGGCCTAGTTATATTGTGACTGAAGTGCTTTTTTTGTCTATAAATAATTTGAGCCGCAGAGTAGCCATGTCCTTTCTCATGTTGTAGAGTTAAGACTCATAGAGAGTTTAAGCCAACTTTTGCAGGGAGCTACTCCTACTGTAGGTATGTGTATAATGATGTAATTATGTAAAAAGAAAAAAGGAGTATCTAGGCTACCGCAAAAGTAGGTAGATATACAAGCTCCCGCAGACAGGCGCGACGCGACTCCGATAGAACAATTTCCATGAAGTTTTCTTAGAAATAGTTCCACCTGTCTGCATGAGCCTTATCGCAGTTCACCGCAATCACACCAACGTAATTTATGTACATCACACACATCCTAATTAAATGAACAAATTCAAGTGGTATTTTCAATTTACTCAAACCTTTAATTTTCTTTGTCACAGGTAAGCATGAGATAGATACATACAAACATTTCCTCAAAAGACGTAAACAAACGGGTAAGTACCTACTTCTACTACATACCTACATTATAGGAATTTTAATAAGGATATAGAAAACGAGTTTTTGAAACTTGAAATCGTCGCCGTGCAGTGAAACCCTCGTGATTGCAATAAACGTTATTCTACAGGGAATATTTAAAAAAGTGTCTGACAAATGGTTTCTCCGAGGTTTAATAAAATAATTCCCACGGGATCGAGACAAGCGGGTTAAACTGCAGGGCGCTGCTAGTCATCTTAGAGCTGTGCACAACAATATAAGAAATTAGAATCATCTTAGAGCTGTGCACAATATGCTACGGAACAGGGCCTGCGAGGAATTTGAACAATAGGAATTTGAAGAAACTATTGCCGTCATCTTACCTCAAGTCTGCCCCCGTAGAGTGCGATAGGGACAGCTGCAGCTCAGACCGATTAATCACAAAAAAAAATACGAGATCGACGTTTCGTATTCCTCTTTTTTCTCCTCGAAAACTGAGCCGATTAAATTATTTTTTACATATTTTTTTTAAGAAAGAGTATGTCTAGGTTCCTATCATTTTCTTTTATCTTGAAAACTCGAATTTTTCTGGTAGTCCTCTATCCCGGCGGATAAAATGGGGTTATTTTGTAATTTTTGGAGGGTTATAAGTATTTTCTTTACCAATAAGTTGCTGAAAAAAAAGAAATAGCAGGGACGTGTCTACAGCAAGACCTTGATTTTATGAAAAAAAAAAATATGTTGCTCTAGAGGCATTATTCAGTTAGAAAAAAGGAGAATACATTTATATGGAGAATCGCAGGCCCTGTTCCCTCAATGATTTTATATTCTATTGCTACGTTGCTAGTCTTCTATATTTTTAACAAGCAGCGCCTCGCGGTTTCACCGGCATAACTCTCGATCCCATGGGAATATCGGGATAAAAAGTATCCTATGTTTTAATCCAGGTTATAATTAAACTGAGTGCCAAATTTCATCCAAATCCGTTCAGTAGTTTTTGCGTGAAAGAGTAACAAACATCCATCCATCCAGCCATCCATCCTTACTAACATTCGCATTTATAATATTAGTCGGATACCTACTACGTGATTCATGATTTCACGTAAATAGTACTACTAGATACTATACGATACACGAACGTAAACATGCGTCGTGTACGTCTTGGCAACGCTTATTATGAATGAATATAAATACAGTACTTACCTAGTACCTAGTATGAACTGTTCAAAAGCCAATTTAGGTAGATCAACATCTCAACGAAACCTGAATCTTTCCTAAAAAGATTCAAAGGTATAATATGATTTTAATAAGGGTTCCTACTGACACAATCTCTTTTTAGCAATGGGGGTATAAAATTAGACTAACCCTTTCAACTTTTTCTTGCGAGTTTTTTCTCGCCGAACTAAAAATACACATTTGTTATTTTACCAGGGCGTCAGAGAACGCTTGGGGGATTCCGAAATAATAAGACGGTAACTACCACAAATATGAAGACGGTGTATTTTACATGGGAAACACGGATAAATCAAAGCAACACTAAATCAATTTCATTATAAAATGTAACTTAAAGCATTACCTGCCTCGTTGGTCTAGTGGTCGTAAGAGCTACTGCAGAGCAGAGCGGTCCTGGGTTCGATTCTCGGGTCGGGCAAAGTGTTATTGGTTTTTCTCAGGAATTTCTCAGTAGCAGCACGGAATCTAAAATTGTGCCCGGGAGATGGCAATAGCCTCCATTACATGGGATTAAAACATATTTAAGTGGGTGTATTATAGGTACACCTCTGCCTAACCCTTCGGGGAACACAAGCGTGATGTTTTTTAAATAGCATTGCAAAAAAACACGCCTAGTTTAATTTTCTTATCACGTCGTTAATACCTAGCTTACAAGAAACTGCTAGTTTGGTTAGCAAATAAAATGTAGAACTTACGTAGCTATGTAGGCAGGTAGTTTAATTGATTTGTTTATTAAAATGTAATTTAGATACCTACGTGTGCGGTGTTTTATGTGTTTATAAAATATTTATGTTACTAATGTAATGAATTAATGATGAATGATTAATACTTTAAATGATTAATTTCAATTGGGTTTTGTCACGTTTTGTAAAAACCCATCTACTAGGTTTTACCGATTAGCATTTATATATTAAATTACGATTATTTATTTACTGCTTTACCAAAATATATTTTGTTCTGTAATCTAAACTAAGTCGTGTGTTTGTCCCTGTGCAGTTGCGCAAACCACTTCTAAGAAACTCTTAGAGGACGGGTTAAGGAAAAGTTATGAGGAAAATCAAAGAGGATTTAATTAAAGTCTCGTGCAGACTGGCGCGACGCGACACCGGTAGTTATTGTTTTACCGTGAAGTTTTTTTGTTTTGTCTTTAAACTTTTGTCTTTTTGGCTTTAATCTGTCTTTAATGGGTGTTGCATTAAAGTTTTAACTTTAAAGGACATTTAATTTTATTCACTTTAATTATGTAGATAGGTATGCTTTTCAGTATACAGGGGGTTACCTACAAGTTACAGTCCTAGCGTCAAGAGTGCATTTCTGACACCTGTCATTTTGACAATTTCTAGTTGTAATAAGGATCAAATTTGCAATGCACTTACCTATCGTTAGTAACTATAAAACTGACTGAACGCATTCTCTCGACTTTAACAATCTAAATACCAAAGCCGTTTTTTAATGGCCAAGGTCATGCGTTCCGCGGCAGAACTGACCTCTGCCAAGTCCTTTCAAGGATAAAAGGACACAATTGTCGCTCTGAATCAGTCACCCCCAGTCTCACACCAAACTCATTGTAAAACTAGTTGGTACAGAAGCTATACGCTTTCCTGGAAGACCGCTGGCCGTCACATATCGTCCGCAATCTGCCGGCGAATGACGTCACTGAAACGTTATACAAAAGTATGTTGGTGTGTTTTCCTAGAGAGCGTTTTTTGATACCGTAAAGTCAAACCCCGCCACATCATTTTCATGACAACAGCCACTGCGGCCGTTATGTGGCGGCCGCCGCTTTTCTAGGAAACTGTAGCTTTAAATACGTGCCTAGCAAGAATTCGACTTTGCGACAGTGCCTTTATTTCAGACATGGCAGTAAGTTTCTGACGTTGACCGTAGTGGTACCTACTTTTAAGTCTCCCCGCAGTCAGGCGCGACGCTACACAGGTAGAACAAGTTCCGTGAACTTTTCATAGAAATTGTTCCACCAGTCCAGTCGCGCATGTCTGCGGGAGCCTTGGAAACAATAGTTATCGCCAAACACACATTATCTAATCAAAAATAGTGTGCTCCGTTCCTACCTAATGTTTGGATAACATAATCAACGTTAGATAGTTTTTAGGTGTAGCAAAAAATATATTAAACTGATTACACGTGTGCATAAGTACCTACTTATATATTTTTAATTTAATTAATCTTCTTCTTTGCGCCCTCTAAGTATTACATGGGACATATTTTATTTAGGGCTGTTATTCTGAAAGTTGGCAACGTCGCAAATATAATTATGTCAAATATTTCGCTGTTTTGATTAATTTGGCAATATTTAATGTATGAAAATATGAAATGTGGCTAACTAGCGAACTAGAATATTATTAATGAAATGCAATTATAATAACACTGAATTTGATGTTGTAACCGTTTTAGGTGTAAAAAAGGCATTTGGAAAGTTTCCAAATACCTACTTTTTTACATATAAAAGTAAATGCATTTCATTAACAATATTTTAGTTTTCGCTAGTTTTAGCCACATTTCATATTTCCATACAGTATTATTGCCAAATTAATCAAAACAGGTGACAGCTATTTGCGACGTTGCCTACTTTTGGGTTATGGGTTAAGCCCTCTTAAACAAAACTGGCGAAATATAATATAATATAATATAATATAATCTTTATTTATACAAAAAAAGATTGTAGTACGTGTAACAGTTTTCACAAAGTGGGTAGTCTAGAATTTCTGGCAATCAAGGTGGGTGACGTGCTGATCTCCTTGCTAGGCTATGAAATAGCCTGTATTAAGGAGTAACAGTGCCGATCCCCTCTAATTGTATTACTACAATTTTATATTTTAATAAGTTTTAATAAGTTAACATTTTTACATATTTTTTTTTTTTAAACAAAAATTTGTGCGCGAGCGCATTTGTGTGTGTGTGTGTGTATGTGGATGTGTGTTGTGTGTGTGTACGTGTGTATGTGCGTATGTTTTGTGTGTGTGTATGTACATAAGAGTGCGGCTTTGTAAGCGTGCGTAACTAAGGTGATTGGATTAGTTTAGGTCTATGTTTTGGGTGAGTGGTACAATATACAAACTTGTCACAATTTAAGTTAAATATTTTTCTGTTTCGTCGTAAGTTTTATTTTGAAGGAATGTGCGGATAGCCTTTTTACAATTATGATAAGACAATCTATATATTGGACATTTTTTGTTTATTGTATTGTAAAGATACGGACCTATATAATAAAAGAATCTTTTAGTAAAAGACAAGCGGGTTTTTGGAGTAGTACAAATTATATCTTTTCGGCGTTTGGTAATTTCAATATAGGGGGTTATGCGGTGTTGCCACATAATTGAGTGTAAAATAAAGTGTTGCCGCACATTGAGAATGTTGCAGTTTTTGTATAACTGATTAGTTGGATAAATTAGTGGACGGAAGGTAGCCACTTTCAGTATGGCGCGATGTGCAACTTCCAGTGGTTTAAGGATAGTTTTTGCAGCACCACCCCAACAGGGAATACAATAAGTAATAATAGATAGGCATAAGGCAAAATAGACATTACGTATAATTATAGGGTTAGCAATATTTCTTAAAGTTTTGAAGATATATATAAGTTTGCGAACTCAGCCAGTAAGGATATTAATATGAGATTTAAATTTAAGATTCTTATCTATGACTATACCTAGGTATTTGATTTCATCCGTAGAGGATATAGGTGCACACTGGCATGAAACTTGACTTTGGAAATTGCATGTGTGAGCTTTAAGTGATATTGGTGAGTTTGGTTGGGTAGCAGAGCTGATCGAGTAGGTAAGGAACTTGGTTTTGGAGGTATTAAGGGTAAGCGTATGGAAACAAAGCCAATTTAGCGCTACATCAAAGCCATGCTGCGCCTTGTCCTCGAGTTCAGACCATGTGTTGGCGGCAAAAGTTATTGCAGTGTCATCTGCAAATGATGTTATCTTGGCATTAGGGATATTTATATTGCATAAGTCGTTTATAATAGTAGTAGATAGGGAGGGAGTATTTCATAGTAGATAGGGAGCTCATCGCTGATGTGACGATCAATCTTGACCACCTGGGACCGATTCGTGAGGTAGCTTTGAAAGAGATCAAGTTGCAATCCCCTGACACCCATCCCTTCAAGTTTGAGTAAGAGAGAACGGATGGGGACGGTGTCGAATGCCTTCGCGAGGTCTAAGAATATTGTTAGGACTTTTCTATTAGTATTCAGGTTTTGTACGATATTGTTCGTTAATTCCTGAACTGCGTCACAGGTTGACTTGTTTTTACGAAATCCAAATTGTTGAGGTGATATTAGTTTGTAATGTTCTAGGTAGTATACAAGTCTTTTATTAATAAGACGTTCTAGAACCTTGGATAAAGCAGTCAGAACAGCAATGGGACGGTAATTATTCGGCAGGTTCCCGTCGCCTCCCTTGAAGACCGGGTGAATGATTGCCTTTTTAAAAGAAGAGGGAAAGATGGCAGTCTCGAAACAGAGGTTAAAAATATGGCATAGAATGGGTGCCAGGGAGGTTGAATACCTCTTCAGGATGTGGGGTGATATACCATCCCAGCCAGTCGCAGCATCAGAGCGCAGTGAGCCAATGACTGTTGTAATGTCGTCAAGGTCAGTAGGATCCAGGACGAACGATGAAGTCGATGTGATATTAGAAATGGGCTGGACCGCCACCGGCTGCATAGTACTAGTTTGAATAATATCATTTGCAAGCTTCTCGCCAATGTTAATGAAGTATGAGTTTATAGTGTTACACGACTCAATAGGTGAAGATGACAAAGTTAGTAATTGAGCAGATGTATTCTTAGTTTTAGTGGTGTTAGTTACCTGTTTAATAGTGTCCCATAGTGTTTTAGGGTTTTTACTAGCTTTTTTCAGTTTCTCTGTATCATACATTCTCTTTGCTTTCTTTAAAATACGAACACAAAAATTCCGGTATCGAAGGTAAGTAACCTTTAGAACTTCATTTCCTGGATACTTTTTAACTTTCTTGTGTAGAGCATCCCTGTTTCTTATGCACCGTAATAAACCTGATGTGATCCACGGTTTGAGGATTCTCTTCTTTGATGAAACTTTTTTAACTGTGGTATTTTCAGAAATGGGTACGGTCATTAAATTCAGTAATTTATCGGTAGCCATATTTGCATCTTTTATACTAAAAATAAAAATGTCCAGTTGTGACATTGATTTGTCAAGCCCTTCATAGTCAATTTTTGTTATATGGGAGTTAGTGGCCGTTCGTAGACATTTATGTTGAATGCAAAGTAAGGAGGAGGAGTGATCAGTTATTGTGGAGCTCAAGACAAATGTGTGGGTGGGGGAAATTGTTTTGAGGAACGTGTGGTCCAAACAATTGCCATCCCTGGTCGGTAGGGTGTGGGCAGGAAGATAACCGTAAAAGGCAAGGCAATTTAAGTATTCGTGGGAGCGGATGTCACTTGTGGAAGGTTTGATGTCCACGTTCATGTCACCTGTTATAACTACCGATTTAAATCTATGCAGTGACGGAAGAATGTTGTTAAGAACTGTGAGAAAACTGTTTATATTGTCTATTGACGGTGATCGATAAATACAGATTACCGCCAAGTCAAAGTCAATTTTTATAATAAGACCAGATGCAGATCGGTGGAAATCTGGTTCTTCGCATGTAACAGACAGGTCCGATTTCGAATACACCACTACACCATCACTTTGATTTATATGTTTGGTGGTCTTGAACGTGGTGTAATTATTCAGAATCGGGATAGTGCTATTACTAAATGTGGGTGTACTATAGGGTCTATAGGTGCACCTCTGCCTTACCCTTCGGGGAATCCAGGATGTTATGTGTATGTAGTTGACATATGTTTTTTTAAAACATTCTTAGAATAAGTAGTACCTACCAAGCGATATCAAGTTTTCCGTGAAACGTGGAACTAACCAATAACCGGTGTTATATTAATAGATACTAAAAAAAAAACGTTTTTATTACCTTGCATTGAATACCTAAATCGTGTATTTTCGTTCATGTTTCTATTAAAATATCTTACTCAATGCTTAAATGAGCACGTTTTTCTATTAGGTAAGTAGGTATTTCATTTTTAAATTTTATCATTTTTTCATTAGCAAGCCTCCTCGTGTTAGCTGCTGACGTAGGAGGTCTTATCTAGAACAATGGTAGATAGATTCCTTTTGTTCGCAGTCTCACTTCTTGCCAACACTGTGTAACGAAAGATTTTCTACAGCGTATAAACTGTCAAAGAATGAATAGGTTAAGCACAGGTACATTTTTACTTAGGTAAGTACACCTTTCTTTTTTCCGACTGCGTCATTGCAAACATTTAAATCAGTTCGAAACGATGACATGCGCCCGCGCCCGCGATGTGGGAAAGAAAGTTCGCTATGTGGCAGACAGGCGCGACGAGACTGTGGTGGAACAATTTCTATAAAAACTTCACGGAAAATGTTCTACCGGTGTCGCGTCGCGCCTGTCTGTGGGAGCCTCTAAAATTATAGTTCGTTGACCGTACCTTCCTACTGTACCTAACGTAGAATAGAAAAAAAAAGTGTTTTGTCACAAAAGGACTTGTTTTCTGTCACCAACAAAAGCAAATTATTAAAAAATAAAAAAAATATCATAATTTTATTTTATTAATACTTATATTTGGAATTGACGCATTACTAGCTTTTATTTGATACCATGAGTTGTGCTTATTTTTTATTAAAAAAACCTTCCCCGCCTTTTTTTTATTTGCAGTGCAATATTTAAATTTTAAATAGCCTACGTCAGTTCCACAATTAAGACAAATCTAACGACACCTCTTAGTTAAAATCCATCAAGCATCAAGCGTGCCAAAGAAATAGACAATACATCTGGGCAGACGGGTAAAAAAAAAAAAAAATTGGTCTTTGTTGTAGAAAAATCGTTAAATTATTTTGTATGTGATTAAAATGAAATATTACTTTCATGCCTTTGCTGTATTTAATTTCTTTTGCTAGATTGCTTTGTTAATTTAATCCAAAATAACTCAGACTCAGTGCATACCTAAAGGTAAGTAGGTACCTAGATACCAACGCAGGGAAGATTACAAGACTCAAATTAAAATTTGGATCTAATGAAAATTAGAGATGCGTTGATTAGCTTCTTAGCCAAGACGATATCGATACTGATAATTATGAATACGTATTACCGATACCGATACGGATGGTAAAAATTATTAAATAATATTTAATAAACTTACTATCACAAAGATTTTCTCAGATAATAATTAAGTTTAACAAGTTTTTATTTTTTAAAGAAATAATTCTATCTCAAGTTAAGGGGGCATGGAGGCGCGACGCGACACCCGGTAATTGTTCTACCGCGAAGTTTTCATAGAAATTGTTGAGCCAGATAGCGTAGCGCCGTCGCGTCGCGCTTGTCTGCGCTTGTCTGTTTATATGTGTAAGTACATAAACTGTTAAATAAATAAATAGGTACAATGATTTAGGTACAGGGTGCCGAAATGTGAATTTTTCGTGGGCATGATATACATTCATGGGTGCCGAGATGGGACTCATGGGACTATACCCAATCTTTATACAATTTACTTAGGTTCTTTAAACGCGCGGAAATTATATCGGAGTATCGGCAAATAAATATCGTCGATACCGATGTATCGGAAAAATCAAAATATCGCCGATATAGGTATCTGTATCGGTAGGTATCGGTAACGGATGCACCCCTAAACAAAATACCTACAATGTTAATAAAATGTTTATGGATCTTATTTACCTCCGTTATTTATTATTCGTATTGGATACTTACTTACCAAACAACATAAATCTGAAATACCTACTTATCAGATATTTTGTAATTAAATATAAACTTCTTGTCTTGATAACTGATATAATCACTGTAAAAAATCGTAATCCTGTACAATTGCATACCATACCTACCTCATCAATCATTACCGGAAACCTTAATCTTAAAATACATAAGTTTACATAACATTCGAATCTCAACGGCTGTAATGTTGCCATTACAAAAACGTGTTCTCTTTCGCGCTAACTCGTGGATTGATAAGAATTAGTATTCACGTTGATCGACACACGTGTCCCACGTCGTAAAACGATTGCTCTGTAAACAAACCTTACAATCACTCTTAATGTCTAAAACTCACACGAAAATAGATTTTTCAAAATAAGAACTCGTTGCCAAGCTGGACTAGAGTGGCGCCGCGTGACGCGTCATTCCCTGGTTCGTGGGAAAATAACAGTTTCCGTTATAATAACCGCTCGCCTTTGTATGACGTTGTCCCTATTCCCAATGGATACTTAATAATAATTGCCGGAATAAAGGCTCGTGCAGACCAGCGCGACGCGACGGCGCGATACGACTCGAACAATACAATTTCTAAGAAAACTTCACGGTATAAACCCACGGTACACCGGTGTCGCGTCGCGCTAGTCTGCACGAAGCGTAATCCATGTTTTTAAGTTAGGGACCTACTGTACTGCGTAACATACATACACAGAATTATATTGGTTTTTCCTGAGTTTCGAGTTCTTATAGGCATAGCTGTTGCCTATTCTCTTGACATGTTCTACGTAGGTACATCCATAAAATGTCTACTTTAATAAGAAAAGAGGATAATGGTTCATGCCGTGAACCAATTTAGAATCGAAACCTAATAGAGGCTAAACCTAAGACGAATAGTCTTAGGTTTAGCCTCTATTATGATTATAACCTCACCAATCTAATTGCGTAACCGACCAATCACAATCTGTTTATTTTATTTTGACAGTTCAACAACATTCATTGCATTATTTACGTTGGTGAGCAGAAAAAAAAATTCGACTTTAAGAAGAAGCAATGAATTAGCAATATCCTTCAAAATTATTCAGATTATGATTGATCGTGTGTTACGCAATTAGGGTGCTAGTTAAAATACCTACTATACTTGAACATTCTACCCAGTAAACAATATTAAGTAATTCAAGATTGGAGAAGCCAGCCAGGACATGGAATAAATGAATTAGTCTCAATTGTGTACTGTAATATAGAATAAGGTAAATTCACGTGTATGAAAAACAGTCACCTGTTTGCGTCTGTGTGTGTGTCCCTATGTATGAAGCATGCGGGTAATCTCGGGTTCCGTCAGCGATCTTATCGCCTTCAATGAGTAGGTACTTTAACGGTTCCAAGAAATTAGGTATCTACACATCCATCAGTCGTTGAAGGTTAGCACACGTCTCACTCATTACGAAGTTATAATAGGTATTCAAATAAAAAATTATAAGACTTGAGTCCCCGATATTTACAAAAAATATCTACCTACGTAGGTACTTATATAAAAAATATTACTGCGGTCTCCACCTTCTCATGATATTGGGTTTCAAGAGTAGGTAGGTAAATACATATTTATTTATTTATATCAACACTTCATTCTCTGTTACCTACATTTCAAAATTTTCATTGTAAATAAGTTTCAGATTTTTCTTTTGCTCCACAAAATGTCAGAACGGCTTTTTGCTCATAGATATATTCGGTTCACTCATCACATCAACTAAACTTTTGACGAATTAGAAACGACATTATATTTAGAAAGTTATATTGCAAAATAACGGTCAAAGCATCGTCCATTTTGTTTTTTTAGCGCGTCATATTAAAGTGTACATAGAGTGAGTCGTTACCGGCACCAATGAAACGATTCCCACCATTGAAGAAAACTAAAAAACTAGCACACCGATCCTTATCGGTCAATTACTAGGATTAGCACACAGACAAGGTGGCACTTGAGTAGATGTATTTATTTTCAACGGCATCCTTTCCATGCACGCAGCTGGTATTTGACAAGCCACACCCTATTCTAGTACTTACATAATTACAATAGACGTGTTTATTTAGGATGTCTGTTCAAATGACCAACGTATTCAGAATCGATAGAATGCAAACCAATATTTCAGCTTCGATTTAGTTTTAAGAAATGTAAGTGGTAATAGTAAGTAATTAAATAAATAATAAATATATAAATACTTTTTTATGGACAAAAATAGTCTGAATTATCTGTTTTATTTTATTTTATTTCACGCAAGGGTGTTTTACATAAATAATCGTGACTGTCGAATTATTTTGTATGAAAAAAGAAAAATAATAATTAAAGTACAACTCATATTCATATGTCAGTTGATTCTTTGACGTGGTCTCATTAATACCTTAAATTTATGGGATGTCAAAAGGAACGCGTTGTAAATATATCTGAATACATTCCTGACTCGACCCCTAGATACATCCCTAACACACCCTGGATATATCTCGAAAACATTTATTTATTAATTATATCACAATTATAACACCTTTACAGATTCATCCCAGGCGATGTTATAAGTTACAAATCTGTAACACATTTTTACAAAAAATTAAATAATAGCCTGTAAGCAAAATGCCGAACATCTAAAAAGACATAGTACAAATTATAACATAGGTCCATAGAAAACATAATATATTATATCTTCAAAAATAAGGTTAATTTTTACTAGGTAGGTACTGATTTAATTTTATTCTAACACTTCTGGACACGTCAGTATGAGGATTGGTCAAGTGTGAACTTTCACTTTATTTTTTTATGTTTTGGGGACGTTGGAAATGAATGTATGAAAAATAATTTAGGGGAACTTGGAACTTGGGGACATCGGGCATCAACCAATAAGAAAGCAACCTTTGTCCGAACTATTGTTCTATTAAAATGTGACTTAATATAGCTCCTTGTGGCACACCGTGGTTAATAAACGAATGTGTATGTTTGCACCTCAATCAATCAACTCGGCGTATCGTATGCTGGACACAGGCCTCTCCCAGGCTGCGCCACAACACCCTGTCCTCCGCGTTCCGCATCCAGTGACCAGTCTGTCCCAGCCACCTAAGTGGGGGGCGTCCCATGCTACGCTTGCCGATATGCGGTCTCCACTTCAAAGGCCGTATTATGAATTTATGACGTATTAATGCCACCATTATTCCAGTGTGTGTGAGAGACGGAGCTATATGAGGCCGCTAGCACCATCCTTTTTTTCGCAGTGGAATAATGATGGTATTAGTAGGTACTTCATAATAAGGCCCCTGAACTCGTCTGCTCCACAGTCATTCGTCCTTCAAACTGCACCTACCTATTATAAAAGAGAATGAATTTGTCATCGATTGTTTATTGTAAGGGTGCCTAATCTCATAAAATGTGGCTACGCTTATAACCCATTTATTTAGGTACTTATCTTTCGTTAAGAACCAACCATAAAGATAAGTTTGTTATTGATGTGTGTCATAATGATCCTATGACACAAGTTACTTTCTAGTGCTAGTTGTAGGTAGTTAATGATTTAATTAATAAAGTGAAATGGTCGTGTAGGCATTGGCGAGAACTAGGTAAATACATCCGGTGTAACTGATATCTTGAGCAGCATATTATTATACTCGTATGACGCTACCAAACAGTGTGATGTTTTTAACAGTTGATGACACTGCAAAATAATTTGAGAACTGTCCGTCACTAAAATAATATTGTTACATAAAGTTATTTGATATTTATAAAATCGCCTCTTGCCATCGCCGTTATTACCTACGAAAAATTCTGTGTTTGCTTTTAAAGGAACCATTGTTGATGATTGTATTAAGTAGGTATCACGAGTAATCATTTAAAAGAAGCACGAAAACAAGAACAGTCAGCAGTGCTATTCTGTAATCATCTCACCGTGAAATCTTAGGTGAAGTGAGCTCGGAGTGAGCTGTCAGTCCCTAGCAGCAGGTGGAATGACAGCAGTGTTATTCTGTAACCATCTCACCGTGAAAACTTAGGTGAAGTGAGTTGTCATTCCAACAGGGTGAGATGACACTGACAGCTCACTCCACGCTCACTTCACATGTTTTCACGGTGAAGTGGTTACGGGAATCGACATGCAGATCACTTTACGTTCACTTCACCTAAGTTTTCACTGTGAGATTATTACAGAATAGACCAGCTGCGCTTCGTAAATTACACGTTAACGTTACTGACCCGTAGAACTCGTTCAGTTCAGCTTTTTCATTACGAAAAGCTAATGTTACTTGGAAGGCTTCATTCTAGTTTATCTTATTCGTATGTATAATTTAATTTTTTATTTCCATCAGCCAGTAACATCGTGTCAATGGTTTGTGATAACATGTGGCACGCATGGTTGGGATTAGCGTGTGATTCAATTGAACCAGGATTTACACTTTACAGTGTACTGCTAATCATCTTTGTTATACTCCATTTGAAACTAGATTAGATATTTAAACAAACCTTTTTAACAGTCCGTTCAACCGATTCTGACTTCTATACGGTAAGCATAATGATGGCATTAAACGCAAAAAAGTGGTTAAAATACCAACTGTTTACTGCAGCTGCCATTTGTCATGCCACCAACGTAATAGGAGTCAAAATAGGTTGAATGGACTGTAAAAAGGGTTTAGTTAAATGTCTAATCTTATTTCAAATGGAGTATAGTCAGCACAAACAACAATTCTCATAAAATATTTCGTTGCAGCTGATTTCACGCCTTTCAACTCTAAACAATGGCTGTAATAACATAAATATGACATCGCGATTCTACAAAACTTTGCTGTAAAATTGTAACTGGGCAAAGATATACTTAGCAAACTCGCTAACTAACACAGACCTACTAACCCAATCGGCCCACAATGCTAAGGCGGCCGAGTGATTTCGACATGACACCCATTGCGGGTACCAACTATAAAGTAGACTGTTATTAGTCATAGCATGCTGTTAGTGACTGTAATATTTATGTATCTACTGTTCATGAGTCGCGAAATATTTAGAATAATTAGGTATACCTACTTACTTAGGTTGAGTTTGGATCAATATTATACTTTCTAGAAAAAAATATGAAAATAAAGGGAATAAAACACACACAGAGGTGATTCTTTGTTCTTCTATTGCATGCACGTGAGCATAATATGTCAACATCTGCTGAAGGACCACAAAATATTCCTACCCACCAAGCTAAAAAAACAATTTTGTAACAGCACTCTACACTACAGAAACCACCTTATGCCCATAAAAATTTACAACCATATTCCAAAGGTACTATGAGATTAGACCATTTAATTACTACAAAATAAATCTAAAAATATAGCTTCTCCAAAATAATTGTTATAGGTAAAATATTTTTTTTGATTTTAAGGGATAGGTAGGTACATACTAGATTGATTTAGTTTTATTATAGTAGACTGATTTAGTTGGATTTAGTCATCTACAAATATTGTGGTTGTTATGTTTTATTTTTATTTTATAGTTTAATAGTCTAAATCCATAAGTCTGATTAGAGTATAAGTAGTTTATAAGTTAGGTTTTATGATCATATAAATATTCGTATGCCGCTTTTAGCGGCGGATGTGTCCTGAACATAATTATACCTAACCAACTTATACGTACCATATCCGACAAACAAATATCATTATCTTTATGAATTATACACAACTCTAAGATAATGGAAGTAAATACAAATCATATGTAATTATAATTACCTACAAAGATATCACAATTGAGACGAGAATTCTTCCAAAAAATTCAACTGCTGTAACAGTAACGGATAAAACATGATGGCCTTCTTCATTTCGTCACGTTCTGCAATAAAACGTAGCTATATTAATTTAGGCTAACATGCTTTAACTTCCGTGAGTCTTTGTTTAAGCGCTCTAAAGTATACCTACGTGAGTCATACATAACATTATAAACTATAGCTGATCTTTTGTGTTATACCTACGTCATAATTATTTTATAACAGTTTAGGTAACACGTTGCACTGTGCAGTATTGCACTTTGTTCAACTTTGTTATGTAATTGTACACCATTTGTATGTCCTGACTATCAAATTGTTATGCTTCATTCGCTACTATAAGTACAATTTATTATAACTTGCTATGATTCAATTTATTGTTTTTTAGTTTGTCCTTTTATGCACACGAATCTTTTGTGGTAACAAGACATGGTATATTTTACAAACACAAACTAAAAGCATTTACCTATTTCAAATAAAACATTTACAGGCACTTTTGAATTGTCAAGGAGTTGGTCAGTCAAATATGAAGCTAGTTATTAGTTTCAAAGCATAATAGGTGCCTATGGAGAAGAACGGGCAAGAAAATCCATGGATACTCTTTTAAATTATATTATTACAATACCTAATATTAGTTACACAATTAATTTTGAATTATTAATTACTTATGTATGAGAACGATGTAAAATTTATGTTATGAGTATGATACATAAATTTAACAGCTGCGTAAACTATATTTATTATTATTAATCATTTTAATAGCATGATGGCTTACGAATATAAATAATAATATTGTGACGCTTCATACGAGTACCCACTGATCTATCCTCATTGTTCAGAATATGAGTACCTGTCCATATAGTTACATGAGGGTTATGTTCGGTTGTTTTATATTGATCATCGTTTTTTTTTTTGTTCTTCCTTCTTGGCAATTGAGCCGGTGTCGACTATTCTGCCAGTTTCACGATTATCACTTCCTAGATTGTCATTGATACCGTTAGATACAAATATTTGAAATACCCACTTTAAATATTACTGTATTTCAAAATCCTACTTTTACCTAACACAAACTCAAAGCATTTATTTCAATTAAACCATTTACAGGCTCTTTTGAATTGTCAAGCCGTGGGTCGGTCAGAAATACGAAGCTAGTTGCCCATTTCAAAGCGTAGTAGGTACCTATGGAGAAGAACGAGAAAGAAACTCCACGGACACTCTTTAAAATAAAATAAAATTTAAAAGAGACTATACCTACTTACACGTGTTAGGGTTAAAGGGGAGTCGCCAGAGGAATGGCCGGTCTAAGGTTTTCATTCAATCAAGTGGTAAAGGTGGGCTCGGATAGTAAAAAATAATAATAGCACCTGTACAGTACACAAGAGTAGATCTAACCGTAGTGTTGAGCAACACCGACCTATTTCTATTTTATCTACATTGTCGAAGCGTTTTGAAAGACTGGTATATATCGAAGGTAACCCTGTCCTACATAACACTATTATACAGCAGCAGCACGGTTTTGTGAAAAAGCGATCCACGGCAACAAATTTATTGTGATATTTTCTAGTGACCTATTTGAAAACATTGACAATCGTATACAGGTCTATGCAGTGTACACGGACTTTCAAAAAGCTTTTGACAAGGTGGATCATTGTTGCTGAACCGAATTGCTTTCAATGGTACCCAATAATAATGGTAATGGTATGGTTTACATCTGGTGTCCCACAAGGCTCTGTTCTCGGTCCTATTTTATTCATTATCTTTATAAATAATATATTAGCATCTTTTTGCATCATTCAAAATTTTTGTTACATGCTGATGACCTCAAAGTATACAGACCTTTTCATAGCATTCTCGATTGCTATCTTCTCCAAAAGGATCGACTGACTTACTATTGTTACAGTAGTAAACTCCATCTGAGTATTTCCAAGTGCAACTACCTAAAGTTTACCAAAAACAAAAACATCATAAGGTTTTCATACTCAGAATAAAGTAAACTCGGTTCGTGATTTTGGCATATTGCTTGACTCAAAACTCTGCTTGGATTTGCATATCTAACGAATTGTAAATAAAGCTTATAAGATGTATGGATTTATAATGAGATCCATTCATGACTTTAAGCGGACCTCGTCGTACTCGTACCTCTGGCTGTATAAAACCCTAGTCCTTTCCCAGCTCGAATATGCCTTATCCAACTGGAACATCTGTTTGTAATATTGCATAATAATCATAATATAGCTGTTTGTTTCTCTTATTTAATAAAATAAAATAAAAATATTTATGAGTTAAAATGAGAAAGACCAGGATCGTTTTTTTTTTTTGCTTTTCTCTATTTTTTGCGTGTGTAGGTACTGCCTAGAAACGTAGGTACTCACTGTAGGCAAATAGTAAATATTTTCTATATGTCGTAATCGATTCATAATTAATATAATAGCAGTAGATAAGTACTTCTATTATATTATGAATCGATATAAACATTAACACTACTCACCTATGTAGCCTATGTCAACTACTGTCTGAAAATAATAAAATAGTCATTTGGTCCAAACAAAGGGCAAATTGTTATCAGAAATGTTAAGTGATTACCTATTGTCATTATCTATATTCCTGCACACTACATTATATATTATAAGGCACAAAACATTCAAGTACAGACGCTAACAGGTCATCCTACCCGAAACTGTAAAATTTTCCCAATCAACTTTGAACCTTATGCTTTAGTTGTCAAGTTGAAAATCTATTAAAGAAATTTGACAGATTCAGCATAACATAGCATAATCAGGCTATGCTCCTACTGATGAGACAGGCTTCCTCTCGGTAAGAGGGAGTGGCCCGTAAGTAGGGTTGCCAACTTTTTTTAATATCAAATATAGTATTTTCGAAGCCATTGCCTGTAAAAATAAAGTATTATTAGTATGGAGAAAAAATATAGCGGGTATGTTTTAAAAACATTTTTATTCATTAAATGCATATTTTTGGCTACTAAGAACCAACAAAAGGAAAAAATGGCACCCAGAATCAGTCGTGTGTGATGCGTGACTGTCTGTTACAGCCAATTTGTTCCAAATCGAATGGACCTATTAAGTTGAAAAAATTGGTCAGTACACACACATACGTATTTCTGTGACCCAAACACGAACGTGAAACGTAAATAAATGAATTTAGAAAATAACTTTGAAAAAAAAAAGGTAAAAAGTTTTGCTAACTGTACCTTGTGACATATCAAATGAAAGAGTTGCAGTTTACTGCAGTTTTGTTTTTAAATAAATTTAAAAGAAATACTTTTAAAAATATTTAAGAAAGATTATGAATATTGACCAATAGTGAATATTGACCAATAGTGAATATTGACAATTATACCCCTAACTCCAAAACGACTGAACCTAAAATTCTGAAGAAAAAAAACCTACACATAATGGTTCTTTACTCATAGATTACAGAAAAACCTATCCTACGGTTTACTATGGTCTTGAAATAACATGGTAAATCTCTCAATATTGTGCGTACAAACTTACATTTAATTTTGCAGTTGGAATGTATTGGAGAACATGTTTTCAACTACATCTTGGGATAAATTCATCCCAATTAAGGGACCCTTCCTTGTACGTGTTCCGACAAGCAACAACAGTGCTATTCTGTAATCATCTCATCGTGAAAACTTAGGTGAAGTGAGCTGGAATGACAGCTCACTTCACCTAAGTTTTCACGGTGAGATAGTTACAGAATAGACCGGCAGGTCGGTTTAGCAAAAATAATGTCATGATTATTTTTACACTCTAAATTAAGGTTACAAAAAACCAGTAATTCAGCTTTTATGAGATTAATACTGGTTATTGCGATCATCTCGCCAGTTTGTGTTGAATTAAAAATATTGTAGTTTCGCCTACTATTATTTTGTCTTTAAAAATATAGTATTTAGGCCTCTATTATAGCAGGATTATATGTATAGTAGGCTTGGCAAAATGGCAACCCTAGCCGTACGCCACCACGCGGGCCCAATTGGTTCTAGGACATCCCGTTTTCCTCACGATGTTTTCCTTCACCGTTTCGGGAGTAGTGCATGGTGATGAAATAATTTACACAAAGTAAAGATCCTGTTTGAGTTCGAACCTACAGCTATGGCCTACAAGTCGTAAGTCTCGGAAGTTACCACTGCTCTCTCGGGCTGCAGTCTCGACATAGATAGCAATCGCTATACGACCGAATTCGGTCGCAAAGTCCAAATAGCGCTCAAAGACTCGCGCGACTTGCTTGACAAGGACGTGATTTTTCCGTGCCGGTCAAGCAATTTTGACCGTCTAGGGATGCCATTAGGTCTTTGCGACCGAATTTGGTCATATAGCGATCGCTATCAATTTCGAGACTGCAGGGTGTGAGCGACAGTTTCAGACCTTCCTGTTAATCGTGTCAATGCACGTACTTACTAGAAATCTATATTAAAGCTATCGATACAGATGTTGCTCCACACGTAATGCAACAAGGATATAGCCGCGTAAGAAATCAGTGTAGAGTTACTATATCAACTTGATATTCTTTAGAAGACATTGTTACGAGAACGGAGGCAATATTGTGGCGACGAGAGCCTATAAATCACCGAGATATTTCAGTATTCCTTGCACAACATACAAGCGCAGCATTTAGAATATGTAAATACATCTAAATAACAGGTAAAGAAAACGGAACGTGAGACTGCCAAACGAGATGGTGGGAACTGTAAAAAGATTCTCGACATTTGCAATTAAAATTCAAAGACACCTACGTATGTACATAATAAGATAACCGGTTAGCTGAAACTGCCTGTGGCTGCTCAAGTACCCTGCCGCCGAGAGGCAAATAATTTACATAAACACACCGAGTATGATGGAATCGCGATATTGAATTGCCTTGACCCCCGACCGATACGATGTGATAAGAAAACGTCAGCTTCAAAGCTCCTAATTTGTGAACACGATAAAATAATAAATACCAATTTTATGATAATGATAATGATACTGGGCGCCCTTAGCGACGAGTCAAAATCCGGCTTGAACGTCCGTGTTGGTGCAAAACCCTGCATTCAGGCCGGCTATAAATTTAAGAAATTCAAATCATATTTTTAAAATTTTCTTTATTTAGCTGGGTGGCAGCCACCGCAGCCAGCTCCAACCATAATATATTGGTCTGAACATTAATAAAAGACTGAAATACCTATCTAAAAATATTTTAAAGTATTGTTGTCAAGCAACACGGCAATCTGCAGTGCTATTCTGTAACCATCTCACCGTGAAAACTTAGGTGAAGTGAGCTCGGAGTGAGCTGTCAGTCCCTAGCAGCACGTGGAATGACAGCTCACTTCACGTTCACTTCACCCAAGTTTTCACCGTGAGATTATTACAGAATATAACGGCTGTTCACGTTCTGTCAACGTTCACGTTAAAACACAGTTTATGACTTATGTAACAGCACGCCCCACGCAGCGACAGGCATCTCATATCAAATGTGGGCGAAATCACTCATTCCCATTAAATTAGAACATAACTTAAGTAAGATACCTACCTAATATTAAATTCACAAGGGCTAGTTTAAAAGTAGGTATATTCATTGATGGTTAAATGGGCACGTGGCTAAATAATAACAGGCGCACGGGTCGATCTTCCGGGTTAGGTAGCCGAAGTCGATTACCGGCTCAGGTAAAAGTAGTCAAACTCCCGAAAGTCTTACAACCTGCAGTCTATTCAAGGGGTATCGCGTTACCCTGGAACTATGTTGTCCACAACCGACTTAAGCTCCCACCATAGTTGAGGCAAAGAATTATTCATTGATGATTAAATTCAACAAGAATGTTCTACTTCCATGAAAATTACGTAGGAAATCAGCATCATCTTTCTATTATGAAAATATAATGAGAAATCCCTACTCATAGGATGTCGTGCCGTGAGTACATAAAAGCAAATGCATAAATATTTATTGTCAACAGTTCTTTCATGAATCAGAGTTAACTAAGTATGATGAAAACCCAATGTAGGAGAAAATATGACTCATTTACGAGTGACTCATTTACGAACCTAATTGTAATGAATTGGATAGTTGGAATGAGATTTACTCTCCATAAACTTATATGACGGCTTCTGAACGCACATACATGTCGTTCATTTACTATTGTTAACGGTATTATTTATGATTTGAGTGGAACGTTGGCTAACAGACAGTGGGCGTTGTGACGTTAGTAACAGATGACGGTCGCCGTTAACGGTCAAATGTTATCGAAGTTGTGGTTCACGGTTGTGTATGTCACTGCCACAATAGTTAGGTATTGTATAATCGTATCGATTTTACAACAGCAAGCAAAATTGTTTGACTTTAACATAGACATCTCCTTTTATTAATTGACAGAAAAAAGCAAGGAATATTATTAAATGTGTTGAGATGATTATCGAATTGCTTTAATTTTTTCTTAAACCTTGATCTACTTATACCTACTTGAAATATGGACGCCAACATGAAATATCTCAGTAACACCTCTGCATCAGCCAGAAGAATAGGTTTTGTACCTGGCATTGTTTACTTAATAATAAGAAATAAAACACCCGCATTTTTAAGTCAAAATGTGCCAGTGTACCTATAATAATATATTATGCCATCGGCAGAACGGTGTCACGGCCAGACCTTCAGCTAACTCAGAATGTATGTACAGACCGCCGTACATTTTATTCATATTGCACAAGACGAGGTGAACCGCCATTTTACATGCAACATCTTTCAGGTCAACATTTATTTTAACACGTTCAGTGCGGGAGCTCTGCTGGAGGGTTCACCTAGTCGCATATGGGGTACCGGGAGCCCTCGCGGCTCATTTTAAATGTAGGTCTTTCTTAGCGAACACAGCATTATAAACCGTGAAAATAAAATCTGATGCATAATTTAACTATATTTATTTATTTAAATGCGTTGATTTTTTTTTGTTCACGGTTACAAATACTCACAAAAAATTTAAAAGATTGGAAACTACGTTATTCGCAAAACCCCTGAAAACACTTTTGTACTTCGTTTAACAGTGTTTTATTACACGGTTTTAAACCTAATGCCGTTGACTGTCCGCCATGGTTAAAGTAGACTCATCTTTCATGGGGTACTGTTTAAAATGTTACAATAAAATACCTTCCCATATACTACAACTAAATGAAACGAAATTTAAATCTTGTATAAAACGCACACTATGCTGCCAAGCATATTATAAGCTTGGGGATTATATCGCTGACAAAAATGCTTGGCTTAACGCTGGTCCAGCTCCACAAGGGCGCATAAACTAATTGATTAGCATTCAAAAATATTGTTGGAATTGCTGAAGATTGCAAAAACTATCTTTGAATTGTATAGCTTCAATCTCTTTTTTTTTTATTGTATAATTGCATAGCACATGTGTGAGCACTGTGACCATGTACCTTCTATAAAGCTGCCATTTGCTGGGTACGTCTTTCATTGACTCGATATGCCCTGGCGGCTAAGAGTATGTCATGCTCACTCAAATGTCTCGCTGGTGGTGGCGTGTGTGTTGGATCGTCGAGTTCCCTTCAAAATGGTTGAGCTAAACGGTGCTGATCCATGCGTCATGTTCGTGAACGGGCGCCATCAGTAGGGACTGGTCATCTCTTATCTGCCACGGCTTATTTTAATTTTTGAATTGTTTTTTATTTTTATTTTTTATTACGGACGCTTTTTACGTACACGTCTTTCTACATTGTTCTCACATGTATAATTTCAACATGAATGATGTAAACAATATTTTGTAAGAATATAATTTTTTTAAAAGAGTGTCCGTGGAGTTTCTTGCCCGTTCTTCTCCATAGGAACCTACGCTTTGGAATGGGCAACTAGCTTCATATTTCTGACTGACTGACTCCTTGACAATTCAAAAGTGCCTGTAAATGGTTTAATTGAAATAAATGCTTTGAGTTTGAGGTTAACTTTAGCGCAAACGTAATGCCGGCAGCCCTCCCGGAGGGTTCACTTCCCATATGTATGGCGGCATGGCATATGACATGAGTTCTATGAAAAGTGGGTGGTGTCGAAAGTGTATCCACATAAAGCAATTCTGCTCCAGAGTTTAGATTCTATTAGTTAATATTGGCACAGCTCCGCTCCTCTGCTCTGTCCACTCAAGTGTAAAGTAAATTAATTATTTTATTTTTTATATCCAATATAAAGATGTGTTAGGTAGATCTTCTTTAAGAATATCACGAAATATCGTGAGAAGTGGGATAATAGGGAAGTTCCATGAACGGTGCAGGCAACATACGAGTAAAAGTACATATATGTGTAAAAGTGATTCCAATATCCTATTTACAGAATAAACAATTTCATTTCATTTCATACATACCCCGTTTATTAAAAAACGCAGTCTGAATCATAATGTGAAATACTGCAATAGGTAGGCCATTGTGGTATTTCACAATATACACGGTCAAATTAAGTTAGCTAGTAAAACTTATCCCGTGATGGTATCAATATCTAAAACCATAATAACAACAAAAAAGTTTTGGCATACCTACTGGTGATAGAAAAACCTATCTGTCTATGGTTTTAACGTCCCAATAATCTGTCAGAGAATAAGGAATCTTACGGAATGACATTCAATAAAAAAACATGGTGAAAGCTTAGGTGAAGTGAACTTGTAGAGCTCTCAATCCCTAGCGATCCCAATCATCAAGTAGAATGACACTTCACCTAAGCACAGTATAAATATGGACAGTACGAAAACTACGTTGTAAACGTTCGAAACTGCACACTCACACAAACGCGCTCATTGACGAGACCCCAAAGTGATTGTCGCGGTGCTGTCAGTTGCGGGCAAGGAACATAATATTCACCTACGCTCCGGCGAGGTTGCGGGTGCCCCGTGACGAGACGAGAGGTCGCCGCTATCTTTTTAAAAATGGAGCGTAGGTAATTTTATTTCAACAGTTCGGCCTAGTTTCCATAATGTCTATATTTATATTGTGACCTGAGTTTTAAATTTTAATGGTGCGATTTTAACCGGAATAGATCGGCTGTTGCCTTTATTGATAGAAGACCTACGAAAGCGCGCTGCCAGTTATTCTGTTTAAAATATTAAGATACACAGACACCAACATAGTAGACTGTAATTGCCTATTGCGCTAGTCTGAACAAAGCTTTAGGGTCTAGCGTAGTACTCGTAGGTACCTACTACTTCGGAAATTTCGGTTTTTTTGACAGTGTAAGTGTGACTGTAATTTAAATAGTTTTAATTATGGTTGGATTAAATAATTACTTATACTTATTAAAAATGACAGAAATCGATTCAGTAAGCGATTCTGAACAAACTACTTTCATCAATCAATCTGCCTAGCCTTTTCCCAAATATGTTTATACGAGTAGGATAAGATGATGTACCTACTTTCCTTTCGTACATTAATCTAACCATTTTATTTCCATCATTTCAGGTACAGATGTGTGCCCTATGAAATCAGTGCTGAGACGCATTGGACAGCAACTGTTCACTGCGCTCAGCGCCAAAGGGCTGGCGGTGCTCGTCAACCACGGCATTGCTGACGAGAAGGTGAGCATTCAGAAGGTCTTAAGGAGCAACTAGACTGAAGTCGATCGACGGTGCAGATGTATGATCTTCATCGATTGATTTTGTTTTGAGGCCATAGTCGGCGTAGGAAAACCGCAATCTATTTACACCTTGATAAACTAAGATTATAAACGCTTTCACGAAACATAAAAATAAGTTATAAAAACTAAAACCCGGATGTGTGACTCCGGATTTTTTATTTGTCCGTCTGTGATGTCTGTTTATACCTTTTTTAGTAGACTTTTTTGTCGTAGTTGGGTTTTTATTTTAATTATTTTGGGGTTATAATATACATACCTACTTATATATTTATTTGAAATGTGTTAATTAAGTCCTTTCATTTGATAAAATTACCCAACATGGCATCTGTTTTTTTTGTCATGACTGTGTCCTCTAGAAGGCGCCATTTTTAATGTGACGTCACATGGTCTTTAACCAGCGGGCGATCAAGACGCTTCTAACAACACCTCAATTGTCAAATCATGATAAGGAGTTCAGAAGTTATGAGGGAACAGATGAACATACATACATACATAAACGGTAGGTACGGTTGAAATCATAACCTTCCTTTTTGCTTCGCCGTAGTCGGGTAATAAAAATAAATAACAAAAGTAAAACCATTTTTTTTCATTCTTTCACCACTGTTAGCCCAGGTGCACAGTACGGGTGATTTTTAGTCGCGGCGATTTTTTTTCGTGCACTGGATTTTCAATGTTCTGCTCAGCACCGAGAGTTGAAATCCAACAGTGTGTTTTTTCAACGCCTTTGAACGAGAGTGCATCCCAGCGGGATAAAAGCCCGCCGCGATATTTTTACTTACTTATTGGGGCTTATTCGCTTGTCAAACTGTGTGACTCACACAAAAAGCGGATAACTGAGAAAAATTCACCTGTAGAACTCCGCCATGAGGTATTTGCGTACCTATTATCCTTCCATCTTCACAAATGGCATGAGGAAACGTAGGTACTAACCAAGAACGTCTGCAGCCTCGGCCTCGGCACGACCACTTCAAATAGGTGTCTAAAGGCGTAGCGTTAATTTATTTAAAATGGCCACCCGTATTGTGTAGCTGACGCTTAGGCTGTAACGGTACTCGCATATTATGTATTTAAAATGGTTCATTTGACTTTGCCTACCATTGTCAGAATAAAATGATTTACCTATAGTAATGGGAAATAAAGAAGGAAGGAACAGTTTTATCTACAACGCATCGGTTTTTCCTGAATGAGTGGACATTACTCGAAGCGGTTGTTTCAAGGTATTATCGGTACTAGAAGGTTCATCGTGTAACCTTATGAACTGATTAATAATACGAGACTATTATTGTACTACTGCAGGGCAAAGACCTCTTCTCATATAGACCACGCTTGCTTAAGACGGCTTCGCCGATGTCAGATGTCCAAGACAAACTAAAAAAGTACATATGAATTGAAAAAGTCACATTGGTAGGTATTTTCCTGGAATTTAACCCACAACCTCGACCTCCTGCATGAGAGGCGAGGCCTTATTAACCATTGGGCCTTATAAACCACCACGTCATGTCCAGGGCCTCAAGTCTGCTATTACAATAGTGTCAGAATGATCCATCATTGATTTCATAATTGTTGATTTTGACAAGTTTGGTAATCTACTAATATATTGGCGTCATTGTGACTTTCCAAAGGTCAGCCTCTGACACCCCATTGAAAGAAATGGCATCTATTGGTAATCTCGTACAAAATGACTTAGGCGGTAATCTGATAACATTTTGACAGTTCCTTTGATCAGTGACCTACCATTAGAACGCCAATGTGCAGTCATTGCTTTTAATTCGTTACGAGTATCGTGTTTGTGGAATACAATGATCAACCAAATGATCGACCATTATGAATTTAGCAGATTACAAAGTTTTAGCAAAATGACAGAATGACGAATTTAAGTATAAAAATAGCGGACTTGGGCCCCTGATCAGGAGCCCAAGTCTGCTATTTTTATAAATTTGTCATTCCAACACGATCACATTGTCATTTTGCTAAAAGTTCGTAATCTACTAAATTCATAATGGTCGATCATTGGTTGATCATTGTATTCCACAAACACGATACTCGTAACGAATTAAAAGCAATGACTGCACAATGACGTTCTAATGGTAGGTCATTGATCAAAGGAACTCAAAATTTTAGCAGATTACCGCCAAGTCATTTGTCATTATGTACGAGATTACCAATAGAGGCCATTTCTTTCAATGGAGTGTCAGTGGCTGACCATTGGAAAGTCATAGTGACGCCAATATATTAGTAGATTACCAAACTTGTCAAAATCAATAATTATGAAATCAATGATAGACCATTCTGACACTATTGTAATAGCAGACTTGAGGCCCTGATAGATACTCTGTATTGCAATATTAATAATATCTTCATTGGCAGCGTAATTGCGTAAAACATTTTCGTAAATTATTGAGACTGATCTGAGATCTGTTTCATTCAACAACATTCATTGCGTCATTGAGCGAACTTATCATAAGTTCGAAAAACAAAAATGGTGGTTTGGAAATATATATATGCTTTATCTTCTCATTTATCTTAACAAGTTGACATACCTACAGATTGATCAAGGCTGTTCGGGAAAAGGCTGTTTGCATTAAAATTACATTTTAAACAAAACGAGCAAAAATGGTCACAATCAACGTAACCTAAGGTCATTACGGTAGACGCGACGACATTATATTTTATTTGAATACTTAGCATGTTTAAGATTTCGTAATTCTCTATAACCTGTGAGTTCAAACTAACTCATAACGTTTGCTCCAAAACTTAATTAGGATGAAGATGAATAATTAATAAAATAACTTAAGTTTTGGACCAAACGTATAGGCAACTGTATCATACTTCAACCAACGTTTGAGGCTGACAAACCTACCTACCTTAATGCCGTAGCCTTCTCAAATCCTATCAGTCTAGCAAATACCTATTGCCAGTTCTTAAAATGAAGGTGTTAATTTTCCAGCTGAAGGCGGTGTATGCTGACCTGGACAACTTCTGCGCGCTGCCGGAAGGTTGCCAGGCGCAGTACCTCCGCAACCCCGTGAGCAACCATGGTTACGTGAAACCAGGGATGGAACAGTTTGACGCCACTAAGAAAGTAAATTAACAATTTCAAATACTCAAATCTTACAATGTATGCTACAGAGTTCGATTCCCAGATCGCTCATGTCATTGTGTTTTTTCACCAGGCTGTTTGGGTCACCGGGTCTGGATTTAGGTCTGGATGCGACCATATTACATAACAATAACTATAACTGGCAAAATATAGATGGGTACACACTAACTATGCTCTCACTACATCTCTGCCTATTCCTTTTATACAGAAATGACTAACATCATTTCTGTATTTTGTTGCAGTGCAGCAGTGTTACATTATCGGGTCAGATAAAGTTCAAATACAAAATAACAAACCTAGTTAATGTAAAATAATAATATGTCTTTATTTAGTTTATACTCTCGTCTCAAAGTGTTAGTGTGTTAATCTCGAATATTCTTTTGAAGCATTGTTATTACGTTTTTTCTCGGTAATTTTTTACATGATGCTATAACAACTGACAAGTGATGCCATCTAGAGGCTGAAAAATAAATTAGCATAACACAAAAACCTAGATAGACTTTCTCCTCTACACTCATTGTCATAACTTAGCACCATCTTAGCACAATACACAATGAACCTAATGTTTGAAAGTCTCACAAGACATTTAAATGGAGCAACTACTTCTAGGCTATTAGAAAATTAGAAACTAAGCTCACTCAATGGAAAATCCGGCTCGGACTTGCTTGGGCCATACCCAGAACACAATTTCCTCCAATATTTTTTAGTTTTCTCTTCCTTCCTTCAATATACAAAACCTTTTCCCAGTACCTACCGATGACGGGTTACCCAGGTCGCACGAATCTGCTGGATTGGTATGGGAGGCATAGAACCTTGGCGATGCTTGTAGGTGGCCTATTTCCAGCAGTGGTCGCATGAATGATGATGATACGGTTTTGTTTCGACAACTTCAAATGATAAAGCCTTTCTTTCCCAGGAGTTACGTCACTCGTTCAACATCACCACGCTGTCAGCGTCGTCGATGCCTGCGCAAGAGGAGGTGCCCGAGTTCACCAAGCATGCCGTGCCGCTTGCCCAGGACCTCACGAACTTATCACGAGTTGTGCTTCAGGCCCTTGCTTATGCCATGGGTAGGTTATAGGTTTTAATCGAAATAATACGGTTTGTCCAAAATGACCAACGAACATAATTATGCCAACTAGTTTCCGCTAGCGACTTCGCACTCGTGATATCTTTATAAATTATAGCAAATGTAGCTCAATAATAATAATATAGCTACTGCTGAACGAATTTTAAAAATCGGTCCAGTAGTTTTTGAGTTTTCAATTACAAACAAACAGACATACAAAAATCATTTTTTATCTTTATTATATTAGTGTAGATTACCATTCTAAAAAACCGCCAAAAATACGCGCTTTGACTTGGAGTTGCGAACGCTAACCCTTATTACCTAACCACCAAAGCTATTGGCAGTCGAGGTCATAAAATGTGCGAGTAGAACGGTAAATACATTTCTACCTGCTGTCAGACTCGTGTCATCTCGTTCCCACGTTTTATGGCCGTGCCTGCCACAAAAGTAAGCGAAGGGAATTATTATTTTGTCGTAATTGGATTTCGATTCAATGACATTTTTATATTTAGCGCCACCAATTTGCATTTTATTTTCATTTGGCACCATAATGAGTACTGATTAGGTAGTGTGAGTATGCAAATATTCGGTAATATTCTCATTTCTAGGTTAATTAGAAACAAAGTGTGTTTTATTGGGTGAAGACTTTTATGGATACTTACAACAGTCGTTTGAAACAAAGTTATTTCATGTTTTTTTTCAACACAACACAAAATAGAGCGTCAAAATTTTGACTTTCTTCTGAGAATAATAAATCCCATATACATATAGGGTTCAACTTAAATATAGCTAAACAGTCTTAACATTTAAAACCATCGGCTCATTCCAGGTGTGCCGCCGACCTCTTTGCTGGCGAGTCACTCGGGCATGCTTATGACGGAAGGGCGCAACCCATCGACGATGCGTCTGCTGTACTACCCGCCGGTACCTCCTGAGGACGTGGGTCCTTGTTGCCAGAACGACGTTGTACACTACACACGTTGTGGCGCACACGCCGATTACGGCACCTTTACACTATTGGCGCAGGACTCCGAGGGAGGACTAGAGGTGAGGGGCAATCAATCAAACATTGATTGTGCTTAAGACACTAATAATGTTACATTATTTTAGAATTAATTTTTAAGAAGAGACACTTGTTGCCCTGTAATTGGACATTTTAAAAGATGGTATGCAAAACTAATGGTGTAGGTGAACCTGCAACGCGCTGGGGATGCCCCGTATACCAGAATCGTTTTTTAATCTATATTTTTCGGATACTTTGGTCTGAGACTTTACATGTGTGCAGTTCGTACAGATTGGTATGACTCCTGCACAGAAAGTTACTATCATTCGTTTTTTTACCGCAATTATTTTAGTGTATTCGGGTAATGTAGCGTCATTATTACAGGCAGTAACGTTTGAAAATCCTTATTTTAAACCATGATTATGTCAAACAAATCATTTACATTTTGAGGATTTATTGTAAAAAAAATTGTTTCTAGGTGAAGTTGAATGGCAGTGACAAGTGGGAGAAAGTGGGACACCTTCCTGGAGCGGTCCTCGTACAGTCAGGAGAGTTCCTCGCCGCTTGGACAGCTAACGTTGTACCGGCACTGGTTAGTTTTTCTCAAGTATTGACTTAAATGGCACCGTGTTGCTAACAGACCAAGACATAACTAATCTTTTAGGTCTTCTCACATAATGCTGATTGTGTATCACCTTACTTACTTACCCAAAATCCGGTTGACCATTGTCAACCATAGGATTTTGAGTAAGTGAGTAAAACTTATTTTAAAATAACAGGTTCTCCTTGACGTATTCGTCAAGAGTTGAGCTTGAGCTAGTGACACGTGCAAAAATAAGTGTTTTCATGGTATATCTCCGCAGGTGCACCGCGTGGTGGTGCCGCCGGGCGAGTACGCGCGCGCCCGCGGGCGGCACTGCGTGGCGTTCTTCTGCCACCCCGACGACGGCGCCGTGCTGCCGCCGCTGCCGCTGCGCGCCGTGGTGGCGCCGCCGCCGCCCCCCTTCGCCCCGCACACGCACCTCACGCTGCACAACCGCTTGCTCAACGCTGCCCATCACCTGCAGAAGCGGTTCAGGGAGACGTATGCGTGACTAGCGCACGGTGGCGACAAGGAACCCGTCTACGAAGCGAGGCTCGCACGCCGCCACACCGCACCTTAACAGCTATATATTATTGGGACACCGTTGTAACTGGCTGGCAACAAAATGTATAAAGTTCTATGATTGGTTGCGCAACTAATCAGACGCCAGGTAAAATACCCACCATAAACTATATACATTTTGTTTTTGTTTAGATGCGCCATCATGGTATCCCAGTATAATATAGATCTGTGAGTGCGTTATTTCAAAGATGTCTAATAGAACATATCATAAGATTAGAACACATCTTTGATATTACGCACAATGCGCTGACGCCCCACTGTGAATCATGAGAAATCTATTTGCCACGATTCTCCTTGTGAGAACCCTTTTTTCGATACATTTACGCTTTGGTGAAACGAAAGTGAATTTTCGAATTTCAATTGGCGTTATTTTTATTATTACTGTGTTTAATATTGTTCTCTATGATTAGCAAATTATTCAAAAAAAGAAATGACTGATTGACTGTACTACAGGACAGGTTATAAAAAGACCGTTTTTTTTTTTCGCGATGTACTTAAGTTTACACACTTAATTATGTTGAAACAGGCGGAAGAATACATAAAAACTAAGGACAATAGAACAATGATGTCGATGCGCACAGTTCTTCTATCATACCTACTACTTATTATTTGCATTAGAATAAAGATCGTGCTCCCACGGAACTCGACATAGCCTACTTCATTATTCCATCGTAAACCATTATTTCAAATAAACAATCAAAGTAGTTTCTCACTCACAACTTAGTATACCTACTTTGTATCATCACTGCATTGCTGACAGTTTCATCATAGTTTTAGTTTTCACATCTTAATTCATTAAAAACAAGTACTTAAGCATTTTTATTTAAGTTAACAATGCTTCACGAATTCCTAGGTTTTGAATTCTATTTTGTAGCACCAATCTTACTTCATCACGAGCACTTTTCATTAGCTACAACTGCCTAAAGACTTAATTCTATCCATTCCCGAATCTATTGCATTTCCTCATGAGCGACGAGCGACGAGCGTGTCATTTCATTGAAGAAGAGAATAAATACCATTGGAGCTTTTTGCCAGAATTTACTAGCTTATTTATAAAAATATATTATTATTCTTAGCAATTAGCGACGTGCAGTCAAATTCTTTATTATTATATAATAGTATTCTGCTTTACAATCTTATATCACACTTCGTTATTGTGTTCTTGCTATAGCATTTTATAATTAAGTATAGTATTTTTTCTATTTATTGTACTTTTACACTGTCCATTTTCACGACTACTTATTGCATTTTATTAAGTAAATCGTGTGATAACTTTGTAGCTCAATTTTATATCTGTACTTAAGTATACGATAATATTGTGTTCGAACATCGAAAGTATGAAAAAATAATTAAACTTTTTTATTAGTTTTAACGATCGGTACTTAAAGACCCAGTTACTATACATTAAATGAGACCACAGAATGAGACTTAATTTAATGTATTGAAGAAGGAGGTATTATTAATGTCATTATAGTTTGTGTCCCAATAATTAAATTAACAGATGCCTATGATTGGAATACCAACACAAGTATAGACTTGCGCTGGTATCATTGACTTATATAATTAAGTAACGTATGGGTACAAAAATAATTGTATTATACAACACTTATACAACAGAAGCAAACACCTACGATTCTATGAAAATATAAATTAGGCGATCTGTTAATTGTAAACAATTTAAATGTAAGTAGGTGATAAAAACTATTAATTTGACAATATTATAAACTTGAATAAAAAAAGAGATTGTTTGAATTTTGTAAAACCGTACATTACCTCTGCTTATGCGATGTTCCTGTCAGAATGGCGGTTGACATGAAATACATTAACAATAGTGAAATTAAATAATATGCTGATTAAGATAAATGTTCGTTTTATTACGACAGAGCTTTGATCCTGTCGCGAGTTTTGATACGCCCGCCTAAATCTCCTAATCTCCTACTCATCAAGCTACAACTTAAAGTCTGATTTAAAACTATGTGAGGAAGAAGACAACCCCATTTTGTCACATTCACAACTGAACGTAAAAATTGTGAAACAGTAGTAATGAACTACTGTTTCACAATTTTTACGTTCAGTTGAATTACTTGCAAGATTTTTACTGCAAAACCAGTAAGTACTCTTAAACTTGTGACATTATAAACTTCTTACTTATTTATTTGACATTTTATTGTTCATTGAGAGTTCGACTCTATCACTCCCGTACACAAGTTGTTCAAGCATCTCTTGAAGGCCTAAGGTCTTCAGAGAATCGCCATGGGATCTGGAGGCAAAAGTCCTCGCGCATATTTCGGAGTGGTGCGAGGAGGCGAAACGCCGGGGCTTGACTCCGATGCCGCGAGAAATCGCGGCACAGCGGACAGAGCTCCGACGGGATCTCATGGCGTCATGGAGAGTGCGATTGTCGCAACCCAGTGCTGGGCACGCCACTATTGCGGCGATAAGTCCCCTCTTTGAGGATTGGCTGGAGAGGCGCCACGGCGTCCTCACCTTCCGCCTGACGCAGGTCCTCACCGGACACGGCTGTTTCGGGAGGTACCTCTTTCGGATAAGGCGGGAGGAAACGCCCGGGTGTCATCACTGCGTGGATCGCCCGGAGGACACGGTGGAGCATACGGTGGAGGTATGCCCGGCTTGGGCAGAGCACCGCCGTGTCCTCGTGGAGGCAATCGGTGGCGGGGTTCTCTCGCGCCCGGCCCTGGTCCAGGCCATGGTACGGAGCGAGAGGGCATGGGAGGCCGTCACCTCCTTCTGCGAAGCAGTAATGCTCGCGAAGGAGGAGGCGGAGCGCGTGTTGGAGACGCAAATTTCGCGCCCTCACGCCCCTAGCCGCCGCAGGAGGAGACGCCCTGGGCGTCGGGAATCGATTGCCGATTTCCGGCCACCGTAGGCGCGGGCTTGCGGACGGTGAGCAATGGGTAGCTCGCCGTCCGGTAAGGACCAAGCCCGATGTCAGCGAATGAAGGGGTCCGATGAGACCATTGCCTGCCGGGGTTGCGGGAAAGTCCGAAAGGGATACCGTGGCCCCCTGGCATTGCACAGGCAACAGAAGGAACACGGGTGGGTTTTAGTCAGTAAGAGTCTGACACTGATTCTTCAGAGAATAGAATTAGATCGTCTGCAAATCTTACATGATTTAGTTTTTTAGAGGTATGAGGAACAGGGTGTAAAGTTCACTCATTCTCTATAGAAAAGGAAGGATCCTCCGACCAGACGGGTGTTGGGTCTGGCGGGCAACTGCCCAACGATTGATGTCGGATAGTCTTATATATCTCGTTCGCGCGGAATACTCTAATTGCGCGATGCAGGATTTGAGTGACGTCAGGATTGTGTGTGACGTCAGGTCTTTTTGATAGGTAGTTCGCATGTGGCGATCTTGATCCCGCCACATCATTCCCCTCCAGAGACCGGAGGTAGATAGTGGGCTGAGTCTTGTATTTTGCGATGCTTCAGTGCCAGCTGTGGTTCCAGTGAGTCGGAACCGGGTACCGCATAGTTCGCGGTGAGTTAGAACTGTCTGTGGTGATTGCTGTGATTCCACAGTGAGTCGCGGTGGCGCGGCGTGATGATCCAGTGAGTCGGATGTGGTACAGCGCCGGGTTGCGGCTGACTGCTAGCGTCAACCACGAGAGGGTACAATGGGCTCTGCTTGTGAGACTAGCTGAAAGTGTAGGTGCTGTGCCAAGGTTGCTGATGAGACTGTGAGTTATGACCTGGAATACGCACGTTGATGTCCACGCAAATCACTGTCCATTCCAAGGTTGCCTGGAAGAGATCGCGGAAAGTGATAAGGCCGCCCATTGGTATATTTTCTAGTGTTTAATTATTTTTTTGTTATGTTTTTTTGTGGTGTACAATAAAGTATATATAAATAAATAAATACGCATTCGCTGCATGCTGGTGGTCAGGATACCCGTTGAAGCCGTGGGTGCTGGCTGTCTGTGTGATTCGCCTCACGAAAGCTTTCGGGAGTGATGATAATGATGATGACGTCACGCTGAAGTAGTTGCACGAAGGCTGCATTGACGTATCACGTCGGGTTCATCAATTTAAGGTATGAGGAACAGGGTGTAAAGTAAACTCATAATCTATAGAAAAGGGAGGATCCTCCAATCAAACATGTGTCGCGTCTGGCGGATAACTGCCCAACGATTACTGTCGGATAGTCTTTTATATGTCATTCGCGTGGTAAACTCTAATTGCGCGATGCAGGATTTGAGTGACGTCAGTATTTTGTGTGACGTCAGGTCTTTGATGCGTAGTTCACATGTCGCGATTTAGATTTGCATTCCGTGGATGATAAGTCCTATTTCCTCCATTTGAGACGTAAAACGTTCTAAATATGTATTCAAGCACTGCCGAGAAGTTTGGGTGATAGTTGATCTCCCTATCTGACTCATGTTATAAAGGGAAGTAGTACTATTTCTGTCCGTATTTTTGCTTTCACGTTTTTATTAGTGTTGTTAATTAGTCGTATGTATTTATTTTCAATACCTTGTGTTTTAAAGAGCCAAACGCTTTATTATAATATAATTAAAATACCAAATAATAAGTCATGCCGTAATCATTATATTTCTGGATAACTTGTTTTATTATGTGTATGTGATCGATTGTTAAAAAATCGCTGTGAAAACCTGCTTACTCTGAGGGTTGGTTTTCATCTTGAATCTTTGTTAAACGGTTTCGAAGAACCCATATTACGCGGTTACGGAGCTACAGTGCTCGACCCTTGCTACATGGTTATGCAGCTACAGTGCTACGGACACTGCTACAGCGCTACGGACCTTGCTACAGCGCTACAACCCTTGCTACGCGGTTACGGAGCTACAGACTGCACTACGGACATTGCTACTGCGAATACGGAACTACAGCGCTACAACCCTTGCTACGCGGTTACGGATGTACAACGCTACGGACTTTGCTACTGCGGTACAGCCGTTACTCGCTACACGACTACGTACAGTATTACAACAGAAAAACACTACAGCAGTGGGGTGGCAGTACGTCCCGCAGACGGCTGTCGCGTAGTTCTACCGCAGTAGTAGCATAGTACCGTTTGGTTTATAGAAATATAGTGATTTTTTTAAAGAATACGTCTGTATTATCTATGAATGAATATAGCGTTTCCACCGCAAAATATTCAATGTTTCCATTCCATTTTACATGCATAATATTACTGTCTTCCCTGTATTCCTTTGCGAGGATCTTTCACAGTATGTATTAATTTAATTTATAAGTAAATACTAAATTAAAAAATATACATCGCAATACAAATATCAAACTTTAAAAATGATAACGAAGTAAATCATTGTTTTGTTCAGTTCCCAACAGATGGCGTTATCTATGTGATTTTAGAACTACATCCACATATTTTATGCACAGGGACATCAAACACCTTATTATATTGTTTTATTTAATAAATCGGTAGTTTTCGGCTCATTTTGTTGGTGGCCTACCTTACCGATGGGATGACCTGGTGAAAGGTCTAGCGGTCGGAGTGAATAAGATTAAGATCCGCTGGATGCGAGAAACATATAGGACCGGTCGATAGCCAGCAGAGGACGTATTGCGGCTTAAATTATGATGACTTCGTCGACTCGTAGGTTGAGGTTTCGTATAAAAACAAAGGGTTATCAACGTTATCTTTATGAATATGAATGCATGTGTTGATTCACGTGAACCTGCTGCGTTTGAAATGTATATAGGTACATACCTATTTTAGTAATTCATAGTTATTCTTGTTAACATTTACTTATACCTAATACAAAACTGAGTTTGTTTACATAATTTGCTGGTGCCTAAAGAGGCATGAAAGTAGAATAAATGCTGTGGAAATGCGTTCCTTGCGAAGCATGTGTGGTGTGACTATGAATGACAGGCTGAAGAATGATGTGATAAGGTAACGTTGCGGTTTAAAAGAAGAAGTAGTGTCAGAAATTGTAAAGAGTATGCTTAGATGGTTTGGTCATGTTGAGAGGATGAATGGAAGGCGACTAACAAAAAAGGTAAATTTACAAGGCAGGTGTGAGTGGAAATGCCGTGACTCCAGAAGGAAATGTAGCACTGACCTTATTGGTGATGTTCTTCATAAAGGTCGCAATCAGCGCGCGTGCATGATTAAATGTATGACTCACTGCTCTCTGGTTAAAATAAGTCCACAAACTAATAATCCGTAATAATATCGCTTGCGGACTTATTTTAACCAATGCCAATGATCTAACAAATCCGAAGCGGGATTGCTACGCGCCGTTCTCGATTCAGGTTTGATTTTTTTCTCCGTTACTGGTGAGTGCTTAAGTTTTTAATAAACTCAATGGAACGTGATAGACCACTACTATCAAGAATGCGACGTAGGTACATCGTGTTCTTATAGTAGTGTTTCCTGTGCGCTATTACGAAGGAAATCCCGAGGTCGGCACCACAGACCTTACGCGGACACATGTAGGTATCTTCTTCTGTAATCCCTATCTAATTACGCAACACATTTTCGTAAAATTACGACAAATTTGTCGTAAACAATTACGACAAATTTGTTTCATTTTGACAGTTCAAAAACATTCATTGCGTTATTTACGTCGTCGAGCTGTTTTTTTTTCGAACTTATGAAGCAATGGATTAGCAATTTGTTTCAAATCGATTCAAATTCCGATTGATCGTGTATTAGGTAATTAGGATACAGGTTGTTTTATTATTGTGTTGTAGGTACTTGTTAGACCAGAATTTTTCTAGGTGTTCTTTAGATGGTGCGTCTGTGTTGTTATTTGTGTATAATCTTTCATAGCAAATGTTGCATTTTGGAGCAATGCAAAAGAGCAACAACTCAGATGACGGCAATGGTTATTCCCAAGCCAGACAAAATTTGTATTTAGGTACACATGGCATACAGGGTGACAGGGACGTCGCAACCTATTACCATGGATTTTGATTACTGTCAGAGCACTGCATAACCCGACCCGTCTTACCCTCTTCTTCTTTATAAGAGGGGTCAGGTAATGCAGAGTACTGACCGTAGGTACATGATTATGGACCCCCACGCGTTGAAATTTTCGTCGGTTATTAAAAACGACAGCTGTTTCCTACAAAATTGCAATTACCTACGCGGTCAAAATGTATGTAACAGCATTTTTTTTATTAATAACTAAAAACTTCAACGCAGAATCATGTACTGAATCCATAGTAACAGATTGCGCCTCGATGTCACACTGTATATTTTAAGAAACTTTTTCCATTGATCAATGTGTGCAGGTGAAATGACGAGGACGAAGTCCCTGGGGGTCGCTACAATTTAATTTAAACTCCTTATTAGTGGCTTTTGTGGACATGATAATTATTCAGATTTGTTACAGTTGTAATAGCAATCATGTTATTTCGTTTACAATAGGTTTTTGTTATTAATTTATTTTTATATACCTATATTATTTTCTATTTTGTGAATTTGAGAACGTTGTACGCTTAGTGGACTGTAGACTTGCTGCACATTTTCTATTTTGTTAAGTACCTGGTACTTAACAAAATAGAAAATGTGTCTGTGTACACTCCCATACCTATTAACACTGTTATTTGACATACATAAATAACATCACGCCTTGTTTCCCTGAAGGGTTGGGCAGAGGTGTACCTGTAGTAGGTGTACACCCACATTTCGTCAGTTATGTTTAAGTCCCATGTAATGCATGGGGGCGAGCCTATTGTCATCAACCGGGCACAAATCCAGACTCCGGGCTGCTACTGAGAAATCTAGATAGAAACACCCAATAACACTTTGCCCGACCCGGGAATCGAACCCAGGATCTCATGCTCAGCAGTAGCACTTGCGACCACTAGACCAACGAGGCAGTTAAAAATATTGTATACCTACAAAATTTTGACGGAGTAACTGTGGAGTTTCTTGCCGGCTCTTCTCCATAGGAAGCGACCAATTGGAACCGTGCACCTAGCTTCTGACGTTTCATAAGTGCCCATCTAGGTTCATGTGAAATAAAATAATTTGAACTTAACAAGGTATTTTTGTCTCCAACTAGGTAAACAATCAGCTCTGCACTTGAAGATAGCAACTAAGACAGTTGCCTTGCTAAGCAAAGTTTAATGAAAATAATAGAAATATTAAGAAGAATTCCTTTTAGGTACGAATTCCGAAAATGAATTTGATGAATAAAAACCCGCTATCTAATTACGCATTTTCGTATAGGTACGATTACGACAATTTTTTTTCCTTTTGACGGTTCAACAACATTCATTGCGTTATTTAGGTACGTTGTTGAGTAGAATTTTTTTTTGAACTTATTTAGCAATGGATTATCGATTCAAAACGATTCAAATTACGATTGATCGTGTATTAAGTAATAAGGGTACAGCTCGTTCAATATCTATTCCACAATAAGTGGCGGTCAGCTAAAAAAAGTTACATTCCGTTCTAAAAGTAAAAAAATCATCATACCCCAAAGAAAACTCAGTTGGGGGGGAAAACACGTCGTACGTCACATTACGTACATATGACTATTTCAATTTCGCCGCGGCATAATCGAGGCGGCTATTTTCGAGTTTTTATTTTGGTGAAGTTCGCGTGTGGTCGAAGTCGCCATGATGTTTTGGCGGGAAAAATCATAACGATTGACGTTGGCCACCGGTGCAGCCGCTGACGTGACACCGATAGGCAGATTTAATAAGGTTTTTAAGGAGCTAAGGAGCCTGGACAAAACAATGGTGAGTCCTGCTTTTACTTATCATCGTGTAACTTTTATTTTACTATAGATTCGGAAATAACCATTTTACCTATACGTAGTAGCTGCTGGTCACTCTCCCATTATTTTTTATTTTTTTAATTTTACTTTTAGAGAATCCCTGTGTGTGTGTGTGTGTGTAAGAAAAACGCATTCAGAGTGGTAGGCCACTTTTTTGGCCAACTGCGCAAAATTGATTCAAATCCAATCAAAATTCAAAATTGATCAATTTAATAATATTAAATAGTATCAATATTTGATATCTATAAGATTACTATTATATTCGATTCGTTACAATAGGTAAAGTTGATAGTATGGTATCACTCATTTGATATAATATGAGGTAGGGATTATTTACCTTACTCATGTGAACTTTGGTGTTACAGCCACGGAAAGCGGTATGTTTAAAGTTCACTTGATACCTGATATTTAAGGATTATGTTCAAAGTTCACTTGATTTTCATACCTTTTACAGATATTTATAAATTTAAATGTTATCTTATCTGTCGGCGCATTGTATACAATCCACTTCTTTTATTATAAAGTCCCGATAGAGCCCGTTTATATCAATCGATTTTCATAACTTTACATCCGTTTCAGTTAATTCCTACATAGGTACCTATACATAGACTAGGTAGTCTATGTATCTATAATGTTTTGAGTTCCTGACACCTGTCCGTCGGACAATTTCAAGTAGTATTAAAGCGACGATAACAGACTTTTTATGATTTTATACTGAAGATCACGGTTAAACGAGTAAAGATAATGAATTTGAAAAAAAAAAAATTCGAATAAAGCACTTTCTTAATGAATTTATCTGTGAATATTTTAGAAGATGTTTATATTACATAGTGTATTAAATTTGTAAAGTTACATAATGTCTAACGCGGATAAAAAACTAAGAATCACGCAAAAACTATCAAGCGTATTTTTCTGAAACCTTCACTATTTTAAATATAATTTAATTAATAATCTTTTGGTATACGTGTTTTAAATAAATTAATAATGCGTGAAATTTCGGACAGCACTCCTTGATGGGCAAGTCCTATTACTGGCTGGACGCATTGCGTGAGCTCAGCACAGAACACGCAAGCTAACCACTCAAGGCCACTGACGTGGTCCTTTTTTTTTTTTTTTTTTGGGTGGGAAATCATCAAATGACTCCTCCCGCTCTGGGTGGAGCGGGAGGGCGTGTCAGACTCTTACTGACTAAAACCCACCCGTGTTCCTTCTCTTGCCTGTGCAATGCCAGGGGGCCACGGTATCCCTTTCGGACTTTCCCGCAACCCCGGCAGGCAATGGTCTCATAGGACCCCTTCACTCGCTGACACTCTTTGAGGCGCGCGTGGAACACAACGCGCCGTCGACCCGGGCTTGGTCCTTACCGGATGGCGAGCTACCCATTGCTCACCATACCTCCACCGTATGCTCCACCGTGTCCTCCGGGCGATCCACGCAGTGATGACAACCGGGACTGACGTGGTCCTAAGAATCAAATTCGCAAAACACATATTCGTTAGTATGAAACTGACAGGGGCCCTACTAACACCTCTTTCAGCAGTATTATTTTAATGTTACTTGAGCGTGGGAAAAAGATGGAGCTAGACGTCCTGTATAGCTTCACTTCTTTCTCGCACTGAAGTAACATCAAAATAATACTGCTTATAGACGTGGTGGTTGGCCCCCTGGTGTCAAGAACGTATTCTGTCGACGACGGACGGACTGTAATCGCTCTCATTTTTACAAACAACCTAGTTGATATTTAGGTTTATGTTATTGCGAGTTTCGTTTGTAAAGTAGTCAGATCTCAAATCCTATCCAGCCGTATACAAGTATATAAGTACTTCACGAGATCACGCATATAGTACCAGGCTGGCGGTGGCTTCAGATTTTTTTCGACTAAACCAGCGGTTGTAATAAATAATATTGTCTATCTCTAACAGAATGTATATTTTCCTTCACTAGAGTGCATTATTGACTTAGAAAATCAGGTCAATAAATTTTATTTACTCAAAAATGCATGTAATGTGGTCATTATTTTGACAACCTTATTTGAGCAAAGTCGACCTTGCCGTTCTGTTTCAAGGAGCGGCCGGCAAAGTTTTGCTGGTCGCTCTAACAGGCCGGCAAAACATTGCCGGCCGCTATTTTGACGTTTCAACGTTTTAAAAAATGAAATGCAAAAAGATTGTATTTAAAACACAGCTGTTTCTATTTATAGAGATAGGTACAAAAAGATTTTATTCTATATTTGGCTGTATAGTTCCAACTACCATTGTTAAAAAAAAAACAAAGAAGTACAAAAAAAAAAAAAATACAAGTAAGTCGGTGTTGAATTTTAGTAACTGTACTTTTCATAATTGTCATGTTAATTAAATTTCTGGTTAATTAATATATATTTTATTGAAATTACTTGCTGGTTTTATTTAGATTAGGTACTTGCATTTTTGAGTAAAGCACTATACAAGCCTTGGCCCACTATGACTGCTTCGCTGGTCACGCTATGATTGCCTCGAGTTAGCCTAGCTACGCTCTAGGCGAAGGCCTAGAGCGTAGCTAGGCTAACTCGAGGAAGCTGGAAGCAGCTTGGCCATCATTGCAGCCCTTGCTGTCCTCGCTGTAAAGGCCTCGACCTACGGCCTCGGCATTTATCTCAGCTCGTCATCAAGTGCTGCACGCTGACCGCGCTGTGTCGGCCTGGAGCTGCACTACGCTGCGCTGTCAGCCATCATCAGCGCGACCAGCAAAGTAGTCATTATAGACCGCGACAGTAATGTACTATTGTTTCAATTGTACTTTGGTACCATTTTCTGTAGGTGTTGGGCTCGAGACTATAATATTGTATTCATGAGAATTTCCTATGACTATTACCTACGTATATTAATAAATTATAATAAAAATCTATAGTGCAGACCACAAGATCCACAAAGAAAAATCATAATTTAAAAAAAAAAAAAAAAAACAATAAGTACAATAAAATGGCACAATACACAACATAATCACACAATCAATCAACACATGATAAATAATAAATAAATAAAAACTTTATTGCAAAAAAGGTGTTGCAATAAATACAATAAAAACAGTTGCCCTTTACAAAAATTAACACTCACACACATACACACATGATGATCATAATGTTGTCCTATTATCAAGGAAACTAATGGTTCATTGATTGATAGGTATGCTTTTTTCTTAGTGTCCTCCTTCCTTCAGTAAAAAAAATAGAACGGCAAATAATTAAAAAATAATAATAATAACCCCACCACCGTATCTCTACGTTGCGTTGACGTCGTGGTGGGGCTTGCGCGCTCCGAACTTTAGGTCTGTGCCGGCCGGTAGAGTTTTTTTTACCGGAACAGGTCCAGACCTGTTCCGGTAAAAATCAATCATCCCAGGATGAGGAGCCAGACCAAGAGAGATACAGAAACCCGCAGGGCAGCTTGTGGCGAGCTGTTGGGCAGTAGCGACCCCACGGACCCTATCTCCCGGGAGAAATCTTGTTCCTCATCTCTGGCTTGCCTTTATTGGCCGGTTGGAGTGAACACTGACGAGGAATAGAGCTCCCACCTCTTTTTTGCCTTTATTGGCCGGCTTGAGTGGAGATTCGCAAGAGCAAATGTAGTCGCAGGATGTAAGTATTCCAGAAAGATGCTGGTAGGGATCTTGACCGTACTTCTGGGATTGTCCTGATAGCCGTGGAATACCGCTCCACTCCTTATAAGCACCTCAGGACATGTTGCCCCCTTGTCGCTTCGACACTTTGTGCTAGCGACCGTTTTCGGGGGCCCATTATTGAGTGTGCAAGTCACCCCCTGCCATTTTACCTGTGTATTTTGTATAAGATAGGTATTGGTAAGGCAGGGGCCATAGTCTTTACATAGTTCTAGACAACCAGTTCACTTAGCCACCCAAACCCATAATCCAATATGTTAGTTTCCATACCTTGCAATAGTCCTGCACTAACCGGGGGTTGTCTTTGGGTGCACTAGATTAGTGCGTACACGGATAATCGTCGGTTAGTGCGTCGTTTCATTAGACACGTCTAACGGGCCTCTGCGAGTTGGCTTCGGTCCCTCGTACGCCTTCCAAAGGTCCGGGACCCTAGGGTCCCGAGAAATGTCAAAGGAATTTAATAATAAAAATAATAGAGACAGGTGTAAAAAACGCAAAAACATGTCACCGTGAAAAGCCCTTTAGATTAGTTTAGATCTTCGATCACTACGGTACAAATTGGTGTAGTGGCACAGATGAATACAGATGGGACAATGCATTTTAGGTATGAAGCTGCAAGTAGGTACGCGGCGGGTTCGACTTGTCGAATTCTGTGGGCGTAACGTAGTCAGAGTTACGCGATACAAAAAAAAGGCAACTAGGTGATTATAACTGTCGGTAATTAGCGAAGATAGCGATTGCTATACGACAAAATTTCGGTCGCAAAGTCGTAATGGCGATGGCGTCAAATCAAATCAAATCATTTATTTTTGCAAACATGGGTAATTGGTACATAGATGTTTTCTTAAAAAAATAGTCCTCCATATTCTACCGTCTCATGGGCATGCAAATAATATTGAGATCCAAAATTAAACAGATTCTATTGATACTGAATGAATATAAATGTCAAATCATTAGAATTACAAAAAAAATACAAAAAAACAGACTAATAACAGTAGTGAAATTTTTACAGTAATGTCAAAAAATTAAATAAAGTATGTCAAAGTATCAATAAGAATAAAAATTGTCAGAACAGGAATACAGATGACGTCCCTAAACGCACACGACGTGCTTTACAAGAACGGATTTTTTTCGTGCTTGTCAAGTAATTTTGACCGTCTAGGGACGCCATTAAGACTGCGACCGAATTCAAAAAAAAACCGCGCTTGCCATTTAAAGAAAAGCACAGCATGCACTACATTATGCGCAGATAATAACACAGTAAATTAATTAAAACAATTAATACATAGTTTAGATAAAAGTGAAAGATAAATTATTAAAAGCTAAATTGATTACAATAAATTATATAGATTAAATTAGATTTAATTTTTGTAAATTATGATTACCTAGGTTAAAATTTGATTTTAGACTAGAGATACCCTTTAAGTAATGAGGCGCTTTGATCTAAGTTTGCAACGTACAAAATGTAAAATAATAATTTACTCATTGCTGAAGAGCCTAGTAATTAATAAATAAATAAATAATTCGGTCGTATAGCGATTGTTATCTATGTCGAGCGAGACTGCCGCCCCTTTTTTTTTTTTTTTTTGGGTGGGGAATTATCAAATATGACGTCTCCCGCTCTGGGTGGAGCGGGAGGGCGTGTCAGACTCTTACTGACTAAAACCCACCCGTGTTCCTTCTGTTGCCTGTGCAATGCCGGGGGCCACGGTATCCCTTTCGGACTTTCCCGCGAGACTTCCGCCCCTGAATTGCAGTTTTGTCGTAGCAAGCAGCAAGACTCGCTTTTTATTTAAATGATTTTGCGGAGTGTCCCATCTGTCCCATCTGTTCTAATCTGTGATAGTAGATAGTAGTATTGTGGAAGGTCAGAATCTTTTATCTTCGCGTAGGTATATGATTATAATTTCAAACGCGTGCTATATCTGCCTAAAATAAAAACGTAGCGAAGACAAAACAGTCCATTGAATATTTAAAAAATAAAAAGTCTGGGATCGATTCTAATGCCGAAAATATAGTTTTTAGAATTTTTGTCTGTTTAAAGCCCACCACAGACGTAGCTTTTCCAGTACGCACCAAAAACTACGCAAAAAAAAAACAAATATAAAGCAAAGTTTATGAGTATTAATATTATATATTATAGCTACGTCTCTGACGGGCGTAAATAATTACCACCCGATAGATTTCTTCAAAATTTGCATAAAGTTTTATAAAAATGTGGCTGTTAGGTATTTTAGTATATTGTGTTTTTTTCCGACTTCGACGTGAACGAAGTCGCGGGCAGAAGTAGAAGTAGATAGTAATTAATAAATCACGCATTGACAGCATGATTACACAGCAACATGATGATGCCATCAAAGACTGAAGGATTAGGCATGTCTTATCGTTATCGGTGTTATCGCCCGCCGTCAACTACTACCGAGATTGGTGTCTGGCTCATATCGTCATCATACCTATGAAATTAATAATCCAAATGCCGCATGTAACCGACACTAACACTCATGAAAACGTCTAGCGAATGCTGCGCCAGCGCAATAATCACTTACAAATTTCTTGTTTTTCTTGTAAAAAAAACTACAAATCCCTTTTCTTTTTTGCATTAATTTAATATACCGGATAATTTGTGTACAAATTTACGCGAACAATTCCGATACTAGAAATTTCTTGTGTTAATAATTCTGAACATAATTCAAATCAAAGCTCAAGGATCTTGAGCAAGAGTAACTTTGAATTATTGTTTCCGCATGTGGCATGGATCTGTATGTTAATTACCGGAACCTATTGACTGTAACAGGGTCGACTAGAAAATAGAAAATAGAGAAATGAAATGAGAAAATTATAATTTATTTTCCTACATACAAACTAGGTAGGTACCTCGTAAGGAAGTCCTCAGAAGTGCTTTTACCCTGTAAGTTAGCTGTGCTGTATAATAATTTGCCATCTCAGTCAAATAAATACACTCGAGAGCAATGAATCCGGCTATCTAATTACGCAACACATTTTCAATACAAATTTGAGTGGAATTGATATCATTTAAACTGGAAATTGAAAAATTTGACAGCTTTCGTATTACGTAACTCTAAAATTTTTGATATCAACTGCAGTCTGAATGAGGCGCTAAAGAGTGAACGATACGCGTCTAAAAAGGCTATAATTCGAATTACGTAACCATTTTGACAGCGCTGAATTGGTTTAAAATCAGGGAGTAATTTGTTTCTTCTGTCAGTTATAATAGAAGGCAATGTACTCCTCGCATTTGATTTTCTTTGTAATATTTTTGGGATTTACTCGTATAATCTCCTTAATTATTACGAAATTATGTAAGTGAACATCGTTTTAATAAATTGTGAATGTGTTTTTGTGTAAAACCTCAATGATAAATCAATAATAGTGATATATTAAAATAATATCGAAGCGGTCGATAAATTAATAATATTGTGAAAATTATCCGCCCATAAGACGACCCACTGACCAAGTTCTCTTCTGTTACAACCTACTAAAGATATATATTATGAAATTTCAGAAACGAGGTATTTTATTGAAAGACAAATTCGTACCTCGTACTGTATCCATTGTACTGAGCATAGAAGACAGTGGATTATGTAAGGACATCAATGAACATACCACACCACCATCTAAGGTACATAAGTAGGTAGTAACAATATTCTTTTATTTCTAAGTGTTGAACATTGAATGTGTGTTTAGCACAATGTTTTATTTATCTAAACATACATACGTGATACGTTGGTGACTACGAAATGCACCATCAAACATAAACTTTCATACATTTAATAAAGTCATTGAACCTAATAATTGTTGTATTCATTGAAGTGTTTAAGGGAGAGGCCAATTAGAATTTATTTTGTGGATGGATGTAATGGATCATGGAATATACATAATATAGAAGATTTACTTAAATTCTTTTTTTTTTCAGGTGTCAGGCTCAACTTCATTATTGAGGAAAAGTATAAACTCTCATGCGCTTACAGCAAGAATTAGCAAGCAGTACATACATAATCCATGATGAATTCCACAGGAATACATTAAATTTCACTAATCCTTACAATATATTTTCCAATTTCTTTTTGCCCCATGTGTAAATATTTCATAAATGTGAATAAAGGCTATTGTCAGTTATTGTTTGCTTTGTTTTCCATAATTTATTTCGCTCTATTTACTGAACCTACTGAAAATACATACATAATATCACTGTTTCTCTGAAGAGTTGGGCAGAGGTTTGCCTGTACACACACATTTCACCAGTTATGTTTAAGTCCCATGTAATAGGGGACGAGCCTATTGCCATCAACCGGGCACTACTAAGAAATTCCAGGTGGAAAAACCCAATAACACTATGCCCAACCCAGGCATCGAACCCAGGACCTCATACTCAGCAGTAGCTCTTGCGACCCCTAGACCAAAGAGACATAATTTTATTAATTGTTGTGTTAATGAAAAAAAAAACTTCAATTCTTAAATATTTCATAATAAGTTATTTTTATTTGTAGTTTACACTGTTATCATTATCAATTAACAAAATAGGAACATACATTTATATTACTGTCATTCAAGACTCAACAGTTTTCTAAAACAACAATTATATTTCAAGAACTATCTTCAGTTTCTAAGTAGCAACGCAGCAGGTGCCTTCATTCATGCTGCCTTCATGTCTTCGTAGGTGAAACTTCCCAGGAACTCTACAGTTTTAAAACAAAATCATATTATTTTCTGCTCAAATAAAGTACTTAAACATTATGGGGTTTATTTATAAACGTTACTTAAAGTTAAGTAATGATTAGCAACTGTATAACCATACATTTTTGACATTTGAACGTCATTTAACTTTAAGCAATGTTTATAAATAAACCCTGTGGCAAAGTAAAGTAGGCATTCATTGGGCCCATGGCTGGACAAAAGCCATTAGCCTAGTTATTGCTGCTGTTTGTATAATTTCTTCTTTACTTAGGGCTGATTTTTCAATGTCCAGATATTTTGTAATACTAAATTATGTAAACATTAGTTAGGTATACATAAAATATAATTATGATGTAGAAAGTTCGGCCAAGGAAATAAATATTCATAATTTTATTATAAAGTAAGTTGCCTCACTTGATTCTTAACTATGTGACTAAAAGCTTACATTTTCATTCACAGCATTTTTGCCATCTAGCCATCCAACTTCTTTGTTAGGAAATTAAGAAGATTCATGTTGGGTAGTGTTCCATTCATGTATTTTCAGCTCTAGCACCGTCTGTGAAAATATTATGAATATGTTTTGTAGTTAGGTTATTGGTTACTATAGTTTATTTCAGCATGTAGGTACTTAAGTATGTACAAAAATATCAATTAACAATTTCAGTTAGAATGTGAGGTTGACGGACGTAGGGACTCACGTTATTCCTATTTCTATTGGGTTACTTACTTGTAGTGATAATCTCGACGTATTTTTCGCTATTGAGCAAAACAGTATTGATTTAATGAGAGAATTTTCCAGTTCATCCGGCTTACACAAGCCACAAGAAAAATGTTCCAAAACTGCCTAACTTAGGCCCACGTTTCTTAAAGGATATTAAATTAAAATTTGTAAATATAATACAATTTTGTGTTGTTCTCAGTGTTGCCATTTTTTTTCCCCGAGTGCTATAAAAAGAAATAAGATGAGACATTTTTTTTAATCCGTTCAACCGATTTTGACTTCTATTGCGTTGGTGACATGACAAATGGCAGCTTCAGTAAACACTTGGTATTGTAACCACTTTTTTGCTTGTTCAACCGAACACGAAACGGTTTATTTAAATGATGTATAATCTTATTTCAAATAGAGTATAGTTTAGTCACAATTTTTTTAATTTTATTTTTCTGTTACTGACATTCGGTCGCTGTTTTGGAGGTCCATTTGAAAATTTGAGAATGAAAATAAAACAAAAGGTCAAAGTATTTTTTTAAACATCATCCAACTTAATCTACAATAATTAATGAAAAAGTTAGTGAAGATGTTTGAATGTTTGTTAGATCTATACATAACTTAGGCATAACGGCAGATTTTTTTTACCCCGGTAGTATTTTCCCGTGAAATATTTTTTAGAAATGACGTCGTTTTGCGATCACTACTCGGGCGGAGCCTCTGATTGGTTTCAACATATTCATCATGGTGAACAGTTTTGCCAAAGCAGCGTTCGAATCTGCAGTGGTTTCGGCATTTGAAAGAAATACATCGTAAAATCACTGACACAGGTTTTAGACAAACAATAAAACATGCCATTATCTTGTTATTTTAATATTTTCTCGAGTCAGTTTTAGTAATTGATTGTATTGTTTTCTACAAATTGAATTAAACTAACCACTAGACAAAACCACCAGCCACTAAAAGCAACCCGCAATTTCAAGCAATTTCTTCGCCAGTAGGGGTGTCCAAACCCCCAGGTTTAGTGGAAATCCCACTAAGTTGACAACACTGCTTTTCTACGATTTTGTCATTGGCCACAGATAAAAAAAACCGGGGAACGGAAACGTTTTGTTACGCATTTCAATTATGGTAGTTTTTGATAGAAAGTGTTTTAAAAAATGGTTTTAAATATTTCGGCAATCATTGTACATTTTCATCTATAAGCACTAGTAGAGCATCAGTTATAATTAAAATTAAATTAAATTAAAGCACAATAATTTGGAAATTAATCATGCCTATATGGTGGAACAAAACATATAAATTAAAGACGTATAGCCGTTTTATAAGAACAACCCTATTCAATTTCGGTCGATTGGTAAAAAATGTTTATCGTAATTCCAATTATGGCATGCGATTTAAATTGGACTTGGTTTCGATTCGGAATTGATATCAAAAATAAAATGTGTTGCGCAATTAGGCTGCGGGTCACTTAAAGAATCCTAAAAATCTCGGAAACTAAAAATGCTAGGTTAATGCAATAAATTGTATTTAATAGACAATGTAATACTCCTTAAATGAAGGTATTAAAACTTCTTAGTTATTGTAAAGTTATATCATAAAAAAATCAAATTTGAAAAAGGGCCACTTTCGAAGATGGAACTACGAAATTACAGCATTTGGTTTTGCTTTTGTTTGTAATCTGTCATTTATGTGGGTACATAAACCATGTTGATAGTGCTCTATATTCATTATTCAAGCTGAAATTATGTCGCTTACGCCTGAAGAATGCACCAGAATACTTACAATGCTGGAAACCGGCCGGAGTCAGCGCGATACAGCCAGGACTGTCGGTGTGTCGCTGTCAACAGTACAAAGAGTTCTCCGACGTTACGAAGAAACTGGTTCTAACCTACGCAGACCAGGAACGGGCAGAACCAGGTGTACCACAGCACGAGAAGACCGATACTTGGTGAACACCATGCTTCGAAATCGCTTTCTTACAGGAACTGAACTCACAAATCAGTTTCGACGCCTCGGAGGAAGTAACCCAAGTGCATGGACAGTAAGACGTCGGCTTGCTGAATCTAACTTAAAACCCCTTAGACCTGCAAACGGCCCTAAACTGGAGCGTGGGCATCGTATTTCAAGACTAAGATATGCCCAGAGCCACGTAAATTGGAGTATTGAAGATTGGTCAAAAGTTATGTTCTCCGACGAATCAAAATTTATGCTCTACAAGCACGATGGAAGACACAGAGTGTATCGAAGACCAGGGGAAAGATTCAAGCAAGCATGCATCGAAGAAAAAGTAGCCTACGGTGGTGGGTCTGTACTTGTGTGGGCCGGAATTTCTTCTGAAAGTCGCACAGAGCTGGTGATCATAGAAAACGGCTCTTTAACTAGCGAAAGATATGTGGAAGAAATCCTCAATGATCACGTTGGTCCATTTATGGCCAATTTAGGTGAGGATGCTATATTTATGCATGACAATGCCCGACCTCATACAGGTAGGATTGTGAATGACTACCTTCAAGAGATGAACATTACTCGTATGGAGTGGCCAGCGCGCAGCCCGGATATCAACCCGATCGAGCATGCTTGGGACGAGCTAGGCAGATGCGTAAAACAACGAAACCCTCCCCCAATCACGCTTCGTGAGCTCAAAATTGCTCTCACAGAGGAATGGGAGAATATTCCCCAAAATCGTATAAGGAACTTGGTGTACAGCATGCCAAACCGCGTAAACGCAGTAATGGAAGCACGAGGAGGCAATACGAAGTATTAAAATTCAAGAAAATCGTAATAAAGTTCAAAAATTTCATGTTTCCTATTTTTGTTTTAAGGAGAGATCAGCAGTTTTTTTCTTTATGTAATTTTGTGTTAATAAAATGTATGGTGACTCATATTTTTTTAACTTTCATTTAAGGAGTATTACATTGTCTATTAAATACAATTTATTGCATTAACCTATCATTTTTAGTTTCCGAGATTTTTAACATTCTTTAAGTGACCCGGATTCATTGCTCTCGAGTGTAGGTACCCATAAAATCAATAATTATAATATTGTACCTACTAACTTTTGACCGCGTGAATTTATCAATACTCAATACTCAATAATTTATTGCATTCCACAACGTATATTCAAATAAATTGGAGCGAGAGGGCGTGTCAGACTCTTACTGACTAAAACACACCCGTGTTCCTTCAGTTGCCTGTACCTACGTTGCCAGACCCCACGGTATCCCTTTCGGACTTTCCCGCAACCCCAGCAGGCATCGGTTCTGTCGGACCCCTTCAGTTGTGCTTACATCTCTTTGAGGCGCGCGTGGAACACAACGCGCCGTCGACCCGGGCCTGGGTCCTTATCGGACGGCGAGCTACCCATTGCTCACCGTCCGCAATCCCGCGCCTACGGTGGCCGCCCAGGGCGTCTCGTGCGGCGGCTAGTGGCGTGAAGGCGCGAAGTTTGCCTCTCCCTCACGCGTTCCGCCTCCTCCTTCGCGAGCATTACTGCTTCGTAGAAGGAGGAGGTAACGGCCTACCAAGCCCTCTCGCTCCGTACCACGGCCAGGGACCAGGGGCAGCACGCGAGAGATCACCGCCACCGATCGCCTCCACGAGGACACGACAATGCTCTGCCCAAGCCAGTATTTCATTACTCTATTAAAAGTTATTTTTCAATTGAAAAGTTAAGTTTGTCCTTCAATCCAGATTTGTAAATTCGGGCAGCCGAGCAAGCACGACTTTGAGACGGAACCCTCAGGGTGCCAGTCCTACTCACACTTGTCATCCGGTTTATTCAAACAAATAAAACAGGTTTATAAAATGCCTTACTAATACTAATTATTCATTTTACTATTATTCTCACCATTAATCTGTAACACCTTTTCTAGTGCCGCCATTGAACATATAATATAGTAATAAATTTTGACAGAGTGGACTGATTTTAATGAAATAATGACTAAATGTTAATTCAAAATACGGACTATATTTCCAATCCTTAATTTTTTTTGAAAAGAAGACAAAAAAAATAATATTATCTACATGTGAATTTTAAAATCATCCCCAATTATACACTTTTGGGGGATGATTTTACAAAAACACTGAAATGCGTAATTCTTTATTTCTAGAGTTCCCATACGTACCTGCTTTCACCCCCTATCAAAGTACCCTATGTCCTCTATCTCCTTGCCCAATTTTATCGAAATCCGTTCTGTGGTTTAGCTGTGAAAAGGACATACAGACAGAAAGTTACTTTCGAATTTATAATATTAGCATGGATGGATTTCATCAGACTCCGATTATTGATTCAATACATAAAAAAGTAGTCGATAAATTATTTTTATTCCGGAATAAGATAAGTACCCAGGTAGGTACCTACTATTGGAAGGACTGGAAAATAAACCTTGAATTAACAAACAGGAACTAGGTAATTATTGTAGCATCTCGATCATAGAGACTTATTTACACGTATGCAATAATTATATGACATATTTACATTATGCCTTTTATAATAACCGACACTAAATTGCTACGCCTAGAATTATATGCTGAATACATGGTAACAGTTTGCTACATTAGGTAAGCCTAGAAAGTTTTTATAGGTAGGTATTTCACACATAATTAAATTTGCAAATATACCTAATGTTACATAAGTAAGGTACCTATACATTCATTTTTTTTAAATAAAATTATTTCTGCAAGTGTGACCATTTTAGTTAGGATGACAATACAGATTTGACTGGAGAAGAATCTTGGACACCAATCAATTACCAAATGAGGAATTTAACATCATTGCCCTCATTCAGGCGACTCCTCGACGCGGATCGGTAATCGAGTGTAACTCACTATCTCGATGACTCTCGTTCTTCTTCTTTTCGTGTGGTTAAGTGACTAACCTGGTGTCAGAGTTTTAAAACCGCCCATGTGCTTCTGACTTGGCTTCACATGCCGTCGAGAAATATCTCTCAGGTATACTATAACACTACTTTCGTTGATTACAAAGAAATTAAGAAATATTACTTAATTTCTAAGTAATAGACGTTTATTCCCAATTTTATTTGGTCATGAGGGCTCAATAGATTGGTTTTCTACGCCAGAAAAATAGTAAGACGGTAGGTGTTGCAGCGGTTGGTTAACTGAGTAAACAGAAAGTAGTTAAGAAGCGTGCACGAAATCGAGTGATTTTGATCAATTTTGTTCATTCGTTGTGATAAAGGGAAAAAGAATTTAAACACTATTTGTGATTTGAAAAGTAGAGTTCTTTGATTTGCATGTGGCTGAAAGGGTTTTTTCAAATAAGTTAAGTACATACCTATTCATGGAAAATCACAAATATTCGCATTAAGTTTTCCGAAAAATGACGCGTTTGATAACTTTTTTTCATAAACTACTTTTGATTTTGAACGTTTAAAAATATCATCAACATCGTTATATGGTCTACTTCCATGTGGCTGAACCACTTTGTTCAACTTCAATACAAAATATAGCAGAATAATAATGTTGAAAAAAACATTTTTATTTAATAACCCTTTCAGTGGTGTATTTTTTTCTATTATTTATCAAACCATATCAAAAAATTTAAAACATCAACATTAGTCTAAAGCTATCCTTGAAATAAAATCAAAATTTTATTTTATGATTATACAATATCTTCATTAAGTAAATCAGAGGCGAAATATACCATATTTTAGAGAGCGCAAGTGATGTAACTATTAACAGGTGCTGTGACTGAAAACTGTACGTTTATACTTACATAGACTTAATTTTTAAATTATTTGAATCTTTCTTACAATTTACATAAGTTATTGACGAAAAAGGGCTTTTTTCGTGCACGGAAGCCATAATGGTAAATACAACTAAAAACCCTATCCGATCCGTGAGGGTATTGTTAGGTATCGTACTAAGAGTTTATTTATGTGGAAATTTTCAGGAAAAATTAGCAATTTTACCGGGTTATTTATTACATGGGCGCGGGCGGCCGTCATTTAGCGGGTGTCTAAAAGTCATAACTTATGATGACCTCTGTTGAAAATTTGCCAATTTTAATGGTAATTTTGGTAGGTACTAAAAACGTGATATTTAAATAGCAATAACTTTTTATTTTCAATAGGTAATAAATTATATTTTGTTAGCTATGTGCCCCTTTCGGATCAGACAGGGTTTTTATTTACATATTGTATAAGACAACAGGTAGGCGTAGTGACATAGTGGAAAACACGCGAATTAAGAGGGAATAGGGACTGCGAGGAATTTGAAAAATAGGTATTTGAAGAAACTATTGCCGTCGCGCTGCGCCTGAAAAACCGAGTTAAACCCCGTAAAGTGCGATAGGGACAACTGCAGCTCAGACCGATTATATCACAAAATTTTTGACGAAGACGACGTTTGGCATTCTCCTAATTTCTCCTCGAAAACTAAGCCGATTTAATAATTATTACATTTAAATTTTAAGAAAGAGTATGTCTAGGTTCCTATTATTTTCTTTTATGCTAAAAACTTTTCCGAATTAGTCTGGTAGTCCTCTAATCACGGCGGTAAAAATGGGGCATTTTTGAAATTTTTGGAGGGTCATAGTTTCCTTACTTATTAATTGCTGAAAAATAGGAAATGACAGGGACATGCCTATAGAGACACAACACAAAAAAATGACAGCTCTAGAGGCATTATTCAAGAAGAAAAACGGGGAATACGTTTGTATGGAGAATCGCGTGCCCTGTTCCCTCTTAAGAGTTTTAGGTCGTATATTTGAATCCATGCAAGGCACTTGCACTTTGTGCCTTTGCTTTTATCACCGCGGCTCTAAAATCAATGAAGGAAAAAATCGTGAGGAAACTGGCATGTCTTAGTATCTAAAATTGGAAGATATGTGACATCCACCAAACCGCACTGGGTCCGCGTGGTGGAATAATGGCCCACGTACTGCATATATGTGCATAATGTGCATAAATGGCCCGCTCTCACAGTGAGAAGGCCTACGGCCCAGCAGTGGGAACATTATAGGCTAGCCTATTAACCTATGCTATAAGACAACTAGGTACATTAAGTATGTACAACCAAGGGGCCTACCACCACCTCACACAACAACTCAACAGTACCTATTATTATCTTAACTCCAGTGTGGAAATTGTCAAAGGGTTTCCCTTGATCCCTACGCTCATCGTTGCCGGTACTTTTACCCATTGATTTTGTACGGTTCACGTACAATTTATTAAACTGCATACGCAGCAACCTACTTACTTTATTCACTTATAATATCGTGAAACATATTTTTAAGTTAGTTGACAAATTACTACTATCGCGAGCACTGCGGATTAGCATCCAATTTTTACTTGTAAATCGGGCTACTTAATAAACTTTTGAGTGTTACTAGAATCCGTGGTTTCCGTCAACTCACCTAAACTAACTCTAACTACTTCTAGTGAGCGAACTAAGTATAACTTATTGTACAAGTGTAAGGTGCCTGTTACTTCCAGACCTTTACAGATTTTAAACCATTCACTTTCATACATCTCAAGATTATAAACATTTAATTTAAACTTATTAGGTAGCTGTTTACTTACATTAGCATGATGATGAAATACATTAAGCTGAACGTGGCGGGTGTGATAAGGGGTAACCGGCGCAAACCGGCTGCGGCGGCCCGTCCGCCTGCCCCCGGCGGACTTTGCGATACGGACAAGTAAACACGTCTACTTTGACGACACGGGAACAAGCACATTGCTATAATTATACTTGCTACAATGCTAATAAGCCATAATGGAATTATTGGTGTGTGCCCATAATATCCACAAAGTGATCACAATTTTCCGGCTCTAGTAGGTATAATAGTGCCGGAAAATCGTATCTCGTTGAGAGAGACTTGATCCATCAATGATAAAAACAACGCTACAGAGCACTTGTGCACTGAAAGTGATAGGTCTTCTTCTTCGTCGGTTCGATGGCACGGCTCAAAACTTCATCGTCGCATCGTCGCTTGCATTGTCGGTGGCAGCGCAGAGGTTTTCTTGAGGGAGCAACCTTGAAAACGCCCTTGACACGGGGCTGGGCCTACTTTCGTCTCTTAAGAATGCCCAGCTTTTCTACTGGTTTGGATTGATCAAACTGGTCCTGTTAGTTTCGGGAAACTGTGCCAGAACAAATAACGTAATTATTAAAGTGTTCGTGACTCTTAATATAACCAAGGCGTCCTATATTAGAGCAGCATTTGACAAACTACTGCAGTCTTTAAGTTCAGCGAAGAATTCACTGGGATTATGGCCATGTTGCGGAATGCACTGGCATTTTAAGCTTTTAGTTACCAATAATCTGTATCGCAGCTCATTTTCTAGGAATTGTAACTTGAGGTTTAGCCCATATAATTACATACATATTGCAAAATAATCAAATATCCAAAAGCTGTGGAAATAAATGTTAGGTATCGATTATGAATACCTAATATTCCAAATAATATGACCTTGCGTAGACATATTTATATCACAAATAAACTGAACATAATACGTTCACCTAAATATTTTACGATACTAAAAAAATTAAATTTGCCCTCAATAGAATAAAATTTCTTATTTTCCCCAAAATACATAAATCGTCCATAAAGATTTAATGAAGCTATTAATCATTGCACACACCGGTTTCGTGGCACATGGTAGGTATATTTTTATTAAGTCCTTCATAAACTTTAGCACTGAGACTGACTTAGCGTTGAAGACGACAGTGGTGATAAGCGAACCGGCCGTAACCGGCGCACGCGCCGCGCGTCGGCCGCAGGGGGCCGAGCGCGCTCACACGCGCCTGTCACGGACGCGTACACACTAATTGAGCACACGCACACAAGCACACACTACCACTGATAACATTATCACTCGTTTTAACAAGTATTCAATGACGCACAGTTTTGCAGTGTATTTGCTCACGGTGCAGTGCAAACGTAGCGTTAGGTGCCTTGTCACACTGCTTAATGTTGCACAACAAATATGCTGCCAGGAATTTTCAGGAAATTGAAAATGTTTCCTATAATTTTTTGGTACCGCAGCTTCATTCTTCCAAACGTTTGGCAGACTTAGCCGAACTAAGTTCAATAACTAAGTACAGTGAAAACCGTTTATAACGACTTCGCTTAAAACGACGTACCGGTTAAAACGACGACAATTTTTTCTGTTTACTTAACATAGTATTTGGTTAGAACGACTATCGGCTATAACAACCGTTATCTGACGGTCCCTTCGAAGTATAGTTATACTCATCCTTGAAGTCACAATTCCAAACCTTCAACGCCAGCCCTTTATTAGGTAAACACCAGATTTCTGAAGAACATGCACCCGGAAATTCTGCCACCATTCCGAGTACAGTTGCAAAGCAACGTTTGAATTGTAACCGCTATCATAATAACATTGTCTGTATCATACATTTATGATACAAGAAGTTAGCTTTTCCCAATAATACGAAACAAGAAAGTACAAAGAAAATTTAATCTTCACCACATCTAAGCGGCGACAGGTGTAGTGTTAGACGTGTTAGTTCGTAGGTAGGTGTCTAATCAGTGAACCGGCTAACCAGTCACGTCCACGTGATAAGATAAGCCTACCACGATGTAAGCGGCTCTATGGGCCACCCTCATCACTGTCGAGCCACGCATAGGCACGAAAGTCACAACGCACCTAGGATTTTCCGATAACCTAGCTGTTGTTATATCATTATCAGACAGCTAGATATATCTGTCCTTGCGGATTTGGATCAAAATTGAGGTATTATCTGGAATATTAACTTTCAGGCATAAAGGTTTTTTTTACGACCCAATTTCAGCTGCAACATCGATTTGTCTCTCAAATCTGCGGTTGTTATTGAAATTAATTTCACGAATAGAAATGATGTAACGTTACATAAACGTTACTACGATGTGGTACTACGACTGTGGTAAAGTTGTTTGATACAAGTAATGCCCTAGATTACCTCAATTCAAAATTACACTGCCCGCAGCCCGAGCAGGGAATTTACCCCGTAACTCCACGATCATAAAGTGCTCTTGTGACAAGACGGATAGGTTTTATCTTAGATACGTGGCTCTTGTTAGAACACGCTGGAATCACGGTCGAATATTCTGAAGAAATAAGCCTACTAGGTACTAGATCAATACCTACGTATTAGGTACACTACGTACAAAGATAAAGGTTAGTGTCAAACTTTTGACTGATATCTATCGCGAGTTATTTTTAGGTAAGTTAGGTTCTTGGTAGGTAGGTACTTTGCTGGTAGGTAACATAAATAGTAACACCTGCAGAGCTGCATTCACGTAATTTCCCGTAGATAAGTAGATACTTGAGTCTATCCACTTTAGACCGCTCTTCAATAAAGTGAGCTATTAGATCATTTCATACTTTATTCATAATAATACCAGCCTATTTTTGTCCTACTGTACTGGGCATGAGAAGAGGCCTTCTCATATACAGAAGGCACGAGCATTGATCACCACGCTTGCTCAAAACGGGTCTGGCGATTTCAATACTTATTATATAGGTATACATATGTGTCCAGATTTCCTCACGATGTTTTCTTTCACTGATGTCAGTAATGTCCAAGACAAACAAGGACACAGTAGGTAGTCATAATTATATTTAGAGTACTTTTTTACAAGTGCATAATATATGATAGTGAGATATTTTTTTACTATCTAAATCCTCTTGTAAACACTTTTCTTTCCGAGATCTAAGTTCCGCCTATAAATACGTGATAGCCACCACGACACATAAACGCTTTGTTCTTGAAACAACTGTCCTGAAGGCGATTAGTAATGAGATCGTCAATAAGAACCAGTAAGAGGTCGCTTCACACCGACACTGCCATATCAGTCACCTATTGAACCGCGGCCTATCGGACCGGTAATAACTGGACAGCAGCCGCGGCAGGCGGCTTCTGATAACGCTCCCACATGCACAAGTCGCTACGTGAGGTTAATGATACAACCCGCTCAAGCCAAACTAACCCTTATTGCAACGGACCTTTGGGACCAAAAAAGTTTGAAAAAATCGTTAATTTTCATAAAACAGAAAAAACACGTCACCTGCTCACTGAAGGGAAAATTTCGAAAAATGTATGGAGGTATCATGTTCGCGGGGGACTCGCCCTCTTATCAGCGCGTTGTCACTCGCAGACGTTTTATAAGTAGGCGACGCGGGCGCCCGCCATCATTGTCCGTAGCGACCGCGCGGTGACCACATCTACTTTTTTTGTTAGAAGTTTCTTAGTGAACAAGTGTTGATGATGTTAGTGTTTCCGGCTTGGAGGTCGGATTTACCCCGGGATGGGTGCAGGGTGCCACGGTGGATGCCTGCCGAGAGGTTCGCTCCCTATTTTGCGAGACCTGTAGCTTTGCCGCCACTTCCACCACAGGTTCGATATTTTTTAATTGAAAATATTCAACAGACATAAAAATAACATGTTTTGGCAACAAAACAAAAAAAAAACATTAAAAATCAAATGTTAAAATAAGTATTTTTTTTTACAGTTGGAAGATGAAGATTCATCCGGTGGTTCGTCCCCTGAGAGGAATTCTTCTGAAACAGTCGACAACGTCGAGGGTGTGTGCCTGTGGCGCGGCTGCGGCGCGCAGTTTCCGACCGTGGCGCGCCTGTCCGCGCACGTCGCTCGCTCACATGCGCTTGCACATAGAGATGGACTCTTCTATTGCGGATGGAAAGGATGCACAAGGCCACAAAGAGGCTTCAATGCACGGTTAGTTTCTTACTTTTCGTTAAAAACAAGAAAAGAAATTTGAAACATCTTGAGTATTATTATGGTTTCGGAGCATTTTTACTCATTATTTTTTGTCAACAGGTACAAAATGCTGGTCCACGTACGAACACACACAAATGAACGCCCACACACCTGCAACCAGTGCAACAAGAGTTTCTCCAGAGCTGAAAACTTGAAAATTCATCTCAGATCACATTCTGGAGAGAAACCTTACGTTTGTCCATATGAGGTAAATATTTTGTTCACTTCAAATGTTACGAACACTAAAAAAAAATAACCGAAAAATACCAGAATTTTCAGACATCTGTTAACAGTAAGTTTTAATTCTTTATTTTTTTCACCAGGGCTGCGGCAAAGCGTATTCAAACTCAAGCGACCGATTCAAGCACACACGCACACATGCAGTCGAGAAACCCTACTGCTGCAAAGTCCCCGGCTGCAACAAGCGCTACACAGATCCGTCCAGTTTGAGGAAACATGTCAAAACCTACAAACATTACACCACAGAGCCAGTCACAAGGCGAGAATCATCAGACGAAGTATACAGCCCCGACACGTTCTCACCTTCAAAGGAAAATAGCTCTTCGTACACTGTTATAGAGCCCACATCACCAATACACTCTAGCAGAGTGTACAACCCACCCGTCAGCTCTCTATCACCGACGCTACCGACGTACACATACGCGCCCATGCTGTCAGACTCCGTCCCCACAACAGTGTCCTACCCTCCCATGGATCAAGTCACCTATATCAGGCCTCTTGAACCTATTTACCCAGTAAGAATTCCAACAAGTGAAATGTCTTACATGGAGTATACGCAGATGTACGAGCATGCGTACAGAAACTATTACTCCAGTACACTTACCTACCCAACACTGGGATCAAGTATTAGTGACAAAGTGTTTACTTATGAAGACCGACCTCGATTGGAAGAGGTTTCACTCAAAAAAGTGGAGGAGAGTCCTCAGATATACAGGTCAATGGAGGAAGAGATGCCTTTGAACCTTATTTGCTCAAAGCGACGTGAATACACTACTATTGAAGAACTAGTCAGACGCTCAGACTTACCTTTAGATTTAAGTACTAAGAGTTAATATTTATTTTTAATAAACTTATTTATACCTACTTTTTGATTTTCATTCATTTCCATAGACCATTCGCTGTTGTGCAAAGCTATGAAGTATATGATAAATATTAGCACCTGTTTGGTATTGTTCATCATATTCAGCACATCTTTATCAAAGTCCAAACATAGTAGATACGGGACTAGACACACAAGCGGATTATTTCATTATCAGATGACAAAATAAAACTCATGCATTCAAAATACAACGAGATATTAAACTAATTGATTTCTATCAGCACAATAAGACGATCGACTGTTGAATATTTTTGTCAACTGGAAAAATCTGGTGACTGTAATTAGGGTTCTGTACCAAAACGGTAAAAAAAAAAAAAAAAAAAATTGATGTGGGGCTACTAGGGTAGGTATATCATATGAAAGAGCGCTATTTGCACATTCTCAAACATTTCTTTTTTTTTTAGGCCGCATATTTTACGAAAACTTAAAAAAAAAAAACGGATATAAAGGGGAGAACCCTTTATCTCCGAAGTTTTCATAGAGAAAAATCTAAAATTATTCTATGTGATAGAAGTTTATGTAAAGATTACAGGAAAAATAAAACGATGTCTCTAAATAGCACACTTTCATATATCATCAACAAAATTAATTTGCAATATTCTACACCGCAATGCTAAAATTCTCTGACGAATATAGGCCTCGCTGAAGAAAATTTGCGGTTGATAAACGCAGTCGACGACCAGCGCGGGCACCCAAGTTACTCCGTGAGCATCGGATTGCTCGATTGAGTTTCACTAGAAATTTCCTATCTTGGATACTAGGTAACTCGACATAGATAGCGATCGTTTTACGACCGAATTCGGTCGCAGTCTTAATGGCGCTAGACGCTCAACATTGAGTCGAGACTGCCGCCCCAGGAGTAGCGTACTCTTCTCCGATGAGGCTCGAATTTGTCTGAATGGTGAGGACCGACGTCGGCAAGTGTTACGAAGACCAGGGCAACGCTATGCCGACGTGTTTTTAAGAAATCACCCCTTATGGTGGAGGGTCCGTTATGTTTTGGGAGGGCGTAACTTCCAACTATCGTACCGAGATAGTATTCATTGAAAATGGCTCACAAAATGCTCAAAGGTACATAACAGAAATCCTTTGTCAACATGCATAACCCGCACTGACTGTAATTGGTGAAGATGCCATTTACATGGACTATAATGCTCGGGCCCACCGTTCTGGCGACGTAGGTGCTTATATGCAAGAGGTCGGTATCATTTGGATTGGGCAGCGCAGAGCCCCGACCTTAACCCCATTTAGCACGTCTGGGACCGCCTAAAAAGGCGAGTACGATCTGTTCAACCACTGGTTGAGTGGGAACACATTTATCTATTTTTATTATACTCGTTATTATTTTTTATTTGTGTTTTTTTATTAAAATACCATACAAATACTCGTAGTCTTAATTTAATTATCCCGATAAAAATATCCATTTTAACACGGCTCCCTGTTTACATTGACTAACACACCGATTCCAGGATTCAAGAGTTAAGGGGAGGTTTTACGAATTTGCCTGTTTTAAAATCAATTTTAAATGGTCAAACTAGTGTATTTGGGTCCTGAAAAAAAGATATGTCATAGATACATCCTTGTTTGAGGGATATTAAAGGTTAAAAACACGATAAATTGTAATTTGCTCGATCGAAAAAAAATCCGAAACAGGGTCGATTTCAAAACCATTTTTCGTTTCATTTCCTAATTACAGCACAAAACAATATGAAAATTGCATGTATGATGAGGTAATCGTATTTTAGAGGTTATTTAAAGATTGGATTTTTAAGTTTAATAGATAGTAAATCGGGTTAAATCGGCTCACGCTCAGAGTCCTGCGGGACGTCATCGAAGGTGGACCTGTGTCAAAATTTTAAAAAATACGCTCTCTCTGCAGTTGTTACAAAAAATCTAATAAAAGAAGAACACATTATATATGAAATTGCGACAGCTCAGAAAAAATATTTCGTTATTTTATTATAGTTTTAATTCATAACATTGTTTTCGAAAGTGAGATTATTTCTATGCGATATGATGACGTTTAACTGTCATCTTACAATAGTGCTAGACACATTACAAATTATTATCGATATATAATTTGTTGTCGTCGTTTATGAAGAAGTCTTTTTTTGATTTCTTAATCAGATTCATCAATGTTACTATATTCACTCTCTATCGCATTGTCTTTGCTAATATCAAATCCTACATTAATAAACACATCATATACAATTTGTCCGATTGTCGGTTGCATATGGAATATTTCAAACAACTATCACTCTCGCAAGAACAAAGAAAATTAAAAAAGAAATGGTGTTTCAAACAAAAGTGCTATACTAACATGAACAAATGTATGGAACACGATAAAAATCGTAATTATATTGTAATCAATTAAGAAGTAAGGAGATTAAATAAAGCACAGTGTTACTTTTCTTATTTCGTCGTTATATTTTCTCAACAAATATACTAGCACTTGTTATTATTACTAAATAATGTTTAATTTGCAACGGCGCCATTTATATTTTATTTATTAAAATGCGTAACTTCCAGAATCACTCATTTTACCAACACTTTAAATCAATTGATCAACTGATATGAAACTGACACAGATAAAACATAACACTCTTAATCAATTGAGAAACTGATATTAAACGTAAGACAAATAAAATATAACAATATTTTTCGAAAAGCGGAGCCAGCAACACAATTTTTTTCTTGAATCCGTGATTTTATCGTATTGGCTCAGTATGAACAACTTTCAGTTTTGAATACAAAAAGTCACTGTTTACGATATTTTATACGAAACTACTATAAACGATAAAATGTCGTTCTAAAATTTCGATGTCCTAAAATAATAGATTCGATAAAACTGTCCATACGCTTGGTATTAGTCAAATGTTTGTGTACCGGGCTATTAATAGGTATAATGAGACCTCCTCTGTTTGTGACAGAAAAAGATCTGGCCGTCCACGTAGTGTTCGTACGAAAAAGGTGGTCAAAGCAGTAAGGGAAAGAATTCGAAGGGAACAATTGTCTTACTGTTTCGAAAATAATAGGTTCGATAAATTATAGCTTGCTACAGCTATAATTTATCGAATCTATTATTTTAGGACATCGAAATTAGGTACGTCACTTGACAATAAATTATGGCAATTGTTACTTCGTAAATAGCCGTCAATATTTACGAATCTTCATGAGCGTTGGGAAATATCCAAAACAAAAAAATATGGTCACAGTATAAGCGAAACAGTAAGACAATTTTTAGCCCATCCAACTTAACAAAAATCCCGACGAAATAAAGATGAAAGTTTGTATGGAAATTCGCCATTTTTTTTCTTAAATTCACTTGATAAAATTCTTAAATTCACTGACAGACAATGCACAACCTAAACCGCTGGGTCTAGAAGCATGCAATTTTGCACAATAGTTCTTTTTATAACGAACGAAATTATGACTTTGATATTTTCTATCAAAATTACATTTTGCGTGACCGTTGAGATACCCAGTAGCACTATTATAATTTTAAACTTTCACCTTACTACCGCAAAGTCATGTTTATCTGAAACTAGTTTCTGTCCGTGACTTCATTCGCGTGAAAGTCATAAGACATCACACTATACTAAAATAACAGCCACATTTTATAAATCTTCACTGTACACTGTTTGTAGTTTTGGTCTCGGCGACCAAAATATACAGAGATTTAGGACTGGTGACGCGACTGGCTGGCTAGCTGGACTAGCGAGCAAGTGACAGAGTTATCCGTGTGAGAAGCAGCTCCTCCTGAGGTCGAAACGCGCAAGTAACACTCGTCAGTAGCAATTTCCCATTGCTTGCGAAGTTTTTCGTTTTAAGTGAATTATTAAACGTGTGCGTTCCTTCATATACTACCTAATGGCACAACACTGATACACGAACTGCTTCTTACAGATTATTCATGACTACCCCAGCTATCACTAAAAAAATCAGCAGTTTGTACAAGGGTGGCTATGGTTAGGTGACTGTTAATGAGATTTTTTTTATTGATTTTTATTAAAACCATAGATGACAGAAGAGGCCTAAACTTCATGTTTTTCGTTGTACGTTCTACGATCTCTCCCATAACAGTAGGTATATGAAAAGGAAAAAATGTTGTTTATTTTATAAATAAAATTAATTGATTGTCACAAAACAAACACACGCACGCACACACACAATACATTAGCCGATAACGACACCGACCCGACATCGACACGATATTGGCGATCAGATGATCGGATACGTTTAGTGCCTTGTCTTGTTATCGTAACCTATATCGTCGCAGACAGCGACGAAACGGACTGAAAACGCCCATTAGGTACACAGGACATTTTAAGTAATCATTTTAGTTTATGACACCGTAGGTCCCATAAAATGTAAACTTATTGAAAAAATCGAATCTAAGAAAAACTAGTTCAATTGATCAACTGCAAATATTTCATGCTGTGGCATGGATTTTCCGTGAAATGGTCGGCGGTGCATCGTAAATAGATACGTCACTCTGCATTTGGGGGAGGCGGAGGTAGCGTTTCAAAGGCCTACAGACCCGGAAAACCTCGCCTTAAAAATATATTCTCGTTGATAATAAGAAATTACTAGTCATTTATGCTAATGACATACTAAAAATATTAATATTATCCATAGAAAAGCCAATGACTGTAAGGTGCCCGATTTTTTTTTTGCGAAGGAGTGTATTTGATGGTACGGGTTCCTCAGTGCGCGAGTCAGACTCGCTGTTGACCGGTTTTTTTGTATTGAGATAGCTCTGATTTTGATGATATATACTATTTAAATTTATACACCAAAATGACTTTCAATTAACTTTATTCAATACATTCTCATACACTTATTGATGAAAACAAATACAGTACAGTAGGTAGAAAATGATATATTTTAGAAAATTAACTCTATTATTGAAAAGTCAAATCACACAGTTTCATCTTGTAAATATTTTTTTTACAATACAAGTATTTTATCTTATTAAAAACATGCATCCTAATGTCGTACTGGAGTAGGTAATTAAATTATAAATTGAAAAAAAAGGAATATAATTATGTTATGATTATGGAGTATCAAAATATCATATGTATACTTAAGCCCTGACGAGTCGGGACATGCCTTCAGCGATGGTACCGAGCGCCGCGAGGTCCTTACGAGCAGTGTCCAACAAGTGAGCCATACCTTTCTGCTGCATCGACAGGAACTGCTTGAAGTCTTCTTGTGCACCTATACACGAAGAAACTTATCAATTAACATCATGCTTATTATCTCAGAAAGAATAGACAGAGGTGTGCACCAGTTTCCTTTAAGCTCCAAGTAATAGGTAGGCGACGAGCTTGCTCAAAAACACAGACTCCGGGTTGCTACACAACAGACGTAAGAGCTAAGTAGTAAGTATTTTTTTTTTAAATTGAATGGAACTGAAGGGTTGGTGCTCACACGATATACGGTGATCAAGATGACATCCAATTCATGCACCTTTGGGTGCCGCTTTGAGCGCAGCAAATTTTTAAAATATTGATTTTTCGATATGTGATTTTTCAAATCTTTGACGTGGGGCTAAATGAAGTTTCCGATCGATTTAACTATACTATCGTTAGTTTATAGCCTGCTAATGATTTTTATGATGAGAATAATTAAAAACGATATTGATTAAATACTTTTTTTTTACAAAATTTCATACCAAGAACTAAGTAACTCATTTGTTAACCACCGTGATTATGTTTGAGTTATAATTAGATACTAATGACATGAGCGTTAATGGAATGCACCTTTGGGTGCCGCTTTCCACGTAGCAATTTTATTTAAAATAGATTGGTCTGCAGAACATTGTGGAAGATGGCTTTGGATTCTCCCATACGTTTTTTTCGCGACAAACTAAGCGCAGAGGCACTAAAGAACACATACAAATACTAGAATCGTCTTCGTCTGCCATAGTTTTCGTATACAAACTTTGCCCTGAAGCACCATCAAAGACCCACCTGCATAAAAGTGTCATATCATCCGGGAAAGATTCCACACGTAGGAATTTTGATGTTCCAACACTGCACGTCCGGTCTCCGGTCTGTAGGATGTTGACGCACGCTCGGTCAACTGGTAATGCCCATGTCATTAGTATCTAATTGTAACTCAATGGTGATTAACAAATGAGTTACTTCGTTCGTGGAATGCAATTTTGTAAATAAAAAAAAAGAATTTGATCAATATCGTTTTTAATTAGTCTCATCATAAAAGTCATTCATTAGCATAGCAGGCTTTAAACTAACGATAATATAAATAAATCGATCGGCAACTTCTTTTAACCACGTCAAAGATGAGACAAACTCCACCGACATGTGAACGTCGAAGCAATACAGCGCTTAGACAACACAAACATAGTGCGAAGACTAAAACGAACAAAATCCTTTGTTAGTGTAGTGTTAAAAGAGTAGAAATAATAGTGACAATGACACACATATAACACATGAACAAAGTGTTTTTATTATTATATGGAGTCTGATATAATAATAAAAACAAGAAAGTGAAACGGACTTGTGTATAAATGAACACTATTCTAAGTTTAAAAATAATTATCACTTTAAAAAATAATTTAGATTCAAATTGCTTATTAGTCTTACTAATCGATTACAATGTAGCCTACATTGTAATTAATTAGTAGGACCTGGTTCTTTATAATATAACATAAAAAAAAGAAAAAAAAAAGACTGCGATGTGAAAAATCAAAGGTGCATGAATTGGATGTCATCTTGATCACCTGGTATGGACCAATAACTCGTGTGAGCACCAGCACTTCAGTTCCATTCAATTTTTTTTTTAAACTTATGTTTTCTCCCATACAAAAAAAAACACAATACTTTTTTTTTCTCACTAATACCATCCATACGTTAATATGACGTAAACGGAGGTATGCCAGAGATTTATTTTATTTTATTGATAACTTTAAGTTTCTATGACTATGGAGCTCGATTTTCAGACCACTGTGCGGCGCGCGGCGCCCATACCGTTAATATCGAGACATCGCAACGCCGCTAGGCGGCAGAAATAGGTACACACGGCTACACATCATTTCACATCAAGCTATACATTTCCAGTTTATGCTAATCTCGCATTGTATAGGATTTCCGTACAGTGCGAGGTCAGCTTATACAGGAATTTTATAGCTTGATGTGAAGCCGTGTGTACAATAGAAGTACTTCCCTAGACTATAGACTGAATTTTTTATCGACTTAGTGTAGAATGAAAGAAGTATAAATCACCTAATCTTTAACGGCTGGTACTATAAAACCACATTACATAAAATAGCGTATTTTCCATAAGATATCTGACAACCGAGGCGCTCTATGCAAATTCAGAGATTTATTATCTCCTAGATCATTCTATATGTATAGCTTTCATACAAACATACATAAACTCACGCCTTATTTTCATGGGGGTCGGCAGAAACTAAGTAACGCCACCTGATACGATCCTTACTTAAAATATTATGTATAGCTGGTCCTCGCTTAAACGACCAGTCAATTCAGGTGACTTGTAAATTTATATAACATTTTACTCTAGCAATTTATTCAAATAGAAGGAATTAAGTTTTAGTATTAAGCATCTTACCAGGGTCCAAGTGATAACGTTCATGCGACGCGCCTGCGCTTGCGCTGCGTTGCAGTCGCACCGCACACAGCAGCTCATTCAGGCGACCCTAAACAAAGACGATAGTTAATAATTATAATCTACATTCTAAGTACAGACGCCAGCACATCAACCTACCACAAGACTGTCAAATTTTCCCAATAAACTTTGAACCTTATGCTATAGTAATAAAGTTGAAAATCTATTAAAGAAATTTGACAGATTGTAGTAGGTGGATGTGCTGGTGTCTGTACAAAGGAAAATAATAATTTAGGCGTAAGTTAGTCACTATATAATATTATGAAAGGACTTGTTGTCATATCAGGTCGATTAACACTTTTTTTTATGGGTGGGAAATCATCCAATTACCTCTCACGCTGGGTGGAGCGGGAGGGCGTGTCAGACTCTTACTGACTAAAACCCACCCGTGTTCCTTCAGTTGCCTGTGGCCAGGAGCCACGGTATCCCTTTCTCGCAACCCCCGGCAGGCATCGGTCCCATCGGACCCCTTCAATTGCTGACATCTCTTCGGCTATTGATTCCCGACGCCCAGGGCGTCTCCTCCTGCGGCGGCTAGGGGCGTGCGGGCGCGAATTTTGCCTCTCCCTCACGCGTTCCGCCTCCTCCTTCGCGAGCATTACTGCTTCGCAGAAGGAGGTGACGGCCTCCCATGCCCTCTCGCTCCGTACCTGGCGCGCTCCGTGGCCTGGACCAGGGCCGGACGCGAGGTCGATTAACACTTTATTATTACGCCAATGGGCGTTTAGTATCCCTCAAAGTCGATTAAGATAGTTCGGTTTAAGTAAGGCATCACACCAGTGTCCAAGAGCCAAGCTACTCTGTGGGAAAGCCGAAAACCAATCCATTTCAAAATCAAAACTAGAAATGGCTTTCTATGGGGTGTCTCATTATTAATAACCAAGTTATGTTATCATCACCAATGTAACTTGAATAACCCGTAATCAATCACTACAAAGGTACCTAAGACAAAAGAAAATTTGACTTGACAACTAGTCAAACGTTTATCGCTAATTTATATCAAAAGACAGTTCGTGTCAAAATCTTTATCTTGTTGAACAGATCAATCGCACCTAATTTTTAAGCGCCAAAGTGTTTCTTGTATCGTTAGGCGCTTTTACACACTATGGAAACTTGTTGACAGACACGTTTTTTCTACGGCGCGGTTTATACGCCGTACCGTAAAAGGTTTGAGTGTCACATCAGTATCACGCATGATTTGTTTAGATACAAAAGTTTAGCAGTGCGTGATAGAGATGTGATAGTATCGTGACACTTCGATACCTGCTTGTCTACCTCCGACCAAGCGTATCTAAGTACCGATTAATTAATAATAAATGAATTATGCGGTCATTGCGGTTTACCCCGCACGTTCATAATGAATCGTACAAAATAACTAGTTACAACCAGATTTATCGATTAGACAGTTTTTAGATTATTGGCTGTGCTGTCTAACAATAGGTAATAAGAATTATTGATTACCAGAGCCTATTAAACATGAAATATAACGCGCTGTCCCTGTCGGCTTGGAAACGTAAGGTACATTTTTCTGAGATTATCAGAATCTTCCTATCAGATACCATTATCTGTCTGGACAGTCTGCCCCGTTTCCAAATTTGCACGTTGCTGAGTTTGCCGACTTAGCCACTTAAGCTGATATGAGCCGTCGTCGAATGTTCGTGGCACCAGAGAGTAGAATAAGCCTGTTATTTTTCCACAGCAGGGCAAAGACCTTTTATTAAAGAAATTATGTAATTCAGAGGTTGTTCATAGCCCAGAAGTCACTTTATGGAAACGTGTAAATATAATAACGTAGCTTTCCATAATCATTGTATATGTACAAAATGATAAATGAAAATTTATTTTGCCAGCGCAGACAACCTTATGTACTTACATAGATTCTAATCAGTTTCATAGAACACACTGCCATAAGTCTTTAAACAATAGAACAATGATTTGTAAATTATATTTTAAAGATTCATCTAGGACAGAGGTAGGTATACAAGCGGCATAACCTACCTATATTGATTGGCTTATAAAACAATGAACATAAAATCACGCCTTGTTTCCCCGAATGGTTTGGAAAAGGCTTTAAAGGACCAAAACAAGAAAAACTGATTGCGCCACAAAGGGTTAATCAATATTTTCATCCTACCCATGATCATCTAAATACCTATTTATGTTATTTTATTCCGATCCTGGTCTTGCAAATCTACACAAAACTCTTTATTTGAATGCTATCCTAAAGGATATATTATAAAAATAAACGCAATTTGCTTGTTGAGTTACAATATAACAATTTAATCAGGTACTTTAAAAACTGATAAAAATATGGATTATCATCTGCTTCTAAAATGTTCCTCAATGGATGCTATAATTTCAATTTCATATAAATAGGTATCTCTTTTACATGGGAAACACCATTTGATCAAACAGGATACATACTGCCAGCATCGCTAAACATGTTGTTGCAATAATGTTACGAACTTTTGTTTCCCATGAATAATCAATACGAGGTTTTAGTATTATGATAAAATTAATAAGGTCCCATTTTAATAAGGTCAGTCTTATGACTCATCTTTGTTTTTTGTAAGCCTTAAAAGGAAAAATATAAACAGCATTATCTAATTGTACTGATAAGAATCACCATTATTATTTAATTTCGATATTTCTAAACCCCCAATCGCGAAACAAAATGCGTTCTTAGTGATTAAGCAAAAAAAGAGCCAATTTTACCTGTCTAAAAATAAAAGAGATTTGACATCACTGCTACCTCAAGATAGTAACCATATCTTGGTTACACTCGTTTCCTGCATGATAATCAAACCATTTACTTTTGATCCAAAGTTACAATCTAAACCAGTAATATCTAGTACTACAGACATTTCATAAGACTTTTATAGATACTATTAAATGACTCAAAGATATTAGAATATGAATACTTTTGCTTTATTCTAATACTCATAAATAGAACGACGACTCGTGGCAAAAAAAAATGCGTTAGGTAACAAGATACGTAAGTACACCATTGTTGTTCTTTGCTGGTGTTAATTATTGGTTTATCAACAATAGCGTAACACCGATATATCTACTTGTTATAACACTGTCTGGTGTCTGGAGATAAGGCGATAGTCACTGATAAGCGACCACGCGTAGGACGAGTGCTCCAAACATTTGGCCAGACAAGGTCGTTCTACGAGTATCGTTATAACTTTGCACTGCTGGCTTATCAGAATACAGTCTGATCCTGTGTGATAATTAAAATATGCTGGCTAAGCACCGTATGTATATATTAGAAACAGATAAGTAGATAATCACATGGAAAACCAATGTTACTTATGTGGAGTAGTATTCATGAGGCTTTCAGCACTTCTTTTTGTACTATGTTTCGAATATACCGGAATATTCTGGTTGGTGGTAGGGCTTGTTCTAAGTCCGCCTCGCTAGCTACCACCATCTTATCTAAGTCTGTCGCCATAACAACAATGTTAACAGCATTGGTTTCGGCAGTTCGAGGTAAGACAGCCAAAGTAAGAATAGAAAAAGAAGACAGTGAAGCTCGCTTCCACCTTCGGCCACCTTACTTCATCACTTACCATCAGGTGAGATGCAGGCCAAGAGCTTCCCTTGTGGATTTTAAAAAAAATACCACTCAGGTAGAATTTATCGAAAAATAGACTCAACATCAAATTTAAATTCACTAGAAATTATAAAAGGACTTCATTGATAAGAGTAACTAAGAGTGAAGAAATATTGTTATCATGACAGAATACAAGACATAAAGGCGACATTCCGAAGCGACTTAGCTTTATCTACTCCCCGTAGGCCATTTTATGTGAACACAGAGAACTTTTAACTACCTAATAATATATCCAGCCCCAACTAAAATTATAACATAACGCCTTGTTTCCCCGAAGGGTTGGGCAGAGGTGTACCTATAGTACACCCACATTTCGCCAGTTATGTTTAAGTCCCATGTAATAGGGGGCGAGCCTATTGCCATCAACCGGGCACAAATCTAGACTCCGGGCTGCTACTGAGAAATTCCAGAAAGAAAAACTTAATGACCCTTTGCCCGACCTGGGAATCGAACCCAAGACCTCATGTTCAGCAGTAGCGCTTGTGACCACTAGACCAACGAGGCAGTCAACTAACATTATAGTATTGAATTATCTATACTAATACTAGCTAATGACCGGCGGCATGCGTTACAATGCCAATTTTTAGGAACCTTCTCCGGCGCGCACGCAACAACTTACCAAAGTTTCATCCCATTCGGTCGAGCCATTTAAGACTTTTTATTTATTTATTTTGTTTTATTACTCACGCACGGCAATTGATTTATATAAATATATATATATAGATAGATAATAAAGCTGAAGAGTTAGCGCTAATCTCTGGAACTACGAGTCGGATTTGAAAAAATCTTGCCTAATTCCGGCGAGCCGACCAAAAACAAAATAAGTCAGAAAGAACTCTAAGCGAGAACGAAGTAAGAGAGAGGGCGGGCGATGCTATGCGACGCCTTGGATCGGGCGCCGAGGGCGGCCACCCGACGACCGAGCATAAACCGAGAAAAGCCGAAATGTAATTTCTTTTAAATTAAACGGCGGTGAACCAGCTAGTACATAAATATGTATAGATTTTTCTACAACTACCTACTGGGTACTCTTATCAAACTAGTTAAGAGTTACGACCTCGTTTATTAGATACGAATAACAATCTGCTAAGCCTACCACACAAGTCGAGGCTAAACAGAACAGGCGAACTTGCTTTAGTTTGGCCTGGTCGGATACATGCACGAAACAATTTCATCAGTTGTAATTGTAACAATTTGCTTCATTGCTCCCGAATGCGAATGAATTCAGAGTTAAGTCCTGAGCGAAGCTAGGGCGTGAAGACTAGAATCCTAAGTGCAGCGACGGATTCAAGCTCGCCCAAGACGAAGATACTTATCCCAAATAGTCCAGGAAAATAAGTTCAATTAAAGGCAAATCTGCTAAATAAATCCTAGTGAAAAATTATCAAAGGATTTATCTTTATTTTGTGAAAAGTCCATTGTTTAATATGTTTTCGCAGAAAATATCATATTAATACTCTACTTTTCATAACTTTTGCTAGGTAATTTTTTTGTATTAGTTTTCATACGAATTTTCAGTTCAGGTTTCAAATTCAAATCGAATTATTGACCAGTGTTACAATTAAATTCAGTACAGTACTTTGTCCGGCTAACCCCAGGGCTTTTATGACTTACATTAGGTTAGGTTATCACAACATGTAATTTGCCATTATCGAGCAGGTGATGTGAAAATTACAATATACCTACATCGACTGACAAGTACAGAGTTTAAAGTCCAAAAGTGATTATGATTTTCGTATTTTGTACTTACATTGTAAAGCGGCGGCGCGGCCAGCTGTGACGTCAGCTCGTGCAGGCGCGCGCGGGCCGCCTCCTCCTCGGGCCCCAGCGCGGCTCCCACACGACCCACCACCTCCCGCCGGGCTACCACCTGAGATACACATTTTATATTACTTTAAAGGCTCAGCCAACTATACAGTCAAGGAATTTGATTCGTAAGCCAATTGACTACCGACTTAAGTCAGTCGTAAATTATTATGTAAAATCATTCAAATATACACATTGACATTGTTGAAAATTATATACAAAATGACATGATTACTTTGTAAAGTATTATATTATTTTAATTATTGTGAATGTAAGGACTATGTGGATATTTTTTGTTCCCTTTCATTTTTTTTTCTTTCTCAGTTAGTTTTAATGATGGTCTGGCAGTTTGAGTAGTTTATGCGGCCTACCCAAATGTCCTTTCTTTCATATTGTTCGTTGAGTTGAGCTCCATGATTACTGACAAATGCTTGCACTGACTGGACAGGTCTCCTCAAGTCTGTGTGGTTCTTTCAAAAGACAATTTCAGACACTAATCTACATGGTCCTCATATGGCCTGACCAAGATTATGTCTGGACTTTAAAAGACTGTGACCTCTGTGTTTGTTTCAGCCTTTCTTTTCAGAGTAGTCAGATAGGAAACGCCGAACTCATCTAGCAATTTTTGATTTTTTTAATATGACGTGTAAAAGTGATTCCAATATCCTATTTACAGAATAAACAATTTCATTTCAAATCATAACTGCAATTCGTTGCCAGTTGTAATAAATGACTAGAACACGGTAAATTGACGTAGTGAGTCTAACTACTGCTCAATAACCGAGCTCCCTGACTCGGAACTGTAAACAGTTCCTCTGGCTGCGCGACGCGTGCTCACTGCACAGCTCAGCTATGCATAATTAATTCAGGAGTTTTGGAAGCTGGACCTTTTTAAAAAAATGTCGATTATAAATCTATTTAGACTACATACTTATTGGCTACAATAGTCCTGTCAATAATGATAGACTGATCCCAGTACAACGTGACATGGTCATTTTCGAGAACTGGGTCGGGCACATTAATACGGTACCCAAGTTGGTCCACAAGTTTATATTTCAAAGCAAGTTGCTGGTGAATAATCCTGGCTACTTGGTTATGTCTGTGCAAGTACTCGCCGTTAGCCAGACGCGAACAACCAGAGATATGTCTGATGGACTCACCCGGACGGTGGCATGCCCGACACACGTCAACCGTCCTGTCCGACCGAAAAGGTCACCGAAACGTAGCCAGGATACGGACGCTAGGAAATCTACAGCGGGCTCATGAAACGCCCGACATCTCTTTGAGGCGCACGTGGAACACAACGCGCCGTCGACCCGGGCCTGGTCCTTGCCGGACGGCGAGCTACCCATTGCTCACCGTCCACAGGCTCGCGTATACGGTGGCCGGGAATCGGCCTGCGATTCCCGACGCCCAGGGCGTCTCCTGCGGCCGCTAGTAGCGCGAGGGCGTTTAATTTGCCTCTCCCTCACGCGTTCCGCCTCCTACTTAGCGAGCATTACTGCTTCGCAGAAGGAGGTGGCGGCCTCCCATGCCCTCTGGCTCCGTACCATGGCCTGGACCAGGGCCGGACGCGAGAGATCACCGCCGCCGATTGCCTCCACGAGGACACGGCGATGCTCCACCAAGCCGGGCAGACCTCCACCGTATCCTCCGGGAGATCCACACAATGACACCCGGGCGTTTCCTCCCGCCTTATTCGGATTAGGAACCTCCCAAAACAACCAACCGATTTTTTTTTTAAATTAAAGTTCGCGAGCACATTCGCAAGCTGGCAGTATCATCACAACGGTAATGTTTTCCCATTGTTTGTCTTATTTGTGCTTATATTTATATATAATTAGGTGTATTTATTATATTTATAGTTTTTAATAGGTATATAATATGTATGTGTATTTAAAGAAATATTTTTTCCTCAATTCTCGCTATTGCACCTACCACTCTTTGTCTCTGCGTCACCCAAAGGTTGACTGGTAGAAAATGCCTATGGCATTAAGTCCGCCTCTGTATATTTATGAGCTTGAAGTATTAAATAAATAAATAATATATTAGACCTCATCATCACGTGTTCGTATTTCCGAAGATAGACGATGATATCTGTATACTTATGCGCTAGTGGGCACGCGTACCTGCAGCAAGGTGTGCCTGCGCGCGTGCAGGCGCGCGGCCAGCTGCTGCAGGCGCGCGCTGGCGGCGGCGCGGCGCGTGCGCAGCTCGGCCAGCTCGGCCGCCGCGCGCTGCAGCCACGCGGCCTGCAGCTTGCCCTGCTCCGACTGGCGGCGGCTGCGGAACTTGTGCGCTAGTGGGCACGCGTACCTGCAGCAAGGTGTGCCTGCGCGCGTGCAGGCGCGCGGCCAGCTGCTGCAGGCGCGCGCTGGCGGCGGCGCGGCGCGTGCGCAGCTCGGCCAGCTCGGCCGCCGCGCGCTGCAGCCACGCGGCCTGCAGCTTGCCCTGCTCCGACTGGCGGCGGCTGCGGAACTTGTGCGCTAGTGGGCACGCGTACCTGCAGCAAGGTGTGCCTGCGCGCGTGCAGGCGCGCGGCCAGCTGCTGCAGGCGCGCGCTGGCGGCGGCACGGCGCGTGCGCAGCTCGGCCAGCTCGGCCGCCGCGCGCTGCAGCCACGCGGCCTGCAGCTTGCCCTGCTCCGACTGGCGGCGGCTGCGGAACTTGTGCGCTAGTGGGCACGCGTACCTGCAGCAAGGTGTGCCTGCGCGCGTGCAGGCGCGCGGCCAGCTGCTGCAGGCGCGCGCTGGCGGCGGCGCGGCGCGTGCGCAGCTCGGCCAGCTCGGCCGCCGCGCGCTGCAGCCACGCGGCCTGCAGCTTGCCCTGCTCCGACTGGCGGCGGCTGCGGAACTTGTGCGCTAGTGGGCACGCGTACCTGCAGCAAGGTGTGCCTGCGCGCGTGCAGGCGCGCGGCCAGCTGCTGCAGGCGCGCGCTGGCGGCGGCGCGGCGCGTGCGCAGCTCGGCCAGCTCGGCCGCCGCGCGCTGCAGCCACGCGGCCTGCAGCTTGCCCTGCTCCGACTGGCGGCGGCTGCGGAACTTGTGCGCTAGTGGGCACGCGTACCTGCAGCAAGGTGTGCCTGCGCGCGTGCAGGCGCGCGGCCAGCTGCTGCAGGCGCGCGCTGGCGGCGGCGCGGCGCGTGCGCAGCTCGGCCAGCTCGGCCGCCGCGCGCTGCAGCCACGCGGCCTGCAGCTTGCCCTGCTCCGACTGGCGGCGGCTGCGGAACTTGTGCGCTAGTGGGCACGCGTACCTGCAGCAAGGTGTGCCTGCGCGCGTGCAGGCGCGCGGCCAGCTGCTGCAGGCGCGCGCTGGCGGCGGCGCGGCGCGTGCGCAGCTCGGCCAGCTCGGCCGCCGCGCGCTGCAGCCACGCGGCCTGCAGCTTGCCCTGCTCCGACTGGCGGCGGCTGCGGAACTTGTGCGCTAGTGGGCACGCGTACCTGCAGCAAGGTGTGCCTGCGCGCGTGCAGGCGCGCGGCCAGCTGCTGCAGGCGCGCGCTGGCGGCGGCGCGGCGCGTGCGCAGCTCGGCCAGCTCGGCCGCCGCGCGCTGCAGCCACGCGGCCTGCAGCTTGCCCTGCTCCGACTGGCGGCGGCTGCGGAACTTGTGCGCTAGTGGGCACGCGTACCTGCAGCAAGGTGTGCCTGCGCGCGTGCAGGCGCGCGGCCAGCTGCTGCAGGCGCGCGCTGGCGGCGGCGCGGCGCGTGCGCAGCTCGGCCAGCTCGGCCGCCGCGCGCTGCAGCCACGCGGCCTGCAGCTTGCCCTGCTCCGACTGGCGGCGGCTGCGGAACTTGTGCGCTAGTGGGCACGCGTACCTGCAGCAAGGTGTGCCTGCGCGCGTGCAGGCGCGCGGCCAGCTGCTGCAGGCGCGCGCTGGCGGCGGCGCGGCGCGTGCGCAGCTCGGCCAGCTCGGCCGCCGCGCGCTGCAGCCACGCGGCCTGCAGCTTGCCCTGCTCCGACTGGCGGCGGCTGCGGAACTTGTGCGCTAGTGGGCACGCGTACCTGCAGCAAGGTGTGCCTGCGCGCGTGCAGGCGCGCGGCCAGCTGCTGCAGGCGCGCGCTGGCGGCGGCGCGGCGCGTGCGCAGCTCGGCCAGCTCGGCCGCCGCGCGCTGCAGCCACGCGGCCTGCAGCTTGCCCTGCTCCGACTGGCAACGGCTGCGGAACTTTATCTGCAGAGGGAACGAGATTAAAAACCGATGATTGACGAGAACTCAAAAACTATTAAAACTAATGTCATCATCATCTGCCTAGTCTTTCTCAACTATATTGGAGCCGGCTTCCAGCCAAACTGGATGCAGCTGAATACCAATATAAGTTAACGAATTATAATCGACCAACTTACATTTGCAGTTGCAAAAACATGTTAACAATATGTTTTTCATGATTGTCACTTATTAGCCTATAACTTGTATGTATGGTATCTTACTACTGTTAGTACAAGTTGGTGATTAATAAATCAATAAATAAAATAAATAAACTACAAAGTTAAGTTTGTTTTTGCGATAAATTAATCCCAACTACGGAACCCTTCATTGTGCGTGGTCCGACACGCACTTGGCCGGTTTTTTTTTATGAAGTCGATTAATAATACATCACATTACTCATTTCAGCCTCAATACAGTGCAATGTGCAACTCACTCCTATGCGCGATGTGCATCTACACATATAACGGATAAAATGTAATGTCGTTGAACATTTGGGCTAAGGAAATATTTATTTAATAAAATTACTACCGCAAAATGTTGCGATACTACAACTTTATCTCTGCCTAAAATATAATTCATTTAAACTTAGATTTTATTATTATTCTTTTTTTTAATGTATGAACGTAAACGACGATGCAAAAGGAGTATGTAAGGATCGTAGCAGGCGGCGTTCTGTATTTTCTAGCTACCGCCATGGAAAGAAAGCGTGAGTTTATGTGTGTATAGTATGGTTTTTTTTATTAATATAGTTACCTCGGAAAATCCAATAATAGGCACAGGTATGTAGTTTTCAGAGTCAGGATTGTCAGCCTGCGCTTGCTTCCATAGTCGCATGTCCATACCTGAAACAAAGGTATTACTGAAAAACCACAAAGCTCTGTATAGCGATCACTAAAGAAAGCATACAACCGGTGTTATTTCCACTTCAAACAAATATCAACTTCGAATAAGTGTAAATGAAGTCGATTTTAGAATGACAGAATGACAAATGCTATTGAAAATCTAATTAATAAAAATCTTAAATACATTTACTGACAGACAACGCACAACCTAAACCGCTGGGTCCAGCTAGAAGGTTGAAATTTTGTTCAAGAGTTCCATATATACAGAAAGTGAACACTAGGAAGAATTTTGTTGAAGAGTTCCATATAGGGCATCCAATCCCGCAGCATTTTTGTGATCTCGGTATTTGCGGGATTGATATCTCTCAATCCCGCGGGATCTCGGTATTGGCGGGATCCCGCAAGTGTGTATGTGGTACATTAAATTGTATATTAGTAAATATAGTGTAAGGATTGAAGGATACAAAAGAAATAAAAATCAACATAGCTTTATTAGTTTTAATTATCAAATCAAGCAAGAAGTACGATTATAATGACATATTATTTTTTTTGGAAATGTTTTCGTAAGATACATAATGTATCTAATGTATCATCTGGCCGCCCCCGGCCGCCGCGGGCGCGGGGGGCGCGACACGGCCGCGGCGATTCACTCTTTTCGCTCGCTCGCTTGTCAGTAGCTCAGTAGTCGCGCGGCAGCGCGCGTAGGAGGGTGTTTCTTTGCTGCAGATCAGTCCCGCAAATCCCGCGGGATCCCGCGCATGTAATCCCGCATTGTGCGGGACTGAAAAATGATGCGGGATCTCGGAATAACGAGATCTCGGAATACCGGGATTGGATGCCCTAGTTCCATATATACTGAAAGTGAACACTAGAACGAATTTTGTTCAAGAGTTCCATTATATGTATAGGTACTGAAAGTGAACACTAGAACGAATTTTGTTCAAGAGTTCCATTATATGTATAGGTACTGAAAGTGAACACTAGAACGAATTTTGTTCAAGAGTTCCATATATGTATACTGAAAGTGAACACTAGAACGAATTTTGTTCAAGAGTTCCATATATACTGAAAGTGAAAACTAGGAAGAATTTTTGAAAATCATTCCATAAAGGAGTTAAATCCATAAAGGTGGGAAATCCCATCGGGCACCCGGCTTGTGTCATGATAATATTGAAGTTGTAGTGGAAGCTAGACTTTATAACAGGTGTAAAAATACGCTTAATGATACTGAGTCACTTGTTCTTCTCATTATTGTGTTTTTTGTTTTTTTTTTTGTTTTAGACCGTATCTAGGAACCTTCTGGATAAGGAGATATTGAAGGTCAAAGTTTCAAATCTCTCTGACGATTTCTTTACGAAAACACAAGTTTTAATAGTTATTTATGCAACTGTTGTATAATTTAGGGGGTATTAAAACACGAATGTGGCCATAGGGTGTTGTACAGTGTGTATGAACTCTATGTAAATTCATGGAAATTGATTGCTGAGTATCTTAGACAAAACAAACTATGTATAGGTATTAATAGAATTATTTATTGTAGTAATTATTTACATTTTTTAAATGACGGCGTTGTCTTATTTAAGCGCGCGTGCATAATGTATTTTTGTTGTTTTTTAATTAATAAAGATACCACGAATTGAGTAGTGAGAATGTGGCTGTTTGATGAGTGAGGAAGGGATCGAAAAAGCAAAGGAGTTTCATAATGAAATTTACTACAACATTATAACACTCGTTTGGATGATATTATGGTTACTATGACAGGTTGTTTTAATGTTGGCAATAAGTTAACTGTTTCAGAAACTTTTATAGAGGATTAATAGCATGGGTGGTGTAGATAAATGTTAAAACTTAACTTTAAACCCTGTACCGTTGCATACACTCATAAGCAAAATGTTTTGCGTGCGTCACAAAGCGCTACCGTAAACAGAGATTTTTCACACCAAAAATAAAATTCGTGTCCAAACAATTATTTTTGTGGTGTTACTTTGTTTGGTGTACAGAACGCGTAGTTGACGGCTTTTTGATGGGACTTATTACACCCCGTACGTAGGTTTTAAAGTAGATTTTCACCTGGCGGCGCAGTCTGCAGGTACTGCGCCAACATCTGCGGCGAGGGCGCGGTGACGGCGGACACGGAGGCGCAGCCGGCGCCGACCAGCGCGTTGCGCGCGTTGCCCGCGTTCAGGAACCCGCCCAGCTCGGCCGCTGAGATGTGCGTCCCGCTCGCGCCCTTGTCCACTACGTATATCACCACCTGTGGAAGGAGTCCTTATGACCACATGATACAAGTGAAAACTTACGACTGGAGCCGAGTATATGCGATTCAGCGTCACCGACCGACCGGAGCCGAGTATACCCGATTAAGCGTCACAGACCCGAGTGTAACGGTTCAGATTTGTTCACTGTTCAGAAGAAGCGCCTAAACAAAGATTTACTTTTAAAAAAATTGTGAACACCTCTGTTCACTAATGGAGCACAGAGAGGTAAGTCTACAGTGATACAAGGTTATTTTGGCGCGTGGCTAAATCGGTACTAACCCCGACATCTTGTTTTTGAATACATTGCAAGTGATATTTCACAAAACAAGTACAGACGCCAGCAGGTCACCCTACCCAATACTGTACAATTTTCCCAATCAACTTTGAACCTTATACGTTAGAAATAAATTTGAAAATCTATTAAAGAAATTTGACAGTTTGTCGTAGGTTGATGTGCTGGCGTCTGTACATATGTTTACCAACAGCCTGAATGACGCTGACAGGATGCCCCCTCTGTCAACGTCATTCGAGCACCTTAAAACTTACGAATAATAAAAGTCCTTGTAGCTGTGTACTGTATACAGTCTTTCTATTTTCTTAATGTCCCTCAGGAATCATCGCATTTCCGAATATAAACGAATGCTAATTTCCAGTTCCATCGATGATTAGATTTATCGTGTAGGTATAATAATTTTAATTCAGAACTAAATACTTTATTGTTGTTTTGTTTGGATTTCCGTGTAAAACTATTTTCATTTCCGGAGAAATAGTAGATTGTTTGCCTAGGGAGCAAACAACTTTTTTTAAGGCGAGAGTGTTTCGCTGCGTTCGGTATTCAAAGTACGTCACTCGAGCTTAAAATAGTGTTGCACCCGAGGTAAACACTCTACTTTTCATCACCCTCTATGAGAAAAAGAAACGTGTGCGGTCCGACCTCATCTCTCACGTATGATTTAAAACAAAAACAATATTTTTGCAGCCGCCATCTTGGATTTACGTTTCGACCTATTTATCGACATTTGCACCTTTAAAAACTATAATAACAATAACTGAATGATGAAAAATTTGAAAGTTTTCGCAGCTGCCATCTTGGATTTACATTTTGACTTTACCATCGGCTTTAGCACCCTCGAAAACTATGAAAACGACACCCATGACGAATAATTTGAAATTTTTAACAGCCGCTATCTTGGATTTTCATTTTGACCTCACTATCGGCTTTTGCGCCCTCGAAAACTATGAAAACGACACCAATGACGAAATGTTTGAAAATTTTCGTCAGTGTGTCGTTGCCGCCATCTTGGATTTTCATTTTGACCAAATAATTCACACTTTCTCTCTCTTTCTTGCCGGCCTGTTACTTGTTCATACAATGTTCGTGATTGATCTCTTTGGTCATTGGAACTTTTACTAACAATATCCACATTCCAAATTCAAATCTATTTTGCTCCCTAGGACACGAATTTTGCCGAGGTACATTAAGAAAATAGAAAGACTGTACACATCTTGTTTTGTGGGCCATGAAAATGCATGAATGATCTCTTTATTTTCTAGAATATAGGCAATTTACATGGTGGTTGGAATTTATACGTCACACTATATTCGACGTTTTCGTTCGGTCGATATGTATAGAGAGGGTAAGACTTAATAATTATTAGGTTTAATCTTAGCACGCACCTGAGTCTTGTTGTCGGAGACAGCTTTAACACATTCTATATTGACGGCCAAGTTAGGTTTATTTCCTAACAAACTATGCAGCGACGAAGTCAAGGCTTGCTGGTTGTTTCTAGAAAATAAATTTCATTTTATCAGGTTTTTATAAATATTTGTCTCTGATTACAGAGAGAACACTAAAACTATGAGAAATATTAAAAAAGGAACACGAAATAAACAAAATACATCAAAGAATAAGGCTGCGTTTCCACCAGAGATGAGCGAGAATGCGTATCGAGGAACGTCCGTAAAACTAACCAATAAGAACGCTGGCTTAGCTCAAGCAATGACAGTGAAGCAATGTTATTGGTTAATTTCCCACACATCCCTCGCTACGCATCCTCGCTCATCTCTGTGGAAAAACTACAGCCTCTCTGGTGGAAACGCAGCCTCAAGGCTGTAGTTTTTTTAATATGTTAAATTGTGTATTATTCCTTACACACTTACAGTAGCAATGGCTTTCGTTTTGTCAGTTCACAAATATTTATTGCGTTATTTACGTTGTTGAGCAGATACATTTTTCGAACATATGAATCAATATCCTTCAAAATCGTTTAGATTGTGATTGATAGTGTGTTACGTAATTAAGGTGCAGGTATAATGCTTGCACACTTTCAATTTATAATGTTATAACCTTAAAATATTAGCTTGGAGCAAACACACGAAAATTAACTAAGCTACCTGTAAACACATACTTGATATCCTGTTCAGCCTTGTTGAACAACATGGCGACATGTCCGTCTTTGTCCTCGCGACCTCCGAGCCGAGAGTAGCCCACCGCTTTGAACCTGCAAAGCGGGTTCTGTTCGTTCAGCTCCAAAGGAGGCGCGTTACGACTGTAGTACGCTTGCCCTGCAAAAGTAATTGAGTGTATGCTTAAACTGATGAAATAACCAAAACGTTGTGCCCAAAAACCTCAGTTTTTTTTTCAAACCATTTGATCTCCATTATGTCTGACTAATAATTACTCTCATTACTCTTATAATCTAATTCAATAAGTTATATTCAGATAAACATTGATTGGTCATCAGATTGTGCAAAAAATGCAGTGCATAAAGTAAATATCCTACTCATATCATAAACAAACCCTGCTAAAAAAATACTTCGCGGTCACCTTGATGTAAACATACCTACAAGGATCTTTTGGAGTTGGCGCTCAAATGACGTTGACACGGCGCAGTTGGTAAACACTTGTGCAATTGTTTTGTGAAATGTATTGAAAGAAACCGGCCAAGTGCGTATCGGACCACGTACAATGAAGGGTTCCGTAGTTGGGATGAATTTATCCCGATGACAAACTTAACATTGTGTAGGAAAACATATTCTCTCATACATCGATATACGTCACGGTTAATTCTCCAACTATTTGCTGGTAAGCTTGTTAACTCAAAAAAAAAAAAATGTGATAAAACTACAAATTAACGGTTTCGGATTTTTACTTGTGCTGTGAGACCTTGCTTCTTGCCATATTTCATGATTCTAGGTCAACAGGAAATAACCGTATAGGTTTGGAAGTTATGAACGTCGAAACTTCTATATTTCAACACTTATTTTAAATTTTCTTTGGGCGTAAATAAATAATAAAATAATAATAGTAAAAAAAAATTGCAAAATAGAAACCGTACAGGGATAGTTTATTCAAAAGTTCAAATAATTTTATTTTGAGTAAATACTCCCAGTAGTTTTTCCATAATATCTATATGCCCAAAGGTCTGTTCATGAAATTTTACGCACTCATTTTCGTTATAAATCATCGTCTATTTCACTACATGACATAAATGAATAAATAAAACAATAAAAATTAGATAAATAAAAACTAAATAAATAAAGCGAAATAAATCAATAGACTAATTAACATGCATATTAGTCACGCCCACCAACAAGTTCGAGCCGTCGACTAGTGTACCCTTAAGGGCCTGCCTTTGTCTCTATCTTTTTCTTTACGTGTGAAGAGTAAAGAAAATAACCAAACTTTTGTACTTTTTCAATGCTTTTCGTTGTTTTTTTCATCATACTGCTCATATTACTCATCATAATCCATCACTCAATGCAGCTTGGCATTAGACATTTTAAGGTATATTTTTAACTATAATTATTATTGTTAGTGAAGGTATAAACTGCTTTTAAAGACAATTAAGAGGTGTTTGAAGATTTTTTTGAAACATTTATGTATGTTTAATTATGATTTGAGTTCCATCACTGTGTTAAAGACTTAAAAATATCATTAATTTTTTTTGGTCATAATTATTTACGGTGTAAGAGATACACTGCTTTAAAAAACCCCGTTTTCAGAATGCTGCGCCTTAAGTGAAAAATGCAGACGCAGAAAAGCAATCGCAAGCGCTCGCCGCGATGTCACACACAATTACGTAAGAAAAAATTACGTGACCTACATTCCAATTATAATTTTTATTGATTAACTCGCCACTAACATGGCTGACACCACCAAACTTGAGGTGAAAACCGAAAATGAACAATTTATTTATTTACAAAATCCACAGCAGCTCTTTAACGATTTCACTTAGGATAAATAAACTAAACTTACAGCCAATTACGGATTCACAATTTAATAACTACACATGCATCAGAAACAAACAGGATGTCATGCATCTTCAAAGCATATCTAAGTGTGCAGTGAGAGTGGGTGTGTAGGAGTGTGTGGGTGGGTGTGTGGGTGGGTGTGTAGGAGTGTGTGGGTGGGTGTGCAAGAGTGTGTGTGAGGACTTTGTGTCATAATTGCTGTACAAATACTACCTACAGCGCTGAAAGAGCAGATAATGAACAACTGCGTAATGTTATGAAAAAACAAATAACAAGCCTCCAACAACAAGTGAGGTATTTACAACATACAGCAGAACGAAGTACAGCTGCATTCAGTAAGCCAGCTGAGCCAATAAAAAGCCCAACACAGTGACCTGAATACTATACCAATAAGGGTTATTATGAAAAGCCTTAATTTCACATGCAAGCGTGACAGAATTATTGAAGACTTGCAAAATAAAGGTTTGTAGATTGTAGATGCAGCAAACAAAATAAGGTGGACAATTAAGGAACCTCTGAACATTTTTATGCTTACTTTCAGGAATGACGAAGAAATAAATAAAATCTAGCATTACTGTACTAACCTCGGAGTATGGAGAGGATAGCCTCAATGCAATAGATGCCAGGCGTACGGACATACACACAAATACTGTTAAGGAACCTAGATGTGTCAAATGCACCGGCAAATCTGACTTCTGACTGCAAAAAACCGGCAGACGAGAAACCAAAATGTGTCCACTGTGGGGAACCACATCCTGCTAATTATAAAGGATGTATAGTAGCCCGGGAAATGCACGGCATAAAAAACAAAAATATAAAGAAGCCAGCTAAAAAATCCAACATCAAATCAACGAAAAAGTATAAACTAGCTCACAAACGCAAAACCATTACGTGACACAAAACCCTCACAAGAAAACATGCGCGCATATTGCAGCAAAAACTGTTCACTGACTGTACAACGACTCCTTAACAGCTACCTTAGCCAATTATCGAGTGATACTAAAACAGGCTAAGCGCTATGGAAGGGTGCGTAGCACAAGAATCGACCGATCATACAAATTCCTCCCATTACGAAAAAAAATGGGCAGTGACGGACGAACAAAAAGCCCTAAGCCCACAATGCGAGTATAATTCAGGGTGTACAATTTATAGTTCAGATATAAAGTTGGTAAAGAAATATCTAGATAAATTAAGTGTAATATTAATCTGAGAAAATCCCCATAGCATTAATGAGCGTAAGTTTAAACTTACGCTCATTAATGCTACATTTCGGTAAAAACACGTTCCTGACAGGTGGAAAGTACCTGAAGTCATTATGATAGCCAAGCCTAGGAAGCCACCTCATGATCAACATCTTACACACCATCACACTGTTGCCTGTGTTGTCAAAACGATTTGAGAAATTATTTCTAAAGATTGAAACTGAAAATCTAATCCCCAATTACCAGTTCAGATTCAGATAACAACACTCAACGCTCGACCAAGTACACAGAATTACTAATATTAGGGGTTAAAGTATAAAATTGCCGATTTGTACTGAAAAATTGAAATTCGTTTTTTTTTTCTTCAATTTAACATATTTATTTAGTCAAAATAATTACCATTATTATCTATACATTGCTGCCATCTAATAGGAAGGGCATTTATGCCTTTGCGATAGAACTCTCGTGATCTAGATTCGACAAACTGTGTGAAAGCATTTTGTACTGCCTCCTGAGAAGAAAACTTTTTATCACGTAGAAAATTGTCCAAATCACGAAAAAAATTATAGTCCGTTGGAGCAAGGTCTGGCGAATACGGAGGGTGACGAATGGTTTCTAATTGCAGTTCCTGTAGAGTTAAAACGGTTTCTCGTGCTGTATGAGGTCTCGCGTTATCATGGAGCAATAATGGTGAAGATCGATTCATGAGTCGGGGCTGTTTCACTGCTAGTTTTGCTATCATTGTTCAGAGTTCAGCACAGTAGACATCTGCCGTTATTGCTTGACCAGATCGGAGAAAGCTATAGTGAATAACACCATGCTGAGACCACCAAACAGTTACCATTACCTTTTTATTGGTAAGCTTTGCTTTAGGACACTGTTGCGGCGTTTGACCTGGGGTCAGCCATTGCATTTTTCGCTTACGGTTATAGTAAAGAATCCACTTTTCATCGCATGTCACAATTCGATCCAATATTCCTTCATTTCTGTATCGATTCAACAAGGCAACACAAGTATCAACACGCGTTTGTTTCTGCAGATCAGTCAAATCATGAGGCACCCATTTCTCATATTTTTTTTATTTTATTGATTTGACGCAAATGAGTCAATATTGTTGGTAAGCTAACGTTAAAACATTCCGCTAATTCCTGGGTAGTTTGGCTCGGATCGGCTTCCACCATCTCTTTCAATTCATTGTTATTCGCCTGTGTGAGCGGTCTTCCACGTGGTTCGTTCTTCAAATCAAAGTTTCCATCACGAAAGCGTTTAAACCAAAATCACACGGTGCGTTCATTAACAGTCCCCTGTCCAAACTCAACATTCATATTGCGAGCTGTTTCTGCCGCGTTAGGACCGCGTCGGAACTCGTATTCAAAAATAACTCGAATTTTCTAAGTATCCATCTTTCTTGTCGCTGAATAAAAAAAACAACTGAACGTCGATAATCGAAAGTTGCACATTTTTTAAAAGAAGAACTTCATAGGTACCATGTGAAAAAAGTTTCACTCAAAAATCTCAAACCATGAAGGTTCTATGTCAATTCGAAGTACCTATTACAATAAAACGGCAATTTCATACTTTAACCCCTATTTTTATTGAAAGAACACTAGAGGAGAAAAAGGCTCCATGGTTTTCCTCGATGTTGCACAGGCTTTCGATAACATTAACTAAGAACAATGCTGCTTCAACAATTTTTAGACATCATAGTCCTGTATATATCAAACAGAATGTTTAGGATAACGCAAAGAAACGCTTTTTCAGAACTTAGGCAGATAAAAGCTAGAGTACCAAAAGGTATTTGGCCCGGTCCTGTATCGTCTTTACACCTGCGATTTTCCTGTGCTAGAAAATAATTTCATTGCAACTTTTGGTGACGACACAGCAATCATGGCTGTTGGAAATAGACACGAGGATAGAAAAGGTTCAAGAGTCTATAAATCGTGTCTAAGAGTGTAATGCAACATGGCGTATCAAATTTAATGAAAGCAAGTCTATCCACATTGACTTCACCAATAAAAAGAAACTTCCTGGTGTTCATGAATAATCAACCAATACCATACGCGAATACTGCATACTGCTAAGTATCTTAGCATGACCCTGGACGTAAAACTGCGTTGGAAAGAGTATTTAGGGGCATGAGGAACAGGGTGTAAAGTTCACTCATCCACCATAGAAAAGTGAGGATCCTCCGATCAGACGGGTGTTGTGTCTGGCGGGCAACTGCCCAACTGTTGATGTCGGATAGTCTTATATATGTCGTTCGCGCGGTAAACTCTAATTGCGCGATGCAGGATTTGTGTGACGTCATGCCTTTGATGCGTAGTTCGTATGTGGCGGTGGAACCGCTACATCACTCCCCTCCGGAGACCGAAGCTCGATAGTGGGCTGAGTCTTGTATTGTATCTTGTGATGCTTCACAGTTATACCAGTGGAGGTTCCAGTGAGTCGAAACCGGGTGAGTTCGCGGTGAGTCGGAACTGTCTGCGGTGAGTCGGAACTGTCTACGGTGATTCCCCAGTGAGTCGGGGTCTCGCAGTGCCAGCCACGGATTCGCCAGTGAAGCTTTCGCCGTGCCGGCGGACGGATATGTTAATGACTTGCAGTTAGCAGCTACAAGTATGTCAGTATGTATGTAGCCAATCAACGCGCCCTGATACATTAGTAACGGCGACCACCGCCGCCGGGCCACCTCAAGATGGACGTCGTAAACATAGTAATAAAAAAATATGCAGAATCTCATGAATACAGACTTCATCATCACGTGAATGTCGAGGCGAATTAGTGCGAAGACTAAAAACCTTTTGAGTTAGTTTAGTGGAGTGTGAGTGAACTTAAACTGTAGTGCTGACAGCACTACAGTTTAAGTACTACAGTTTAGTTTACTTAATTCATAATATGTTCTATTAATAGAACATATTATGAATTAATTTAATTTTTAAAATTATTTTCTTTTATTATTTGTTGTTATAGCGGCAATAGAAATACACTATCTTTGAAAATTTTAACTGTCTACCTATTACGAGATTATCATGAGATACAACCTGCTGACAGACAGACAGACAGACGAACGACGGAGGCTTAATAATAGAGTTCCTAACCTCTCTATTCTTAAAGGACCACACATAACACATGGAAGACCAAAATGGTAAAAACAGTAGCCTAGCATTAATAAGACTTGTCGTGACATGAGTAACAGAGATACGCTCTACGAAACTGAACTTTATCTAAAACTCAATGATGTGCCATATTATTGGCCCATTCCAGTACTAAGCAAACCCCTCATTGTAGTTCTTATTGAATTTATGTAGATGTCCAAAACAATAATTAGACTCACCAGTGCCCCACTGTGCTTGTATGAGATTCCACTTGGCAAGTACCTGGTCCCTCTCATCCCCAAACACGCAACAGTTGAACACGGCTGCAACCAGCGCCTCGTGAGCAGATGATGGGCCCTGTGGCTGTTGTTGCTGTTGTTGTTGCTGCTGCTGTCAACAAAGCAGGATTCATTTCATGAGCCCATTAAACTCTAGAGCTCTTGAATAACAAATTACACTCAGGGGTCCAATGCACATACTATGGTTAAGGGGAATAAACTATGGGTAAATTATGATATCAGTTAAATGAATACCTGTCCAAACTGTGGTGCTGATCCAAGAACATTGCCAAAACCAGTGAATCCAGTGTTCGGTTTAGTTCCAAATGATTGACCAAAATTGCCAGTAGCACCAAATGGGCTGCCAAATGTATTGGCACCAAGAGTGTTAGTACCAAATGTTGGTGCAGCACTGCCAAATGTTGGTGCGCCGAATGCTGGTGCAGCACCAAATGTGTTGGCGCCAAATGAGGTATTTCCAAAACCTGAAGATAAAATGTACAGATTCAAAGTCAAAATGTTTACTTATAATACAATTAATTCTAGCAAGTGGACATTGTGCATTAGATGGTACCTGTTGTAGGTTTTGCAGGAGTGGCACCAAAGCCAGCGCCACCAAATAAAGAGGGTGCTGTAGCAGCAGGGGCAGTGCCAAATGGTGCAGCTGTGACATAAAACAACACAATTCATAAGATATTTTTTATTTGTATGTTTGCCAATAATCATTATAATGTTTTATTTATAACCTAGCTATCATACCAATTAAAACAGCTCAACATTTTGAATTTGAATCAATAATTAAAAAAAAAATGTAATTTAGTACAGGTTTCATTATTAATTTTGAAATTGATAGCCAATATCATCAGTCAGCCATAATAGTATTATGTTTTCTGCAAATAAATCTGTGAACTAAGACTTGGTTAGTTTATTACCAGTGACATAAGTATTTGGATACTGCCATGTAAAAGGCCTCTTCAGAGTCACAGTTATTTATTGATTGAGTTACCTGTACTTGTTGCTGGTGCACCAAATGAGCCAAAACCTGTAGATGTAGCAGGCGCTCCAAAACCACCAAAACCAGTAGCAGTTGTTGTTGTTGCTCCTCCCCCAAACGAAAAGGTAGCTGAAACATAACAGATAAAAAATTAAATAAACTCATTTTTAAAGCAACTGGTAAAGATGTTGATTTAAACTTTAGACTTGTGTAAATAGGTAGTTGAGACATAAATGCTAACTCAAATAGGCAGGCTGAGGTTCACAATTAATTATTCATAGTGGCAGACGACAGAGGCATTTCTCATGTACCACTTGGCATTTGATAAAAAATTTAATAATAAATCATGTTTGCTGATAAGCAATTTATCATCTTAAAAGTTATACAATGAACTTACGTTTAGCTGCAGCGCCGAAGGCTGAACTTTGAGTACTTGGAGTTCCAAATGAAAAAGCCATTCTGATATTTGTAATTATTTTTATCAAAAAGGCAGAAGGAACTTATCGCATTACGCAAAGTTTTGTAATAATAACTATATTTATAATGTACACAGTACACACAAACTGGAAAAATAATTATAAACAAAAATTAACAAATGTGAGGTTATTTTTGCGCTGTTACAAGTAAACCAAAGTAAACATTCAATTTGACAGTTTTTGAGTTTTGACTTTTGACTCCTTTTTTCTCATTGACATATAAAACATGGACTTGGCATACCTACAAGAAAAACGAGCCATACCTACACTTTACTGAGAGGATAAAATGGCGTCTACTAGAGCAGCCCTTATCGATATTTCTATGTTATAATATCGGTAAAAGATTGTGAGAATGTTTTCATAATGTCACAGTACAATATTTACGGGTAAAAATACCCCAATTTATCTAACTGATGCCTTTCATTTGTTTGTTTAATTTAATTGCTTCGTCATTATTTCGCGGCTAAACAGTAGAACTTATTTTGATGTTTCCCATTATAATAGGTTGAAACCGGACAGATATTATATACTTACAGCTTTTTATCGAACTAGTATTCTGTAACTGATTTCAGTCCATTGTATACCATGCAACAAGTTCATCTCATTGCCGATATATCTATGTACATATATACACAGTATACATATAGCTCATAGGAAGTGTGCGATGACGATGACACGAGTTTCACGCTTTTTATTCACCCAAAAAGTACACATATATACACAGTATACATATAGCTCTTGGAAAACGTCCGGTGAAGATGACGGGACTTCCATTATTTTTGCTCACCCAAAAAGTGCTCAACGCGATGGCCCGCAGATGGTAATTTTTATATGAAATATTGTAATTTATATTATTATTATTTTATCTTTGTGTATCTCATTTTAATCAACATAAAGATTTGAATTTCACGGATAACCAGTGAAAAAGAAATTTTGAAAATTGGCGGAGCCACCATAATTAATATTTTTGATGCTAAGTTTCTAACAAGCAAATGATTGTGGGTTTTAATTAAAAGTCAACACTAATTATAATAAAGTTATCAATCAATCTCATTCAGTTCTGAACAATACAATTTTGTTCAGGTAATTTCTATGTGATATGCTTACAGTAGATTTCTTCCCATAATATTTGTATCTCAAATTCATATATAACTCTTTTACATTGTGAGTTTGTCTGATTTTGATCATTCTCATTTAAAATACCAGATATTGCCACATATTTGTTCAAATCGCAGGCTGTAAACAAGCAAAAAAATTATTAGTATTTTTATTGTTTCTTGATTTTATTAATATAATTTTTAATTGATCTTAAGTCTTAAGACCACACTCAAACACATTCTTTACATCACTCTTTGCTACCAAACAAACAAATATTGCAAATGAGGACATCACCATCATTTTCAACACCAGCCACTACAGAATCATGTTGGACAAATTTATAACATGTTACTTACCAATAAGGTTCGTGAAGGTAAAGTATCGTCACATAATGTTACTTTACTGAGTATCCGAATGAAACATTATTCTTCAAAGTGAAAAGAACTAAAATATGTGGCCTTCTTTAAACTTTCCACACCAATAGTTTTTCTTTTTTCGTTTATTAGCAGGCAACCTTGAAAGTAAAACATAAAACCTATAAAAAAAAAACATAAAATAGCATTATCGATAAATAAAATGTCTAAATGCACTACTCTATCCCTTCAATAACAAGAAAATGATTTCGTGAAGTAAAACTGTTGAAAATAATGGCAAAAGGGAAAATAGGAATGCTTTACTGTTGAAGCTCTTCAACGAATGCAGAATCTTTTGTTTATCGTCTAAATCTAAAGATATTTCAGCTGAAATGTATGTACCATCGAAGAAGTTCATATCTATACACCGTAAGGCCTATTTCTGCTTGCAGCGCTTGGTCGCTATAGAACTGGGGCGGTAACAGATGTGGTTATCGTGTTCACGGGATTTTGTTTTCAAACTGCTTAGATATGAAGTTCTTCGATAGTACATACTGGTGCAAAGTTATTTTCGGGTGATGTCCGCTTCTTTTGATGCCACATCCGATTATATTGCAATTGGGCATCTTGCTATTGATGATTTCCACCATAGGGCCGAGTTTAAACGCAATAACACAGCAAATAACTCCAAAATTCACAAATTTTAACCACAACACAAGATCATTTGACAGGTTACGTACCCAACTTTGGTACCAAACACCGAGAGGATAAAATGGCGAACCGGCCGCAAATAGGTATTTCAATGACTAGAAAATGTAGGGTTGCCAATATAATAACTGTCAAAAACACTATTATCCTTTTTCACTTAGGCAAGTTAAAAAGAGATAGCAGTATTTTTTTTGATTTTGGCGTCAATATGCCTCGTATTTGTATAACTGTTTTTTCTATAGTCAAACATTTCAAGTCCATGTTTTATAAGTCAATGTTTTTTCTGAGGTTTTGACTCATTCAAAATCAAAACTGACGTTGAGAATTTGACATTACTGAAACGACGACGTTAACGAATTCGTTCCAAAAGAAATATCTAGAGATATGGTTACGTGCCTTTTATGATATAGTTTCGCAGATATGGAAGTGCCTTTTTCTGATTAATCTAATATGAGATCCCATCAAAAACATAGAATGTAAAACGTTGTGTCATCTATTTTTATTTATTTTATATAACAGTTTATGTACACACATATAAAAAGACAAGAAAAAAAAGGAACAGAAAAATACGTACAAAGGTGATGCTTATTTCTAAAGAAATATCTTCCAGCATACCTGCGATAGGTAAACATATTTAACTATTCACTAATTTAAAAATAAACATACCTACACTATGAAAATATACTTACCTACATACATACCTACTTCTAAGATAAATATCACTAAAATGTATAAATACTAATAATGATAATGTAGTATATGTCGGCGTCACATTGTAAACAACACGTGCATCGGGCTATGGCGCACTATGGCGCCGTAGCGCGCTACGACATTCTCCCACCTCCTCGCTGCTGGGCGGAGTTAGTGATCGTTACGTCGTAGCGCGCTACGTCTTTGCCCCACCTACAATACTACCGTATAAAAGAGTCCGCACGGCGGTGAAATGGCAGGATTAGCTCGTGTGCCATTGCGCGATAATCCAATAAGTATCGCGTAATTTTCCGTGCGGACCGCAAATTTTTAACACGTTTCTCTCTGTGTGTGTACAGGACACCGTCGGGTACCTGTGCAAACACAGAGGGAGCCGCCCCGTGCTGCTCGGTGAGCAATCACCGCAGCGGTCGCGGAGGCCCACGCCCAAGTTTTAACATGCCGAAACCCGGCACGCGCGGCTCGCTCGGCCGCGATGCCGGGTCTACGGAGGACCGCCCAGTGCTGGACCGGGCGACGTCGATGCCAAATATTGGCGATGCGGCGTCCGGTGCACCACTGGCCGGACCCCCCAAGAAGTCTAAGAAGAAGAAGATGACGCGACCGGAAGGGGAGTCGGAGGGGGGGACCCCTGCCGCGGTGCCCGCCGGCCCACCGACGACATCGGCGCCTGCGCGCGTTGCGCCAACGCCGTCGTCGAGCCGGCCGCACACAGTAGCCGTCCGTCCCGCCGCGTTCCGTCCGGTGCCGATTCAGGCCCCGGGGCCGGCCGCGAACCCCAGCCGCGCACCGCAAGCGCGCACAGGCCAACAATCCGCGCGTACAACCGCGCCCGCGCTCCCAACCGCGCCCGCTGCGCGCACCGTCGCGCCCCGCGCCGCCTACCCCGCGCTTCCAACGCCGCGTACCCCCGTGTCATATACACGGGCACACGCGCCCCCAGCGCGCACCGCTGCTCCGCCGCCGCGGTTCGTCTCGCCGCCCGCGCCCTCTACCGGCGCACTCAAGAAGACGGCCCAAGCTGGGCCCGCTCCGCGCACCGCCGCTCCCGACCCCCGCCGCTCGCTGGCGGGGCCGGTGATGGCTGAGCAGGAGCGGCCAGCAAGTGTCGGCCAACGACACAAGCCGGCACACATCATGACGCAGGCGCCTGCTTCACCGGCGCCACCCCGCTTGTCCGCCTGCGACTCGCCCGCGATGCTGTCGGCACGCTCCTCCCGCGCTGGGTCGAGCATGTCGCTGGCGTCCGTGGGCTCGGCCGCGTCCGGTCGTGGAGACATGTCCCCGGACATGACCTCACGACCCGGATCGCGGCCCTTCGCGGGCGGCACACCTGCCGCCGCCGCACCCATGTCGCCGGCGTCACCGACACCTTCGCTGGGGTTCAGCTATGAGTTTGAGCTTGAGGCCAGACCCCAGCGAAGAAGAAGAAGCTCCGGCGAGGCCGCGTCGGAGGAGGCGAAGCGTTACTGCCTCGACCCGCCGCGTCCACAGCGCGAAAGCGCGACGCGGGGTCGGGGCGCACCGACGTCGCCCACCTTTGCCGACGCGGCCCGCCGCACACCACCACGTTCGCCGTCACCGCCGGCCACACTAGTTACCCCCGGGGCGAGACCCACAAACTCGCCCCGAGCCCCTGACACGGACATTCCCCCCCCTGCCGCCGCCGCCGGCGCCTCGTCCTCGGCGCCGTCTGCGAAGCAGCAGCAGAAGGGGAAAACAAACAAGAAGCTGAGGTTCCCTCCGCTGGTGGTGGAGACGCTGCCGAACTGGGCCTCGCATTTCCGGGCCATCCATGCGCAGCTGGGCCGGCCCCCAAGTGCTCGTCCGTACGGGACCGGGGTGAGATTCACCCCGGACACCGAGGATGAGTACCGGGTGGTCCAGCGCTACTTGACTGGCCTGGAGAAGAGTGCGGGCGTGTCCTGGTTCGCGTACTCACTGCCAGCGGACAGGAACATGAAGATCGCCATCAGGGGCCTACCGGCGGATACGGACCCGAAGGAGATCGAGGAGGAACTCCGGGTGATGGGATACCAGCCGGAGTATGTGCGCCACATAAAGGGCGCACAAGGACGACCCGGTTGCGTGTTCCACGCGATTTTAAAGAAGACCCCGGACGTCAGGACGATCTTCGACACCACCGTGTTCATGTATATGCGGGGTGTCAAGATCGAGGCTTGGCGTGGGAAGCGTGGGCCCGCACAGTGCCACCGGTGCCAGCGATTCAGGCACAGCTCGCACCAGTGCCACCGACCGCTCGCTTGCGTGCGATGCGGGGGCGAGCACGCGGCACGAGATTGCCCGCGCCCGCGGGAAGAGCCGGCCACCTGCGTCAATTGCGGTGGCCCGCACCCCGCGAGCAACATCAAGTGCCCCGTTTTTGAGAGGGAAATCAAGAACAAGCGAGCGGGGACCGTCGCCATCACGGCCACAAACCGGACGCAAGCGGCGAGGCCGCAAGAGCAAATGAACGTTATAGAGGCCCAAGGGCCGACGCTGATGGCGGCGGCTAATGAGCCCACACCCAGGGACCAAGCCTCCTCCTCCTCAAAGCGGAGGAAGAAGAAAAGGGGGGGGAAGGGTAGGAAGAAAACCACCCCCCCGGCGACGCAGCAAGACAAGGAAGACGCCATCATCCCTAAGGCAGGCCCTGCCCCAGTTGCGCAGGTTGCCGACTCACGGACGGCGCACACGACGACGACGACACTAGTGGACGAACCTACTAGCAACAGCGACAAGATGGCGCAGCGGCGGAATGCGGGAACTAGTAGGTTCGCCCAAAAGCCGCGTGGCACCACCACCGTCGCCACCGACGCCATGATGGCACAGCGGCCAATCGCCGCGAGGGAAAACTTCCCAGCGGTGACGCATGGCGTCGCCCCTATCGCGCCAAATAGCGCGCAACATAACCGTGAGTTCACAACCTGCGCGATAAAGCTCTTGATGGATCTCATCAGAGCCATAAGGCAGGGCCGAGACATAGAGGCGGTCATCCTTGACGGTCTGGCCACATTGCTGTCACTTTGTGATGGCTAGACCGTTAAGGATCGTACACTGGAATGCCCGCGGCCTTAGGGATAGGGTCGCCCCCCTCCGCCATCTCCTTCGGGATCAAGACATCGACGTGGCGCTAATCAGCGAGACGCACCTGGGAGCCGAAGACAGGGCCAGGTTCCCGGGTTACCATGTCTACCGGAAGGATGAGAGGTCGGCTCTGGATGCCCGATACCGTGGTCTGGCGGTACTTGTGAGGCGGAGAGTCGTCCATCAGGAGCTCCCCTTGCCGTCGCTCAGCAGTTTTTACGCGCTGGGTGTGCAACTACACGTTGCCGGCGAGGACATCAGCATCTATGCGTGCTACAAGCCGCCCGCGTCCCGCCTTGTTATGGCTGAGATGCGGGCGCTAATTGGCACGCATAGCGACAACGCAGTCATCCTTGCCGGCGACCTTAATTGCAAGCACCCGGCGTGGAACTCTATGCGGGCGAACACCGAGGGGAGACGGCTCTTCGCGGACGCGGAAGCCTTCGGGTACTCGGTGTCCGGCCCCGAGACGCCTACCCACTACCCAGACGTAGTGAGGTACATGCCTGATGTGCTGGACATCGCAGTACACAGAGGGCTACACTGCCAGATCACTCAGCAAGTGATCGACGACGAGTTACAGTCGGACCACCAACCTGTACTCGTCGTCCTATCGGGCATGCCGACCCGACTGAAACCTGTAGCGCCACGTCGACGTATTGACTGGGATGCCTTCACAGAGAAGATGGAGACCACCACGCCAGCTCGGCCTATTGTTTCCTCCGCGGACGTAGAGCAAGCGGCGGATGACGTCACTGCTTGCATACAGAGCGCCTTGGAAGCGGCGACGACGACGCTGCCGCAGGGGGGAGGACCATTGCCCCCCTTGCCAGCGCGTCTGACAGCACTCATCGCCGCGAAGAGGCGTCTTCGCAAGCAGTGGCAACAACATAGATGCCCCACTCTGAGGGCCAAATTGAACCGTCTCGCGGAGAAGGTAAAGGCCGAGCTTACGGCCCATACCGCCGCGGGCTGGGAGGAGAGAATAGACGCCACTATTGATAGTTGGCCGTCTGTACACAAACTGTGCCGCCAGCTATCGAAGACCCCAGCCCCGGTGCGCCCTCTGCTCAACAGCGACGGGGCGCTCAAGTATGTAGCGGAGGACCGGGCGGAGGTCTTCGCCGAGCACCTGGAGCGTCAGTTCCGCCCTAACCCGACCGCCGACATCGAGCATGTCGCAGCAGTCGAGAAACACCTAGGAGACTACTTCGCATCGCCGATAGCTCCCGAGGAGGACCCTGTATTCTTCTCGCCGGGCGCAGTTAGACGCGCCATCCTAAGGACGAAGCCCAGGAAGGCCCCCGGTGCTGACGGTATCACCAACGCAGCGCTGCGCCACTTGCCGTTCCGTACGGTAGCGGCACTGGCGCGCCTGTACACGGCGATACTGCGCACGGGGGTCTTTCCCACCCCGTGGAAGGAGGGGCGCGTCATAATGCTGCCCAAGGCGGGGAAGAATACAGCGAAGCCGGAGAGCTATCGGCCTATAACGCTGCTGCCGACAGTCTCCAAGGTGTTTGAAGCACTCCTGCTGCGACACCTCCAACCTCACATCGCGCCGCGCCCAGAGCAATTCGGGTTCAGGGCGGAGCATAGCACGACGCTTCAGTTGTCAAGGGTACTGCACCTACTGACTTCTGCGCTAGAGAAGAAGGAGTACTCGGTGGCAGTATTCCTTGACATGGAGAAGGCCTTCGACCGTGTATGGCACGAGGGCCTCATACACAAGTTGGCCACGTCCGACGCGCCCCGTCGCGTTGTAAAGGTGGTCTCCTCTTTTCTGTCCCACAGGACCTTCAAGGTGGTGGTCGAAGGGGCGCTATCCAGCGCCCGCCCGGTGATGGCTGGCGTGCCTCAGGGCAGCTGCATCTCGCCGGCGTGTTACTCACGTTACACCGACGACATCCCCACCACTCCCGAGGCGACGCTCGCGCTGTATGCCGACGACGCCGCGTACATTACTACCTCGCTAAATGCGAAGTACGCGGCGGTCAAAATGCAGCGCGCCCTCGACCTGCTCCCCGAGTGGCTGTCAAAATGGCGGCTCTCGGTTAACGTGGGTAAGACGCAGGCGCTGCTCACTGGGTATGCGCCCCTCCCACCACCCTTGAAGCTACAAGGAGCCGCCGTCGATTGGTCGCCCCAGGTCAAGTACTTGGGTGTGACCATCGACCGCCGCCTCACGATGGGGCCACACGTCCGCAAGGTCGCCGCGCAGGGCGGGGTCGCCCGTCACCTGCTCAGACCAGTGCTCCAATCCCGAATCCCGGCGCGCGTCAAGCTGAGCGTGTACAAGATGTACATACGCCCAGTCTTGACGTACGCCGCGCCCGCTTGGTTCGCCCTCACGAGCGAGTCGAGCAAGAAGCAGCTCCGCACGCAACAAAACCATGCGTTGCGGACCATCGTAGCCGCTCCTCGTTTCGTGAGGAACGATGTCCTACATCGGGATCTCGGGATCGAGAGCCTGGATGAGTTTGTGAAGCGACTCGCGACGGTGATGTTCGCGCGTGCCGACGCCTCTGCCTGGCCCCATGTCAGGCAGATAGCGCCATTGCACGCGCGCCCACCTGACGCGAGACCCCTGCCCCGCGACCTGGTAGCGGACGACTGACCCCATCCACCGGATTGACGCCTCGAGTGAGCCGCACCCAGGTAACACGCAGCTCACTCGAAATAATAAGACTCTACAGATGTACACATACATCTGTTGCGCGGCGTGTTCTAGGTTAATATAGGCACGTCGCGTAACTAAACACAGACAGCCATAACTACACATGCATCTATACACAACACGTGCGACCGCGACGCTACGCGTCGCGACGCACGTAGACGCCGAGCGGTGTTACACTACAACACAAACCGCTCGTACATACATGACTGTTTATCCCTCAATCCGTAAACGGCTAGATCTGTAAGCGGGGCGAGGGAAAACTACATATCTACCTGTAGGTGCGTCGAACCGGCACCACTGTCGCTGGTCGTCTTCATCGGGCCTCCTCCAGGTAACTGGAGGTCTCACCTGATGGGGACTGACCGCCGTGGTGTCGTGAAGAAAACGACGCTATATGGTATAGCGTCGTGGCGCGCCTACAGAAATATTCATAGCAACCATTACACAGACGCAGCTTTGCTGCGTCAAATACCTAGGCCGCATTAGGCCGCCCCATAGAGAGGACCCGCAGTGGCGGGCCGCCGTATGGCCTCCGCGGGCGAGGGGCGACGCTCCGACCCCGCTCGCCACGCCCCCTTGCGGGGGCGTCGCGACGACCAATTGAAATGGCATTCTACCTTCAGGCGTTGCCCGGTGCACAGGTTGTATTGCTTTCAATTATTGTTACTCTGCCTCTCTGTACATTGTTACTATTTTGTGTAAACTAAGCTATTACTGGGTGTCATGGCTATTTGTGTCTTGAAACTGATTAAGTGTAGTTTCGTGTAAAATTAATTGATTAAATAATTTATAAGAAAATCTAAATTCTTATTATTTAAAGAACCTCTTTTATTTTACAATATATCTGATCCTGTGCCTTCATCAGAAGCGGGATCAGACCCACTCCCACCTTTATCTGGGACTGCCAGTAATTTAATACAGGAACAAATGTAATTTTTTTCGGCTAGTATGGAATCAATTATTAAAAAAAAAAAAAATCAGATAGTATGACACCTAGTTAGATGACACCCAGTACGCAGTCAATGCTGGTTCCTTTCGATCCTGATGCACCTGAAACTGACATGATCAACTGGTGTGTGTTAAAATCAAGCCAGATAATATTTCATGGGTTGTTGTTAAGGAAATTCTGGTCTTTAAATTTTCCGAATCCATGACAATTAAAGATCATTTTGATTTAATTATCAAAATTCAAATTGATAATAAAGTCGAGGCAGGAATGCGATTTTACCGGAAAATGTACTAACCGGTTTTGGCATATCTATCCTGTCACAGTGCGATGACAAAATTTGGCCTAAACTCAGTTCTGTCATTATAAACGATAAGAATCAACTCTTCCGCATACTGCGCAGCTTCTCATTAAAGAGAAGAATTGAAGAACCAGGTACGTCTGAATCGTACACTTAAATGCCCCGTCCGTCAACACCATTTTGGAGAAATTGCAATTCGATCGGTTCTAATAACGTTAATTGCTCACTCCAAATAAAATTCCCAACCATGGTACAAAACTGTCTTCTCGATGTTACATATCATATCATGTCTTGCCTGACAAATTTCTCAATGAAAACGTATTATGAGGTCGCGTCATTTTGGGGCAAGGAATATCCGTTGTAGTTAGTAACGATGCCTTAACTTTTTCCAAAAATAAAATTTCAAATCTTAGCTCTAAATTGGAAATGCCTCTCGACATTAATTCGATTGACACAGATCTTACCGGTAAAGAAAAGGAGCTTTTGATTGAAATAAATATTCCTCATATTTTATACAAAATCTTCCCATTACGCGTATTACCAAGGAGCTAAAATCGATCTCATAAATCCAAATAAAACTGTACATAGGCGACCTTACAGGCTATTTAGGAACACAAGACAACACAAGTTTACACCGAGTTAGGAATCGTTAATAACAAGGTTCAAGAATTACTAGATGTTTTCATAATTCGAGAAAATTCTTCGCCTTTCGCGAGTCCCATATTATTAATTAAAAAAAAGGGACGGTAGCGATCGCATGTGTGTTGATTATCGGGAATTTAATAGCAATACTCGTACCACAAATTAGTGATCAAATCGATAAGTTACATGGGGCCTGTTTCTTCTCTAATTTGAGTAATTTCTCGATTTCACTAATTTGCGTCCATAAGGATTCTATAGAAAACTGCTTTTGTTATACCTTCGGGTCAATTTGAGTACGTAACCATGCCGTTTGTTTTACGAAACGCTCCACAGGTTTTTCAAAGGGCTATAAATACGGCACTTAAACCTCCTGAATCAGAGACCGTTCAAGAAGGGTTGGTTCGTTTAAATAGATTAACTTTAATCTGGGTATCGTAATATCCTCTGGAGAGGTTGGACCAAGTCCTCATAAGGTTGAAGCCCTAAAAAATATCCTTCCTCCAAGCACTGCTACTCAGGTTCATCAATTTACAGGCCTGGCTACATATTTTCGACAATTAATTCCAAATTTCTCAAAATTGATGAAACCTTTGTATCCTCTAACCGCGGTCAAAAAGGTTACTATTAATTGGACCTGTGAACATAATGATGTACATCAGAAAATAGTAAAATATGTCATTTCTGAGACAGTTAAAAAAAAAATTGACCCTTTTCCCATCGAACTCCACACTGATGCAAAAAGTGAAGGATATGGGGCTATACTAAAAAAAAAAAAAAAAAATAGTCTACCTCATGTTGTCGCTTATTTTATCCAGAAAACCACAAGTGCTGAAAGTCGTTATCATTCGTATGAATTGGAAACATTAGCCGTAGTTAAATCTGTGGAGCAACACACGTTTTCAACATTACCTGTATAGGCGTAAATTTACGGTTTTTACGGACTGTAACGCCTTAAAGGCCTCTCATTCCAAAAAGAACATTATACCTAGAGTACATAGGTGGTGGGCAATTTTGCAGGCGTATGACTTTTTATATAATTTATAAAGAGGGAAAAAATATAGCACATGCAGTCTTTCTTTCACGTAATCATGCTGACACATCTTTTATTCATAAACCAGCTAAAATTGTAAATTTGGCTGAACTAGAGAGGTGTTGGTTATCTATAGAATAACCTGATTCTGAAATATCAGACATTATTTCCAAATTCTGTTCAAATTACTTGCCGTCTGAAATATCATACACATACGATATTAGACGGCATACTTTATCGTAAAATCTAACGTAATAAAACCACTAAATGGTTACCAATATTGCCACACTCTTTAACCTGATCAATGATTAATCATGGACACAGCGAAATAAAACACCATGGTTATGAAAAAACGCTCGATAAATTATACGATCCTTATTGGTTCCAAAAAATGTTAAAACTTAAAAAAAAAAATGTAGATTCGTGCGTCGTTTGTAAGGTTTCCAAAGGTCCGTCGGGTGCCCAGCAGGACCATCTATATCCAATCCCTAAATTGCCCATTCCATGGCATACAATTCATTTGGATTTAACTGGCAAACTCAGCCGAAAAAGCGAGCGTAAGGAGTATTGTTCCGTGATTATTGATGGTTTTTACAAAATTCGTCTTGTAAGAGCATACCTTAACCCAAATGCATCTGATGCTATTAAATCACTTAAAAATGCAGTGAACTTGTTTGGCGCTCCTAAAAGAATAGTTGCATATCGTGGTAGGTCATACGACAATGCTGAATTTAAGAATTTTTGTAAATATAATCATATCATATTATAGCCACTGGTTCCAGTAGGGCAAATGGTCAGGCCCAGCGTATGCTCACTATAGTTGAAACATATTCGGACAGCTTATGGCAAGATCATGTAGGCGACATCCAATTAACTCTCAATAGTACTCGTTGTAGAGTAACAGGGTTCACGCCCTTGGAATTATGTTTGTTATTAAGGGCAGTTCATTAAGGATATCAAGAGTATCTACTAATAATCCTAATGAAGATAGGTTAAACCTCGTAACCATTCGATCCGATGCTTCTGCTAGTATAAAAAGTTGGCTCAATATGACACAGGTCGATATAACAAGGGTAAAGCTATAGTTAAACCTTTTTCAGTAGGTGACTCTGTCTTTGTTAAAAGCGAAGAAAGACACCAAACGAAACTAGACCGTAAATGCAAAGGCCCCTTTAAAATAACCGCTATTTTGAAAAATGATGGGTACGAATTAAATCACATTAATGGAAACAATAGAGTCTACAAATACTCTCACGAAAACTTGCGAGAAGTACCCCGTGGTCAGTCATTGTTTTTGGAAATCACAGAAAATTTTGATGAGGATGACGTGTCGGCGGATAATCACAACACAGAGGTTCTTGTTCACGAGACTAGGCAACATATTAACTTTGATGATATTCAGTCTACTAATAGTGATACTATCTCTGCCGATAATAATACCATGTCTGCTAAAAGTGACACTATATCTACCAGTTCTCATAGTAATGCATATTGTAGAAACCCTGGTTTACGTGCTGTTTCAGTAGAATCTATTGGACCTGAATCAATTAACATTGTAACAGAAGCACTTGTACATCAACCAAAGTATTGAGCTATTTGTTAATTAAGCTAAAGGAACGATACTTGTTCGGCCTAGCTAGATCCGGTCCAGTTTAACTGAAGGGATACACCTGAAGGGCAAAACTATTGCCGGACCAGGGGACTGATCTTGTAGGGTCAGAAGTTGACCGGACCAAGCCTTGTAGAGTCATAACTGACTGGACCAAGTGGTCAAATATCTGGAGGGTCAGAAGTTGACCGGACCAAGCCTTGTAGAGTCATAGCTGACTGGACCAAGTGGTTAAATATCTGAAGGGTATAAGGAGACCGGACCAGAAACAATAGCAGGATGACCAAACGGTACTTAATCAGTTTTTCATGTTCTAGATGTGGCATTGTGGGCTAAGCGTGCGAGGACGTCCGCACGTCAGCATGGCCGTGTCGGCGTCACATTGTAAACAACACGTGCATCGGGCTATGGCGCACTATGGCGCCGTAGCGCGCTACGACATTCTCCCACCTCCTCGCTGCTGGGCGGAGTTAGTGATCGCTACGTCGTAGCGCGCTACGTCTTTGCCCCACCTACAATACTACCGTATAAAAGAGTCCGCACGGCGGTGAAATGGCATTCTACCTTCAGGCGTTGCCCGGTGCACAGGTTGTATTGCTTTCAATTATTGTTACTCTGCCTCTCTGTACATTGTTACTATTTTGTGTAAACTAAGCTATTACTGGGTGTCATGGCTATTTGTGTCTTGAAACTGATTAAGTGTAGTTTCGTGTAAAATTAATTGATTAAATAATTTATAAGAAAATCTAAATTCTTATTATTTAAAGAACCTCTTTTATTTTACAATATATCTGATCCTGTGCCTTCATATATAATATAATAATAAATACGAAATATGCAAATATGACGAAGTGGAAAGATAATGTTTCTTCACTCTTCTTTTAAAAACTGCAACAGTTTGGCAGTCCCTAATGTTAGGCGGAAGTGAATTCCACAACCGAACCGCGTGCACACTGAAGGAGTAGGAGTAGAAGTCGGTTGAGTGGGGAGGGGATTTAAGGAGATTTCTAAGATGCGATCTGCAAGGTGCATGAGAAGGACGGGCGTAGGAAAAGCGTTCCCGCTGATAGGATGGGGTTTTAAGGTTGTGAAGGATGTTAAAATAGCAGACACAATATCCGAGAGTTCCTGCGAAGTCGAATAGGGAGCCACTTGAGTATCTTGCGAAAGTTAGAAACGTGGTCATACTTTTTCAGGTTAAAAACAAAACGAATGATGACGACGATGACGTTGAAAACAGATGTTTTGCAAACGTTCAAGTTTATTTAAAAGCTCCTCGGTGGCATCCAAATAACTAACTCGGTGGCATCAGCGTAGTCTATGATGGGCTATATGAGTGTTTGAGCAAGGGAGATTTTGGTACTCAAGGGCAAGAAGCTCTGGAGGCATTTCAGCGAGTGGAACGTGTAGTGCACTTTACGACTGACTTGACCAACATGGGCAGTCCACGATAGGTAAGAGTCCATGGTCACCCCCAGGTTTTTAACCGTATTTGCGTATTCAATCTGAACTCCATTCAGACAGAGTGGAGACAGCGACGCGATCTAATGTAAAACCAAGTCTGTTAGTATAATCAGTACCTATCTATAGGAGTATCTATCCAACAACGTTGTCACAAATTGTTACCTTATTAGTTATACATAGTGACCGTACCTATCAATATTAGATCTTTATTTCTTTATAATATAATATCCCGAAACATGTTGGGCTAATAGAAGATTAATCTTAACATTATTGATGACACCAGGGTGTATAATAAAGAGGGGAAATTATTGTGAACTTCCCAGATCGCGAGTGGGTCGTGCGCGATCGTTCTCCGATGACAACACTACACGCCATGGGTCAAAATAAATTTTCTCGGGACCCTGATCAAATGTGACAGGACTTGCATAAATTCTGACAATGTCAAAGGTATATTGAGAGATAACAGTGGCTCACCGGGCTAAACGTCCAGAAGGGTTGTGCAACGTGAGTAGCCATTTCAAAGCCATGTGGTCCGCATTCCATCTAAATAACAGCGGAAATGTTTTATGGAATCGAGAACAGATAAGAGCTCACGCTCGGTAGTACCTACTATAATTACGCTCCGCTTTGGAAAATAGGCGGGAATAATAAGCAATAGTATGTTCGACGCCATCAAAACTTTTGTGAGAGAGACCAACTGCTGATGCATCACACTGTAAGAAGAATGGCTTGGAAAAACCTGGACAAACCATCACAGGAGTGTTGATTAATGCCTCTTTTAGCTTACTAAATGCTTGTTTGGCGGCCTTATCCCAACTAATCGGATCACGAACCTTCCTTTTTCCAATGGGAGCAGTAAGAGGGGCTATTATGGAAGAGAAACCATAGACAAAACGCTTATAATAGGAGCACATCCCTATGAAACCGCGCAGCGATTTAGCGCAAGTGGGAATTGGATAACCCCTAATAGCATCAAGCTTGAGGATCGTTTGTAGGCCTTTTTAATTTACGATATAATCCAAATACATATTTCAGTTCGCTTTTACAGAATTCACATTTCTTTAAGTTAATATATAAACCGGCTTCTTTAAGGCGGTTTAGCACCTTTCTGAGGAGCGCTAGATGACTGTGGAAATCATTGGAAATTAAAATTAAGTCATCAACGTAGCCGAAAACGCAGTCATCGCTGGTCGATGTGAATTCGAAGTTAGCATCTCAGAAGCTGCATTTTTGAGCTCAAATGGCATTCTGACGAACTCGAACAATCCGCTTTGAGGAATTATAAAGGCGGGTTTCTCGCAACTCTCGTTATCCGCAAGAGGTATCTGCCAAAATGTACTTCTGAAATCGAGCGAGCTTAATAAGTAACTCGCGCCACGATGATTATCAAGAATATCTTAAATACTCGGGAGGGGATACGATCTCTAATGGTCACGCTATTCAAATTTCTGCTATTAACGCAGAAACGGACAGAACCGTCTTTTTTTGCAACCATTTTACCGGGCTGGCCCAAGGAGAACGAAAAGGATGGATAACACCCAATTCTAACATCTTATCAATTTCGCCATTAAGAAATTTCAATTAAGCAATGGTTTTATCCTCTTTCACCCTTAACGGGTGCTATTGCCTAATTGGCTGTCCTGTTGTATTAATTTTGTGTGATAGCCAAGTAGTTTTACCAAGTCCAATCTTGTCAGACGAAATGACTTCAAACTCATCAATGACCCTTTGTAAGCTTCGCTCTTGGTCTGGTAATAGGTCGTTACGAGGATGTATGTATCGGGGCTCAGTAACCTATGCAAGAAAGGTGCGGAGGGGAATGATCGACGGATGAAAGATACATATTAGATACTATCGAATGGTATATATTATAAAAAGGTATATATTATTTTTATCAAATGCTTGGCTAAAAACGGAAGTCAAAACAAACTTGTTCCAAAATTCAATGCCTAGGATAACAGAAGAAGACATGCACCGCGTTACTAAAAACTCGTGAGTAAAAGTTGTGGTATTGAACTAGCAATAATTTCAGCCGAAAGACGTCCACTGCTGGACATAGGCCTCCCCCAAGCACCGCTAGTCTTAACCGGAAGATAAACGGTTCCCAAAATATATATCGGCGAGTTATTATACCGGAAATAACACGGGGACACGAATCGATAAAATTTAAAAGGATACCTAGCTCCTGAGTCAAGATATCGCTAATAAGCGACATTTGTGCGCCTGAATCTAACAGTGCCTTGACCAGGCGATATATCTACGATATATACCTAGTAATATCAATGAATGGTCGGTTATCCGACGAGCCGTTCGCTATCACCGGTGACACTGTACGATAGGCGTGCCGCCGCGCGCCGGTGGTTTATGCATTTTTTGGAGCCAGGGAAATCTGAACAGTTACGATAAGAGTGTCCGCTTTTTTACATTTGGGACATAACTGGATCTCGCATGTAACGCTAAATACAGGTTTAGAAACACCTGGCATAAAACTTTCGAAATGATAGGCCATATCGATGAGTGAATCTAAATCGTTAAACTTGTGGACGAGTTTAACGATAATCTGAAGCAGATTTGATTCAAATAAAGGGTTGGACAATCGGTCATTCAGGTATGAAACCTGGATGACGAAATCCCTGGTCAGACCTCTGCTTCAATTTCCTGACCTGTTGTTCGGTCTTAAATTCGAAGTCGACGGATCCAAACGTCCTTATGAAAGACTCCTTAAGTTCTGCATAAGAAAGATTTGGGTGGGGAATACACCTAAGATATTTTAGCGGAGCCCCGGATACGACTTCATGGAAATGCTTCAATATCATCAGCTTCTTTATGTTCGTATAACGAGAAGAAAAACTCGCGAACGCAAGTATTGCCAGAAAAATCTATCTTCCATTTTGAGATATTTTGAGATCCTGGGATTTGCTTGTGATAATAACGCGGAGATCCTTCGGATTTCATAGGAGATGGGATACCTGATGACACTGTAGCTCTGTCCTGGGGGGGGGGGGGGGGGTTCGCGAAATTATGAGGCTTCCTCGAACTGGAGTCTCGGTAATAGAGCGATCCTCGTCTTCCATATTGAGGCAAATTGACAAAGGAAGACAAATGATAAAAATAACGTTAGTGGTCAAAGACCTGACCAGTAGCCCCATTTTTTGGAGGAAGTACCCCACCAATCAAAACATCCCGACGACAAAAAAAACTATAAAGTCGCAACACCTTTAAACCAAGTTTCGTCCAGATCGGTTGTAAAATACGACCTGTATTTTTGCCAGACTTGAAGCAGATACTCTTCGCTCGCTCGGCAATGAATTTGAATTTCTGCTTTTGGCTGTTTACAAACCTGAAAGTTTTGACAGTTACGATCGCTATTTTTCCGACAGCTCTTTAAATTTTGTTGTTGGTAAGAAGACCCGCAAATTCAAAACATTTTGGACATAATATGGGGTATCGTTACAATTTTTACATCGTCCAGAGTGACGCTGGTTTTTTTTTGCATGGCTGTCTTGTTTTTTTTTTTTTTAGTATAAGAGCTCGTTAACAATATAAATAAAATACTTATAAAAAATATAATTTTATTTTTTAAAACACTTAATAATAATATTATTATATAATTTTATTATTCAGTATTTTATACTTTACCTATTGAATCAGTTTCCGTTTCCTCATTAATCATTCATTAATTCATATTAATCTACAGATTGGGTACTATTACTAATAAACACTTACGCATTCTCGCACAGCACATGTCGTATTTACCATTTTAATTTGTGTACAAATCAAAAGATTAAAACAAGACACGCGTTAGCCCTGAAAGTCATGTCCCGAGCTACTAACAATGGCAACGTATAGGAGGAGACGCCCTGGGCATCGGGAATCGCAGGCCGATTCCCGGCCACCGTAGGCGCGGGCTTGCGGACGGTGAGCAATGGATAACTCGCCGTCCGGTAAGGACCAGCTGGTCTATTCTGTAACCATCTCACCGTGAAAACTTAGGTGAAGTGAACGTGAAGTGAGCTGTCATTCCACCTGCTGCTAGGGACTGACAGCTCACTCCGAGCTCACTTCACCTAAGTTTTCACGGTGAGATGGTTACAGAATAGCACTGCAGGCCCGGGTCGACGGCGCGATATGTTCCACGCGCGCCTCAAAGAGATGTCAGCGAGTGAAGGGGTCCGATGGGACCATTGCCTGCCGGGGTTGCGGGAAAGTCTGAAAGGGATACCGTGGCCCCCTGGCATTGCACAGGCAACAGAAGGAACACGGGTGGGTTTTAGTCAGTAAGAGTCTGACACGCCCTCCCACTCCACCCAGAGCGGGAGAAGTCATTTGATGATTTCCCACACAAAAAAAAAATGGCAACGTATGCAGCTCGGGCTCGTCCTACCCGCCCCTCGAACCCTCACACCCCGCACGATTGCCCTGTCTAGACAGCTTCGTCGAATGACTGACTGTATTGGTTTATAGACTGTGATACAGCTATGCTGGTAGTTTTCTCAAAACGCTAGTTCAAATGCTGCCCTGGGTGTGCGAAGTCGCAGCGGAAAAATTTCGATTTTTTTTCATTTCAATTTAGCAGACATATTTAGTGTATGACGTGTGTGGTACCATTGGGGAGCTATTCCACAAAACCGGCCAACTGCGAGTCGGACTCGCGCGCGAAGGATTCCGTACCATTATCTATATAAACGGCAAAAAAATCTTGTCTGTTGAATGGGAGCTCCTTTAAAGATTTATTTTATTCTGTTTTAAGTAGGTATTTGTTGTTATAGCGGTTACAGAAATACATCATCTGTGAAAATTTCAACAGTCTAACTCTCACGGTTCATGAGATACAGCCTGGTGACAGACGGACGGACGGACGGACAGCGAAGTCTTAGTAATAGGGTTCCGTTTTTACCCTTTGGGTATGAAACCCTAAAAACTGTTTCCGCTGGAACTACGTCATCCTAGCGGTACTTTTTTTTTTCCTAGGCACTGTGGACGTACAGACGCCAGCACACATTAACCTAGCCGAAACTGTAAAATTTTCTCAATCAGCTTTGAAACTTAAACTTCAGTGATAAAGTTGAAAATCTATTAAAGAAATTTGACAGTTTGTAGTTGGTTGACGTGCTGGGCCTCAAGTCTGCTATTACAATAGTGTCAGAATGGTCTATCATTGATTTCATAATTGTTGAATTTGACAAGTTTGGTAATCTACTAATATATTGGCGTCATTATGACTTTCCAATGGTCAGCCACTGACACTCCATTGAAAGAAATGGTATCTATTGGTAATCTCGTACAAATGACAAATGAATGACTGATTTAGGCGGTAATCTGCTAAAATTATGACAGTTCCTTTGATCAGTGACCTACCATTAGAACGTCATTGTGCAGTCACTGCTTTTAATTCGTTACGAATATCGTGTTTGTGGAATACAATGATCAACCAATGATCGACCATTATGAATTTAGCAGATTACGAACTTTTAGCAAAATGACAATGGTATCGTGTTGGAATGAACGAATTTATAAAAATAGCAGACTAGGGCCCCTGGCGTCTGTACATACCTACCCTCTCTACTGTCGTATCTGTCTCGTGGTGCCAAAATGAAAGATGCCAATAATTTGTTTCGCGAATTCTGGGTGGTCTCGGAACCACCCAGAATTCGCAACGAAACGGCTCGTCTGATTAAAACATCGATATCTCCTAGACTATGCGTGGGATCTGTATAAAAGTTACAAGAAAAAAAATAGGTACATTCAATTTTTTATTTTAATAATTTTAATTTTAGTGTGTAACGAGAGGTAAATGTGTATGTTTAATTTGTGTGTCTTAAAAGTAAAACTGCGAAGATAAACAAGTTTCCGCTGCGTTTGGCTATTTGATGAAAATCATTTAGAACGGTTTAGTGCAGTTGTAATTTTTTACGCACATTGCTTTGAATTTGTGTGTAATGTTTCTGAAAACAGAATTTGAAAAAAACTTAAGGATATTAGGTTTCAAAGTACTTAAAATAGGAACTCTAGAGCCTAACTTATATTAAAACGTTTATTTGTATCTTGTAACGGTCTACAATGTTCTGCCAAGTTTCATTTAACTGCTCGTAATAATAAATGAGCAATGGCATAATTTACTACGACTGGACCACTATATTGTATGACATCTGATTGTGGGACTTTTTAGTGGAAGAGCATAATATTTAGATATTCAGTGTATTAATGCAAATATTCGCATATAACATTTCAACTCATTACACTAAATAATTAAAGAGATATGTAATAAAAATACCACAACGACCGCATTAAATTGATAAACCAACCAAGTTTGAATGGCTACAAAAAAGCGGCCGTGCAGTAGAACTATATACCATTCTAAAATTTCCAGTATAGTATCGTTACGTGTTAGTTGAATCCAGTGTACGAAAAATAATCACCGCGATAAAAACACGTCCATGCGAACCTGGGCTTACATCTTAGATCTATGATAAGGTCGGGAACCTCTGTTGCAAAACAGGGGCTTACAGTTGGGCTAGGTGGTGTGTTGTTACGAGGCGGCTTGTGTACTGGCTGGATCCCCGCCCTGGGACCACGAGGCGAAGGTTCTCGCATCACTGTTTCGGCGGCGCGAGGACTAGAGGGCCCGAGGCGAGTGGCTGACGCAGCGACATTTGGAGCTGCGTCGCCCGCGCGTCGATCACGGCTTCACGGAATGGCGGGACAGGCTTTCACGCCCTACCGCCGGCCCCGTCAACATCGGAGCGGTCCGGCCGGTGCTCCAACGCTGGCTCGGGTGGAGGCACGGCCCCCTGTCGTTTCGGGTGACGCAGGTGCTCTCGAGGCATGGTTGCTTGGAAAAGTATCTGTGTCGCAAAACCAGGGAGCCGGACGCTCGGCGTCACCACTGCGTCGACTGTCGCGAGGACACGGCTCGGCACACCCTGGCAGAGTGTGCTGCTTCGGAGGAGCCGCGCCGTGCCCTCATCTCAGGTATCGGCAGTGACCTGTCTCTACCGGCCGTTCTCGACTCGATGGTCGGCAGCGAGCAGTGACGGATTAAGACTACTTGATGCCCAAAGCAATCCACGCTTGTGGGCCCCACTATCCGTATGTCAACTCGAATCGGTCTTTAAACCTTTACCGCTTAAAAACATTAGTTTGTTGTAAAATGAGATGTATCGTAACTTTTTTTTTTTTGGTTGGGATGTCATCAAATGACTTCTCCCGCTCCGGAGCGGGAGGGCGTGTCACTCTTACTGACTAAAACCCACCTGTGTTCCTTCGGTTGCCTTTACGTTGCCAAGGGCCACGGTATCCCTTTCGGACTTTCCCGCGTCCCCGGCAGGCATCGCATCGGTCCCATCGGACCCCTTCACCGGCTGACATCTATTTGAGGAGCGCGTGGAACACAACGCGTCGACCCGGGCCTGGTCCTTACCGGACGGCGAGCTACCCATTGCTCACCGTCCGCAAGCCCGCGCCTACGGTGGCCGGGAATCGGCCTGCGATTCCCGACGTCTCCTCCTGCGTCTCCTCGTGAGGGCGCGAATTTTGTCTTTCCCTCACGCGTTCCGGCCCCTCCTTCGCGAGCATTACTGCTTCGCAGAAGAAGGCGACAACCTCCCATGCCCTCTCGCTCCATACCATGGCCTGGAAGTGGAGTAGGTGTGACAACAATAAAAACCAAAGCATAATTTATTTATTTATTGAAATGCCTTGCTGCCTTGCGGCTTTTCCGGGCATTGAATATGGTGCCGATTCTTTTGTACACCGAACTAAACTATCACTAAAATTCCTTAATATTGGCTATGAGCTAGCTATTCTGCTATAAAGTCTCTAAATTTAAAAATTATTTTGATACAAAAAATCGAATTTGACAATCGCGACCACGTGGTAGATACTTGTTTGCCTTAGCCCGTGAATTTTTAGAGGCCGCAGGCGCGTATGAGGGCAGCATCGACGTGTTTTATATGGAATTTTTCACTTTTGCATTGAATTCGGTGCCGATTCTTTTGTACACCGAACTAAACTATCACTAAAATTCCTTAATATTGGCTATGAGCTAGCTATTCTGCTATAAAAAATCTCTAAATTTAAAAATTATTTTGATACAAAAAATCGAATTTGACAATCGCGACCACGTGGTAGATACTTGTTTGCCTTAGCCCGTGAATTTTTAGAGGCCGCAGGCGCGTATGGGGGCAGAAAATATACAGTAGGTACTGTTTTTGCTATTGAAGTTCGAAGTGTTCGTGTGAATTTTGGTTCATGACAAACATAATATTTCACACCATTTAAAAAATGTTCAGTTGTAGTTAAATAATTAAAATTTTAGGTGAAAAACGTCAAATTCAGAATAGCTAAATTGACATTTTCATCTTAGTGCTGTCAAACTAAAATAATGTTGTGTCACTTTAGTCCAAGGCTGCCAACCCCAGGCCCGCGGGCCACACTATGGCCCGCCAACGATTTTGAAATGGCCCGCACAAGCAAGTCCTGAAATACCCACCAAATTGATAAATCCCGCATTTGCATTTGCATATTTGCATTTGTGTGAGTGCACATAGATAATGTAGGTAGGTGTAACATCGGCCAACTAGAGCGCGACGTGTCCTTTGCTTGGTTTAGACCGGATTATACTGCTTTTTGGCAATCGGCATAAGGCGCGGTGCGTCCTTCGCGCAACGCAACTCCCCCTCGCAACTTCCACACTTCTAAGTGAGCAACTTATTTGTGATTTGTTGTAACTGTCAGATTTGTCGCCTAACATAGGAAAATTATTAAAAGAGAAACAATGGTAGAAATCACAATGATAACAACAAGAAGATATACAGGATGGAAGGGACATCGAAGCGAAAACTGATACCATGGATTCAGTACCTACATGATTCAACGTTCCGCTGAGCAATTTTGTGCTTCTTCTGGTGCCCCAGGCAATTGCTTAATTTGATTAAGGGTTAATCCATCGCTGGCAGCGACGGGGACGCGATGGTATCCTTTTGCGAAACAGTCATTTCGCAGGAGGCTGCGGAAAGGGAGCGGGAGATTGCTTCCGTTAACTCGATCCGCAGCAGACGCACCGGGCGTCGGCGCAGGGCGGATAACGCCCTCTTCCAGCCCCCTTAAATGGGTCCAAGGGCGACGGATCTGGGGAAAACCGTCGCCCCCTACTCCTTAGGACCCGAGATGGTGCCGCGTAGTGTTCCACGCGCGCCACTCCCTCACCTCACTCCCCCCTAACCAGAGATGGCCCTAAGCGTTTGGCATAGGCGGACCGGCGATCGCGGAAGTCGCATAAGATCCCAGATGCAAGTGTGAGACGGAACACTAGGGTGGTTTTGGTCAGTAAGTCTGACAGACACCTCCGCCCTCCCCAGGGTGGAGGACATTAATGAGGATTACCCCACTAATCAAAAAAAAAAAAAAGGTGGTGATTGTTGCGACTCTAGTCTTGCACTGGCGAAACATTCACAACAAAACATGTTAAAATCTCTATTTTCTGTCAATGTTCCATACAATGCACAGAGTACTTTTTAATATAGGTGATGTTTCGGCAGTGCAAACGCAGAGTAACTAGAGTAAGAGAGTTTTCTGTGGACTTTGTTTCTTATTAACCTATGTATTGATGGATATTTGATCTGCAGCTAAACCTGAACTATGACAGAAGAAAAATGACCAGAGTATGTAGGTACCTACTCAGTTTGTCAGGTCTTTTTAAAAGTATATACCAATTTCTGTTTTTATAGGTAATACCAATCAATCAATCAATCAATTTCTTTATTTGTATAGAATGTAGGTGTTACAATAATGGTGTTAGTTTCAGATATATTCCCGGTACATTCTGCCTATTGGCATACAAAAATATAGTGATTAACTTACAGATAATTTTGAAACTAGGTACTTACTTTAATACAAAATGAGATCTTGGATCAGCTTAGTCTAAAATTATTTACATAATAGGTATTGAGGTAAATTGAAACAAATATTACAATTCATCATTTACAAAATCGGTAACAGAGTAATAACATTTCTCTGTCAGCAACGACGACAGGAGTTTCTTGAATTTTATTAAGGGCTGATCCTTAAAACAATTTGGCAATTTATTAAATATTGTGTTTTTTTTAAGCAAAGCAGTGTTATATCTACCAGTACACAATAGACTCTGATATTTTGATCTCATGGCAGTAGTTCGCATCCTCGTATCTTTTAATGCAGGAAATAGATGCTCGTTAGTTTTAACGAATATAGCTACTTCGAGAATGTATATATACTAGGAAAAGTTAGTATTTTGTGTTTCTTGAAAAGAGGAACGCAACTATCTGTAACCTTGAGATTGAAAATGGATCTTATGCACTGTTTTTGGGCTTTAAATATAGACTCCCTTTCGGAACAATTACCCCAGAATACTACACCAAACCTTAGAACAGAGACCACCAAACCGTGGTATGCAACCATTAATGTATCAATATTAAGTTTCTTGGACAGATTGTAAAGAGCATACGCAGACGTACTTAATCTTTTGCAAACTACTTCAGCCTGTGGTTTCCAAGTTAATTGACTGTCAATCAATATACCCAGGAATTTAGCCACGTTAGTGCTATCAATGTTTTGTCCTTTATAATTTATTTTAAGGTTTAAAGGAAGGATTTTTTGATAGAAATGCATTATATTTGTTTTATTTAGGTTTATGATAAGATTATTATCGTTGAGCCATTCTATTATTAATTTTAGGGAATTATTTTTTTCATCTTCATAAATCTCTTTGTTGACGCAGTCTATTAGGATCGTACTGTCATCGGCAAATAATACGCAGGGGTATGGGATGTATCGGGGTAGATCATTTATATACAGCAGGAATAATAATGGCCCTAGAACGCTGCCCTGCGGAACGCCATACTTAATTTCCCTAGGACCAGATAAATAATCAACCTCACGTTTTGATTTAATGCATATTTTAGAGATTTCTGTATATTGAATACGTCCACTTAAATACGATTTTATTAGTCGTAGAGCATTCCCTCGTATACCATAAGCATCAAGTTTGACCAAAAGCGTTTCATGGTTCACGTAATCAAAAGCTTTGGTCATATCTGTAAAAATGGCACAAATTGGTACTTTTTTATCCACATTAACCATTATTTTATTTATTAGTTCGTAAATAGCCATATTTATATTTTTATTCTTACGAAAACCTTTCTGTTCCTCACATAATATATTATATTTTGACAGAAATTAAAGAAATGACTCATAAATTACTTTTTCAATTATTTTAGAAAATACGGGGATTAAAGCTATTGGTCTAAAGTTAGCCATGTCTTCTTTATTGTTCTTCTTATGGACTGGTTTAACTATTGTGGTTTTAAGGCCATCGGGGAATGTTCCAGCGGATATGCTTGCGTTAATAATGTGGCTAAGAGGGTTAGCTATAGTAGAACAGACAAATTTTATAACGTTTGTTGAAATACCGTCATATCCATAACTCTTCTTGTTCTTTAAAGATTTGACCACCCTTGTAATGTCTTGAGGGACAACAGGAGCCATAAAAATAGAATGAGGGTTATACTTTATTTTTACAGTATTTTTAGTTGTATTCAGAGGTGGATCTGAGATCTGATCAATGAAGAAGTCGTTGAATGATTGAGCTATTTCATTAGGGTCAGTTAATATTAAATCATCTTTTTTTATTCTTGTTATGGGTTCACTATATTTGCCAGCATGTTTTAGATTTATTTTTGGAATTTTTAATTAGAAAGTTGTTCTGAGCTTTCTGGGTCAGTTTGATATTTTTTTTTATTTTTTTTGAGTAATCTTTAAATGTCGTTTTATTTTCACTTGTAGGATTAAGTCTTTGTTTCCAGAGTAATTGGCGTTGTTTTTTGCTGCAGATTCTAATACCTCTAGATACCCATTTGATCTTTTTTTCAGATTTTAATATGACTGTTTTGAAGGGGAAGCATAGATCATACAGGAGTTGAAATATTTCTAAAAGGTTATCATAAGCTAAATTTGGATCCTCTGTGCTATATATATCTGAAAATGATAAGTTTTGGAGATGATTTCTAAAGATAATTAAATTTTCTTCAGATATGTCTCGTCTTGATGTTTTCCATGTTTTAATTTGACAAAATTTACTAACTTTAATTGTAAGCATTTGAGCCATATGATCAGATAATCCGAGGTCTATTATTTCACTTTGACACCTTTGTTTTGAATTGTGCGCAAAATTATCTAAGCAAGTTTTACTATGAGGTCTGGTCGGTTTATTTATTTCTAGCTTCAAATCGTAGTTCATCAGAAAATATTCAAAATCCATGCTAATTCTGTTCCTTTTCAGAATATCTATATTAAAATCACCGCACATAATAATTTTTTTGTTTGGTTTAGAAATCTTTGTAATGTATAATATCTAGGATTTCATAGAATTTTTGTAGATTTGTGATTTTTGGTGGTCTATACACACATAGGATTGTAAGTTTTTGTGAAGGTAATTCAATTGCGCAACATTCTAAAATTCCAGTTACCGAATGTCTCACAATGTCAGTGTGGTGATATAGAAACTCATTGGAGTTTCTATGGTTTTAGAATAAAGCTGTTAATTTGATATTGTCATTCTGTCAATACGACTGTAATATTTTTCTTTATATTTTGCTGATTAAAACCATTTATTCTAAAGGTTTTATCTTATTTATCAATTTAATCAGCAAAATGTTCTAAATAAAATGGAGAGATTCTTACGTCCCGAAAAACTCGACATTGATCCGTCTGACAGGTCCGCCTCGAAGGATTGGGAACACTGGAAGAGGACATTCGATAGTTTTTTGTCATTTTGCGAAAAAGATACGAAAGATGGTAAAATTATCCTAGACTTGCTCATAAATCATGTATCTGCTAGAATTTACTCGTTTATCAGTGAGTGCACCACTTATGAAATAGCTATTAACACACTCAACAAAATTTTTATCAAACAAAAAAATATAATTTACGCCAGACATATGCTGGCAACAAGAAAGCAACAGAGTGAAGAAAATATCGACACATATATTCAGGTATTAAAATTAATGGCAAAAGACTGCAAATTTGAAAAAGTGGATGCCGAAACGAATAAACAAGATAGTATAAGAGATGCATTTATTTCTGGCATCAAGTCAAACAAAATAAGACAACGATTACTTGAAAATCTGTCATTAACACTCGACCAAGCCTACAATCAGGCGTTATCGTTGGAGATGGCCGAATTGAGCTCACAAAACTACAATACTTCAAATCTAAGTGCTGTTCAGAGTTTAAATGAAGACAAGGAACCTATAGCAGCAGCGTTTACTAAGCGAAAGTGTTTCTTCTGTGGAGGGCGTGTGCATCCTAGAAAGGATTGTCCAGCTGTCGATGCCAACTGCCAGATTTGTGATAAGAAGGGACACCTTGCTAATGTTTGTCGAAGCAAGAAACTTAATACTGTTGCGGTTCTAGTTAAGCAAGATACAAGTAATAACAGTTCTGCATGTATAGTAGCAGCATCACCGGATTCTCTTAAGAAGGCAACTGTAACAGCCTACATCCAGGGAATTCGTGCCCAAGCATTAATTGATACGGGCAGTTCTATCAGCTTTATGAATGAAGCTTTCTTTAAATTGTGTCGATTAAAGAAGAGACCTTGTAACCAAACGATATCAATGGCTTCAACTACACTGACATCTCAAGTAGAGGGACAAACCTGCGTCTCGGCTAAAATTGGAGATCATAATTATGAAGGTCTGAATTTACTTATTGTAAAGAACCTGTGCGCTGATCTTATTATTGGTCATGACATACTAGAGAAGCATTCTTCACTTGAGTTCTCTTTTGGAGGATCAAAAGATCCAATTAAGGTATGCAGTGTTGCTGCGGCATCTGTACCTGCTGTACCTTTGTTTTCGAATGTTTCTCCCGAATGCAAGCCTGTCGCCATAAAATCTCGAAGATACAGTGAGGATGATAAAAAAATTATTGGAGATGAAATAAGAAAACTTTTGGCTGAGGGAATTATTGAAGAGAGTATGTCACCCTGGAGAGCTCAAGTCCTCATTTCACAGAATACTAATCATAAGAAACGTCTCGTTATCGATTATTCTCGAACAATAAATAGATATACACATTTGGATGCATACCCACTTCCAAACATAGAAGAAATGGTGTCACAGATATCCAAATATCGTGTGTTTAGCGCTATAGACTTAAAAAGTGCATATCATCAAGTCCCGATTCTGCCAAAGGAGCGTCACTTTACTGCTTTTGAAGCACTTGGAAATCTTTACCAATTTCGGCGTATTCCATTTGGTGTCACTAACGGAGTGTCAAGTTTCCAAAGAACCATAGACTGGGTTATTCGCAAAGAAGAGCTAAAAGGAACGTATGCGTATTTAGATGACATTACGGTATGTGGAATAAATCAAGAGGAACATGATGAAAACCTTCAGAGATTTTTAACAGCAGCTCAAAAATATGGCCTAACTCTCAATAAAGAAAAGAGTAAGTTTTCCCAATATTCTATTAATATTCTGGGATACAATGTAGAGAACCACGTTATTAAGCCAGACGAGGAACGCTTAAGGCCACTATTGAGATTGCCACCACCATGCGATGTGCCATCACTGAGAAGAACAATAGGAATGTTTGCACATTATAGCAAATGGATCCCAAATTTCTCAGAAAGAATTCATGTTCTCGCTCATGCACAAATTTTTCCATTGAAAAATGAATTAGTTCAAAGTTTCGAAAGACTAAAATCTGATATAGCGAAATCAGCTGTTCACGCTATCGATCATAATGCACCATTCACCGTGGAAACAGATGCATCCAATCATTCTATCGCAGCAACTTTGTCACAATGTAATCGACCGGTTGCATTTTTTTCTAGAATGCTAAATAATAGCGAACTTAACCACTCAGCTATAGAGAAAGAAGCTTACGCTATTGTGGAATCGCTAAGGAAATGGCGCCATTTTCTCATTGGCAAATCATTTCGTCTCATTACTGACCAACGTTCTGTATCATTCATGTTTGATAATAAACTGACGAGTAAAATAAAGAATGAAAAAATACAGCGATGGCGCTTGGACTTAGCACCCTTCAAGTACGACATAGTGTACCGTCCCGGAAAGCAGAATGATGTGGCTGACGCGCTTTCGCGAGTTTGTGCTTCGGTACCGGTACGAACTGAGAAACTAATTTCATTGCATGAAGCTTTGTGTCACCCAGGAATAATGCGCATGAATCACTGGGTAAAGTCTAAAAATTTGCCTTATTCTACTGAAGAAATTAGGAATATGACTAATTCCTGTCGGATATGTTCCGAAATAAAACCGAAATTCTACAGATCTGACTTACCAGAGCCTATCTTAATAAAAGCAACTTCACCTATGGAAAGATTAAGCATAGACTTTAAAGGTCCTGTACCATCTAATACAAGAAATAAATATATATTGACTGTAATCGATGAATATTCACGTTTCCCGTTTGCGTTCCCGTGTAGTGATATGAGTTCTACAACGGTAATAAAACATTTAAATGAGATATTTATGTTATTTGGCATGCCATCTTATCTTCATTCAGATCGCGGAACTTCATTCGTATCGGCAGAAGTAAAGAATTTCTTGAATTCACGAGGAATTGCTTCAAGTAGAACCACTCCATACAATCCAAGAGGAAATGGCCAAGTAGAACGTTTTAATGGGACTTTATGGAAATCAATACAATTGGCTCTACGTTCACGCAACCTAGCAATAGAAAATTGGGAACAAGTTCTTCCTCAAGCTTTACATTCGATACGGTCTTTGCTCTGTACAGCTACTCACTGTACGCCGCATGAACGGATGTTCACACATACTAGACGATCATCGAATGGAGTCTCTATACCTACTTGGTTGACAGAATCGGAACATGTGCTAATGCGAAAATTTAACCGTAATAATAAATATCAGCCAGTCGTTGAGGAGGTGACTTTACTTCATGTAAATCCGGATTATTCCCATGTCCGTCTTGCAGATGGTCGAGAATCAACTATCTCTAATCGACACTTAGCACCATTAGGACAAGATAGTGAGATAATCCAGGAAACGCCCGAAGTACTTAACGAGACCCGAGATTCAGTCGAGACTAATGAAGACGACTTCTACGATTCTCGAAGTATGAACGAAGAAGAGGAACAGCAACAGTTGACAGACCACCCACCTGTCGATGCCGAATACACGGCTACTGACAATCCAGCTACTGCTCAACGAAGGTCCACTAGAAATCGAAGGCTTCCAGACCGCTACGGAGACTACGTTCTAAACTGAATAGTTCTCTTTTAAAAGCCTGGAAGAATGTGGTGATATAGAAACTCATTGGAGTTTCTATGGTTTTAGAATAAAGCTGTTAATTTGATATTGTCATTCTGTCAATACGACTGTAATATTTTTCTTTATATTTTGCTGATTAAAACCATTTATTCTAAAGGTTTTATCTTATTTATCAGTCAGGCAGGTCTTTATATTCGATGCCTTTTTTAACTAAGATACATGCTCCACCGCGCTTAATGTTTTGTCTAGCTAGCTAGCTAGCTAGCTAGCAGCATGTTATGCTACATGCTGCTAGCTTATAATTTGGTATATGTAAAAGTTTCTCTTGGCCAGACATTATGAAATGTTCGGTTATACATATAGCATCTAAATTAATTTGTTTACTCATCAATTCCCGTATATAAATAACCAGTAAGTCAGACTTGCTTATGAGACCGGCAATATTTTGATGCATTATATTTATATGATTAAAGAAAAAAATCGCATCGTGGAGACGAAATGCTTGTTTGGTTGTCAGCTATATTTTCTTGTTTCGAAAATGAATTATATTCCGCTATAGTTACCGACAGATTCTGAAACACATTTTGCATACCACGATCGTTTACTTTCCTACTGAACTTAGAGAACATTGTAAAATCGTAACACAAGTTTAAATTAGAGTCAAACGCCGTTGCATAGTTGTACGTCTGCAAGTCTAAATGAAGTAGATTATTAAAGGTCTCTATGCGCCAGTTAAACAATGTTGAATGATCACTTAATTTGAAAGTAGGAACACATATTATAATATTCGTGAGCTGTATTTTCTGCAATTGTTCTCTCAGTTTTTTAATTATATCCACATAGTTTTCAGTTTTATGGAAGTCTTTTTCTCCAATTAAAATAATGCAGAAATCTTCCATTGTATATTCTATTAATTTATTCTCCAAGTTGTTGTTATGCTGCTCCGTACCACAATTTGGGAAAACATAATGACAGAATTCACAGTTCTGAAAAGTATTTTCGGCTATAGACAAAATCTTGTTATTTTTATTTGCACTCACAATACAGAGCTTATGGTTGGTGTTTTTTAGGCTTGTTAGACTGTTCGGCTTCTTGGGATTGAAGTGCCTCAGTGTGTCTATTTTGTACAGAGAGCTTTTCCTTGGTTGCTGGTGACTGCGAAGGAGCGTCAATTTCTGAAGTAGTATGAACAATTTTTTTTTTTTTTTTTTGTGGCTTCGCACGGGTATGAACAATTGCACATGATTTTGCCAGTATGTTTTTTGCTTTTTTCTTTGGGGTAACAGTTATCTCGGATGTTAATTTACTTGTAAACTTGTTTCATCAACTTGTGCTTTGCATCTAAATTTTTAATTTCTTGTTTTAACTTCATGTTTTCTAACGACAAGTTATTAATTTCTTCGTGAGCTGCGCTTAGTTGTAAATTAACTTTTTGTAGTTCATTTTTAAGCTGCAAGATTTCTTCGTCGCCTTCATCATCGGATATATTAGGAGGTAGACTACTAGATGTGCCATCTAGCGGTGAGTTCGCAGAATTACTGCGTACTTTCGTTTATTGCGTCGTTTGACAGTGACTTTGATGTGGCAGGTTTTCTAATCCGAAACGTAATATTTTCATTTTGGTTGCCGTTAATGATCGAGAAATAATATAAAAAAGAACTTTGCTTCACGGCTGGGTTTGAACTCGGGCCTCGAGCATGCACTACGAGACTTAAAAAGAGACCCACCTTGCGCAGCTTAGCCATACGTTCATATAATGCAGGGGTTAAAATAGTGTTCTGTTTCTATTTTCGATATTTTTGAATTTTATTTTGACCGTTTTTTTTCTTGTTGTTGTTACAGTGACTGCGATTTAAAAAGAGTTGTATTTGCTGCTTTTTAAAGTTTTTTTTAACGTAAAACGATCAAATAGTCACCAGATTTTAGCACTGTTTGTTTTAAATCTTTATTTATACAAAGATTTCTAAGTTTTAACGAAAGTTTGCTTTTGTGTACACTATGTTTGCACTGTTTTATAGTTTTACCTAAATCACTATTATTCACTGACAGGATTGTTTGCTAACACTGTCACTTGTTTATCGGAAGACACTGATGCTATTTCACTACGTATTCACAATTGATAACGATTTAGATAATTTAAAAACAATTTTAATTACGGAGCCGAAGGTAACATTGGTACAGTTGTTTCAGTTTAACCAAGTCTTAACATTACAAAAATGCTGCTTCAGCATATCTTGTGTATTAATGTTCTGTGTTCAGCATCTCCAAGCAACCGATATTGAGGGATTATTCCGATCTGTCACCCCGCCTAATCACCTTATGGGGGACAGATCGGAAAAAAAATTTGATCTGTCCCCCTGTTAGCAATGAGGGGACAGTTCGAACTTTATTCACTCTTTATCGGTTTCATCTGTCCCCCTATCACTGATAGGGGGACAGATGAAACTTTTTATTTCTGTTTGTACCCCACAGAATTTAATATATTAATTCTTAAAAGTAATGCCACACATACTGCAACATTACATTAAATTAAAGACTAGTGGTAGTAGCACCTGGCCACCACTTCTTTTTATAAAAGACCATTGGTTGTCTACTGTAGCAGAAGTACCAGGTATGTTTTTGAATTCCGACATGTTATTGTAATCTGAAAAATAAATATTGGTGCTCAATAACTTTTGTTCTATGTTTTCTAAAAATTTGCATTAAAACTTGCTAACAATTTCCAAAAGTCGTATTGTTTAGATGGTACCTACATTCTATAATGAACTTACCTCTGTCTGTAATTTCCTCTCAAATTAATGATACTGTGCAATAGTTCGCACATACTTAGTAATATAAACACTTCACTCAAATTAATTATTACGAACAATTTATCACTGACGTCTCACCTTCAAAAATGGTAAATTTGCACTTTATCTATAGTTCTCATCATAATGCGCATCATTGCGGCTGCCTCTAAGGCCCCATGAGTAAGAAAGAGAGAGAACCGAAATTTGTTTGCTTGTTTCGAAATCTATTGTTTATTTGCACCGAGTAAATTCCCGGAAGTTCTCTTCTTGTTGTTTTTGGAAACACTATTGGAGTGCAAGTAATTCCCAACCATATTTTATAAATCTATAAGTTATTATTCGCAAAATAAGTTTTGATATTAACTATAGTACCTACTGACATACAGAGCACCAGAGCACAGACAAATTTTTATTTTGTTTGGTAACTTACAGGAATGAAAACATCAAAACTTGAATTGATTTACTTCATTCCTGAATAATACAGAATTAACATTAGAAGCTGCAATTTTATCTAAACGATAAAATTGCAGCTTCTAACGTAAAATTTTCTTATTAGGAACATTTTCCTCATCTAAAAGTTAACTTATTGTTAGTAAAAATTAACATTTGTAATATGAAGTCAAATCAGAGGACAGATTGTTATTATACCTGGGAATACCTACCTACTACGTGATTTATGGGACTGGCTGATTAATAGAAAAACAAAAGAAATATTTGTAACATATTATACAGATGATTATAAACCTAAACCACTAGTCTTTAATTTAATGTAATGTTTCAGTATGTGTGGCATTACTTTTAAGAATTAATATATTAAATTCTGTGGGGGATCACTGATAAGGGGACAGATGAAACCGTTAAGGATTGAATAAAGTTCGAACTGTCCCCTCATAGCTAACAGGGGGACAGATAAAACTTTTTATTCCGATCTGATCTGTCCCCCTAAGGGGACAAAGCGGGGTGATAGATCGGAATAATCCATATTGAGTGCATGTAACTCAAATCATATTTTGACAATATTTTTATTTTTAATTAAAACTTTTTTAGAGGTATCCAGTTACAAAGATGTAGTTACAGAAATTAAAATATCGCCGGCGTCTGCTGTGCAGCTGTAAGAACGGGTGTGTTAATTATCCCTATATAAAATGTACTCTGTGGTGTTAATAACGAATGAAAGTGATAAAATTTGCTTGCACATTAAAATTTAATTAACAACACGCAAACAATCATTGAAAACACGTGATTTGGTTCCAACCGATTGGTTTCCTCTTTTCTCATGATTAGGAGGGACAGTTTTTGATTTTTAAAAAATCACTTCTAACGTAATATACTAGCATTAATTTAGCATTTATGTTCAACAGATACTAACATTAAATATTAGCATAACTGACTTGTCGTTTACCATTGCAGAATGAACAGAAAATAGTCGACAGGCGACACCTAACCTAAAAATCATGAATATTTTTGTATACAGATAAAATGAAAGATAAAACAATCATAAATATCTATTTTATTGCATATCACATCACCACTTTTTACCACTATCACCATATTTAATGTGAACTTAACTTTTTTCCTTGGTGGTAACACATTGCACATCACAGAATCACAGATCAGATGGAACATTCCAGAGGAAAATAAAATTTGCTTACATCATTTTACTTTGTTATTTTTGTAAGTATACATTAAAGAACACATTCAACAGCAAAAATGAGATAGAATTATAATTATGCAATAAACAAATCGGAGTTATGTCTTCGCCTCCCAGGGAATCCGTTATTTCTTCGCTCCAGGAGGCTGTAGTGGCTGGCCACGTTCTTTTCCTCGAAGTTTTAATCCAATTGCCCTTTCTATCTTACCAAGAACAATGTTATTTGGAATGCCACGACCGGCCTCGTAATCATTAACAATTTGAGGTTTCTCGCATATTTTAGTTGCCAGATCTTTTTGACTCATACCTTTAGACTGTCTTCCTTGCATTATAAGCTTTCCCAAATCAAGGGTTACTTTTTCATGACGCAATTCTTCAGTCTCTCTGTCGAGTTTTGCCGTGTTTTTTGTGGTAACGTGTTGTTTATTGGTTCCAGCTCCATATTTTTGTTGAGTATCAACTGGTAAGCCCTGACGGCGTGCCGCATTTACTGCTTGTTCTGTCTTCAGAGCTGATGCCTTCGGTGGTTTTTTACGGAGAATCGTGACTGTATCCCAGTCAGACATTTTTACGCAGCTGATACCACAATACTCACAATAAAATACCTGATTACGAAAATTTTTCTGCTTATTTCGTGCGTGCCGTGCTGTACTTACTAGTGCTGTGCAGCTTACTCAATAATAAGGATGTCATCGACATCGATGTTTGTTATTCATGTCGATGATTTCAATCGATTATTTTTGTCAAAATTTAGTAAGTTTTATTTATTCCTAAACTAAAGTATATTGACTTGAGATTTTGTTATGTTTATTAATTAGATATATACTATATTTTTTAGCGCTTAGATTTCGCAATAAGTCAATAATATGGCCTAAAAGACTGCGAAGTGAACACTTGATTATAAAACGATAACGATGCATGATGTTGGACAAAGCCCATCCCCCATCCACTGTAGAAGTGTTTAGTGATGCAGCATGTTATAAATGATTTCGTTTAGTTTGAAATGTACAGTCATTCACACACCAATGGTAAAACTTGCATTACGAAAATCGCCGTTACTTCTACGAATTATTGGCGCTGTTTATGCCAATATAGCCCACTCCCTCTCATTGCGAGGAGGCCGTGTCCCTGCAGTGGGAAGGTTATAGGCTGATGATGATGATGATGATGCCAATAGATAGGGGCCGCGCGAGCCGGACGCTTGAGTCGGCAAAATAAAGGTAATAAGCAACATTAGAGGGATTGGGCCTCGTCAAGGTCGATTCTGACGGTCAAATCAAATAGCGCGCGCTTCCCCGGCTTCCTGTTACACACTTCCGGCCCTTTACACGAAATCACTCCCATAGATTTGATTATTTAGTTTTTTAGATTTTAAGCTTGAAGGCAGAAAAGCGAGAAGAAGATGTTACACATCAAAAACCGTACTACGCATTGGGTAATAAAACCTATACTTAATTATAATTATCTTTGGGAGATAAATAAATAACGTAAGCGTAATTTGAATTCAAGCAATATGAAGTTTAGGTCCCTTCTGTCGTCTGAGGTTATGATAAAAATAAATATCGTGTTTCTATAAATCTGATATATTATTTTACTGATAGTCGTTCGTCAGGAATAAGAACTCATCAGACAGTGTGTTGTGCCATTACTATGCGTTTGCACTGGCGAAACATTCACGACAAAACATGGTGAAATCTTAGTTTCTGTCAAAGTTCTATAGAATATTTGACAGGAACTAGAGATTTCAACATGTTTTGTTGTGATGCTTCGCCAGTGCAAACGCACAGTTAACTATTATGCGGGAACGAAAGCGTTCATTAATTCAGTTTTTTTTTTTAAATCTAGCTATGGGAAATTGCTGTACACAAGGCTACACATCAAGCTCTAAATTTCCAGTTTATGCTAATCTCGCATTGTATAGGATTTCCGTACAATGCGAGGTCAGTTGATACAGTATGCGCAAAACTTTTTGAGCTCTCGGAAGTTGCACGCGAGCGGCTGCGCAGTAAGTAAAAAATGTTTCACAGCTTACAATAAATGATTTTCTCATCTGTGTCCTGCGCGGTTTAGTACTCGTGCCTACGTTCAGAGGGCTCATAAAGTTTTGCGAGAACTGTACTGGAATTTATAGCTTGATGATTGTGTAGCCGTGTGTGCGTCATTGCCAGCATTTTACAGTCGCAAAACATACAGGTTTGATTTCTTAGCATTTTAGAGCCATGAAGACTATGAATTTGAAGGATTTTTATTATTATTTTATCTTGGTTTAACCTGCATTTTTATGAACAGGAATGAAATTAAATGAAAGAAGCCGAAAAATTTTGGCGCGCGCATTTTCCTGTTTGCTTTATGTATACAGCCCGATTCAAACTTAATGGCGCCTCAGAACATGAGGCGAGTCGCTGCGCAGTAACAAATTCATGGGTCAGCGGGGGTGAGGGGTGCGGTACTGCGCAGCGAGCCGCTAACTTCCGAGCCGCCATTAACTTTGAATCGAACTATACCATTGAGGTATGTACGTCAGTGATGTATACGTGGTGTCGTGGCACCATCTGTTGTCTCAGCTTTGATTAAGATTGCTGTTACCTACCTCAGATGTGTGGTTGACTTTACGTACTTTTCGTTGTAACGTTATCCAAATCGATCGAGTCGAGACGACATAAAATGTATCGTAGTGATGTACTAATTTCAATGTTATTTCTGTGATCTGATTTTTTTAATCTGTGAGTTGTTCTCTTAGAGATGGGTTGTAACAGGTTAAACACGATATCTGTTATCACTGCTACTGTTACACAAAAATAACAGATCCAAATATCAGCCGTGCTATTCTGTAACCATCTCACCGTGAAAACTTAGGTGAAGTGAGCTCGGAGTGAGCTGTCAGTCCCTAGCAGCAGGTGGAATGACAGCTCACTCCGAGCTTACTTCACCTAAGTTTTCACGGTGAGATGGTTACAGAATAGCACTGCTGTTATCTGTCCGTACAAAAATAACAGGATATTATTTTGTACGGATGTATTTTTAACTTAATGGGGCATAGCTAGATCCCTACTTGAAATGGATATAAATTTGACATTTCGATTTATTTCACTATGTCATTGTTTTCGGTGATTTAAATATTTTAAAACAATTATTTGACATCGAAAGTGTCAGAATTTAAAATTTAAATATTTCCTCGTAACCAATTTTTTCAAAATGTTTCCCACATAACTTCGAACTCTGTGCAATTCCAAATAAAACTACAAATAGCTAAGGAACAGTCTTTTAAATTTGGGGTCTTTCGAGAAATGGTAGAGTCCAATTTCGCATAATTTTCAAAAAAATAAAATACAACTAGCTACGATGCCGATGGTGCCATTTTGACAGTTGCCTTCCCCATTGAATATTCTTTATTTCTTTTCGTTTAAAGTCGAAAATTGTTTTCAATATCCGAAGTTTTGACTGGGAATGACTGGTCAGTAACAGGTAACATGAACTAAATTAGTAGTCACATTTTCGTAAATGTTTGATCTTGTAAGACCACTATTAAATGCACATTTTCATTATGTAGAAATATATAATTTAATAAGATAGATAATGAATGTCACACGTTGTCAACGTGACAGGAGTGCCTTCTAGGTGGCCGGTATTTAACAACCATCAACTGCATTTTTAGAGGTAATAATACTGTTTCACTTTTTGCGTAGTTTAAGCTCTATATTAAGTGAGAATAAACATAATTATTTCGAAGTAAATAATAGTGTTTCTCTTTTTACCGAGGGTCATTCTTTAATTAGGAAAAGAGAGACATTGATAACCAAAGAGAGACATTAGTACGTAAGTAACAGCAGTGATAACAGTCTGTGTGGGTTGTTACAATGAAATAACAGTAACAGAACAGCCGCGGTAACAGTCTTTAAAAGTCTGTCTAACTGTGCGTTTGCACCAGCTGGCGAAACATGTCAACAAAACATGTTGAAATCTCTAGTTCCTGTCAAATATTGTATGGAACTTTGACAGAAACACAAGATTTCAACATGTTTTGTTGTGAATGTTTCGCCAGTGCAAACGCATAGTGAGATTTTAAGTAGCAGATAAGTTATATTGTTAGGAACAATTGTAATTTTTAAATATCTGTTATTTCAATCGGTTACGATAAATACGTCTACCCCTAGTTCTTGTTGATACAAACAAAAATCCATGAATGAAGTCAGACATACGTAGTATCCAGAGTAGTTGACAGAAGTACGTATTTAGGTAATCACAGACTACTTAGAGATACTACGTATCAGACAGGGCACTCTCATAGAATAAAAATCGACTGGTGTAAGTGTACATATCATGGATGACAGTTTTTTTTTTTTAATTTTGCATTTTTCCGGCGCTGAACTATGCAATGGCGTGGTAAGCCGTCAGCCTAAAATGGTTTTTCTTGCTAGGAATTGGTCATTTTAGTTTCATTTTATTGAAATAATTGCAATGTTATTGCAATTATTTCAATATGTTGTATGAATAAGTTAGAAAGGGAATGCTAGGGAAAAATAAAACTTTTCTTATTAATTTCATTTCTTTTTATTTTTGTTTTAAATTTATTGAAAGCTTTTAGTTGCATCTGAGGCAACAAGGGTTTACTTTCTAGTCTCAAGACATCTGTGACTTTTAAAATTTTATTAATAACATTGCACCAATTAAATACAGCTAATCTTAAAGTCAATGCAAGGAAGCATTCAGATACAGCATCCATAAGCAATTCACAATTTATGAAGTCAAACGAATACTTAGATTTGATATGATTTTTAATACTTTTTTTAATAGGATCCTGTTCAGGTTGATTTTCTAAGTATTTGTTTGCTTCTATGATGATTCCAAAAAATCTCACAGCATTATCTGTAGGGCAGGTCAATTTCTTTTCTTTGATGCTCTTGAACTCTCTAAAGGAAATCCAATTATTTACAGTATTTTTATCATAATTGGATTCCCTACTAGTTAAATTTTCTTCGCAATGCTGACATTTTATTTTTTGTAATATTTTTCTTATGACCCACCCAGTTGTAAATGCACGTGAGTGGAACATTTAGCCTTTCTTGCCTTGCTGAGTATTGAACGCTTTCACTTTCAACCCAGTTTGATAGCTCAGAGGACTCAGGGGAACATCGTAATTCAGAATCCGCAAGTGAAAAACTTGCTGTTTCTGAGTTAGTTTCTTCTTTATTAAAAAGTGATTTTAATTTTAATATCTGTTTACCTGAATCCTCTTCACAATTGTAGCTATCTGAGTGAAACTTTATAAACCTCGTGATTAACAGTGATTTGAAGGTACTTTTGAAGGCATGGCAATCTGGATTTGTATTTCTAAAATTATATGCCCGCATTTGTCCAAAAAAGTTTTCGATGGGATCCGTATTTAAATATCGCGGGCGCATAATTTTAAAATATTAAAATTTTCTTTTAAACATTGCCACTCTCTGGTAACTTTTCAAAGTTGTAATCCAATTTTTTAAGGATGGCACAGATGTTTCCTTACCGTGTTTGTCGACATATTTAATGTCTTTTAGTATTTTTTATAGCTTCCCTCCAAAATTTGTAGTGCGGCGACTGTTCTGTTACCGCCGCGGTCTTAAAGGTTTCCCTTTAGAAGTCTTGTTGAAGCCTGTTCCATTGACTGAATCAAACAGGTTGTCATAAAATGAGACAAGTTTTGCAGTGTTATTTATTGTAGAGCTTACTTTCGTTCCATCTGCATAATGAGCTACAACAAATAAAATAATTAAATAATAGTTAGTCAATACTAAGGTAAGAATTTTGTTTATGCAAAATTCTTAAACCAAAAATCAGTATAGTAACTTACAAAACTGAGCAGTTTATGACATTTTGGGTTATATAACTTAAAATTCACTAAGTTTGCTGATTTTTTAATAATTGATTGAATATAAATGATTGTCAGTTGTTGCAAATATACTTATGAATGGGTACTTACTTCCCATATCTAATATTTAAACAATTTTTATTTCTTACCTGCTATTGGTCCCTGATTTCATGTCCACATCCAGATGTAGAAGCCAAAGGCTGTGACGAAGAAATTCCATCCACTTCCATTTCTAAAATGAAAATTTATGCTTATATTAATTAATAATAATAAAAACTAAACAAGGTGCATTGAAGGAGCTCTAAAGAACAATAAATATTTAAATTACAGTCCATTGCACCCTGCACAATTTATCCCGCTACCAAGATATATACTGACAACATGATTACATGACCTATTTCCTTGCTCATCAATATGATGAGCAAGGAAAATGTATTTTTTTGCCTTTTCAATGGAAACTTACCAAAAATGTTGTCAGTTATTGAGTGTTTGTCCACAACTTCTGGTTTCCAGTAGGTGTGATCCACATGTCTTCTTTTTTTTTATGTAGTCATGATTTGTTTTGACACTGAAAAACATGTCTCTTATTATTATATTACTCAATATAACAGTTTGTGAAAAATACCCAAAAAAAACTCATATTATGAAGCAGCGGCAAAAGAAGTGTGTAGTTTCGTGAAGTATTCCAGAGATTTGAATATTTCACGAAACTATACATTTCTTTTGCCGCTGTTCTCCAGCTAGCGGAATTAATAATCTTTTAATATATCTACCAATAACAAGGGTCAAGGGTCTGAGCTACGAAAATGTATTAAAAGTTTAAGACGGTAAGTAAATCTTACTTGGAATACATCACTGTAATAGGTTATGCAACCTCCCTAAACACTTTATGTGAAAGTGAACGCATAAAGATGTAGTAACAATCAAACATAAATTGGGTATTGTTGACTGTCTTATGAATGTTTTAAATACTTTTATCACTAATCATAACTGCTTCAACTGAGGGCATGCTTCTTGTTGAGAACGAAGTGTCTACACTAATAAACTGTACAAGTTTGCATGTAGTGTAGGAGTAAAACATAAATGAAATACAAATTGACTAAGTGATAATATTCAAATAGGTACGTACCAGAATTGTCGAGTTTGAGGAATACCACTGGATATCTCGCGAGCAGTAAACAACGTAGGATAGGCGTCGGGGCAAAGACGAACCCTATCGCGCGTTGTTGAAAGAAACCCTAGTATATATAGTAGTCTATGAAGAAACCTCTTCTCGAAGTGATTTCGACACATAAAACGTTTGCGATGTTTTTGGAAGCTTCGCAGTCTTTCACAGTTATTGCACTGTAACCATTTTTTGAGTCCTATCCTTTGGTCCTATCTCACTTTTTGGAAACATATGAAAACTGACGTCCTTTCGTCTACTAGCACAGGTCACAACACAGCACTTGTAGTGCATGTTGCACGATAATATTACAGCTTCAGAAATCGAGAGGATAAGTTACGGAAATAAAGTAACGTGCAACTTTGAAACGGTAATAAAACTAATAAATTTCAAGTTTTTTTTTTTTTTTTTTTTTTTTTTTTTTTTTTTTTTTTTTTATGGCAATAGCTTTAACTTTTTGCCAACGACGATAAAAGTTAGGGAAACGAATAGGAATAATAAAAACAGCGAAACACGGAGAAGGAGTAAGGATCAGATAAGGATTATAATATAAATACAAGGAACATAATATTATTTATAATTTTACATTGTTGTGAAGAATAAAAGAAGATAATAGATTATAAAAAAGAAGTGGATACATAATTAGACAAGATATACGGGTAGGGAATGGAACTTTTAAGGACACCAAGTCATTAAGGAATGAAGAGCGATCAAGCAACGGACAAGAAAAGAAAATGTGATCTAGGTCACCCGTATCTGTGCCGCATTCACAAGTATCGCTAGACACAATGCCAAGTCTAGCCAGATGAACGGGAGTACATACATGGCCCAAACGCATTCGAATAATTATGGAACAAATCAATTTATTACATTTTGCACGGAAAAACCACGGTTTTGTAGGAATAGAAGGCTGCAGATTAAAATAGTACCTACCTTTTGTTTGGTTATTATCAGCCCAAAGCCTATTCCAGGAATCCTGAAGATAGACTCTGGGAAGAGTAACAAGATCCTGACAATAATTCTGGTATGGATGCCTGTCGCCATCGCTAACTGCTTGGTTAGCAAGTTGATCCGCTTTGTTATTACCAGGAATGTTTCTGTGGCTCGGAATCCACACAAAGTTCACTGAAAGACCCAACTGAACACATCTATATAATAAATCTCTGATTTCTAAAATAATAGGCGAGTTATTCTTTGACGTAAACGGAAATCTAATAAGAGCCTGCAAAGCGCTCTTGGAATCAGAAAATATTATTGATTTTCCAAGTTTCAGAAGTACTATGTATTCAACAGCTTTAAAAAGGCCATAACATTCCCCAGTAAATACAGTTGCTTCTGGGGGAAATTTAATTTTTTGTATAATTTTAAACTGGGCATGGTAAACGCCCACACCCACGTGGCCAGAAGAAGGGTGTTTTGATGCATCAGTATAAATGTGATGGTGTTCATTCCAAATACTATTCTTATAAATATTAAAAGAAACATTTACAGAACTGTCACATTTATCTAAGTTCAAATTCAAAAGAATATTAGGAGTGGATATTAAAGCATTAAAATTACATTTAAAAAGCGGAAAAATGATAGATCGATATTTAGGGGCTTCTATATTAATAAATTTACTAAAACTCTTGATTAGACAAGGATGCTTTTTACGAGCCCAGTAAGCAGATGACTCAATGCAGTCATAAAGTTGTTGAAGTTTGTCATAAAGGGGGTGGTTAAGAAATTGAAATGATCGAAATAAGAATTTGTCTGCCAAGTATTGACGGCGAAGATGTAACGGAGGATCACAACACTCTACCTGCAGAGCATTGATGGGACTAGATCGCATGGCACCAGAGACAATTCGCAGAGCTTTAGATTGTATAAGATCTAACTTTCTGAATGCCATAACATTACCAGGATCTAGTAAAAATGTACCATAATCTAGGATGCTTCTAATTAAGGCGTTATATAATAGTTTCATACAAAAAGGATGTGCACCCCACCACACTCCTGAGAGGCATCTTAACATGTTAAGAATACGCTCGCATTTATTAACAATAAAGTCACAGTGAGCGCTACCTGTTAATTTAGAATCTAACATTACGCCCAAAAACCTGCAACTATCCTTAACTGGAATTTCATTTCCATTAAAAAATATTGAAATAGGAGGAGGAAGTCGTGACCTCGTGAATAAGACAATTGAACTTTTTTCAGGAGATAAGTCAAGTCCATTGTTGTCTAACCAAGATTTAAAATTAGACAAAGATTGTGACAGAAATGTACAAGCTCGGTCCACGGAATTGTCACTGTAATATATTAACAAATCATCAGCATACTGAAGAACACTTACATTATTTAAAGAAGAATTTAAATCATAAGCATATATATTAAACAGAATAGGACTGAGAACTGATCCCTGAGGGAGGCCCTTCCAGACCAGACGAGACATAGAATGCCCATCAGGAAGTTTAAGCACAATGCATCTTGTGGTGTAATTACTATTGCCATTGTACTATTATTCTCTTTATGTATAGTACTCTTTGGTCACATCACAGCTGTCATACCATCTGCAATTTTTTATGCAATAAAACCATATATCTTAAATGGTTTTCTTAATTGTCGAGAGCCTTCTCTCGTATCAATTTATTGCATAAAATAAAACGCAGTGAAAAGAAGGCCATGTCTTCTGTTGCCCGTCTGCTCAGGCCTGAAAAGTTCGATGTGGATCCGGGGACTCCAACCGCCGACCTAAAATATCGGCATTGGAAGGAAACGTTTATAAACTACATTTCAGAAGAAACGGAGGAGGCCAAGATTCCAGATGGAACAAAGCTAAAAATTCTTTTCAATAATGTGTCTCCTAATGTTTACTCATTCATCAGAGAAACAAAAGAATATTCTGACGCTATACGCCTCTTAGATAAAATTTACCTGAAATCGAAGAACGAAATCCATGCTCGGTATATGCTGTCTTCAACCAAACAAAAGCCTGAAGAAACAGTGGCAGACTATATACGCACGTTACAACAACTAGCGTTTGAGTGCTCTTTCAAATCTGTTACTGCTGAAGAATATCGAAATGAATATGTCCGTGACGCTTTCATTGCGGGCTTATGTTCACAAAAAATTCGTCAAAGGCTACTTGAAAATTTAGAAATAAGTTTGGAGGAAGCGTGCAATCAGGCCATGTCGCTTGAAATGGCTGAAAAGAATTCTAATGAGTTTCAAACTGCAAAGGTACTTTACCAAATAGAAAACACAGATGAAGCGAGAAATAGTTCCAATCTAGGCGCGGCTCCATCACGTAGACGCTGCTTCTTCTGTGGGGGAAATGTTCATCAAAGAATAAAATGCCCGGCTTTTCAAGCAACTTGTCAAAACTGCGGAAAGAAAGGCCATTTCGCCAAAGTATGCAGAAGTGGAAATGCCACAGATAAGCCAGCTAGCAGCGCTGTAGGACAACCAAAGGAGCCAGAACTATTAGCAATTTCAGCAGCATCTCCAGCTAGTTTACGTAAGACTACAGTTTCAATCACTGTCAATAACCATAAAGCTGATGCCTTGATTGACAGTGGTAGTTCTACAAGCTTTATTGACAAGAACTTTGCTCTATCGCTAAACTTGAAACGCCATCCATGGAAAGAAACGGTAACACTAGCTTCAAATAAACGGACTTCACTAGTAGATGGATTTTACCATGCAACAATCAAGCTAAACGAGCACATCTACAAGGAGAAGCCTCTTTACGCCTTGGAAGACCTTTGTGCTGATGTGATAATTGGCCATGACATTTTAAGCGACCATTCATCAGTAGAAATCGAATTCGGAGGCACAGCAAAGCCCCTCAGGATATGTAACGCCATGGAAGCTATGGTGCCTCCTGTATCACTTTTCAGTAATCTTTCAAATAATATTAAACCCATTGCTATAAAGTCAAGAAAATATTCTGAAACTGACAATCAATTTATAAAAGATGAAATCGATAAACTCTTAAAAAGTCGGGTTATCGAACCCAGTAACTCGCCATGGCGAGCTCAAGTCTTGGTCACTGGAGGCACAACGCACCGCAAACGTCTCGTCATTGATTACTCGTTAACGATCAACAAATTTACTGAACTGGATGCGTACCCTTTACCAAACATAGAAGCGATTGTATCGAAGGTTGCACAACACAACTTTTTCAGCCAAATTGATTTAAAAAGTGCTTATCATCAAGTATCTATCTTGCCGACTGAGAAAAAGTATACAGCTTTTGAAGCTTGCGGTAATTTATACCAATTTACACGTATACCATTTGGAGTCACAAACGGGGTTGCTGCATTCCAAAGGACACTTCATTATATTATCAATAAAGAAAAACTGACAGGTACTTATTCGTATTTGGATGACGTCACAATTTGTGGCAAAACAGCAGCGGAACATGATCAGAATTTGTCTCGATTCAGAGAGGTTGTGGAAAAATACAAGCTCACTCTTAATGAGGAAAAGTGTGCATACAGGCAAGAAACTATAAAATTATTGGGTTACAAAATTGAAAAGAATATCATTCGACCAGATGATGACCGCCTTAGTCCTCTATTGAACTTGCCCATTCCAACTGACTCGCGATCACTCAAAAGGACACTAGGTATGTTCGCCCATTACTCAAAATGGATTCAAAATTTCTCTGAAAAGATCAGCCCCCTGACTAAAGTTTCTGAATTTCCCCTCAAAAAGGACGCAATCGATTCCTATCAAAAACTTAAAGCAGATATAATGGAATCAGCCTTAACCGCTATCGATCAAAACGAGATATTCACCGTTGAAACTGATGCTTCGGAACACTCTATTGCAGCTTCCCTGTCTCAAAACGGCCGCCCAGTAGCTTTTTTCTCACGCTCCCTCAACATTTCTGAACGCCGACATTCCTCAATAGAAAAGAAGCAAGCGCTATTGTTGAATCCCTAAGAAAATGGCGGCACTACCTCATTGGTAGACATTTCTTATTAATAACTGACCAACGATCTGTCTCTTTCATGTTCAACCAATCCCATAACAGCAAGATCAAAAATGAAAAGATAGAGAGGTGGCGGCTTGAACTATCAAATTATAAATATGATATTATCTACCGTCCGGGTAAAGATAATATTACAGCTGATACCCTCTCCCGTGTGTGCTTAAATATGACAATGGATAGACTGAATGAGTTACACAATATCTTGGGACATCCCGGTATCATACGAATGTTTCACTGGGTACGGTCTAAAAATCTGCCTTACTCTCTAGACAATGTCAAGAAGATGACATCTGAGTGTCGTATCTGCGCAGAAATAAAACCTAGGTTTGTTAAAAAGCAGGGAACACTCATAAAAGCAACCACTCCATTCGAAAGACTCAACATTGATTTTAAAGGACCTCTACCTACCAACACTCAAAATCGCTACATCTTGTCAATTATAGATGAATATTCAAGATTCCCATTTGCCTACCCATGCAAAGATGTGAGTGCCGTCACAGTTATTAAATGTTTGAAGGACTTATTCCATACTTATGGAGTTCCACAATATATCCATTCAGATCGTGGAGCAGCCTTTATGTCTAACGAATTACGGAACTATTTGTTAACAAATGGAATTGCATGTAGTCGAACCACGCCATATAATCCACAAGGAAATGGTCAAGTAGAGCGCCTAAACGGTACTTTATGGAAAACAATGAAGCTATGCTTGAGAACTAAAAACCTTGAAACAGCTAGCTGGGAGGAAGTCTTACCATACGCCCTCCATTCAATTCGTTCATTGCTGTGCACGGCCACTAACGCCACACCCCATGAATTTTTTTTTAGACATGCACGACGGACGTCAAATGGGGAATCGATGCCAACATGGCTCTTGGAACAAGGACCTGTATTGATGCGTAAAAATCATAGAACATCAAAATACGATTCCGAGGTTGAAGAAGTGGAGCTTTTGGAAGCTAATCCATCATATTCTCACGTAAGATTACCGGATGGCCGTGAAACTACCATTTCAAACAGACAGCTAGCACCTCTTCCGCTGCCTTCTCAAGTGAGTGATCAATCTGAATCCGAAGATCAATATGAGGATGCCGAGGGTGAAGCGGAGATACCTGCTGCTTTTATTTTATTCAGAAAGCATGTTTATTATAAAATTAGAAAGTAATACTGGAACATTAAGTAATAATAGTTTTCTTTTAAGTATAGTTAAAATAACATTATCATAGGCGGAATTTATATCAAGGAAAGCAGCAATAACTGACTGGTTATAGGAAAAGGCTAATCGTATATCCGACACAAAAATACTTACACTATCAATAGTACTTTTACCACGCCTGAAACCAAATTGGGACTCGCCTAGAAGACCATTATGCTCAACAAACCATTCTAAGCGATTTTTAACAAGATGTTCCGTAATTTTCATTAAAACGGATGAAAGAGCTATTGGCCGATAGGCTGTATAATCTGACGGACTCTTATTGGGTTTCAGAACGGGGAGAACTTCTTGACGTTTCCAAGAGGTGGGGATATTACCGGTTATCATGACAGAATTTATGATTGATAAAAAATAAGATAAAGAATCATCACTAAGATGAGAAACAAAAGAATACGGAATTCCGTCCAAACCAGGAGCGGAATCCTTAACGTGTGATAGTACACCTCGGAGTTCTGTGAGAGAAAAGGGACAATTTAAATCTGAAGGATTTTCAAGATTGAAGTTAGACAACAGTGGTGTATGAATTATTATATTCTCAGGGACATAAGGCGGGGCCAATTTATCTAAAAAATGATTTCCTAAAATAGGCGAGATAAAAGGTGGGTTTGATTCCTTAAAAGCTGACCTAAATCTTCTGATGTTTTGCCATACAAGCGATGGTTTCACATCAGGAGAAATAGATAAACAAAAGTTTTTCCAACCTTCATATTTCTTATTCTTTAACAAAACAGAAGTCTCTGACATAATTTTTAACAAATTATCAAAGTTTTCAGTGGAGAAATATTCACAATATGTAATTTCAGCTTCTTTTCTTTTTTTAACAGCTGCCGTACAATCTTTATCCCACCAAGGAGGAGAAGGAATAAAACCTAGCGAACTATTTTTAACTGGGAAAATGTTATTAGCAACATCAATAAAGGCTCTGGCTAGTTCTTCTGCACAAAGAGATTCAGAACCATTAGTGACATTAGGTAATGAGTGAATTTTGAGTTCTAAAAGATTCCTATATAAATCCCAATCTACATCATTGAGTTTAAACTTTAACCGAGGAGGCAAGATATGTGATGATTTGTTATTGTTACAGATAGGGAAAGAAATCAATATGGGAAAGTGGTCGCTACCAAAAGTAGAACTAAGAGGATTCCAAGTTAAAGAAGAAGCAAGGTTGGCTGTAGTGACTGACAAGTCAGGGGCACTGGGCCCTTCTCCAGGACGAGACCTGCGAGTAGGGCGACCGTCATTTAGAATACATAAATTACATGAATCAAAAACATTAATTAGATCATTACCGTAACTGTTAGATGAAGAATAACCCCAGGATTCATGTCGACAGTTGAAATCTCCCAGAATCACGAAGGGTTTGGGTAAAGTCGAAAAAATATGACTTATTTCATTAAAAAGAGAGGAATAAGGACGAGGAATGTAAACTGATACAAAACAAATGTTTTCCACTATAACAGCGATGATAGAAAAATCATTGCTGTGAGAAGAGATAGGAAATAAGGAAAAGGAAAGGGGGTGTTTCACCAGTATGGCTACTCCACCATGACCATCTGAACGGTCTTTTCTGAGACATGAGTAACCACGAAACTTTAATAAAGAATCTGGTTTTAACCATGTCTCTTGTAAGGCACATATAGATGCTTTATATTTGTTTAATAAATGAATGAGATCACTTTTTTTACGAATTACACTGTGGCAGTTCCATTGAAGGACTTGATCCATTATTGTTTGATTTAAATAGTAAGGAAATTGCATTAATTACCAGGGCAGCGTTGGACGGTGAAATACCATTAGATTGACTAAGGGATTTAATGAGAGATATAATTAAATCAATTACAGAAGTATCATTTGAGTTTTCATTTGACTTAGAGATTAAAGCACACCCATTAGAAGGCTGAGGAATAGCAAAGTTACTAATAATCTCTTGATGGGCAATTTTATCATAACCTTTAGATAAGGTAGGAGGAGAGCGGGGTTTTAGTGATACTGTTTTTTTGTATGATAAATATTACTGGAGTTTTTAGAAGAGGAACTCTGAGTTGGAGAGGCGAAAGTAGTAGGGGTAACATCTGGGGATGATAGCAACGCATCAACATAGGAGATTTGTGAAACTGGAGGATGAACTTTAGAAGCTTCTAAATATGAAATACAGCTCTTAGCCATTGACTCCTTAATGGCTCTCTGTCTTTCATATTCAAGGCATTTTTTATCTGTGGCTTTGTGAGAACCTTTACATAAACAGCATGTGATAAAATCTTCATGAACTGAACAGTTATCTCCGGAGTGATCTTGGCCGCATCTAAAGCATCTGGGTTTTGATCTGCATTGCAGTTTCACATGACCAAACCTACAACAATTGTAGCACTGGATGGTAGGATAAATATATAAATCTACAGGCAGTGCAGTGTAGCACATGAAAATTCGTTTGGGTAGTACCTGACCATCAAAAGTTAATACTATTGATTCAGTAGCTTTGAGTTGAGTTTGTCCATCAATAATTATTTTTCTTCTCAATCTCCTAACCTTGAGAATTTGCCCACATCCTATAGGAACAGAAATATTTTCTTTCACCTCTTCATCTGACCACTCGGATGGAACCCCTCTAACTATGCCCATTCTGCTGACAGAAAATGATGGGATGAACGCTTTGAATTTTTCTGTTTCTAAATTTGGGTTATCGACAAAAGAGTTAGCATCTTCAAACTTTGAAAATGAAATGGACAGTCTATTTCTTCCTATTCTTTTTAAACCCGTTGACAATGTTATTCACAGAGTTCCTTTTTATGAATCGACCGAAGGTAACTGGATGTAGAGTAACATTATCATCAGGAGATGAAAATTGTTTTTGGACGTGCACTACGTAAGGAGCTGCATCTGAAGATTTATATAACAGACGAGTAACAGGGGGCTGAGGAAGCGGGCGAGAGGCATCGTTCTGGCTGTTAACAACAGCAGTAGTTTGATTAAATACCGGATTAATATTTTCTTGAATATTTATTTTAGTCTGATGATCAATACATTGACAGTCACTTTCTTTGAAATCTGTTACATCAACGCGGCTTTTCCTACGTTTTTTTTTGTTACAGTGTCGGCAGATTTTTGGACGAGCTGAAGCTCTTTTACGACCACTAGAAACTTGGGATATGGAGCAGTCTGTATCCATGGTACTTCCCTCATCATTATTAGATGTTATTGTTATTACGTGGCCAATATCAGGGGGTAATCCCCCAGGATCATCTGGGGGATCCATCCCAGGACGGGAGAAAATTAAATGTTATGGACTTACCAGTTATGCAGAGATATATATACAAATTACACAAAAATATACACTAACTTATAATATATATACAAACTACCACTTATCTGATCGAAACCACTAGAAATTTTTACAAATAATTTAAAATTATAAAAAGTACGCGCGGTTTGTTTGACGTTTCCCGCCCTTTTTTTCCAAAAGTTTGTTTTGAAATTGACAGACCAACAAACATGGCGTCATTCGGACAGAAGTGCGGAAGGCGGGAGGGGAAGAAACTGTCAAATGAGATACGTACACACCATAGACTAAGGTTAGGATATTTTACTCAGCGTTGCCAATTTAGCATTTTATATGCTAAATTTGGCAGATTTTCATTCTGTCTAGCATATTATTTTGTCGTTTAGCATATAGCATATGTTTTTAGCATACTAACTGAAATTAAAATGAACATGAAACGAACGACTGTTTATGAAGATAAAATATGAACATGAAACGAACAATCTTTTTTGTTTTGGACTTCTAGGGATTCCCCTTTACAACTTTTCTGTATCCAACAAAACCTTACAGGGATCTGAGTAGCTTAGTGGAATCGACAAGTATCCTGAACCCTACAGCGAGGGTAGATATTTTTACTCAAAACATAGATGATTATTTGGACCCTAGACCATGTTTATGAGTCCAGTTTACGTGAATATAATCTTCATCCTGAAAATTAACCATTTAATTTCATATTAAAACTTGTGAAAGAACTACGTTCGAGATTACCCGTTAATTTCAAAATGCTACAGAAAATATCTATGTTTTCTGTACAGGAAACATTAAAAGTAGTCAAGCCTTCCATTGTCGAATTAGCCGAAGAGTTCAGAGTAAATGCATCCACAATAGATAGGCTTGTATCTCAATGGGTAAACATAGTACACATAAAATGGGAATGCACATCTTCCACACTACAGTTCTGGAACGAAGTCATTGAATATCAAGATGCAGCTGGTAATAACCCTTTTGCGGATTTATTGCAGCTTGCAATATCTATGCTGTCGTAACCTCATTCGAACGCGGAGTTTAGTCAAATGAATCTGGTAAAGACTAAGCTTCGGAATCGTTTAGCGGTGAAAACCTTAAATGCCATTTTATATGTCAGATTTGGCCTGAAGAGGGTAGGAAAGTGTTGTTATTCTTATACAGTACCAGAGGACGTACTGCGCTGTATAGGTACCAAAGAGACTTATGATTCGGACTCTCAGCCTTCCACATCTACAGCTACTGTTGATGAAAATCAGGAAGATATCGACTGTTTATTTCAAAACTTGATGTAATCCTATGTATAGCTAATCAGTATATTTTATAATAATTTTGATTAAAATTTTATATTAATTTGGCATTTTATTTTAGCACTTTATTAAAAAATTAGCATATTTTGGGCATTTTTTTAACAGAACTTTAGCACATTTCGTATTAGCCTAGTTGGCAACACTGATTTTACTTGAAGATTACCTGCCGTGTAGGTAATCAAGTTAATCCTGCCAAATCCTGCGAAATAACCTACAATATTGACGCACACGTAATAAATTGAAAATACAATTTAGAATGAATGAAGAAATTACTGATTCAGAAGAGGAATTATTAGTGTACGCTGAGTTTGAAGACACTGTAAATATTGAAAAGTATCGAGCGGTTCATGTATTGGGAGTTAATGGAAAAAATCCCATCATTCAAATGGATGATACGTTTTTCACAGGTCTTGTGCTATTTTTTATTAATCACCGTTACTTATTGACACTAATTGATGACTACATGTATGATTAATAATATATAAATAAAACTGTTTATTTATAATACCTGTTTAATTGAAGACAAGAAACTAGACTTTTAATATTATAGAATATTACATAGTTGTCATTTTAATGATTAAATTTTATTCAAATAGGAAAATACGAAAATGCTCTTGGAACATACATGTTTTTTGAAGAAGATCCAGAACCAAAATCGGAAGATCCTTTGTTCGATAAATTGCCTGAAAAGAATTTAAAGTACCTCTGCAAGACGAATAAATTATTAAATATGGAACATGCGTATGTTACTCCTAAAGAAGGTAATGTAACATGGTAAATTGGCCTATGTCACAATGTCCAAAACTTCCGCCTTACTTCACAAATAAATTTCATTCAAATTCTGTTCCGTTTTTATTAAACTTCATGAGTAGTGGTTAATCGACATTGTGAAAAAGGTAATTTTTTTCACAAAATAATTCACATCTTCCTGAAAAATAAAAAAAAATGGTTAAGTGCAAGTCGGACTTGCACACAATTAGTTCCATACCACCATACAAACCACTACTGTTTTACTTTAGTAAAAAAAATAACATTTCGGGTATGGAACCCTAAAAACCTACATACAGGGCTATCAGGCTTTTGACTTGTCATGAACCAAGTTTTGCCAATTGCTATGATCACCAAACTAACACAGCAATGAGTTTTTTTTTTGTATAAAGTTTTATAAACTTTCACAGGGCATGATCTCCAACATACAAAGCTTGAAGTTGATGACAACATAGAACCTGTCAATTTTAAAACATTACAAGAAGCTATTGAGAAGTTCAAAAATCATTTTGAAACTAAGTCAGTCACTGAAGTCATAGACCCATAAGGTAAGCAGTATCAACATAACCAACCCAACTAAAATGGAATGGAAAAATCCACTGCTGACTATAGAAAGAGCAATAAAACACTGGATACAGCATGGATCAGAAAGGTGTGGTACAGACCATCAAACTGAACAAGTTTCTCCATGGGACCAGCATTGTAATCGCAAAACCTAATCAGCCATCCCATACATTAGGGTTGAGTAGGTATTAAAGTTTTGTATTTCTCAATTATCAAAACTGGGCCTATCTTTTACCCTGTAGCGGTATGTTGAATGTTAATAGCAGTTTTGAATGTGATAAATAGTTTGTTATGTTCAACAAGACAAAGTTTTTCTGGTACGATTCTGACTGGTTAGAAGTGAATGGTGTTTATTAAATGTTGCAGCATCATGCTGAGATAGGAGCCTTTTGGCCTCACACAGGACTTTCTACTATATTTTAATTTTACTTCATAGTAATAGTGCAATTTTTAATGGATAAATGTGTTTTTATTAGGTGTTTGCATATATGATCTTATACCCGAGCACAGTTGGGATTGGTCTTAGGAGAATCTGTCATACTTATATGTGATTTTGTGTATTCATTGACAAGCAGATGCTGCTCCCTATTTTCTTGAGATAATCCCTTATTTTAAGTCACCTTTATCTTTCATCTAGGTAAAAAGAGAGTGGCGTACCCTATTGTCCATCAGGATTCCTATTATTTACCTTATTATTGAATGCAAGTATATAAATCTCTTTGTAGCTCATATTGTACTACTGGAGGGGCTACCTTCTAGCAAAATACTTAAGAAAATTTTCATTTAGATTAACGGCATCCCTGGTTATCTAAATTAAAATTTTCTTAACTATTTTGCAAATTGCGGCTCTGTGTCAGGAAGTCCATTCTCAAATTATTTATTTAAAGATTACCAACGAGAATCCATGGTATCAGTTTTCGCGTCGATGTCCCTTCCTATAAACGTCTTTGTACGCTACTTTTTCTTTGAATAAAATACATTTTCGGGTGCTTGAACTGCCTGTAAGAACTGCTTGTCCCTTTCTTTCTCCTTTTCTAAGTGTATACACAGTTTTTCGGGGTCACTTTTTAATTTCTCTCGACTTTTCCGTTTTTCTTGCAGCTGCATCCATACTGCAAAAAATAAATTATTCATAGCTATGCCAAGCAAGTACCTACTCCAAAGCCATTTTACAAAGAGATGCGCTTCCAAATAAAGTTGCAATGTTATGGCAAAGAACTCCTTTATGACATCATCATCAACATATTATTTTTAGCCTTTATTGTCGAGTGCTGAACATATTTCATTAAAATTGTGCACTAAAACGATTTATAACATATTTTATCTTTTACAATAATAAAAACTGGTATAATATAGGTACATTATCCTTTAATGCACACTCATTAACAAGTAACCACAGCTTACACAATTATCGAGTACACAATGACATGCTCTGAATACGTAATTAAATATATGCATTAACTTAATTATCAATATTATGTTTGAATGAATTAATATAAAAAATATAACTAAGTGTGGGAATAAAAAAGTTAAAAATAAAAAAGCAAATATTCACCTTTGCCTCTAATGTACTTTTATTACAATATGAAATACAAAAAAAAAACAGTGCATTCATTATTTGATTAATGGGTATTTCCCCTGGTGCTTTTGAACAAAAATTCCCTACATTATACTTATACGACACAATGCTATGACCTAAAAGTCCGCTACATCAATACGGGGAAAAACCGCAAAAGCAAAGACGCGAAAACTGTGGCGATGGCAAGCGAACTATAGCATGTATGATGCGTTTTCGTTCAGCGGTTTAGCCTTAGTCAATCGGGTGGCGTGCGTGCATCGAGTTTAGAGCGGACACTTGGTTTCTATTTGCTAGCTAACGTGTAAGCTCGGAACTCAACTGTATTTCATTATTGCTTCATACTTGCTGCTAATAACTCGTGTGTTGTTGCAAGTTTTGTTTTGATTGTGTTAGGTGAGTCACCTGTATCTTATTTTATTAATAGTTTGAGCCGTTTGAGCAGTTTTAGTTATTTAAAAACACAAATGGTTTATAAAAAAAAATAGTTTATTGTTATTTTTAAACTGTCCTTGTTTTACAAAATAATTCCATAATAATGTTTATTATTTTATTAAATTACCTATTCTATTTTATTTAATGTTAATTGGAATTATTAATGAAAAGAAAGGACATTTTCAATAAATCGGCGGAATGTAACTATAATAAAATTAATTGAGCCGCTGCGCTGTAGTAAATAAGTCTACATAATCTACTAAAGATCTATGACATCCTGTTTCTATTTCGTTGTCAGGCAGGAAGTTTCCATTTAAGTACGGAAGAATTATTTATTTTACTCATGTTTTAATTTCGGGCATTTTCGACTAGTTTCGGCCCCATTGTAGTGGGTACAAACATTTGATGCAGGTGGGAATCGAACCGCCGCTGCCTCGTCACGGTAGGTAACTGTCGTAGCAAAGCAGCCAATCGCCCACCAATTGCCATTCGCCAACTGTGCTGTCCTTCATGTTTAATATTAGGAATAGGATAGCCAGGACTCTTGGGTTCTTACCTGAACCTGCATAAAGAAAGGTAAGATGATACCAACAATATTCATAAGCAATTATTGTTTCAGCAAGATGACAAACTCGTGCCGTCGGCACCGAGGTCGACATGTAAAAACATTGGAAGAAATTTTCCAAGAGGTGAACAAAAGACATGTACGAATTAAAAGAAAAGACAGGAAGGACAATAACTCTGTTCTTTACAAAGTGCTTCAACAACTTTTGAAGATAATGCGTAAATGTGACAGTTTATTCGACATTATGAACCCCAAATTAGAATATTTAGGTAGCTACTTCGATGGGATGCGCGTGGGCCAACCAAATGAATACGACATTAATGTTATTCTGACCATACACGTTAATTACAGTAAAATTGGTTTAGATGCCCGTGAAAATCAAAATGGTTACACAAGTATTGTAATGCCAGAAGAATTCCGCAGACTGTCGAAAACTCCTGCCACTGCTATGAAAGGTTTCAAAAAAACTGAATTTTGGTGCGACAGATCTTACCGCCTATCAGTTACACGTTTCAGATCCTGGATGCAAAGTGTCGTAGATGCTGCTCTCAATACATTACCACTTGAAAATGGTAAACGAATTTTAAAAGTGAAAAATAATTATTTTAATATTCTTTATAAGATTTCGGGTCCTGCTAATACCATTACAATATGTATTGAAAACGATTACGTTATTGATGTGGATTTGGTTCCAACGTTAGCTTTTGAGCTACCGAAAAAGCCTTGTAGTTCAAAAATCGATTTTGAGAAAGTTAGAAAGACAAAAATTACTAATTATTTTGCAGTACCAAAACCTAGTGATAATAATTTTAGTTGGAGATTAGCTTTTCCGTATCAAGAACGATATTATACGGACAATATGAGTAATTTAAAAAGCGCTATAAAACTTTTAAACCTTTTCCGAGATATTCAAGGATTTAACAAATTGGCTAGCTATTTTATTAAAACATTATTTTTGTGGGAAATTATAGAACAGGACGATGAATTTTGGTCAAAAAATTCTTTGACATATATAGTGCTTTATATGTTACAAAAATTAAGAGATTGTTTGGCAATCGCAACTATTAAGAATTTTTGGTGCACCGATCACAATCTTCTCGAGAAAATTAAAAAGGAAACGTGTCAAAACTGGAGTCATCGAATATCTAATATAATCAATGACATAGAACGAAATAAACTGACGAATCCACATGTTATAATCAAATATTTTACAAATAAAGTGTCTGTAAAATAAAACTAAAAATGGTAATGTTGGTAAAGAGTTCGATAAAATTGTGTGCCATTGTTTTACCGTTAGTCACGATTCACGAACACATACTCGTATCATAATTCAGTAAGTTATTTTTGTAACCCAGGTCCTAAATCATAATCTCAATATTATTTTCACTATTATTTTATAAGTGTAACTAGTGTAAATTGGGTATGTACGAAATATCTATAAATAAAGAAAATATGAACGAATGTTATTATTTATCATTTTAGAAACTTCCTGAAGATAAAATGGAAAGTTGCAATGGCAAGTTTTCGAAAGGGGTGTGCCTCAGCTAGTAAGGCCCTTACTGCGGGAGCCCCTTACGACCCGGTACAGTACACACCAGTGGTAACAATTTGACATCGTCGATTTTTGTAATGCAAATGTTACCAATGTAACGACGATATCTCTAAAATTACGATAGGTAGATCTCTTCAAGTTATGTTTTTGGTATCGTTATTAAATTAGCTAACAGATTATGTATGAATTAGTCCAGTTTTGTTTTCTAATAAGATATCAATTCTAGTTAGAGGCCTCGTATTCGTAGAATATTGCAGTTTTATGTCAGTGCCATCTCTTGACCGATAGTGAAATAACAAATGATTTTCCTAACTTTATAAAATCGTGTAGCATTAGTAATTCGTGAGATATCCAGCTGTAACAGACATACTGAGTTGCACCATACGGGTTCTTTTTACCATTTTGGTACGGAACCCTAAAAACGCTTTTGATGTGTAACATCTGACATCTTGGCTGACGTTTACATGATATAAATATCGCAGCCATCTGGATAAATTAGCCAGCTAATTGGACGCCTAGGCCGTTCATTAAATACAATTATAAATAGCTGCTGAAGGACAACTAGCCAAGTCATTGGGCGCAACGTTTAACCAGAAAGCAGAATGTCGTGTAGTTATTTAGTTTAACTGGGTGAAATAGGTTAGGTTAGAACTGTGATCAACCGCGCGCGAGCCGAGGGCCGAGCGAGCGAAGCGAGTGGTGCCGCGGCAGCGGCCGGCGAGCGCTATTTCCAAGTTGTTAGCTGAAATTTTATCACCATTTAAATCACTTGGCTGAGTCTTGGTCAGTCATCTTCAAAGGGCTGACTTTCAATACGCGAAGTTGTTAAACGTTGAACGATTCTAGTTCAATTAACTATTGGCCTAGGCATCCAATTGGATGCCGGCGTTTAATGAATAACCTAGGCGTCCAATTAGCTGGCTAATTTAACCGGATGGCTGCGACATAAACATCCTATTTACAATCTCTCGGAAAATGGGTACCATCTGACGGACAACTCTAGTACCGCGCGCGCTCATTGGTCAAATCAAATACTGCAGGCTTCCCCAGCCTCCTGTTACACACTTCCGTCCCTTTTCACGAAATCACTCCCACAGATTGCAGGATCCCACGGATTGCAGATTGCAAGAAAGCGAGAGGAAAGATGTTATACAGGGTGTTTGGCGCATGGACCGACACAATTTTTTCAGGGATTTGGGAGGTCATTAGCTAGGTTCTAGCTAAGTTCAAAATAGCTTTTAGTTTTTTTTTATAATTAATTTAGAAGTTGTAAAATTTCATTCATTAAATACAAAAATTAACTTTGGAAGCTTGTAAGGAATTTTCTTGAAACCAGTTGTATAAAACAAAGATGTTTTTAGATTTAAAGGACTTTGGAGAATGCAACAAAATTTGTTTTGTGCCACTACACCCACAAACAAAAAAGTTATTTCAAATTAAAGGACACATTTTGGGATTTTTTTTCATTTAAAAAAAATAATCATATGTAACCAACCGTGACATTTGGGACAAAGGGTGTATGGGTAGAACCTAGCTAATGACCTCCCAAATCCCTGAAAAAATTGTGTCGGTCCATGCGCCAAACACCCTGTATATAAAAACTTTAGTTCCACAATTTTCCGCCGGACTTCAGTGGTGGCGCGGACTCTACGACTATAACCTAAAATTCAAGTGTGATTTTGGCTATCGCGCTGACAGAGGGTACTTTCCAGTTTTCCGAACAAAAAGTGACATAGCACGCGACCGAGCGCAAAATCGCTCGACGATCGCGACGATAGGACGCTGCCTCGAGTCGGCAGGAAAACTGGAAAGCACCCTCTGTCGAAGCGACAAGGCGTTCAGCTATCTAATTACGCAACACATTTTCGTAAACGATTACGAAAAATTTGTTTCATTTTGTCAGTTGTCAAAATTACATAGTAACGCAATGAATGTTGTTGACATTTATTGCGTTATTTACGTTGTTGAGCAGATTTTTCCGAACTTATGAAGCAATGGATTAGCAATTTGTTTCAAAACGATTCAAATTCCGATTGATCGTGTATTACGTAATTAGGGTACAGGTTCATCGAACAAAAAGTGATATACGAATGCGACGATCTGTTTTGAATAGGACGCAGCGTGCAGAAGAGGCAACGCTTTAAGTTTTTTACTACCGCCCTTTGTTGTAGTGCGTCTTTCAATGCGAGTTTGTATGAAGTTTTCTCTGGCGGGTTACCTACTCCGGTCTCAGATCGCCAGTTGTCAGTCATGTTTTAAAAAGGTAGCACAGTGGCCTCTACCGGTTAATTTTGTAAACTGTACCTAATAGAACTGCCAAGTAATTCAATTATTCCTACGTTGCACTTGCAAACTTACAGACAGACTTACACTTGCAGACTTGCAAATTGCAAAAATCGTAAGAAATTTTTGAATTTCGCGGGCTACCACTGCGGATTCGCCATACGGGGACAGCTGCCACGGTGGCCACGGTAATACAATTGTTAATACTCTATGGTGAAACATCCCCGTGTTGTCAGCAATGCGCTCAGTATATCTTGGGTAACTGCAAAACTAGATTTCAAAACTATAATCCGACCACCACACCGAGAGAATGCATTTCTGACACCTGTCAGTTGGACAAGATTAGGAAATAATAAAGTTCGTAAAACACGTATTCTTTTGTACTCGTAACTCACCTGACAGGTCTCAGGACCGCATTCTCTCATCGGCCGGAGTGTAACTCAACATAATTATAGTCTAGTTTTTTTATATGAACTACAAAAACGTTTTTTTGTAATTTTGCCATGTTCGGTATCAAATGAAAGGGCTTGATGAGCACATTACAAATATGTATATAATTATATTGTCTAAGTAAATAAATATGTTAAATAGTGAGACTGTGCTACGTACGACGCCGCTGTAAAATTAATACCTATTATACAATGAAACTAAACCAAAAAAAAAAAGCGGCTCTGCAAATACTTTATCACCAAATTATAACCCCAAAAAAAAAGTAAGCTTAAAAACTAAAACCCGAATTCTGAAAAATCACGCTTTCAAAAGTATGAAACAAGAAAATATTTCTGACAGAAATCAAGACATAGGTACAGGTACAGGTAGGCCAGCAGTCAACCTACCCGAATCCTTAAAATTTTCTGAATCAACTTTGAACCTTAAACTCTAGTGATAAAGTTGAAAATCTATTAGATAAATTTGACAGGTTGTAGTAGGTTGATATGCTGGCGTCTGTACAAAAATGGTCAAGGTAAAGCCGTATTCGCCATTATAATTTTGTAGGTGTACAGACATGCGACCACGGCTTTACTTTGACCCATTAAGTCCATGCTTTGACCATTTTTGTACAGACGCCAGCACATCAACCTACTTTTCTTGTCAAATATTTACTTGTTTCATAATTTTTAGAGCGTGCGAGCAAGTATTATTTCTCGTAGTTTTAGTATTATAAATAAGACGTTTCGAACAAATTATCGTCTTTTTGGTGTAATAGGGTGAATTTTCACTTTCCTTCACAAGTCTCGATAAAATCACATTTTTGCGCTGGCAATGGTTGCAGTGTTGCACCCGCCCGCCCCTCCTCAAAGCCGCCATTTTATTTGTATTGTATCGCCATTTCGTTTCTTTCGTGAGATGGAGAATTGGACAAGAAAGTGAGACAGAAATAAAATAATCAGAATCCTTTTGATAACAAAAATCTACTAAAAGTATTTAGGAAAATTTAATCCAGGTTAGCATTTGTGAATTATTACAAATCTGCTCCTGTTCAACTTTTATTTTAATTTTAATCGTGACCGCGTCTCAATTCTTTTTCGAGTACAATGGCGTCCGCTCACTCGTAGCGCGTATGGATATTCCGTCATCCTTTTCTTGCATATATCGACTATTCAGGAGACACTGCCTTTCTAACGAATGATCTTTTTACGAGTAGAGTAAACTGATAAGAAATATTCCCCGTTACCTTCGCACTTTGTGTTTGAGTTTCTCTTTCACGTACAATTAGCCGCGCTTTTGTTTAACGCGCAAAGATGTTTTTAAACATATTAACAGTGTGTATTTTATGTTATAACAGATATATACAATGTGCTGCTGATTGAAATTGTGTGATGAATTAATTTATGTGTCGATATGTTCACTACGAACACCGTTCAAACCGGCACAGTGCCGACGCTGCAGTATCAAGAGCATCCTACACAAAAGTCTCAAGGCAAAAACATTGAAAACGTTCAGCAAAAGAATGCTCAGCAAACTCAACAACAACAGGTAAAACATTCAAGATTAATAGACAACACATAAATAAGTTGTAAAAAGGTACACAATAAACCTATCCCACAGATTACTCTGTGGGATAGGTTTACTAAATGCTTTTTAACTTAGAACACAAACTTTAGGAAAACTTAAATACAATAAAACAAATCAATAGATTCTACAAAGTTACTTACCATTATAGAGAGTACCAAGTATGATGCTATTGAATTTCTAATAGTTCAACTAAGTTCAAAGCCAATTTTATTGTTGTCCTGCAGTGGTTGATTCCTCAGCCCGAGTTGATTGTAAATATACATTTTTGAACACTTACAGAAGTATTATTTATCCTTGCACAGAGTATCATTTACAATTGACTGGTTTCAATAACTTTTTAAAACAGTTATGCAGCCCTTTAAAATGTTGATACTTGCAAACACTTTTCATAAACTTTATTTGTTTTTAATTTCAGGAGTTTCCTACATTTTGTTATACTACCAACGTAAATATGATTGGCAAACTAGGCACAGGTACCACCAGTGGAGCTGGCAATGTGACCAGCGGTGTTAATATAACACAACTGACTACCAGCGATGATAAGACTTGTTATATAGCTCAGCCATTTTCCTACAACTATGCATTAGTGAATCAAATGCAAATTGCTCCAAATGGAATTCAGAATACAATATCAAATATTAGTTTTAAATGTGATGTTTGCGGTCTGATGTTTGGGCATCTTACACTTCTGAATGCTCACAAAAGAATACATGCTCAGGATACAGGTAATTTTCTTTGTCTTTTCTTTGATTGTCAATGGAATTGTACAAATTGTATTTTCAATTATATTGTTCTGATCACTACATAATTATGGTCATATGCACTATTTTGAATAGTATAGTGAATATACAGATAGATCCTCCCTCCAAGAAAGCCAGCCAGCTGATAAACCAGTTAGTATTTAGCTTCTTGAGAGAGCAGAATGAAAGCAATCATTTTGTTAACACAGCCTGGATGGATCGAATAAGTGAAATCCCACCCGATACCAGCCCGTTTGACCTATTACTTATTAACATCACTCCCGTATTCCCCGAAAGGTTTACCCTATAGTACACCCACATTTTGCCAGTTGTGACCCGGGAATTGAACCCAGGACCTCATGCTCAGCAGTAATGCTTGTGAGCAGTAGACCAACTTGGCAGTCAAATAAATAGGTTGTGCTGAATATTATATATCTGAATAATATATAAAATCCCAGCTTGTTAAATTGTTTAAAAGAGAGAAATCCTTCAATATTAACTAAACGTTCACTGAATTCTTTGATTACAGAAAACAATATTACAGTGGTAGCAACAGGTGTAAGTACTGAAAACGATGTTGCCATGCCTCCACACATTCAGATCCTCTCATCTGATCCCAATGAGCAGCAGCAACACCACGTACAAATTCAAGACAGTTAGTAGGAATTATTTCTTTTTATGGTTTTTTCACTGCTGACCTCCTATTGATTTAAAGACCTTTGTTTGTATTGTCTAGCTAGTTTTTTTTTATAACCAGTGTCAATGACTAGTTATGAAACTGTTACACTGCTATGCAAAAATCTACTGTGCAGTGCTTGTTAAGTTTTAATTTTACACTATAAAGTCTCTATGTTTCGGTTCTAGCTTAGATACTGCATGTTGATTTTGCACATTCAATCCTATCAAGCCTTCCAATAGACAGCCTTAATCAATGTTCTCATCTCTATTTCAGCTAAACCAGTTATAATAGAGAAGGTCCAGAAATGTATTACTTGCGGTGGACCTATTCCTAGTAATCCTAAGAGAAAGGGACCCAAGCTAATTCGCTGTGAAAACTGCATTGCACAAGATTCTGTAGACCAGAGAAATAGTCAATGTGAGTATATTATTTTATTCCTAAGGCTGTTTGCCCACCGCGCCATAAACGGGACGTCCACGAGAACGAGATGACGACGCTGAAGTAGCGACAGTACATTTATCTATGGCCACTTAATCTCGTTTCTTGTTGACATCCCGTTCACAATGCGGTAGACAAACAGTGTTATTCTATATTACGAACATAACATTACTCATAATATACATATTTCACGAAGACAGTAGGGTATACAGTGCTAGACAGTGGGGTATTTAATACACCTTCACAAAAACCCTTTAACACTGCTTAACCTGGGTATCAAACCCAGGACCTAAAATTGACCAGCAAGCTAATCACTACCAAAAACAAATTACGCTATGTAGCAACACTCATAAGTTTAATTTATGTTTGTCAGTGAATGCAACGCAAATATTCGTGGCAGCGGAAGACAATGTTAAGTTTGAAGTGAGCGCGGTGCAGCCGGCCTCGGACCCACTGGCAACTGCGCAGACCAATCAGCAAACGCAACAACAGCAACAGCAACAACAGAAACCTTGTGAGTATACCTATGTTAATATTAGAAATCAGAAAACATTTTAGACCCAAAAACGATCATACTGAGTATGTTTTTGTGCCTTGGTCTCCTATGAAGGCGTTAGGTATGAGCATGTGTCGACATCTCTTATCTGCCAGGGCTTATTTTTAATCTTATATTTTCAATCGATTTTGATATTTTTTTTTACATTGTTCTCATATACATATAGACGCAACAAGAGTAGTGTACCCAGGATTTTGTCAAAAAAACGAAAATACAAAACCAAAGACACCGACTTCCGAAATCAAAGTTATTTTTCACTTAGTAGTGTTATTTTTTGGAAGTCAGTTTTATTTTTTGTAAAAAAAGTTTTTATTTTTCACTTTTTAGTTGTGGTACCTACACAAATCCCCCGCAATAAAAAAAAAAAACATACAACCGAATTGAGAACCTCCTCCTTTATGAAATCGGTTGAAAAGAGTGTCCTTAGAGTTTTTAGCCCGTTCTTCTCCATAGAGATCTACGTTTTGGAATGGGCAACTAGCTTCAACTTTCTGACAAACTGACAGACTCTTTGACAGTTCAAAAGTGCCTGTAAATGGTTTTATTGTAATAAATGCTTTGAGTTTGGGTTTGAGTTATTCTGGATCTAATAATAACACATTTGTTTCAGTACCTGGTCATCACCCCGTGAAGAGGAGAAACTTAGCATCTGTAACAAAATGTCAGAACTGCAATGGTTCGGGCATTATTTTCGTAGGTGGGAATAAGAATAAGTTAAATAATGCAAATCTGGACAAACCATTCCACTGCAATATCTGTGGAGGTTCTTTTGCCAGATATTCCTCATTGTGGTCACATAAAAAGTTGCATTCTGGTGAGAAAAACTTTAAATGTGGCATATGTGGAATTGCATTTGCTAAGGCTGTTTATCTTAAGAATCATTCAAGAATACATACAGGAGAAAAACCATATAGGTATGTATAAGTATACATACCATAATAAGAGATATTTATCTTGTTAACTTAATAAAAGAAAACAAGAATGTATATTGTTAAATCTTAATTTCTCATAGCATAACCAATAGAAAATGATTGATTAATTTTGCAGATGTAATACTTGTGGCATGCAGTTTTCACAATCGCCACACTTGAAAAACCATGAAAGAACACATTCAGGGGAGAAGCCATATGTTTGCGAAGTAAGTAAAGCTTCAAATTATTATAATTTTACTAATTTTATGGTCTTACAAAAACAACCACGAGAGGAAATCGTGAAAACGACAGTGAATATGTGCGATGGTTAAATTACATTTTTATTTTATGGGCTAGACTAGGCCGAAATTCAAAACCAAGATACGAATATGCAACGTGAAAAGTACTAACACAGTCCTGTATCGATCGAATTTGGTCGCCGATTTTTAGCGATACGTGTCGTGGATTTAGATTTTTGGCCCTAAATGTTATTTTATCCAAATTAAATAATGTAAACTGGATAAATTCTACCCATAACTAACCTATTTTCTAGAAATAGAACTTAATAGGGTTGTTTTTATTCAGGTCTGTGACAAGGGATTTGCACGGCACGCCACCTTATGGAATCATCGACGTATACACACCGGGGAGAAGCCATACAAGTAAGTACTTACCTTGCATGCCTTAGTATACGAGGGTGAATCAAAATGCAAAGATTTAAACAAAAATATTTTATTTTTCTACATAATCTCCCTCCAATGCAATGCATTTAGAATAACGCGTTTCTAAATTCCTTGTGAAAAAAATTCTTGACTCTCGAAAAACTCCTCTACGGCAGCCATAACCGCGTCATTATCGTAAAATTTTGTTCCACGAATGTCCTCTTTTAATTTTGGGAATAAGTGAAAATCACTTAGGTTAGCCCTAAGTGATTTTCACTTATTCCCAAAATTGGTCCTTAGTCCGGAGAATATGGTGAGTGGTCAAGGAGATTGAAGCCAGAACAGCGGATTGCGTTGAGCGCAACTTCCGATCGATGAGCAGGAGCGTTATCTTGAAGAAACAACACGCCCAACGATAGTTTTCCACGACGTTTTTCTTTAATCGCTTCACGCACTTTCGGGATTAAATTTGCATAATAGGGTCCAATAATCGTCTGGCCTTTTGGCATGTAATCAATAAAAAGGATTCCTTCACTATCCCAGAACACTGAGGCCATAACTTTGCCAGCGGTAGGAACAAATCGAAATTTCTTAATGGATGGAGAGGATGCTCGTTTCCAAGACATGCTTTGTCTCTTAGTTTCACGTTTCATCCATGGTGACAAGGCGACGGCAAAAATTATCCGAATCACGCTGGAACATTTCGAGATTACGCTTAGAAATTTCCAAACGTTGCTTTTTGTTTTCGTCGGTTAACATTCGTGGCACCCATCTTGCCGACACTTTTTTGAACCCCAGTAAATCAATTAAAATGGATTGAAAGATACCAAATGATATCTTTAGGATCTCAGCTATATGTTTTATAGTTATTCTTCTGTCTTCCAAAACCAGATTCTCAACCTTTTTGACATTTTCTTCCGTAACAGAGGTTGAAGGCCGCCCAGAACGCGGGTCATATTTACACCTTGTTCTACCTCTTTTAAATTCAGCCACCCAGTACGCAACCGTAGAATAGGGTACAGCATCATCCCCTAATGTCTACTGAATGTCCGATTTTTTTCTTTCATAGACTTTTTTTCAAACTGAGATATTTTATCACCGCACGTAACTCACTTTTATCCATAATTTTGGATTTTTAGCAACTTGTTGCACAAAACAATTTATTACGTGCGAACGAACTGACAAAAACAAGTGACAGTTTGTATACATATTGTGATTTGTGTGATTGACACTCCTTAATTTGAATATCAAACTTCTTCCCAATAAGGTTTTATATATACAGGGTGTTAAAGTAATTGCGTGCCATAGCTTAGGGGTAGGTTCAGTATCGATAAAGGAAGCCAGAAAAAAAAAAAAATCAGCACCTACTAACTTAAAATAGCAATCGTTTAGAATTAAAATTATTTTATTTGTTTAAATACTTACACTTACACAGGGTGGAAGGGACATCGACGCGAAAACTGATACCATGGATTCAGTACATGATTCTGAACCCCCTTCAGTTGAAATTTTTCGTCTGTTATTTAAAAAAAAATCTGCTGTTCCATACATTTTGTATGACAACTTGACTGAACTGAAACAGCTGTTTAACCAACGAAAAATTTCAACGGAGGGGGCTTCAGAGTCATGTACTGAATCCATGGTATCAGTTTTCGCGTCGATGTCCCTTCCACCCTGTATATAAAAGAAAGTTGTGTTAGTTACACTGTTTATAAGGAGGTAGCTTAGAACCATAGGATACTTTTTACCCCGGTAGGGTAGGTATACTTATAGGGTAAGTAGGTGGGTAGGGTAGGTAGGTGCGCCGTAGATAAGTACTTAGTGCTACCCGTGCGAAGCCGGGGTGGACAGCTAATATTATATAATAGAAACCCTCAGTTGCCGTTTGTTAACTCATCTTTATGAATCTTGAATTATTATCATTTTAAAATATGTGTGTTGTGCAATACAGGTGTGAGACATGCGGATCGGCATTCAGTCAAGCAGCCCACCTAAAGAACCACGCTAAAGTGCATTCAGGAGAGAAACCTTTCAAGTGTGACATTTGCACGGCTGCCTTTGCAGATAGGTTCGCGCTCAAGAGGCATCGGGGGATTCACGACAAATATGGTATGCAAAAAAAATGCGAAATCTAAATTATACCATGTTTTTACTGGTCAGTATTATTAAATCACCATATTTTCAAGACTAATGATATCATTTTTTTTTATAGGTCAAACAGCGCCTTTACCTTCAAGAATACAACAAAATCAACAAGAGCAACAGCAAACACAGAATAGTGAGCAACAAAGCACACCGGCTGTCGAAGTTGAACACCACGCAGACCAAACACTTTGAGCCTAACAGCTATTTTGTTTCAAGATAATCCCACCCTGTCAGCTAATTTTAATAACCTTGGTGACAAGGTCTAAACTCAGGCGATTGTGAATATGTGAAGGCCGAAGACATAATTTTGTGATATAGGATGCCCAACCTTGCATTCATTGGTGATCAAATGCAATATTTCTCATCAATGATGATCGAATGTACTTTTTAGTATTGCAAACGCTGCGGCATTAATGACTTATTTATGTGTTCATGTAAAACGCAGGTTATTAATGTGATAAACATGTAAAGAAGGTTTTCTTTTACTTGGAATTTGATTTAATAGGTTATCGTTTAAAATCCAGAATCAAGGGTTTTGGCTGTGGATTGTATCATCATAATATTATTTTCTTTTTATAGGCTCCATATATTCCCTTTTATTATATTTTTCAAGATGTAAATAAAACGAATTCAGGTGCGTCACAAAGCCTATGTGATTTAGTATTTTAGCATATCCAATGAGATGAATTTTTGTTTTAATAGAATGTGGATGGGGTGAACTTACTTATATTAAAAGCAATACCTTGTTATAGGTAAATGATTCTCTGCAATACAATATTCAGACTAGCTGCTATACAATTTACTCTTTTTTTATATATAGACGTTAATTTTCTAATAAAATTGTAGTAAGTGCAGCTCATCCAGAAGCACCGGCGTCACAGTGATGCGTTTTGTAAGTTAAACCTGGAATTTTAATTATGGAATTTATAGTAAATTTTTTGTCTATATTTGTTGTTTTATTATTTTTTAGGGTCTAGTGTTCACGCATACGTACTTAATGAGTTTCTATTCACCGTAATGATTACGAATAACATTAATAACTTTCGAGATAGACCTATCTAATCAGCAGTTCTAGATTTTAGTCCATTTTGACTTTGGTGTCAATTAATTACGCATTTGCCAAGTGGAAAATAACATGTATCATTTCCGGGTCATAAAGTGCATAATATGCAATAGAGCTAATGCAAAACGTTACGTACTTGTGAGAACCTAATCTTATCAAAGTTCATACACGTGGAAGTTTAGAAAGAGGGTTATTGTAAACAAGTGCATCTTGATTCTGCATCAGGTAGAAAAAATTGTATTCATTATAATATTTTCTAAACTAAAACCAGACTAAATCTGTGACTTGGCGGAAAATTGCGACTGATTTGGGAGAAAAAAAGATTTTCCCCAGGTTTTGAGATTCAGTTGGGCCAAGCTGGGGAGGAGATGCTCCCTAGATCGTCTACATATAAACCCTTATGACTTTGAATCAGTGACCGACAAATTTTTGGTAATCTAAATTTAAATCCCTGTTGGTGGCCAAACCAGCGTCAGTCACACGCTAAGAAGCGTTATTTAGTTGTCGAATGTTGCGTCTTTTGTTAAGGACAGTGTCGAATGTTGCGTCTTGTTAAGGACAATCGACAAGTTTGAAAGATCGCTTGTTGTCTGTCGTTATGGCATATAGGTTGGCGCTTCTCAAGCAGGATGCAGGTTCGAAACCAGGAAGTACCAATGTGATACGTCAATCCGCATTGAGCAAGCGGGGTTGTTAACTCTTTACGCAAAAATGAGAAGACATCACTGACAATGTTACAAGGCTGGGTTATAATGTTTACATTACGTACTTAGAACGCAACTTGGTGGCTAATTTTGATGAAGCAAGCACAAGTAAATTAGGCAAGTTTTTTAAAAAGGTAAGCAAGTGACTTCATGTGCATGGGATAATATTATTTATTTTGGCCAGTGGGTTATCTTAGGGTGGAGAATGAAAAAATACACTCAGGTACATATAAAATTAAGATTTTATTTTTATATCACGGATTAAACTTAAAAGTATTACGGTACATACATAACCTATTACACGTGGTGCAAGGTTATAACGGAATAATATCAGTGTCTATAGATTACTCGTAAACCCAGTTTTCGGCAGCTGGTGTCCATCCGACAACTTCCTTCTCACCAAACCAAAGCGCGATTTCCTTCTTGGCAGACTCCACACTGTCAGATCCGTGGATTATGTTGCGGCCAACTTGGATGCAGAGGTCACCACGAATTGTGCCGGGTTGGGAGTCAGCTGGGTTTGTAGCACCAAGCATTTGACGGCCTGTTTTCACTGCGTTAAGGCCTTCCCACACCATAGGAACTACAGGTCCGGAGCTCATGTATTTCACAAGACCAGGGAAGAAGGGCCTGGACGCTAAGTCACTGTAGTGTTGCTTCAGTAATTCTTCTGAGGGCCACATGAATTTAAGGCCGACCAACTTGAATCCTTTCTTCTCAAAACGCTCGATGATGGTGCCGACAAGTCCACGTTGGACACCGTCGGGTTTAATCATGAGAAAAGTTCTTTCACGTTGTTCCGCCATTATGACTTTTATTAACGTGTAGCCGGCGCGTCTGAGATGGATTAAAAGGTAAAGTAAAGTGGCAATCATACGAAAAGGAAGCTATCGTATCGCGTCACAAAATCAGCCACAGATTCCATAAACAGTGATGTATCTATAGTAAAAACGCGATCCGGGTAACATATAAGTGCCATTTTATTAATTAAAACGTAGTTATAACAACAAAAAAAGGTAAGTAATTATTAAACAGTGGTAAATGATTGTTACTATGAATTCCTGAAGTTCTATTATGTATGTTTTAAGTACTGACATTTAATATCTTCTTTTAATTAGCCTACTAGAACCTAATCGCGTTTTAGCTATGCAGATCGATGTTGATGATGAATAATTCTCAATCAATTCTCAGAATATTTTTGTACATGGCAAGAACATGGCAGTGTGTGTGTACTCTCGATTGTTTAACTGATCACCACAGACACAGAGTACATTATATTATATAGGAAACCACAGAGTACTTTTACTATGGTACCGGTTGCGGTTGTGTCAACGTTTTTAGTCAGAATCATTACAATGATTACCACAGCGCAATATGGCGCTAAAGGGGTTGGTTTTAGAAACGCGCCGCCTCGCTAGAAAGAATGTCAGGTTATTTGGGGGTGCTAGAGGGTCAGTTCACACCTGTGGTTCACACCGAGACGTGACGCGAAGCGACGATGCTTGAAGAAGCCAGTAGTTTCGCGCTCAAAGAGTATAGTAATATAGATGTTCGCGCTGCGCAGCGCGGCGCCGCGAGACGCAGCGTGACGTCCGTCGGCGTCGCGAGGCGCATCGTAGTCTGACAGCCCCACGCTTCGCTGCTATGTTATGCGTATATTTGTAATGTACTCGTCAAGCCCTTAATACCTTTTACGGCAAAATTTAAAAAAAAAGTGTTTAGTTCGACTATATCCTCTAGAGGGCGCCATATTGAATTTAATGTGACGTCACATAGCCTGAAACTAGCGGACGATCAAGACCAACGATGCCTCACATTGTCAAATTTTAAGATGAAAAATAATATTATTTTGCATTTAGTATTTTCATTTATTTGCTAAATATTGTACGGTAATACGGAACCCTTCGTGTGCGAGTCGGAGTTTTTAAGCATAAACGAAGGTATTTTTTAAATTTAGGTCGATAATCTACCTACCGCTATAAGTAGCAGGTAAGAAGCGGTACTTAGTATTATTTTTTGTTAATTTTGAGCTCACGGTTTCTTTAGATCTTTGTCATTATAATATGGTAGGTATAGGGAAAAAAAATATATTTACTTTTTATTAAAACAGACACAGGTTTTAACGTGATCATTCACTAGGCCACACGCTTGCATGAAAGCGTAACAAATTTTAGAACCAACATACTTAAAACCCCTCTTTTTCAAAGCTTTCGATAACTCTATAGATGTTGGTATTTCAGACGGGATTTCTTTGTAGTGGTTCCAACTATTAACGATGGGTTTTTGATTCACGAAGCTCCAAATAAAATTCGTAAAATCTTCGCCTTCGTTTTCCATTTTTACAAAACACTTAGAATTGTTTATTATTGCCTCTATTTTTCCTTTATGCCTTACAATTCCTGAATCTTTTAAACAGTCGTTCACATCCTTTTCCGTTAATTTTGATACTTTACGAGGGTTAAAGTTATGAAATCTCTTTCGGTAATTTTCTCTTTTTTTCAATATTGTTAACCACGATAGCCCGGCTTGTTGTCCTTCTAAACACAGCATTTCAAACAAGGCATAGTTGTTATATTGTGGTTGTCCCCATTCTTCATCATGGTACTTTATGTAAAGTGGATCTTCTGTTAGCCAACCACATCGGAGAACTTTATTATCTGTCATTACTTCGGTCATCTCACTCATCAAGTCATCACAGGAATGTCTTTAGTAAATAAGCACATGAGTAGCTTAAAGTTAGCTTTCGTAGTTATGAGTACGTTTCCGTGGTGAAAGGTAACTTTTACTTTGGTGTATTTTTATTTAATTTTGTAAAAATGAACAACAAGCTGATAAAATTCTAACCTCATTTTTCAACTACCACAGACTAAAAATATTCGCTGGTTTTTTGGGATATTTTTTCACTGCTTGATAAAAATATTATATAAGTTCTAGTGCCAGTAGTTGTTCATTTTATCATTATACAGGCTGATGCACATTTTGACGGCCCGCGCCACAATCATTGCTAAAACCCACTTACATCCTGCACAGCGCTTTTTGTAGGTATTTTAATAAAGATGCGATGCGCTGTAGGCCCATGCAGATGTAATTTGTAAACTACTCGTAGTCATATGGAGTCGCGGGCGTAACAATATATTATGTACAGACGCCAGCACATCAACCTACTACAATCTGCCAAATTTATAGATTTTCAATTTTATCACTAAAGCATAAGGTTCAAAGTTGATTGGGAAAACTTGACAGTTTCGGGTAGGTTGACCTGTTGGCGTCTGTACAAGATTGGCAGATGAAAGGAAAGTAAGTAATCAAAATGAAAAACCTTTTGTATAATTTACTTATTTTTATATTGTGTGCTAGGTACTTTCTGCAAAAGTTATTCATAGTAATACAATAATGAATCACTTTCGCAGTTTTATTGTAAAATGCCATGCATGCCTGTAAAGATAACAAATTGAATGAAACCTTAGGCAGACAGATCGATGTCACTGTTCGGACACACGGCACAGCTTTAACCCATTTAAATTAGGAAGTTTATAGAGTGCCGCTGGCGGCACTTTATCCTTGGCATTGTCATTGTCACTTGTTATTTTGTTTGATTGTTGAGGTTATCTCGCAGCCCTTTGTATTGATTGATCGTATTTGTTTAAGATAATTTATGATTTTGATAATAAAACAAATTAAATATACATATAAGTAGGTATTTATTATTTATCAGAAGTCACTACATTGACTGAATTAACGAAAAATGAAGTAGCAAATTAAAATGGCTGAAAGATAGGTTAGGTTATGTTAGAACTGTGACCACACAACGCCAGGGTCAGTTTAGGCACAAGAGAATGTAATGTTTTGGAAATGTGGTGTTTTACAACGACCTAACCTCATCAATCAAACAAAATAACAAGTGACAGTGACTCAGTGACTCAGTGACAATGACACTGGAAATCTGACGGCACTTTAGCCTGGCCAAGGCAGTGCCACTAGTATACCGCTAACGGCACTTTATCCGATAGGGATAGTGCCGCTAACGGCACTCGATACTCACTGACTTTAAATTAATTATCTAAAGATTCTCAAACACACTGGACTGGCTCGCAGCATACGGTTAAATTTGCAGCTATCCGAATCACGATTAACAGAACTTTCCCGTCTGAAACACAGGATTACCTAGTTCAGGCACGTAAGTCTTAGGAATAAAATTTACATTTAAGCAAAACTGTACTAATTATTATGGCTTGTAATTTTTAAAATAAATATTATATTATATTAACTGTAATCTCAACCGTTTCTTCCGGTTGAGAAACCGTTGCAACTTGCGGCCAAATAAACCATTTTAAAGATGGAAGACGTAGTATCTTGGTATACAGACGGTAGTTTTTTCTAATGCCAAGACGTTTAGCTGTAGGTACTTACAATACGGCCGTTATAATTTGGTAGTTCTGAACATAGGCAATAAGCACTTTCGCGCATGTTCTCTCTCACATTCGCCTCATGTTACCATTTGGTTCCTAAAAAACCTTATTGCCCAGCCTTCTGCGCGAAGTTCGGAACTGCCAAGTTATAACGGCCATAATTAATGTAGGTACTAAGTTAAAATCGAGAAACGTAATACACAATAGCTATCTTTCAACTTCTTTCTATGAATGTTCACGTATGCTATGTACCTAAGCAGATAACGCTATCTCAGTGTGCGACTCATAATTTAAATGTATGCACTCAAAGAATTGAATACCTATCCCTAACTTTTTTGTAGATTGTACGAACATTGCTCACTTGTTTTAGGCTAGACACAAGTAGGCTCATTTTATTATGTCTTGGGTTGGTTAAACAATCAAAGATGCATGTTGGATATTGATTGTGATAATTATAATATTATGCTTTGGCATTCATTCTGCTCCAACTAACATGGCCCCCCTTGGTTTTTTCTTTTAACAAGCGGAACGTTTAGCTGGTCTGCTCAGTTTAGGCAAGTATTTCAAGTATTCTTTCCTCTTGATGAATACTCTAACTGTGTCTTTGTTAATTTCCTTAATCGACAAAAAACTTATGTAATGTAACAGATGATTTAACAAAACCTAAGTTTAATCATACAAGCTGGGTGTATTTATATTTAAGTATCCCGTACATACTAGCCACTTAGGGCCGCCATATAATCGTGCTAGTTGGGACTGGTGGTTGCATCTGTGGGGCTTAATATATCTTCGTGTTTGAGGTCCGGATACCAAGCTATTGACGAGTCTTATATTGTCATCACTAAGAGTGCCATCAGCAATTTGCTGCAAGAGTGGCATATATTCTGGTTTTGATAGTTCATTTGTAATACGTGTCATCTGAAATGTAAAAAAGATATAATAATACCTAGGTACTATAAATTAACCATACCTTTAAGAGAAGAGGAAGTTTTGGCGCATCTTTTTTTAGATTAGGGTATGGAGTTAGTTAATAGTGGTTAGAAACAGATTATAATAAAATGGACGGTAAAAACGGATACTTACCACTATTTTTAGTTGAGCTTCTGAAAGAGGTGTTGCTATTGGACCCAGAAACATGACACTGCTATTTGACCCAAGACTATCTGGATCGACCGAGATGAGCTCATCATTACTTCCATTACTCTTTATTTCTTCGTTTATAATTAAAAACATATGTTCGTTAGGCATTGTAGTTTGTGAGTATTTATGTTCTTGTACGTAAGGTTTTTGAATAATTTCTTGCGGCATTATGTCACTTAATAAGGCCTTGAGTTTAAAGTTGGTTTTGTCCTTCTTCTTCGTCGGTTTATTTCTTTTACAGCAAAGTGTTTTTAGTTGCGCTACGAGAACATCAAATAACAGTTCTTTTTTTTCATCTTCGTCGTCACTCTTAGTATCTACATCCACTTCTGAGGGACGGTTATATAATAAATTGTTCAGTTTTTGGATAGCAACATACTGAGGATCCCCAACTTTGTTAGGAGCAAATGGATCCACTTCTTTATTTTCTAACCGAAAGAAAGCTCCGCTGGGTTTAGGTTTATCTGAAACTTTTTGAAATCTCTTTTTTTTCTTATTTTCGAAGATATCATTAAGTGCTGGGAAAGGTTTGCTTGGTAAATCGACTATGGCTTTATAATTTTTACCAAACTTAGATTCTGAAGCTATTTTGACTATGTCTTTCAAGGTATATTCATTCTTATTAGGTTGTTCGCCGAGTAGCTTAATGAGCTCATCATCAGATAGCTTCGAAAGGAGATAAGTAACGTCGCCATCTGAAAGAGAAGAGAAAATAATAAATTATCTTCAGTTACAAACTCCATTTCTTTGCAATCTGAATTCAATTTATTTAGTTTTGAGACTAGCTTAGAGAGAGACTAGCTTATGCCCGCATGGAAGTCAATTACACCACGAAAAACATACGCTATGACACTCGGAAATAGTGTGCTTTCTATCACTGAAATATTTTTTGTAATCGGATCGGATCAGTACTTCCAAAAATTACCTAAAAAATAATTTTACTTCTTTGTAATATTACGAGTAGTTTAGCATTTAGATTTAGGGGATTGATTAGTGAAATTCTGACCGAAATTATATCATAAATAGTGTTTTTTAAAATTTATTTTCATCCATCCTGTACTTAACAGAACGGTAATTTCTTTCATCAGAACGGAAATTGCTTTCAAGACATACCAACATTTTTTAGGATCGTCGATTTTGGCAAATCTTTCTCATTTGGCAAATAACCTTTGGGGATCATATATTCCGATACATCGTTTTCAGCTTCAGTAGCGACGGAGTACATCGGATTGTTGTTCAATAACGACATCGATAACGCTGTCTGTATCTGCAAAATTAAATGAATGTTTGATTTCCTTTAACTACTTAAAAACGAAAAAATTGTCCGTCTGTAGGTATCTAAAACGCTTGCTAACAGATTCGTTTCAACAGAAGATGTACCTACCTAAATACTAATATACACCTAATAGAATGAAATACAAAATGTATAGACCTACCCTCTTTAAAAAAATCATGTGCTTGTGCATATTGCGCATGACCCACTTAGAAATTAATTTAACTTACCCAATAAGCAAAAAATATTATCTTAGAATCACTGAAATACGGAAACATGTTCGTTACGAAGAAGAATACTTATGCGGTCAGTACAATTTTAATTTAACGGCTGAATGCTCAATAGCTTCTTTCTCATAAAAAGTTTTTGCCTATCTTGTTAAATGTTTACGAAAGTAACAATGAACAAGCGCTCGTTAAAAAGTTTACGATCGCGATAAGGAGACTCAGTCGTGTTGAATGTTATGTTTTAGCGTGTCAAGGATAAGTTGACATTTAATTTAATTTTTTTCCAGCGTACGTAGTATCCCTATGTAGTCTGTTTCCATCTCTTAAATCTGCAGTGGTGATGTTTCGTTAGTACCCCATTATGTCAGGTCAACCTACCCGTATATCTAAATTTAACTATTTACGAATGTAGACAGTTGTTGCGCCACAAAATCCTGTTTTCCCATTGATGTATTAAAAGAGGTAGATACGGGACTTAGTCACAGCGCCTGGTCCTACAAAAACTACGGGATTGCCCGTAGTTGGCACTCAGTCGCGCACGGAACATCGTAGATTGTAATAAATACGCATCAAAATGACTTCTTGTGCAGCTAAACAGTGCTTTAATAATGCAAGAAAGAAAAATAAGACACATGGGATTACCTACCACTCGTAAGTACAGCCAAAAATGTTAATTTGTTGAAAATTACAATAATATTTTGACGTTTGCTTCGCCATATTTGTGAGAGCGAGATAGATATTAAAAACATGCGTGAAAGACACGATACGCACACAATGCGCGAGGTGCTAACGCGATTTCGCTCGCACGTCAGCGTTGTCTCCTATCTCTATCCTCGTCTATCGGTAACTGTAGCCACAGTGTAAAGAGCAACAGTGGACCGACGCCTTTGATGTTTGCGTAAATGCCGACACCGCACAAGACCACAGTACTTACCTAGGGTTGTCACAGACTTTACACAACTGCCCAAAAAAGGAGGGTAATGTGTTTAGGTTTTATGTATGTATGTACATACATACGTTTCTTTGTTCCGCCATAACTTCTAAATGCCTTAATAGTTTGGACATATCGTTACAATTTTTACATTGTCCTGAGTGACGCTGGTTATTTTTTTTTTTGCATGGCTGTCTTGTATTTTATTTGGGAATAACAGCTGGTTTACAATACAAATAAAATACAATTTTAATATTCAGTGTACTTTACCTATTGAATCAGTTTCCCTTTTCTCATTAATCATTCATTAATTCATAATGAATGTACAGATTGGCTACTATTAATAATATACACATATTATAAATGGGCAACTGACAAATATTTTCGGCTTTTAGATTTACTAGATTTTAAACTTCTGTTGTTGAACTTAACTATATAAAAAATTCTCATCCTATTTTAGCAAAAAATCTATTGGAAAGCATGCACATGGTTTGGTCTTGAATTCGATTGTGCTCAAATGCTGAAATAGTTTGATTCCAATATTGTTTCCAGTAAATGCCATCTTGGATTTCAAAATTAATGTCATTTTCGTAATGAGCACCCCAAGGAACCTCGAAAATGACAGCCGTATCATTTATATTTAAATAATAAGTCCGCCATCTTGGATTCCAAAAATAATGTCATTTTCGTAATCAGCACTCCGAGGTACCTCGAAGATGACACCAATATCGATTTTTAATAAAAATGAACGTCCGCCATCTTGGATTCCAACATGGATATCTTTTTCGTAATCAGCACCCCCAAAAACCTCGATAATGACAACCATAACATTGTTGAAAAAAATCATGTCCACCATTTTCAATTTGAAAATAAATGTAATATTTTTGTACCTTTCTCCTGAGTGCGGAAATTGAAAATCACAGTTTTTTTTTTGTTTTTTATTCGAGATGACGACTCGTATTCTCGCACAGCACATGTCGTATGCACCATTTTGGTAACAAGTAATCATTTGAAACAAGACACGTGTTAGCCCTGAAAGTCATGTCCCGAGCTACTAACAATAGCGACGTATGCAGCTCGGGCTCGCCCTACCCGCCCCTCGCCACTCACACCCCGCACGATTGCCCTGTCTAGACGGCTTCGTCGAACGACTGTATTGGTTTATAGACTGTGCTGTAGCTTTGCGACTGTGAGATGATACTGATCACAGATGTGTGAGTTTCAGTGCATGTAGTCGTGCGCCGAGCCCAAGTTTACTGATTGCGATGTTAGCGCGTAATATATCTTCCTCCTTTTAATACATCAACGTGTTTTCCACTATCTGCAGCCAGTCTGCCCGCGCTAGGTCATCGGTTCCACTCACAGAACATAATTAAATACGCCTCACTAGTCGATCGGACTTCGGACACAACGTTTGTTGTAACTTGAATTTCGAAAACTTATCCAAGTGGCATGCTTGGATAAGTTTTGAAATAAAGGCGCTGGCAATGTCAAATTGTTATCATGGATGTGCGGTTGACTGTACTTATATTACTATAGCATGCATGTAAACTCTTGTGTACGCCTGTAATCAATATGATTGGAGTGTGGAGTTGTGGAGGACTTACATCACTTATTGATGGAATGTGTTCGATATGAGTCTCATAGAAGGGTTATGTTTGGGGCCTTGAAGTTGAACCAACTTGTTAAGGGCACATTCCATAACATTCTCTCAACCAAATGGTGATGATGCGAAGAGTCTGTTCGGGTTCCTGGATCAAATGTCATCCGTAGTACTATGTGTTTAGAGTACGATGGGACTGTCATACGCATTGCGATCTTTTATGTCCTTATTAAAATAATAATTTATAAAAAAAACAATATGAAGCTCAGTGCCTGGAACCTAAAATATGAGCTTATGAAGTATGTTGAAGTAGTGTCCTACGGCCTAGGGGACAGGTATGTCGAGATAGATCAATGTTATGTAGCAGATACTCTGCAAGGCAAGTGTATCATGATTAGGATTAAACGCTGCTGAACATGATGAGAATTTGCCTTGAACATCGTTAGGAAGAAAAATTTTTAATCGTTTTATGGTTAATTTAAAATGAGTCCCTGACTGTTAGACTGTTAGGCTTAGCATTCTGGGGAATCCCTGAACACAAAAGAAAATAATATCCTTGCAACCATGTGCAAAGGAATTTAGGTACATCCCTTAAAATATTTATTTAGCATTCTACTATCGGGTGGCATTGCCATACCAGCTAATCACAAACGTTTCTTTATAATTGCCTCGTTTAATCCAGCAAAATATACTTGTGCAAACAGTTGCTCTCAGCTGTTAGGCTAATCGGGATACAGCTACGGTTTCCTAGAAGAGCGGTGGCCGCCATAATTTACTGGTGAATGACGTCAATGATCCTTGTTCATCATAACTTAATTCAAACCCCGCTGCCAAAAGATTTAAATCGCTAGATTTGCCCTCACCGTATTTATTTATCACGCGAAAAAGTGTCCGTAGGTACAGAAAAGAGTGAGCTCACACCACAGACTACATAGGGATACTCTCACACATTATTAAATTGCGTTTCCATGACAATCAAGTGATGTCACTGCGTCATTGTATGAAACAGAAACGCGACTATCTTTTGACGCAGTAGGGCCAATTAGCGATTTGAATCTAGGAAACGTAGATAAAATCATATCATTTTTAAATGTCGAGAATCGAATGTTGTCCTAACGAGAATATCCACTTGTATTTGCGTGTGATAAAAAGACAAGTACCTATTCCTAGCAGAGAAAGGTTCCGGATTGATTGTGTTGTCATCATTGACTTATGTCAATGGTTGTCATTGTCAATTTGACGTTGACGTTAATTTGTTTTGTTTAGTGGACTGGCTGTTCAAATTCGAAATCATTTACTAACAATGAATATTCCTTTTCCAGTTTTAACTCCTCGTTTAGTGGACTCATTATGGTTTAACGCTGATAGTCCATGCGACGAAGAAACAGAATTAACTGCTTTAGAACAGGCAAATCAACATTGGGCAAGTATCTGGCTCTATATTTTGTTCCTGTGAATGTTACGGATAACGGAAGGATCGCGCCACTAGATAGAAAATATTTTATTTAGAATTACTCATCTTATGAAGTCTTCATTGATCCCGTATTATTTCGGTTACCATAGTGAGTCAGACCAAATAAGTGGCCCCCACTATCTAGCCTAGCTGGATTAAAATTACCTAGTACCTAGCAGATCAATAATTTCGAAATAATATGAAGATTTCACATGATTTGGTACTGAAAGCCTGTGAAATATTTTTAGGAAAACTTAGTCTAACACTTATTTTAATATTGTTTGTAATATTAAAATAAATGTAACTTGACTAACAATAAACACTATTGTTCGCTATTAATTAACAAGCTTTCACATTTAAAGTACGATTGGTTTACTCACAGTTAAACTCGATTGGGCAGCAGTACATGAAGCGTGCTCCACTGGGCAAAGCTGACCCTGAGCCTATGGAAGAAGAAGCAGATACAGATGAAGAAGAAGGTACTAAGTATTCAATAAAATTGCCACTGTATGTAGTTTTTTTGTGTAAATTTCAAGGCCTTTGAGTAGAGGTAATACAATTATCAGCAGTAACAAGCTGGAGACTAATTATCAAGCAAAAAACTTTATTCAAATTATATAACTATGCTAAACAACTGGACACGATCACTGATATATTAACACAATCTGATATTTTGTTGATTACTTGTTCCAGGTAATGATGAATCAGATGAATCTGAGGAGTCCCATGATGAAGACGAGGAGGAGGATGTTCCCGCCTCCTACTCCCCTGCCCGCAACAACAATGAGCTGGAGCCCGACAGTCTGGATGACCTGAATGATGGGCCAGACCTTAACAACTCTGACCAAAGTGCACTTTGGCCTATACAGTAGTGATAAGATCATTTTAGAAAGTAAACAAGGACAATGATGATAAGTTATTAAAATTTAATGTTTATTTTTTGTGAACATGGGAATAATCATTAAGATCACATTCACAAATAATTGAGATCCCATACAACACTATTGTGTGGTCCTTTATCTGTTTGGTCATGATTTCATGTTAGTGAAGCCAATATTTTAAATGAATTGGGGGATGTGCTAAGGTAGCCCGCGAAATTCAAATTTTCTTTAGTTTTTTGCAATTTGCAGGTCAGTGTCAGGTTGTATGTTGATTAAAATATGATTCGCGACCGTAACAATTTTATTTTATTTTTATTCAAGAGTAACAACAAACAGCTACAATAATATATAAAACATAGAAACAAGAAATACACAAAACATATAGACAATATTGCAGCCCACAATGCTGTTCACTGATTAACAATACATTGCTAGGGTTATAAATACAAAATTAACATTCATGCTTAAGATGTATATAATACACTATGTAATGAAAATGAAATATATTTGTATTATTAAAACAAATCCTCAAAAAATAGCGGATGCTTTTAATAGTTATTTTATTGACAAAGTTATCCCAATACCAGAATCAGGACATAAAGTTACCTCGCAAATTCGAATAGATAGCGAAAAATCGTTTTTCATGCCCGCCTGTCTACCACAGGACGTATTTAAAATAATCAACTCATTAGAAAATACAAACAGCGTTGGTCATGACGGAATATCAACAAAAATTCTTAAATCAGTTTCTGCAGAAATATGTGTGCATCTAAGTCATCTCATTAATTTAACCATAAGCACGGGCAATTTTCCAGATGATTTAAAAAAATCTATAGTTAGCCATTGTTTAAAAAGGGAAATAAAGATGATATAGAAAATTACAGAACAATCTTGATAATAAGTGTTATCTCCAAAATTTATGAAAAATTTATATACAAAGAATTAAGCAAATATTTGGAAAAAAATAATCTATTAGTGACCGAGCAAAAAGGATTTAGTGCAAATAAAACTATTAATATGGCATTTTATGATTTTTTGTATAGAGATATGGTAAATGTTGATAAGACCAACCCAGCAACCTAGTTTGCACAATATTCTGTGACATGACCCAAGCGTTCGATTACGTTAGGCATGATGTTCTCGTAGATAAAATGGAGGCATATGGTGTTAGAGGCAATGTTCTAAAACTTTTTAAATCATATTTAGACAACAGAAAGCAACTCACAGAAATATTCTCAATAAATAAAAAAACTAAACGTGAAGAAATATTCCACTCACATGAACTTGTAATTAAATATGGAGTTCCTCAAGGCAGTGTGTTGGGCCCTCTACTACTCATATTGTATATAAATGACCTTCCTAAATATGTTGATCAATCTGTGACCCTTTTTGCTGACGATAGTACCATAACACTAAAGACAAATATAAAAGTGACATTAATAATTCTCATATATCAATAATAAAATATTTGGATAATAATAATTTAAGGATGAATCTCAATAAAACTAATATTATGCATTTCAGGCAACGCTTACCAACTTTATCTGATCTTAAGGTCCGTTATAATGACAAAACCATTGAAGAAGTCAACACTGCTAAATTCCTCGGTGTAACTATTGACAAAAAGTTAAATTGGAAAGAACACTTTGAAATTTTAAGAAAAAAAAATAGTAACTCTAATTATAACATACTGACGTTACCGTCTCTGTACATATTCGAAGTTGTCATGTTTGTAAAGTGTAATCGGCAATTATTTCCACGCATGGCAGACAAAGTCATTCGCGTCAGACGCGATAACACTATGCTTTGCTCACATGGTTCCAAAACAGCATTAATGGGGAAAAGTATATTTTGCATGGCACCTTTAATATTTAATAAACTTCCTAAGGGATGGAGGAAACTAAGCGCACATAATTATATTAAAAAAGCGGCTAAAATTATATCTAGTTGGGAAAGCATACTACAGTATTTTAGAATTTTTTAATGAGAAAGTGTAATATTATGAATTTTAACAAATATTTACTGGCATATAATTTTGACATTTTATAATTAGATTTTATGACAATTTCATTAAAATCTATAATTTATTGTTTAAAGTGAATATTTAGTTTGTGTGAAAATTTAATAATGTCTAGCTTTTGTTGAATGACTTTTCTTATTTATTTTATTTGTATGCCACAAAGTCCGAACATGACGGATCTTTCTTGTTTATGAACAACCTGCATGCCTTGTATGTATACCTACTCATGTTTACAAATAAATGACTTATCTTATCTTTTATTATATTATCAGTTATGTTTATTTATAATTTTACGTATATAAATAAAAACTGATTAAATATTTCCATATTTGTTTTATTTCACAGTATCCATATTAAGAAAAAACAATATAAATTATAAGTATCAAAGAAACAAATACATAACTCAATTAGAGCCGTAAGAAATGAGGTACATCTCTAATTGTTTCATGACGTCATTCTTTGACTTCATTTCAAGTCCTTGGCGCTCAGAGCACGTTAACTCAATTCTGAATAGGGATGTGGTCTATGATCTTTTTTCCATATAATTATGTCTACTCCCGTGTTTTACTAAACTACTTCACTCAAAAATTTTTACCGTTAGGTATACAATGTGGAGCAGGACGATTGACATTCCTTAAAACCACATAAAGAGTGTCATGTTCTTTACCCGTATACAAAAAATCAATCAAATCCAATGAATACTTTAGCCGCAGGAAATTATTTTTCATTTTCTTATTTTTCAACATGATGTAGATCTGAGTCCGTAATAATAGGTAAACATTGTAAGGTCAAGAACCTGTGCAAAACGTACGATTCTATCCTCTACGTCTCAATATGCTTGAGAGACAGAGAAAGGTGTCATACGATTCCACTCTGACGCGCCCCGCCCAGTCCCACAAAATAATACTACAATTAGAAAGAAAAAGAAATATTACTTACGCAAATTATGCATTAGTGGTGCATAGACAATTGCGAGTGTGTGTGTGAGCGGAATTTTTTCGGCAAAAAGTCTTGGGATTCGGTCATTAGGTCAGTCACAGTCAGTGCATAGCGGCGCCCTTTGAGGAGCGCACACGGCTACTTTTTTTATCACGAGACGAGCCGCGCGCGCATTGTCGTGATTTTGTGAAAAAAATTAGTTGTTATTTGTGATTATAGACGATTTAGTGTGACTTATTGTTCAGTTTTAGTTTAATATTAGTTAGTTAATTAGGTATCGATGTCGCTTGTGCATAATGAACTACGGTGGAAAACTTGAAAATTTGACTATTGATGTAAATTCTAATTGTGATGTGATATTATGTGATTAATTATTCAATCAATGATATTTTAATTAACAACGCGCAACTTAGTGTTTATGCCGCTAATTTGTTGTTCTCCGACTAAACTACCTCCCCACGTCCACCTACGCCCCGCACCGCAGCGCAGGCGCCGCCCCCCGCATCGCAGGCGCCGCCCCCCGCATCGGGCCGCGCAACAGGTTAGTGACTTTTCGTAGATAAAGCGTGTTTACTTTTTATGCAGTTGATTCTGCTATTTAATTTGTTTGAAAATTGCAATTTTTAAATTTTCCATTAACTACTAATCTTTGTCTTTTAAAATGTTTCTATGGACTAGTACTGTGCTTGTTTTCATTTAATGTCGTAAGTCCAGATCCACATTGTATAAGCGGCAGAACTTTTCACTGTAACTATTTATTGTGTATTTCGCCGTTTTTCGAAATGGAAAGTAAGTAGGTATGGATTTAAGTTATACAATACTTGTAGCAGTGTACTTATCACAGCACTGTTTAAGCTTTGTCTCTATTCTTTTCTTTACTCATGTAACGGTAGCGTTTACCTACCCGTCAGGCCGGGCATTATAATGCTACAGTCCCACGACCTGTTTTCTCACATTCCACACCTTGTAGAATGCTTAAAAGCTCATCCGTATCCAGTTGTTCGTTCATGTCAATATGTCTATACTCTACTATAATATGTTCATGTATATATGTCTTACTTATTAATAATGAAGCAATAAAAAGTGCAACAAATAGTGCTGCAGACTGCACTATGCCAAAGTGAACTTGACAGCCATACGTTTATGACGTCACAGAACGTCTTCTATAGGAGTCCGTGGCGCCCGGGGCACTGACAACCATAGACTTATAGCTGACAACCAATTGTTTTGTAGAGATGGGAATATAATTATCGATAAGGATTGCCAACAAGTGCCAACAACTATTTAATTCCGGTTGCGGCACCTATCCGACGGTCGACATTCGTCTATTTTCCCTTTGTTATAAAGTAGTTATCCAAGTTCATATTTTACTGACCTCAAATTGTTTTCGATAATAATATTTCTACATATTTCTACGGGTGAAATCAAACAGCGTTACCTTTCGCGTCACATCACTGGCCGACTATATATAAAGTCCTTGGCGCTCTGGGGATATTAAAAATGTTACGAGTTTTTGTTTTTGCCAATTTTAAGACAAATAAGGGCTTCTTTTGTGTGGAAAAATAAAAAAAACAGGGTATTAGACATTGCTTTAAAATAATAAAATGAAAATAAACCTGTTAAATACAGTAAATTTAATTTTATAACATAGTTAATATAAAGAGCTTCTAATGAAGTCGTGGCGCTGGTGGCACAAAAATCTGGAACTTCTATTGATGTCCGTGGCGGTGAAAAGGTAGAACAGCAAAAGAAAGTTTTAATTTTCTCAATAATTTTAATTCAAACTTATGAATAAATAAAAAACTAGTAATATAATAACAAATACAAATTAATACATTATTTTATAAATACTGATTTAAAACACACTGGTGACATCTATTATTACATCCACCACTCTGGTTAGTAAAGGTCTCATGTTTTCTGGGGGCACAGTCTTCCATTTCCTGGCAAGGCATTTCTCAATGAAATCATGCGTAGATTTTGGATCTGAAATTTTTTTTGTTGTAGGATTACTCAAATTGCACACAAAGCAGCAATATTTTGAGAATTCTTGGCAATTTGAGCCTGTGCACACGATGCGTTGCGGCGGCGGAGCGGTGTCGCTGCGGCATTTCACATGCAAATATGCATGGTATGGCACACGGTCCGTTCAGGCGTCGCACCGCACGTACACTGGACTTGCAGCCTGCGAGACGAGGCGGGATGGGTGTACGCAATGCAACGCCGGAGCTGCACCGCTCTGTTGTTTGTGTGACCGCAGTGCGGCGTAATCTTTACGGCGCGGCGCCGCAACGCATCGTGTGCACATGCTCTTACTTTTATATTTTTTGCAGGATAAAAATGACAACTGACAATAGATTTTTCAAACCAAGTTCTTGCTATTGGACAAATAACGATCTTAACTACTACACTAGTGACCACGGACATCGAGGGATATGCCTTGGAGGCGTGGCACGTGGCGCCTCGACATTGCTAAATTGGGCTTATGTTCGAACGGCGGCTGTACGCTTCATTCAGTCGCTTTGCAACTGCGTACAGTGTACTATTGATGCGTAAAAAACCAAAATGCCGAGCTGTGCAGTAATAATTTGTAAAAATAGGTCTAGTACCATCAACCTGAAGACAAATGGCGTGTCCTACCACCGGTAAGTAAACATTTAAGTCACTGTTTAATATTTTAAATCAATTTTCAAATCATTTACTAACTTACGTTCGGAGCGATACGAACTAGCCCGAACTAACCCGAATCTTTCCGAACGGAACGAATGTTTTGGGTTTAGAGAGGTGCAATCGAGTGCGTGCGGCTGATTTTATCGACATGCGTATTATTGCAGTCGAATCTTTTTTTACAGAACTCAATGGATATTCTCGTATTATTATTAAAGAGTTAAATTTGTTATTAATTTAATTTTGTTATTTCAATACAGTTACTCGTGCATAGCATAATATTTAACGGAGAGGGTTCCCTTTACCCGGTAACCGGTAATACAATATTTAAAAAAAAAACTTATTTTATTTTAGTAAAAATAACCCATATTTTCGGATAGGTATATTAAAACAAAATAAATTATATAAAGAAAATTAAACAAAGTTATAATAATACAAGAATGTGCTAAAATAAATATCGATAAAAATTATCGACCATCGCTTTCGACTCCCTAATTGCATGCGTGTGCATTGAATGTTCGCAAATAGCGAGTGTTTACCTATTTACAAGTGAATGCCCCGCCCATTCTATGTATGTGTGCTATTAGAAATTGATTTTGTGTAGCTGCTTTCTTCTTAGTGTGCGAGTTCAAATTTTAAGTGTGTGTCGTAAGTACACTATTTGTTAATGTTGTAATTATTTTGGTGGGAGATATGCGGTCGCACTAGGATTCCTTACTATTCTGCAATGAAGGCATATCTCTGGATATCTATGCTAGTGACTAAATTCGTTAAGCGATCATAAGATCACGTACTCGTTACAGCATAGTGGTAAACTATGCTGTAACACAAAAGATACAATAACTGATTCTTTACCTGATGTATTAGAACAATTTGCCATATTTAGTGTGAAAAATATAGCACTTCTTTTGACGAGTGGGTCATATTCATCGCAATAGTAATGGAACGCCATTGCAAGATCTGAGGGCACTCCGTCGATCTCTTTGACTAGCATCACACCGGATCTATCGACATCATCCCGGTAGCGAGTGATCAGCTCCCCATGTTCTTGCATATCGAGGTCAGAGCTTTCAACGACTGTGTGTTTTATTGAAGAAATGTCGTTACCTGAAAAAGTAACATTTAAACTTGTAGTTAAGACAACAGAAATACATTTTAAACAATTAAGTACATTGGTTATTGGTTTTCCGGAACGGCAAGTTATTGGTCCTCTTTTTAGGATTCCGTAGTAAAAAGAAACAAGTTTTGACAAGAAAAAGCTGTACCTAATTTGGCATAAATATAAGTATACATTTGTGGCATGAATACTATTAAGCTTCGTGCAGACTAGCGCGACGCGACACCGGCTATTGTTATACCATGAAGTTTTCTTAGAAATTGTATTGTTCGAGTCGCGTCGCGCCGCCGCCGCCGTCGCGTCGCGCTGGTCTGCACGAGCCTTTATTCACGTCACAAAGTTAAACTTATGAATTAAAATCTTGAAATAATACATTTTACTATGATACCTCACATACAGGTAGGATGTTTTTTTTTACTCCTTTGTGGGGTGTTATTGGATAAGTCTGTCATCAAAATATTGGAGTTTTTTCAATTCAGGGATCCATTTGCCAAGTTTTAAAGTGGTATCTATGTTTCGTTGATTCGCGTGTCCCCCCTACCCTACCAATAGTACTACTAGGTAAAACGATGATAATGGATATTACATGTGAAAAGTATATAACGAAGTTACAAGGAAAACTATCACAATTCTAGAAGGGTGTAGTCTACACTCTTGTATAACTGTGATAGTTTCTAAGGGTCTACGTCTACAATGTGGACCCTTAGAAGTTAACGAGTATGGGTATTAAACAAACAACAATAAGTATAAATTTCATAAAAATTCCATAGAACAGCACTTAAATAAAAAATGACGTGGAGCGTGCATTTTAACTTTGTAATGTTATTGTAAAATATAATATTATTTAATGATGAAAACTACGTAAATGCACTATTATAGTCAGATAGAATTAGCTTTTTGGCCCATGAAATTCCTATTGGTCAGGTTTTTTTTTTTGAAGATTCGTGTGTCAGGAATTGATTCCCATAAAAATTATAGGTGAATAGGGAGGCATGGTGCCAAAAAAATGGTAAAAACCAGTTTTTCGCTTCTAGAGCAAAAACTACAGCTCGGACAAAAAATAGGTTAATCGGTAGAGCAAAATCGGCCCAGAGGATCGTCCAAAAAAACAAAAAACACGTTTTTTGCAAATTTTGTAAATTTAATAACTCGCGTTCCGGAAGTGATAGAGAGCTGAAATTTTGATATGATGTCAGATTTGTGGCCTTCTAACTACAGTTAAATTTTCTTTCTTTCTTTTCAGACTTACATTCGAAAGTTTTGTGTTTTTATCGTGATTCTGAGTATTATTATTACTATACAAGTACCTACTTATTACTATGGAGCAAGAATGTGATCGATGTCAATCCGATAACTTGCCTGAAATAGACTCAATCACGATGGCGAGTTATTTTGCCTCTATCAATAGTACCTATGTCGTGTTTAGGTAAATATAGTCTACCTATTCCGATCTCGATAGTAACACTAAAAACCAGAATGTTCAAAAGTGACGTGATATTTATTTTATTGGTGATTTTAGCCTAAATTTATGAAAACAAAACCCATACACATGTATGTATGGATAAGGTAGCGGGCGCTAAATAAACCGAGAGTGTACCCGTGAACCGTGAATGGCAGCGATAGACAAAACAAATTATTTTTCAATAAAGTTACTTCGAAATAATCTTCACAGCAATGACGCATGCATAGGCTTGAAAGTTTTGTTTTTTTGGAGTACCTTTTCATTGCATTAAGTACTTAGGTAGGTATAACAAATTGTTCATCTCTTGGAAGACAAATTAATGTTTTATTTGGTGTACTGATCGATCTACTCCTCCACTGAGGCACAAAACAGTATTTATAAACTGTGCTTTCTGAAGACATTCAAGGTCTATCCGTCAGGTTAAGCTACGCTTGCCGGGGTTGGTCTGTGGATGGGTGACCATCTTTACGTACCGAGACTTTTCCGTGTCTCGGAAAGCACGTTAAGCCGTTGGTCCCGGCTGTCATTCGTGGATCTTTGACAGTCGTTACGGGTCGTCAGAAGCCCGAAAGTCTGACAACCAGTCTTACCAAGGGGTATCGTATCACCCAATTACTGGGTTGTGGAGGTCAGATAGGCAGTCGCTCCATATAAAATACTGGTATTCAGCTGCATCCGGTTAGACTGGAAGCTGACCCCAACGTAGTTGGGAAAAGGCTAGGCAGATGATGATGAAGACATTTTGATAATACTCCCAAATAATATAATTTCAGTCGCGCAACCCGTCCTTTCTCCGTGTTTCCGAACGAGGCGGGCGAGAGAATGGGATCCGATGACGTCACACCCGGCGGGCTTGGTATTTTTTATGAATCTTTAAAAAATATTGTGAAATGCTAGAGAGAAAAATCAAATGTCATATTTTAAGTTGAAGCTAGCTTGTATAAAAAAAAAAACCGTTTACAGGCTCATTAAAAGTTATGAATTTGAAACTACTGTTTTTATTCGACAAATATTAAAAACGCCGATTGTATTTTATTAATTATGGGCGATTTTCTGCAACTGCAAAAAATAACTTTATAATTCACAGTATCACTATGAAATACAAATTTATCTTTGCGATTTATGTTTTTTTAAATATTTTCATTTACTTGCTTAATATTGTACGGTGGTACGGAGCCCTTCGTGTGCAAGTCCGATTCGCACTTGGTTGGTTTTTCTTTCACATTCGTTTACCTGAATCGATCCGTTAGGTTGGGTTGGGCTGCATTCTGAAAATCTAAACAAGGGTGACCATATGTATATAATGAAATAATTAGTAAATACTCTTACGTAAAAATTTTGCGGCAGTATACGCAACTTCATCTGCGAATTTTTCGAATCTCACGAGATTGAAATTGTTTGTTTTACTGTTGTAAACAAACATGAAGGAGCCAGTATCCATTCTCGAGAAAATTGTTGATATACCTGAAACAATACAGCAAAAACATTTCTATAGATATTGATTGTATCAGTCATTGTAATTATTTGGAATTACTGGATAGTGATAGAGGACAAAATGCTGTAATGGATGAAAGATCTGCTTGCTTAACGATAATCACATCTGACTTCACGTTGCGTTAACTTTGAAAAGGCCTAATATATTGTGTAGCGAAAAAATACTTATGTATCGCTACGATTAGATTAGGTCGACTGGAAATCGAACCCGCTACGATATTGTACAAAAATGAAACAGAATTCCAGGTCAATACACGAATATATACCTAATAAAATATATGACAAAAAAAACAAGAACAATCCAAAATGTGTAAGATTTTAAATGAAGCGCTAGGCCCATCGGCAGCCGAGATAAACTCGGGGTTTAGCTTTAGTGAACTAACATTGGTCAATGTATATCAGAGCCCCCGTGTGGTCCAAAAAAATAATCGCCGCGATGTACCCGCGATATTAAAAAGAAGGCGAAATAAATAGGATGTGATATAAGAAAATTAAGGTGTTGGTCAAAACAAAATATTTTAAAACTGTTGTACAATATGAAATATGAAACTGTTGAGCCTGTACTTTACGACGCGTCGTTTCGTACGGATCAAACACTTTACATTCATGTAAAGAGGCTTACATGGCAGCGGAATGCTGCAATCGGAATTAGGTACAAAGTGTAACATCATCACTGTGCGTTTGCACTGGTGAAACATCACAACAAAACATGTTTGTCTTATTTCTTTTAGTATATTTATAGTTTTTATAGGTATATGTGTATCTTTATATTTAAATAAATATTTATTCCTCAGTTCTCGCTATTGCACCTACCACTGTTTGTCTCTGCGTCACCCAAAAGTTACTGGTAGAAAATGCCTATGGCATTAAGTCGCCTCTGTACATTTGTGTGCTTGAAGTATTAAATAAATAAACATGTTGAAATCTCTAGTTCCTGTCAAACATTGTATAGAACATTGACAGAAAATAGAGATTTCAACATGTTTTGTTGTGAATGTTTCGCCAGTGCAAATGCACAGTCATCATCATGTTTTTGGGTGTAGCTGATTTACAACATGAGGTAAGAGAACGGGCGACAGTATAAAACCTTGAGGAACACCGAAGTGGACATGATAAAATGACAGGATAGAACACATGATAGTAAAGTTTTCTACTAGTTTGAAACAGTCGTATAATCATAGCAGGCTTTTACAACAAGATAAACGCTTAATTTTAAAGCTTCAAGCAGTGGTGGCCGTAACGACAGCGGTAACGACACCGACTTACGAATTGTGTAGTAATACACAATTCGTAAGTCGGTGCAACTACTAATTTATTTTATCACCATTGCTTTCAAAACGGTGAAGGAAATCATCGTGAGGAAACTGGCATGTCCTAGAACTAAAAATTCGAAGACATGTGACATCTACCAACCCGCATTGGGCCCGCGTGGTAGATTATGACCCACTCCTTCTCACAGAGAGGAGGCATGGGTCCCAGCAATGGGAATGTTATAGGCTGAATAACTAAGTAAATAAAGCTTTTTCTGTTGTAAGTGTATCACAATTGAAGGGCTTAACATTCTCTAATGCTTTTTCTTTCTTTTTCTCAACACTAAAGATGAATATGTAAAATATTGTTCAAATAATATGAAAAAGAATGATAATACAATATAGATAGTCCAACTCATCTGTGCGCGCGGCGCCATGTGTGCGTGCGCTGCAATTATACAGCTTTAATTTGAGTGGTAGTGACGCGGCAGTCGTCGTCCGAGCGCAACACAAATTACAAGCGCACGCACACATGTAGCCGCGGGCACAGATGAGTTGAACTATCTGTACACAAATGAATAAATGTATTTATTAAATTACTCACCTGATTTTAGCTTTAGAATAGAATTATCATCTATATTATATTTTTCCTGGAGGTTATTCATATTATTTTCAAAAGTAATTTTATCTTGATTAACAGTTTGGGTAGATTTATCTTGACTGTTGTTTGTTATCATATTGGGGAACATCCAGTGTACCATCACAGCTATAATACCCAATAATAATGTGAGACAAATGTTTCGTATTGTGTTGCTGGATTGGGGTTGGCTTTTCTCCCTTGATGATATGGACAATTTGCGTTGATATGGTGAGGGTTGGATGCGTTCTGAGCTCCTATTACTTCTATTCATCATATCATGATAACTTTCCTCTTCAATTCTTGACCTCGTTAAAGAGTTGTTTTCCTCAATTTCAGAATCATCACTGTAAGGCAAATGCGATGGGAGAGTTGCAGGTAAAGATTTTGAAAGTACATTGCTGCAATGAAACACACATAGACTTTTCACAAAAGCTTAGTCACACAATGAAACAAATAAAAATTGGATGAATGATGAAATCTTATGATGATATTATGTTATGAGAAGCCTAAATGTGTTCTGAAAATGCTTATGAGTGGATGACACAATATCATTGATACACAAAAGAGCGTGACATTTGAAACAATGAAAGCTTATTTTAAAGGTTTGTTAATAGTAGGCGTAATGCAGGCATTACCTACACTTAGCTAGGTAAGTTAAACATACAAGAGCTTTAGAATAGGTTGTCTTTGAAGTACAGAAACAGGTAATTTAATTAAAAGTGAGCAAATACGACATGCAAAAAAAAAAAGAACTGTTGCTTGAAGACTCCATAAATTATCAAATGGCTGCAACAGATCTTTAACTATAGATGGCACAGAGATACGCTAAGCAACCCATTATTAAGTGGTGTTTCAGAGGATTCTGATGACTGAAATGCTGTGTGGCAATATGGTAAATGGTAACAACATATTTTATCAGAATATGGTTTTGTTACACATACTGAAATAGCACATTTATGTTTGAAAGTTAACAAGCAACATTACAAAGTATAATGACCCACGTCTCATCAGTGTTTTCTTCATCCGGCGAATATGAATTACTTCTTGGTATTTTTTTCTTTCGTATTAGTAGTGGACTGGTTTGATGAGACATTTTGCTGAAAACATACATTAATTTGTTTTATTTTTACAGTCTTATTAACATTAAGAGCTTAAGTGATAAGAAGTGACAGACTAAGCGGCAGCTTAAAATTATAATTGGGTATTTGGCCATCCTTGCATATTATAAAACAAAGTGCCCCCACCGTGTCTGTCTGTCTGAACGGTTTTCACCAATGGAAGGAATTCATTAAGATTTTGTGTACTGAAATAATAATTGACGATGATTGTTGAAGATGTCGGAAAAAATCACACAGGCAGGGAGAAAAAAAAAAAGTAAAAAAAAAAACCACAATAGCATTTATCTTCTAAAGATGACTCACAGTAATTACATTTTTATATTTCAGAATTTAATAAAAATTTAATTGTTAATTTCATATCATTTAAATGAATACTAAAAAGGGTGTTTGGTACATCGTTTGCCAAATTGAATTGGCCGATAGGAGAGGTCATTTGCTATCTCTTCAGGTCCAATAACTCATTCCTTGTCACACTTTTTTTTTTATTATAAGTTTTAAATATTTATTTAGAAAAAGTCCAGAACTTAAATAGTAATAGTAGTTCCTTACCTCATCACATTATCCACTACATCTATTCCTTGACTCAGTGAATTGTTCTTGTCATTGGCATCTTGTTGTTCATTTTGTTTTGTACTTTTATTTAATCCATATCTCCCCATTATCTCATTTGTTATTAGATTATGACCTCTATAGCTATGAATGGACTTCCGTGCTGATGGATGATAAGGAACCCCCCCTTTCTGGAAATTATAATAATGTCATTGGTTACAATGATGAGTAATCCAGAGTTGTCACACTGAGTGGTCATAAAATGAGGATATTTGTGTAATTGTATAATGCTAGAGCTCCTTAGCCCCCTGGATCCGCTAAAGACTACAATGGTGAAGAGTGGGTAGGTGTGGATCTTTTAAAATTGCGGAAAAAAATTGCAACCTTATAAATTGTAACTTATTACGTATACCTCTATAGTTCTAATAGTTCATAATAAAGATAAAATATCGAACAATTTAATAATTATTGATATTGTTCTGCTATGAATTGTATCATAGCAGAAAAATGTCAAACCTTTGCAGCATTCGCACCTGTGCTTTGCTTCATAAGTTGCGAATGCTTAAATTACAGAACACAAATGATTAATCACATTATTACAGTTAGAATCTTACCCCCTCTGGTCGGTCACTATTCATTTATTGTTTGCTGAACTCTAGGGACCTCCTCTAAAATTCTGAAATCCAACATATCCGAGTGTTAGGTATGATCAAAACGAAAACATAATAACAAAACTTGACTATTTTATATTATTCAATTATTCTTACGTTGTATAGCTTAATTCGCATGCAGAACACAGTTTCACAAACAATGCAAATAAAAATAAATAATTGACTTTGACATGACTGACGAATCGAATCACCGATCACCGCACAGAGTTCAGTTAGGGATGTGAAAAAATAATCCATTATAGAAAAAATCGATTAAAGATCGTTTTTTTTAAATAATAATCGATTTTTATAATCGATTTTTATATTCCAAAAAATCAATTTATTTTTCACTGTCGATTTGTTTCACCCGCAACGGCAACAACACTCAGTTTTTTAGTCAGGAGCGCGAAGCCGCAGAGTGCCGCGAACCACGAACTACGAAGTTCGTCAATGAATGACGCTAACGCCATCTGTGCGTTTAACGCTATGTCATCAATTCTGTACGTTGAAAACCTAAATTATCCCTAATAACGTGTAGGCACCTTCTGGTTCCGGCTTCTTCGACTCTAGCGGAAAGATAATTTTCGAAAGCTGGCTCCATACTAACAAAGACCAGGAGCCGAATACTATCAAAACGTTTACCAAAACTTTTATTTGTTTTAAACTTTCATTGCCCACAGACTTTTAATTTATTTATTATAAAGAAGCGAAATGGAAAATAAAACTTTTTACCACTTTATGCCAATGTAAATTTATAACTTGTTGATTATTAATAAAACAGAGCTTTAATGCTGTGATGGTGTGATTATCGATAAGACAGGTGTTTAATTTAATCTGTCAACAAAAAATAACGGAAAAAATCAATTATTTTAGAAAAATCGTTTATTATCAATACAGAAGTCGATTATTTTTAAATCGATTTTTTTACTAGGGAAAACAATCGATTAATAAATAATCGATTTTTTATGTACAATGTCACATCCCTAAGTTCAGTTGATATTGGCTGCGTTCCGAGTTACGCTGTAATAGATTTGAGCGTACTAGCACCCGTACCAAATTAGCGTGAGCGCGATAACGATGTCCCGTTAATCGTCATAGATATAGTCTGTCAAGCGAATTTGTCCACGACCACGATCTGTCAAACGGATTGTTTCCGGAGTGCAACCAGTTGTTTTTTTTTTCACAAGTTCCAACAGTATTTATTTTACCTTAATATGGTAGCAGAGCAAAAATAAAGCTATAAATACGTTGATCACGATGGCGTCGGGCTCAAGTACTAAAATTGAGACTTTGAATAAAGAAAATTTCGATACATGGCGAATTCAAGCAAGGGCCGTACCTACTCATCAAAAATAAATTATGGTGTGTTGTTGAGAAGCCGCTGAGGAGCAGCTCGTGGCTAAGTAATAACTGCCAGCACGGGTCGATCCGTCAGGTTAAGCTACGCTTGCCGGGGTTGGTCTGTGGATGGGTGACCATCTTTACGTACCGAGACTCCTCCGTGCCTCGGAAAGCACGTTAAGCTGTTGGTCCAGGCTGTCATTCGTGGATCTTTGACAGTCGTTACGGGTCGTCAGAAGCCCGAAAGTCTGACAACCAGTCTTACCAAGGGGTATCGTATCACCCAATTACTGGGTTGTGGAGGTCAGATAGGCAGTCGCTCCATATAAAATACTGGTATTCAGCTGCATCCGGTTAGACTGGAAGCTGACCCCAACGTAGTTGGGAAAAGGCTAGGCAGATGATGATGATGTTGAGAAGCCGCTGGATCTTGAGAAAGCTGATGAAGAGAAGAAAGAGAAGGATCTTTTGGCTCAATCTGAGTTAGTAGGTACTTCTGATTTCACCTTCCGAATTAAAGCAAATAAAAAACTGCAAAACAGCTTATGAGATTTGGACTATGCTTGATTCCATATATGCTAGCAAGGGGCCGGCTAGAAAGGCTTCATTTTTAAAGCAGTTAATATGGTCCAAAATGGAATATGGCAATATTCGAGAGCATTTAAATAAGTTCATGGATGTGGTAGACAAATTGCAGGATATGGACATTCATATTCATGAGTTATACATGATGTTATACAGCTTACCACCTGAATACGAAAATTTTCGTGTAGCTATAGAATCCAGAGACGCGTTACCGAAACCTGAAGAACTTAAGGTAAAAATTTTAGAAGAATCAGAAGCCAGACAAATTAATAATGGTTCCAACAACAAAACTAAAGATGAACATGAAGAAGAGTGAGAATATATAAATTTTGCAAGAAGAAAGGACATGTTATAAATGAATGCAGAAAGCTGGAGGATAAGAAGAAGAAAGAAACAAACGAAGAAGTTCCTAAAACTTCCCACGGTGTATGTATGCATTACAAAAGTAAGAGTTCAGATTATGAAAATAATACATGGATTCTTGATAGCGGTTGCACATCGCACATGTCTCATAACAGAAATTATTTCGAAAATCTCGACAAATCTAACTTCCAACTGCTAAAACTAGCTTCCCAAGATGCGATAGCTGATATTGCTGGTAAAGGCCAAGTCAATATTATGCTAGATGTCAAAGTTGGAGGCAAAAGTAAATTTCAAGAGGTGTTTTTGAAAAATACTCTGTATGTGCCAACCCTATCCTCGAATTTACTATCCATTGGAAAACCCACAGAATCTGGATGGACTGTCTTATTTAAAAATAAATAGGCCACAATTACACATCCTGAAGAAGGTATTATACTCGATGCGCCAAAAGGCAAAGATGGGCTATACTACTTAAATCCTGCATCGTGTATTACATACAACAAAAAAGATAAATGTAACGGCAGAAGACACGAAAATTCATAAATCCATTAGGTCACATGAATGAAGGTGATATGAAGTTGGCATTGAAGAATAAAGAGACACTTATCGGTTTAGATTTCAGGCCAGATGAGAAACTTGGAGATTGTGCAATATGCATTCAAGCTAAGATTAAAAGACTGCCTAGTAAACCCAGTGACACACTACGTACGACAAAACGACTCGAGATAGTGCACAGCGACGTCTTTGGTCCAATCTCTCAAACCCTCGGTGGAGGGAAATACTTCATAACCTTCATAGATGACTTTACTAGATACAGCCGAGTCTATTGTATAAAACAAAAAAGTGATGTATTGGACAAATTCAAACTTTACAAGGCAGAAATGGTAAATGTCACAGGTGACAAAATTATCAGTCTCCAGTCCGACAATGGTTTGGAATACTGCAATCAACATTTTGACAACTATCTGAAAGAGCATGGTATTACAAGACGATTAACAGCACTGGTGGGTCTTTCCTATCAGTAGAATAGTGAAAACAAAGCAGATAAAGCACATAGAAATTTTAATTTGGTTTTTCTTGACAACACAGAAAATAACAGAGTAAAGACACACATCATGTTCCTAACAAACATATTCAAACATCCGTCATCTCCCATACCAGCCAGTCTGAGTAACGCTTGCAAACCTCTTCTTAACACTCCTCCTCAAGCGTTTCCCTCTGACTCACTCTTGCACACCCATCTCCTTACGACAAAACTCATGCTTACTCTTAGGCACAGGTTTTGTCATAATGTCAGCGACCATCACATTTGTTGCGAGATATTTCAATTTAATAATCTCCTTCTCTAAGGCTTCTCTAACAAAATGATATCGTAAATCGATATGCTTAGTCTGCTGATGGTGCACTGGGTTTTGTGCTTTGGCCATTGCTGACTGACTATCCGTGTAAACTGTGATAGCTTTTTCTTGGGTGTCCACCAGTTCCCCCAAGAACCTTCTCAAAAATATGGCATCTTTAGCAGCTTCCGATAAGCTGACATATTCAGCCTCTGCTGTTGAAATGGCTATACTTCTCTGCTTAGCACTCTGCCATGACACTGCTCCTCCTGCCAATGTGAAAACATTTCCAGAATAAGACTTTCTATCTATTATATTTCCTCCATGATCAGCATCAGAGAAACCTTGTATCTCTGTACTACAGTCATCATTTGAGTACACGAGTCCCATGTTCTTAGTACCTTTAAGGTACCTTAGAATCCTCTTGGCAGCACTCCAATGGATCTCTTCATAGCAGTTACAGAACTGACTCATAATATTCACAGCATGAGCTATGTCTGGTCGCGTACACACAGCCAAGTACATCAGTGATCCTATCAAAGCTCTGTAAGGTATTTTGTCACTCGGTGTGTGTGAGCCCTCTGGCTTCTTGAAATGTTGACCAGGTACTGCAGGTGTGGCAACTGTCTTGCAGTCTTCCATGCCAAATCTGCGTAGAAGCTTCTCTATATACTCTTCTTGGTCAATCTTTATGTGGCCATTCTCTTGCTTTAGCCGCATCCCTAAAAATAATTCAGCTTTTCCTAAATCTTTCATCTCGAATTTGGACATAAGTTCTTTCTTGACCTTATGCATTTCTCCTTACATTGTTATAAAAGATTAGGATATCATCAACATAAACTGCAAGTATTATCATATCATTTTCGATTCGCCTTGTGTAGACACATGGTTCATTCTTGCAACGGTGGAAATTCAGACTCTCTAGCTCTGAATGAAGTTTAGAATTCCATGAACGTGGCGCCTGTTTCAGTCCATAAAGAGATCTCTTCAATAAGTATACATGGTCTTCCTTGGGGAGGGTCTGGATTTATGCTTTCGCGGTTGCACAACGACATGCTTCGCTTTGCTTTGCTTGGTAGTATAGATGCAGGCCTACCCTGCCACCTCCTTCAGAGGTGGTAGGGTGGCGGGGTCTTGAGGGAGAGCGCAGCAGTCGTGTAGATCCTCAAGGCAAGTCTGGCGGATGCACCTTCCCGTGGTTGCCACCCCGTTATTGGTCTAATTCCTTAAGAAATAGACGTAACTAAAACCACCAGGCGCCATCGCATCCCTTTCTTTTCTTTCCCGTCCTACCCCAAATCCCGTAAACCCATCCCACATTATCCTATCCATATTCCAACTTCTCCTAATTCCGCCCTTCCATTTCCACTCCTAACCGCGACCCCCTGTGACTGGGTGGTGGCGGGCTCGGCCGTCACTAAATTGAGCTGATGACGAGTAGGAGAGAACAGTCGCCTGCGCTAGGACCTGCGCAGTTGAGCGCCGTGAGCGGGGATGAAGGAGTCCTGGGGGGTTGAGCTGAGCGGCTCTGGCTGTAATGTGTCCGTAAGGCAACACGCCCCCTTTGGTCCCGATTTCAAGCGAAACGGTGGCCCTACCCAATAGCCAGGGGTAGGGAAATGGCCACAGTGTCCCGTCAGAGGGCCACAGGCGAGGTGCGTGAGGTCCGCTGAGGTCGTCCTCGGACGGCCGAAGCGGTAGGTAAAGGTCATGCTGACGGTGTAAGTGAGGGTTGATCAGTTCGTTGGGGGTGGGCCTTTCGACCCCCTACGCCAGCCCGATCAAGCACCCGATGTCGCACTGTAAACCAGCCTTGCGCCCCTATATCTCTCTGGTAGTCCTAACGATCTTAATAGTAAGACGTTCCCAGTTGCGGGCTCCATGGAGGGTGGGAGCCAGAGAGATGAATTATTTTTCAAACTATAACATGGATATTTTAAGGCCTGTTAAAGAATCAGCATGTGGAGAGGAGGCGAAAGCCAATGAGACTCCCAAGGGAGGTGCTTGCACTTCCCTTGCCCCTGGTGGCCTTGCAGCAAACGCTGTGGGTACCAGCGCGGGCACTGGTCCGGCTGTGGCGAGAACCACAGCTAAGACCAAATCCAAAAAGTCCCAAAATAAACAAAGGACGTCGGCGCTGATTGGGACCAGTACTGACCCTTCTAATGCAAAGTTGGAGACCAAGGCGACGATTCATACCACTGCCGGTCTGACCCCTTCCATACAGACCCCATCGCCGGTTAACACTGGCACTGGGCTCTCTACCAAACATCCTCCTCCTCCTGTGGGTCCTCAATCCTCCACTCATCAGGCGGTCGTCACCGGTCAAGCGGAGACGGCCACCTGCACCGAGGACGCGTTCTCGCGCGCCTGGCAATTTGTGCCGAAACGCAAGGGCAAGGGTAAACGCACTCAACAAGCCCTTCGCCCTTGCACCGACCCTTCAGGTCCAACCGATGCCCCGTTACAGGGCAAGAAGAGGGAAAGGCTGACGAGGAAGGAGCGACGTCAAGCACTGCGGAAGCCTGGAAAAGGCTCCCGCAAGACACAAACACCTGCAGCTAGCTCAGCAAAACCGACGAGCGGCCAGCTGAATTTCTCCGCCGGTAAACGGTCACAGGCAGAGGCCGGCACCAGCCGACCAGCGCCTAGTCAACCGTCAACCAGCGCTCCCGAGAAACCAGCTGTAGGTAAAAGTACACAGCGACCCGATTGGAAGGATCAGGCCGCGGCCAAGCGAGCTCTCAACGAGACCTTATCACCTCGTGGAGAACATAAGCGGCCGCGTCTTGATCAATCCAATAAGGTCGGCCAAAGAAGCTACGCCCAAGCTGCCAGCGCAACCCTAGACGTCGCGATCACCTGCGACCGCACGGGGATCCTCAGCAAGGACGTATCGGACCAGGTACTCGCTGCTATCCAGAAGCAGATCATCATGGAGGCCTGCTCCCCTATACATGCCACCCCAGGACCAACCTTCAACGCCAAGCCGCTGTTCGCCGGGGGGGTCATCAAACTGTGGTGCGGTAACGACCACACCTTAGCCTGGCTAAGGAAGACAGTCTCCGGTCTGGCTCTCTCAACTAGCACCTCGCTAGTCGTCGTGAGCCAGTCGGAAATTCAGAAGCGTGCACGGTGTGGCATCGTGGTCCCGGATGAGCAGGGGGTCTACGGTGAGTCGACCAATATTGGCCGTGCTCTGAGCTACCAGAACCCTTGGGTGGACATCAAGAGGTGGGTACTGCTGCACGCTGATAAACAAGCCTCGGCGTGGTTCGTAGTGGTCGGTGTACCAGTGGACCAAATCCCGACTCTGATGGAGGTCGGACGCCGCCTCTCTATTGGTCTAGGGGCGGTGTACGTGAAGTTCCAGAGTCGGAACGGTAGGTTCACAGACGTGCCACAGGGTTGGGATCCCGTCACGCGAACCGTCTGCGAGGCGCTGGAACTGCTGCAGGCACCTGCAGGGGAGTCCACTCCCCCCTCAAACAACCCGGAAGCATCCGCGGCTGAACCTGCTGCTGCAGAGTCGGCCGCCCATGCCGCCGCCACCGTGGGTGCCGTCCCCTCATCGGGCGAGGAGCTGGACGACATGATCCTGTCCCCGGCTTCGGGCCCGGGGGAGGACGGCTTTGACGAGGGCGACCTATTTGCTGGGCTTAGACTTGGGGGGGATGAAGAGGGTTCGACCAGCGATGGCGTCCCCTTCGTCGGCCTGTAAAGTCCTCCAGGCAAACCTCCACCACAGTCAGACCGCGACGGCTCAGCTTCGCAAGTGGCTGGAGGTACAACACACGGCCATTGCCTTAATCCAGGAGCCGTGGATTAGGGCTGGCCGCATACAAGGACTCTCCAATCTTGGCGGTAAGTTCCTATTCACCTCAGATCACGAACACCCCAGATCGTGCATCTATGTCACAGGTAACCTTAAAACACAGCTCTTAACTGACTTCTGTTGCAGAGATGTCTCTGCAGTTAAGCTGCTTATACAGCGCGACGATGCCATGGAGGTGGTGATTGTTTTTGTCTCGGCCTACATGCCCGAGGCGGAGGCGCCGCCTCCCCACGACCTCGCCCGTCTCGTGAGCCATTGCGAGAATTGTGGGTTCGAGGTCGTCATCGGGGCCGACGCAAATGCACACCACCAACTGTGGGGTATGGACACGCAAAATGAGAGGGGTAAGGCCTTGGTTGACTACTTATTCTCGACTAACCTATCCCTACTAAACACTGGCTCCGAACCAACTTTCGTAACCAGGCGAAGCCGCACAATCATTGATCTCACTCTGGCAACAGAGAGCGCGGCGGAAATCATCACCGGTTGGCAGGTATCCAACGAGGCCTCCTGCTCTGACCACAGATGGATCCGTTTCGATATCCAGGTCTGTGTGCCCCCTACAACGCCACGGCGCAACCCGCGTAACACGGATCGAGCCACCTACACACGCAATCTTGACTGCAAGCTTGCGAAAATAAACAACCCGTCGACATGGACGGACACGACACAGATTGAAGTACAAGTAAGCCATCTTACTAAATCAATCATAGACAGCTATCAGACTGCATGCCCAGAGACCACACCGCGGAATACACCGGGTAAACAACCCTGGTGGGGCGCGGATCTGGAACGCAAGCGTAGCAAGGTAAGAACTGCTCTGAATAGAGCTATGAACACATGTGCGGATGAGGACTGGGATAAATACTATGCGGCCAAATCCAGCTACAAAAAATGCATCAGATTCAGAAGCACCTCGGGATGGCGCAAGTTCTGTGACAGCATTGAATCCTGTCAGCAAGCAAACCGGGTAAGGAAGGTGCTGGCGCAACAGTATACTCCTGGGCCCACCACCCTTCGCAAACCGGATAACACATTCACGACGTCACCTGAAGAAACAAGACGCGTCCTAATTGAAACTCACTTCCCAGGTTGCGTCTTCGCGCAGGTAATTGACTGGCATGATGAAACTCAAACACCATCAGATAATGATTGGCGCTACACACACAGGGTGATCACGTTGGAGAAAATCCAATGGGCCATCCGGAGCTTCCATCCTTTTAAGGCAGCTGGTCCAGACGGTGTGTTCCCCGCCTTATTACAATGGGGGGGAGCTGCTGTTGCAACAAGATTGGTGCCATTAATGAGAGCATGCCTGGCCTTTAGATATGTTCCCAAAGGATGGAGGGAAGTGAAAGTCATATTCATCCCAAAGCCAGGTAAGGGTGATTATACAGACGCCAAATCCCACCGACCAATAAGCCTGACCTCCTTTTTACTAAAGACTCTGGAAAGGCTTTGTGATAGGGAACTGAGGGACGGCGCTCTGATAACAATACCGCTACATAGTAATCAGCACGCATACAGCTCAGGTAAGTCGACCGAATCTGCTCTTCATCTGGTGGTCAGCCAGATAGAGGAAGCGATCCATCAAAAAGGCACCTGCCTGGGCACTTTTATAGACATCGAAGGTGCCTTCGACAAAACCAACTTCTCCAGTATCAACAGTGCCCTCTCCAGACATGGAGTGGAACAGGTACTAACGGACTGGATTACGAATATGCTAAGCAAGCGAGTGGTTCGCCTTGAGGAAGAGCAGCAGCTGGCCATGATAGCCAGAGGCTGCCCCCAGGGAGGGGTGTTGTCCCCTCTTCTATGGAATCTGGTGATTAATGACCTCATCACCAAACTCAACGCCGCTCGGTATTACACAATAGGATATGCAGACGACCTCGCAATCCTGGTCTCGGGGAAGGTGACGGGAACAATCTGCAACCTCACTCAGCAAGCACTACGTATTGTAGAAAATTGGTGCAGGGAATTCGATCTATCGGTGAACCCCACTAAAACCGAACTAGTCATGTTTACCCACAAACGAGCTATGGGCCCTTTCCGCCTGCCCAAACTGTTCGAAACTGAGCTTCAGTTAGCCAGCCAAGTCAAGTATCTCGGGGTCATATTAGACAGTAAGCTGAACTGGAGCAGTCATTTAGACAATAAGCTAAACAGGGCCTGCATCACCTTCTGGCAGTGCAGGAGAATGATAGGTAAGAAGTGGGGCCTATCCCCCAAAATAATACTATGGCTGTATACTGCTGTGATACGCCCCATGATAGCCTACGCTGCCGTGGTCTGGTGGCCCCGCACCCAGCTGGTTACAGCCTCCAACAAACTACAACGCATGCAAAGACTGGCCTGCATGGCGACCACAGGCTGCATGAGGACTACTCCGACTGCTGCAATGGAAGCCTTGTTGGGACTACCACCGCTGCACCTGTTTATACAGCAAGAAGCGTTGATGGCGGCAGTACGCCTAAACGCAGCAAATCTCTGGGGTAAGAGAGATACACAACACACCGCGCTGCTTGAGGGACTCTGCAAGGAGTTCCCCATTACGAAAGCCATAAATGACCGGGTACCCAAACAATTTATCTTTGATAAAAAATACAGAATCCAACTTCACGAGGATCGCCGATGTGAGGGCTTGCGCCCAACAGAGCTGCGCATCTTCACGGATGGATCCAAAACAGGTAGTGGTACAGGTGCTGGAGTCTTCTCGGAGGACCTCAACATCCACATAGCTACACCATTGGGTGTCCTTAACACAGTATTCCAGGCCGAATGCATGGGTATTTCTCTTGCCGCTTCGGCTATTCTGGCGAGGGAAGTTAAGGACCACTCGATACGCATACTCTCAGACAGCATGGCTGTTCTGCAAGCGCTGAACAGTCACACTGTGGACTCTGGACTTCTATACGAGTGCCACCAGCGCCTTAACCAGGTGGGTGACCTCAACAAAATAACCATTCAATGGATCAAAGGACACAGCGGTTCGCTGGGGAACGATGCTGCAGATGAACTTGCCAGAAGGGGATCGAGCCTGGCACCAGTGGGGCCCGAACCCATCGTGCCACTCCCCTTCGGTTACCTACGCACTCTGGTAAGGAAACGAACTAGGGATCAGCATCAGAAACTATGGTCGGACCAAGGCGAGTGCAGACAGGCTAAGGAGGCACTACCTTCAATCGATAGCCGCCTCACGAAAAAGGTTCTTCGACTAACCAAACAACAGCTGCGTGTGGTTACAGCAGCTATTACTGGCCATGGGTCATTTAATAAACACCTCTTTGTCATAGGGGTCACAAACAGTCCGCTCTGCAGAGCCTGCATGGAGGACGACGAGACAGCAGCTCATGTGCTGTTAAACTGCCCGGTGGTCGCCACTTACAGGGCAAAGTACTTCGGTAACCCAGGTACCCTACGCGAGATTGCCAATAATACCAAGGCGTTGCTGGCATTCTTTGAGGAGCTGGGGTGGATCGAATAACCGATTTTTTCCCACCTGTACGCAAAATACGCGCTTTGACGTGGAGTTGCGGAAACCAGCCCGTATTACCGTATGGTCTTCCTTGCCTTTCTCTTCGAAATATGGTGGTTGTCGCATGTAAACCTCTTCATTTAAATTGCCATTTAGAAACGCTGTCTTGACGTCCATGTGATTCATTTGCAGATTCATCTGCGCTGCTAGTGCTATTAACAGCCTCAAAGAGCTATGACGCACAACTGGGGAGAACGTCTCATCGTAATCAATACCTTTTCTCTGTCTGAAGCCTCTTGCAACCAAACGAGCTTTATACCGAGTCTTATTTCCCGCCTCCTTTTTGATTCAGAACAGCCATTTCGAATCAATAATGTTACTCGCTTGGTTTGGCTCTACCAACACCCAGGTTTGATTTTTCTTTAATGCATCCAGCTCCTCCTGAATAGCAAGTTTCCACTGTTTTGCATCTCTTCTCGTCAGTGCCTCTTTAACTGTTAGTGGATCTCTATCTTCCACTATCGCCTCATAGGTGATATGATCCTTAAACTCCACAGGCTTTCTGTTCCTGAGTGGGTATCTTCTCTCTTCTACTACAGGTATTGTTTCAACAGGTTGCTCTTCCTCCGGCCTCTCTTCAAATGATGTCCACTGTTCATCTTCCTCTTCCATGAATTCAGCGTCTCTAACATCATCTGTGTGATCTCTATCACATTGAAGGTCGGTCTCTTCTTGATGAACAACTTGTCTCTCTTCATCATTCTCTAGATGAATTGTTGCAGTATTTCTTTCCTCTTCAGTATTAGTCAATTTATAGTTCATCTGGTTTTCGAAAAATGCCACATCTCTCGCTCTATGCAGCTCTCCATTCATAGGGTTGACTAATCTGTAACCTTTCGATTCTTCACAGTATCCTACAAATACTAGCTCTTTACTCCTCGCATCCCATTTGGTTCTCTTTTCATCTGGGATATGCATAAAGGCTCTGCAACCAAACACACGAAGATTAGACAAATCTATTTTATGGTCACTCCAAACCTCCTCGGGTGTCTTGTTCTTCACTGCGATGGTGGGACTCCTGTTTTTCAAATAGACCGCTGTATTTACAGCTTCAGCCCAAAATCGAACGGGAAGACCTGCTTCTTGAATCATAGTTCGTGCTTTTTCCCCTATGGTACGATTGGCTCTCTCCGCCACACCATTCTGTTGAGGTGTGTAAGCAATCGTAAGCTGGTGTTTAACACCGTGTTCTCTCAAGAACTCATCAAACCTTTTATTGCAATATTCGCGCCCATTGTCGCTTCTTAAAACCTTCAGCTTCTTACCTGTTTGTGTCTCAGCAAAACTCTTGAACTCCTTCAGCTTCTCAAAGGCTTCACTCTTTTGCTTTATAAAGAATACGAAAGTTTTACGTGAAAAATCATCAATAAAAGTAATATAATATCTAAAACCTCCAAAAGAATTCTCACTCATTGGTCCACTGATATCCGAATGTACCAATACTAATAAACTTTTGGCTCGCGTGGCTTTATTCCTCTCAAACGGTTGCCGCGTTTGTTTACCCATTAGACAGGCTACACAGTCTAATTTCTCGTTATATTCAAACTTTACCCCAGTTGCCATTTTATCTCTCAATAGTGTCAAATTCCGTATACCCAAGTGTGCCATTCTCTTATGCCATAGCTCCATTGATGCTGTAGTCGCTATTGCACAGACCTGCTGAGAAGGAAATTTAATTTTATACACACCCTTATCCAGCAAACCTGTCACACATGGTTGTCCTCTCGACGTATACTCACACTCATTGAATATCTCACAACCTCTGTTGGTAAAAACAACGACATTACCTTTTTTAACAATACTACTAACACTCAGTAGGTTCGATGTCAGTCTTGGTACGTACAACACATTCTCAATGTTCAGATGCTCATCTGTTACATTACCATATCCCTTTCCATACATCTTACCTCCATTGGCACAAAACACTTCAACCTTACGACTTGCCTCCGCAAATTTACTCATCCAGTCTTTTCTACTACTCATATGCATCGACGCTCCTGAATCAATAACCCATGAATAATCTGCTTGCTTCTCTTGACTTCTCGTGTCAAGCGCTACCGTCGTCGCCGTTGCTGTCTCCGTCGCCGTCGCAGTCGGTGTTGCAGTTACCATATTAACCGCCTTCGCCTTCCTCTTCGGATTATCCGGACAGTCACGAGCTTTATGCGATCCATCGCAAATGAAACATCTCATTTTCTTTTGTTTGTCTTTATTCCTCTGAACAAACTTTTTCTGATTCTGATTCTTCATCTTCGCTGTAAGTGCAGCACTCGTCGAATTACTGGAACTTGCGCAAGATGTGCCTTGGTTCAATTGCAACAGTTTAGTTTTAACATAGTCTGTTGTCAGTTCTACATTAGTGTTCTCCAACGCCAATCTCATCGGATTATACTCCTCCGGTAGTCCTTGCAACATCAGCGCCGCTAACAGCTCATCGTCAACTTCTTTTCCGATATCCCTCAGCTGCTGTGCTACTGACATTAGCGCAGTCACATAGTCTCTCATAGATGTGAACTGCTCAAGTTTTAGGCTTACTAGCTTTGATAAAAGTCTGCATCGGTTATGTAGTCCTTTATCCTCAAAAGCTGACCTCAAAGACTCCCACGCCTCCTTTGCCGTTTTCGCATGTCTCACGTGAATCAGGCAATGCGGTTGTATCATCATACATATCCTGGCTCTCGCTTTTTGATCTCTCTTTAAGCCAAATACATCTGTACTCTCTGGTGTCTTCTGAGTATACTCCCACAGATCATCATGGATTAAATACAACTCTACCATAAACTTCCATGTACTATAATTCGAGTTTCCATCAAGTTTCTCTATCGACATTAAACTCATACCTGTATCTCGTACCGGCTGCGATCTCTCTAGTGCGCCGCCCATAGTCGTGTTTACAACATCTTTCGTTTCCATATTACCTACTCTCTACTACGTATCCTGGGCCCATAACCTGGTGGGTCTTTCCTATCAGTAGAATAGTGAAAACAAAGCAGATAAAGCACATAGAAATTTTAATTTGGTTTTTCTTGACAACACAGAAAATAACAGAGTAAAGACACACATCATGTTCCTAACAAACATATTCAAACATCCGTCATCTCCCATACCAGCCAGTCTGAGTAACGCTTGCAAACCTCTTCTTAACAAGCACCATATACACCACACCAGAATGGTGTTGCAGAACGCAAAAATCGTACCCTACTGGAAAAGGCTAGGAGCATGATGATCGAATCCAAAGCACCTCAAAGCCTTTGGGGAGAAGCTATTCAAACTGCAAACTACCTTTCCAATCAGAGTGTCAACAAAACTATATCTGCACATTTTGGTACTGTTACTACACCTTATGAGAAATGGGTACAAAGAAAGCCTCGCATCTTCCATCTGCGTCAGTTTGGAATAAAAGCCTTCATACTTTTGAAAGATGGCAAAGAACGTAATAAATTTAAATCGAAAGCTATACCTACCTGGGATGTTTGCAGGCTATTCAGATACTTCCAAAGCTTATAGAATGTGGGTACCTTCAAAACATAAAATCATGATTGCCAAAGATGTTCGATTCACTAACAAACTCTACTATACCGAAACACGAAAATCAATCTCGGAAATTACAAAATCTTTGAACGATAATAAACATTACGCCAAAATAAACTTCTTTGACGATGACGATGATGTTGAAAGTGAGTATGAGTCAGTGCAAGAAAATGATGAACAAGAATCAGTACAAGTTAATGATGATGAACAATTAATACCGATCCCAGATGTTAATGACACTATTATTGAGATAAATCCAACTGATGAAGTTACCAATAATGAAGTCGCTAACAATGAAACTTCTCCGGTACAACGAGTACTTCGTGATCGCAGCCTTCTCAGAAAACCACAAAGTTTTGATGAATTTGTTCTCGCTGCTACTGAAGGGTTTAACAGCTATAAAGAACCTTCAACCTATCGCGAGGCTCTAGAAAGCACTGACAAAGAGAAGTGGTTAGGAGCGATGCTGAGCGAAATACATTCCCTTAATGAGAACCAAACATGGGATCTTGTTCCTTTACCAAATAACAGAAAAGCACTGCCTTGCAAGTGGGTATTTAAAGTTAAGACCAATCCAGACGGTAGTGTCGAACGACATAAAGCAAGATTAGTAGTAAAGGGATTCTCACAGAAACCAGGGGTAGACTATGACAAGACATTCAGCCCTGTAGTGCGTCTTACTACAGTCCATGCCCTATTAGCAGTAGCTGTAAAAGAAAAATTATCTCTCTGTCAGTTTGATGTGTCGACAGCATTTCTTAACGGTAACGTAGAAGAAGAAATCTACATGAAACAGCCCGATGGTTATAGCGATGGAACAAACAGAGTATGTCGCCTGAAGAGGAGCTTAAATTATGGCCTCAAGCAGGCTCCAAGACGTTGAAACATTAGTATACATGAATTTTTTGTGAGCTCCAACTTCACACAGAGTACTTCTGATCCATGCCTATATATTCGAGAGAATGGAAAATCGAAGGTGTTGATTGCACTTTACGTTGATGACGGGTTAGTTGCATCAACTACAGAGGATGATGGAAAGAAATTCGTAAAGGAACTACAAAATCGCTTCAAAATTGTAATAAAACATGGTAATAGTAACAGCTTCATATTTTCTTGGTTTGGAAATCGAAAGATCTGATAACAAAAGCTTATACAAAGAAAGTACTAGAAAAGTACAAGATGTCTGAGTACACCACCAGTCAAGACACCAATTACAAAAGAGACAGCTAAAATAGAGTTTTCATCAAATGAAAAAGAAAGTAGTTTAATCTTCCTTGATAGACAGGCTATGGGTTCCTTAGCCTACCTCATGGTAGCGACTAGGCCAGACATCAATTTAGCCGTCAGCTGCGCTTCGAGAAATCTTGATAATCCATCAAAAGCAGACATTCTAGCAGTAAAAAGAATACTACGCTATCTGAAAGGTACAATTAATAAAAGCCTAGTATTCAGTTCGTCAAATAATGCTAATAACAAATTAATCTGCTACAGCGATGCGGATTTTTCAGCAGCGTACTCAACGTCAGGCATCCTTTGTTTGTATTATGGACCAATCAGCTGGCGGAGTAATAAACAAAAGACGATAGCTTTATCGTCGACGGAGGCGGAGCTAGTGGCAGCTTCAGAGACAGCACGGGAAATGATATGGCTACAACAGATGTTGGAGGAAATCACGAAAACTGAAAAGCCATCACTTCTTTACATTGACAATGAGTCAACAATAAAGCTAGCGTACAATCCGCCGTAAGAGCAACATAGTCGGACCAAGCACATACAACGGAGGTTTACATTCAAGTTTCCACTTTTGCCGGCACTCCCGGAGTGCAACCCTTTATAGTGACTATCACTATTAAGAGATTGTTGTTTGAATTGAAACTTAGTTTTTCTGCATTTTAACATACATTTTTTTTTCAGCCACCTTTAATGATGAAGTAATAAAAAGCAAAGTACTGCAACACAGAAATAGATCTCAACTCAAAGCATTTAAACCAATTTATTATTTATTTCAATTAAACCATTTACAGGCACTTTTGAATTGTCAAGGGGTCGGTCAGTCAAAAATATGAAGCTAGTTGCCCATTCCAAAGCGTAGTAGGTACCTATGGAGAAGAACGGGCAAGAAACTGCACGGACACTCTTTTAAATAAAATAAAAAATTGATACAAAATATTGGTTACATCATTCATTTTTAAATTATGCATGTGAGAACAATGTAATAAGACGTGCACGTTCGTAAAAGCGTCCGTAATAAAAAGAAGAAAAAAAGAATAATTCAAAAACTTAAAATAAATTAAAATAAGCCATGGCAGCTAAGAGATGACCAGTCCCAACTGACGGCGCCCGTTCACGAACATGACGCATGGATCAGCACCATTCAGCTCAACCATTTTGAAGGGAGCTAAATGATCCAACACACACGCCACCATCAGCGAGACATTTGAGTGAGCATGACATACTCACAGCCGCCAGGGCACATTCAAGTCAATGAAATACTACATATTACCCGGTAAATGGTAGCTCTTTAGTACATAGTACTCACACCTGCTATGCAATTATATAATACAAAGGAAATTGAGTTTATACAATACAAAAATGGTCTTACAATCTTCAGCAGCTCCATCAGTATTTTCAAAATGTTAATCAGTGTGTGTGTCAATTAGTTGTGGAGCAAGTCCAGCAATGAGCCAAGCATTTTTATCAGTGATGTAATCCCCCAACTTATAATATGCCTGCCTACATAGTGTGCGTTTTATACAAGATTTGAATTTCGTCTCATTAAGTTGAAGTATGTGGGGAGGAATTTTATTATAACATTTTATACAGTACCCCATGAAAGATGAGTCTACCTTAGCCAGTCTGAAACCTGGTTGTACTAATAGGTCCCTATTTCTTGTACTATAATTATGTCTATCACCTCTTTTACTAAAAAGTTGTAAATTTTTTCTTACGTACATAATGTTTTCATAGACATATTGACAAGGTACCGTCATGATGTTAATATCCTTAAACAGTTCCCTAAGAGAGTCGCGCCTGCGGAGATAATAAAATGGCTCTGATCGCTCTTTTCTGCAGAATAAAAATAGACTCGATGTCTGCAGCCCGTCCCCAAAGTAAAATACCGTAAGACATGATACTATGAAAATAACTGAAATAGACTAGCCTCGCGGTATCTACATCAGTAAATTGACGGATTTTTCTGACAGCATATGCTGCTGAACTTAGCCGTCCTGCAAGAGATGTTAAATGAGGACCCCATTGTAGCCTTGAGTCGAGCGTGATCCCCAGGAAAACAGTTTTATCGACAAATTCTAGTTTCTCTTGATTCAATACTATCTCACAATTACTACTTTTGACATTTGGTAAAGAAAATTTTATGCACTTAGTTTTTTTTCCATTGAATACTAAATTATTAGCAGTGATGCAATTTTGGACCTGCAGTAGGGCGTTATTTACGTCGTCAAAATTTTTAGCACGTCTATCTACCTTAAAAATTAAGGAAGTATCGTCAGCAAATAACACCATTTGTGGTTGATTTTTAAATAAATGGAGTAGATCATTAATATACACTAAAAGAGGAATGGACCCAATATCGAGCCTTGTGGCACACCCATTTTTACTTTTAAACCTAGTGAATTGATACCGTTTATTTGAACTTGCTGTTGTCTATCATAAGATTTTACTAAATTGAGTGCAAGTTTTCCAAGTCCGTAATGCTCAAGTTTCAAAAGTAAGGTTTCGTGATCGACGCAATCAAATGCCTTAGAGGTCACAAAAAAATCCTATTGCGATGACAATAGAAGACAAGATTTTATTGATTGATTTTATAGGTTATCTTATAATTTGTGCGTTTTATACTGAACTGACGTATTGAACATTCAGATTTAATAAGTGTTAAAACATTGCGAAGAATAAAAAACGGTGCTATTAACCAAGGTGAGTGGAACACACCGGGGAGAAAAAATGTCCACGACAGCCAACTGTAGCCAACCTAGATGATTTTGATTTATCAACAATACGAAATAAAATGATTGAATTTTACTGTGTAAAAAAGCAAGTTCCAACTCTACGAAGTTTGCTTGTAGATTTAAGAGAATCAATTGGATTTACTAGATGTCATGAAACATTGAGACAATTATAGCTCAAAAAACGATTTGAATCAAAAAAAAAAAACGAGGAATCCGAAATTTTGAAAGAGTATGGCCATGATGTTATGTAACTTCCGCCGTATCATTGTGACCTGAACGCAATTGAACTCATATGGAGTTTGGCTAAAAGATAAATAGCCAGCATAACCTTAGGAATTCCAGGTAAAGAAAAGGAGAACCTTAAAAATAATGTTTTAATAGTGTCTCAGCCAATGCTTGGAAAAATGCACAGATCACACTGTAGAAAACTAATATAAAGTAAGGGACAGGATAACCGAAACGAAATTTCTCTTATGAAGGCATTGAATTTCTAGATTCTGATTTTAGTTCTGATTGTGATTAATAAATACCTACATTGAAATGCACTTCTTTAATTTATCAAAAAAAAAAAAAAAAAACTACAGAAATTCAAGTATCAAACCCGTTCACAGCGTACTTTATCAGTGTTGACCTGTAAGATTTTTTAATTTACCGCCTTTTTCATGAGACAAGACTCGCTTGACAGACTCTAACGGCATTGCAGTCACATTAGCGATCTTGCGATAACTCCGACCAACCCTTACTGTACGTTTGCACTGGCGAAACATTCACAACAAAACATGTTGAAATCTTTAATTTCTGTCAGTTCCATACAATATTTGACAGGAACTAAAGATATGTGTACACCGTGAGTGAAAAAGACAGTTGTGCTGTTTTGTTTTGAGTCATCATAATTATCTTTATAAGTGTAGTCTAGTTATACGTGGCATTTTCAAAATTGTGCTTCTGGCTACCGATACGTTCGCCACCTTACCAAAGAAAAAGAAACAATTTGTATTTTAAACACAAAGAAATATGATAAATAAGCAAGTTTTGACGTTGAGCGAGCACTGGGAGCGCGATTATGAGCGTTCCGAATTGCTGACAGTCCGTAGCACCTCAAACAAGCAATTGTAAAAATAAAAAAATAAATTGTTGAAATTGTAAGTTAGTTAGATAATAACTTATGGAGTTAGATAAGTACGCTATCGCATTAGGTTACCCTGTAATGATAGATGTAAGTTGAATATAAATAAACAAATAAAAAAAATGCTGTTTAGAGACTGGGCAAAATTCGATTTTGCTGCGAGCGTGAAACAAAGTAACTTTTTAATTGTTTTTTTATGCCTATATCTGTGCTGGGTCTACTCACAAAATTCGAAAGATTTGAACTTCACCTTGTTCTGTCACTTTCACTTCTACACGAAAAAAGCGAGAGAGAATTAAGACGATTCGAAGTTCGATTTTATAATACCATACCTAGGCCCAAAAAAGAAACAAACAATAAAACATTCGGATACACGTTTAATTAACCGTAAATTGCAAATCATCATCATCATGGGTGTCGTTTTCATAGTTTTTGAGGGTGCTGAATTCGATAGTGAGGTCAAAATGTAAATCCAAGATGGCGGCTGTAAAAATTTTCAAGTTTTTCATTATGGGTATCGTTTTCGTAGTTTTTGGGGGTGCTGAAGTCGATAGTGAGGTCAAAATGTAAATCCAATATTGTGGCCGCGAAAATTTAGATATGAAGTTTATCATGTTGTATTTTTTACCTTTAGGGATATATGATATCCATAAAGGTAAAAAAACCCTGTCCAATCCGAAAAGGGCATAATGGTACTGCAGTAAAAATACCAAAAAGTTAAAAAAAAATTATTATTATTGATAGTAAAAAAATTAGGTAGGTATTGATATTAAAATTCTCATTTTTAGTTCCAAAATTACCCCAAATCCTTAAACATTAGCAAATTTTCAACAGGGTTCTTAAGTTATAACTTTTAGACACCCGCTAAACGACGGCCGCCTGCTCCCAACGTTATAACCCGGTAAAAGTCACAATTGAAAAATAATGTGGGGATTGTTTTTTTCTTTTTCCTGAAAATTTTCACATAAATATACCTACTTACAGTACTAACAACACCTTCACGGACCGGACAGGTAGGTAGGTAGGGTAGGTAGGGTAGGTAGGGTAGGTAGGGTAAGTAGGGTAGGTAGGGTAGGTAGGGTAGGTAGGGTAGGTAGGTAGGGTGGGTAGGTAGGGTAGGTAGGTGGTGTAGTTAGGTGGTGTAGTTAGGTAGGGTAGGTAGGTAGGGTAGGTAGGTAGGGTAGGTAGGTAGGGTAGGTAGGTAGGGTAGGTAGGTAGGGTAGGTAGGTAGGGTAGGTAGGTAGGGTAGGTAGGTAGGGTAGGTAGGTAGGGTAGGTAGGTAGGGTAGGTAGGTAGGGTAGGTAGGTAGGGTAGGTAGGTAGGGTAGGTAGGTAGGGTAGGTAGGTAGGGTAGGTAGGTAGGGTAGGTAGGTAGGGTAGGTAGGTAGGGTAGGTAGGTAGGGTAGGTAGGTAGGTAGGCCAGAATAGCTGAAGCAGCAAGATAAATACCCATGCCCGTATACCCGTATCCGTGGCCTGGAACACTGTGTTATGGACTCCCAATGGTGTAGCTATGTGGATGTTGAGGTCTTCCGAGAAGACTCCAGCAACTGTACCACTACCTGTTTTGGATCCATCCGTGAAGATGCGCAGCTCTGTTGGGCGCAAGCCCTCACATCAGCGATCCTCGTGAAGTTGGATTCTGTATTTTTTATCAAAGATAAATTGTTTGGGTACCCGGTCATTTATGGCTTTCGTAATGGGGAACTCCTTGCAGTCCCTCAAGCAGCGCGGTGTGGTGTGTGTCTCTTCCACAATTTACAATTATTAGGCAAGATTAATTATAGTAGATTTCCTTAAGTAATTCGAAATGTATATCTAGATATATATACAGGGTGTCCAAGAACCTGGCGTCCAACTGGATTCCCACGATGCCCCAAGTTCTAACAGTACTCAGAAAAATATTTTAAAAAATCTACCCCATGTACTTACAGAATTATACTGATTTCAAAAAAAAAGGGGAAATGAGCACCCTGTGACATACTTTTGAATGCTGTGACTGCTAATGCTGATAATTTCGATATTTCTTGGAGGTTTTGTAATCTAGGGTATTGCTGTGTCTAAATAGAATGTAAAAATAATGTACTTATTGTACCATTTTAAAATAAAATATTATTTTAACTAAAGGTGATATGGAAAACTATTGAATTTCGCAACTTTGACCGACTGTAGTGTAAAAAAAATGTACCAAAATAGTATGGCAAGTGACGTCAAATTTTGACGCGTTTATTCCTCTTTTTAAAAAGGTATAATACTTACACATTAATTTGAAAAAAAAAAATTTTTGATAATATTTTTACTCAACAACCCAATTTTTACGATGTCTTACAGAATTCTTAGAAAGAAAAATTTACGACGAATTGAATCTAACCTCTAAAGAATTACTATTGTATGCTCATAAAAATAACAACAGGCCTCTCAAAAAACAGGTTAGACCGTAAGGGACGGTATGTGCATGCATCTCACCATAGTGATTCGTTATTACAACAGGAGGGAGCAAGACAGAAACTATCTTTGCGATTTGCTGGTTCTTCTTTATGGTACCCCATTATTCAGGTAAGAGTGAGGGAGAAAAAGGTTAGAGGTGCGAGTGAGATAGATAGTGACGCTATCTGGGATCGTGCTATTTAGGATAACAGTACGGTCAGTACGCGTCACTGCCTCCTGCCGTTACTACGCACCTCTCTCTTATTGTTACCATTGATCACGTACTACGATTTAAAGCTTTGTTTATTGGACTCGATTACTCTTTGTGCTCTGGACTTTGAAACGAACTCTTTACGACGACCTTTGCCTGTGTTTGGACAGTTTGTGTTTTGTGTGTGCTACCATGGCGACCTACACTCCGCAAGAATACGCAAATATGCACTACATTTATGGAGAATGTAGAGGTAATGGACGAGCTGCAGCGAGACTTTACAGAGAAAGGTATCCGAGGGCTACGCGATATCCCGACCATCGAGTTTTCATTAATGTGCACAGATCACTATGTGACGGGCGGTTCCCCAATCAAGTAGCTGGTGAAGGACGACCCGTAAATGACTTCATACGCGATGAAGTTTTAGAGGCGGTGTCGGCAAATCCAAGCATCTCTGTGCGAGGAATAGAAGCTGATACGGGGATACCGAAGAGCACAGCACACAGTATTCTCCAAAAAGAAGAATATCATCCGTACCACGTACAGCGAGTGCAAAGTCTTTTACCTCGAGACTATCCGAGCCGAGTCGCGTTTTGTGAAACAATCCTGCAAAAACATCGAGAAGACGAAAACTTTATCGACAAAATTTTGTGGTCAGATGAATCAACATTTAAGAAGGATGGCTACATGAACCTACACAACTTGCACGAGTGGCATGTGGAAAATCCGCACTTCGCACATCCGATGCGAGAAGATAGATCCCAGTACCGGTTCAAAGTGAACATGTGGACCGGTATTCTCTGTGGGAATATTATTGGTCCATTTGAGATGCCCGAGAATTTGACTGGCGAATCATATTTAAATTTTCTTCAAAATGATTTGCCAAACTTACTAGAAGAGACCCCACCAGATATGTGGTTCCAACACGACGGCTGTCCAGCACATTTTCGCGTATCCGTTAGAGAGTTTTTGGACGAGCAATACCCGAACAGGTGGATTGGGCGATCAGGAACAATCCCGTGGCCAGCCCGCTCACCTGACTTAAATCCGCTGGATTTTTTTTTCTGGGGAACTATGAAGGAGCTCGTTTATGCGAAGCCCATTAATGACATCGCTGACCTTCGTGAGAAGATAACACAAGCAGTGCAGGTGATACGTCAAAAAAGTTACTCGCGAAACATAAAGCGGTCCTTTTTAAGGAGAGTGAGAGCTTGTATTGCCGCGGGTGGTCAACATTTTGAACATTTATTGTAATAAAATATCTTTAAACTAACATTCTTTGCTTTTATTCTACTGGGAACCCATCTACCTGTGTGTATTTCCTTCTTGCTCACTCTTGGAACCGAAGTAAATAATAGTAGTAACATAACAGTTTCTAAGATAAGAAAGGGTCCGACAGTTACCGTTAGTAGGTAGGCACTTCGTAAAAATTGGGTTGTTGAGTAAAAATATTATCAAATTTTTTTTTTTCAAATTAATTTGTAAGTATTATACCTTTTTGAAAAGAGGAATAAACGCGTCAAAATTTGACGTCACTTGCCATACTATTTTGGTACATTTTTTTTACACTACAGTCGGTCAAAGTTGCGAAATTCAATAGTTTTCCATATCACCTTTAGTTAAAATAATATTTTATTTTAAAATGGTACAATAAGTACTTTATTTTTACATTCTATTTAGACACAGCAATACCCTAGATTACAAAACCTCCAAGAAATATCGAAATTATCAGCATTAGCAGTCACAGCATTCAAAAGTATGTCACAGGGTGCTCATTTCCCCTTTTTTTTTGAAATCAGTATAATTCTGTAAGTACATGGGGTGGATTTTTTAAAATATTTTTCTGAGTACTGTTAGAACTTGGGGCATCGTGGGAATCCAGTTGGACGCCAGGTTCTTGGACACCCTGTATATATCCCATAAATTATCCTATTCCCGAGAGGAGTTGCTCTCGTTTCAGAATTGCATTCAGAATTTAAATGTGTTACGCAATTAGGCTGTCTTTGTGATAATTGTCGATCTGTTGGTCTCTGAAGATCGTTTAATACGTTCAAGTTTAAGTAAAAACGAAATTAATATCGACCTGAAAATATTTATTTAAATTTCACCAACAATTTATATTATTATAACGATAAATAACATAGATGTCAATAAAGCGCCAAGATACATAAACATCCTGTAAAAATATATGTGGGATTCACAATAAGTCGTGTTCCAAAATTAAGCATCGTCATTTTATGAGCACGACGAGTCGGTTTTTGTAGAATTGGTGTCGGGTATTCCACTAGAGCAGCCCCTTTTAGCTCTTCCTTTTTTATTTTTTCGTCAAGCCATGCTTTAAAAACAAAAGTTGGTAAAACATCTACCATCCGTTTGTTTACAGCATATGTAGCCGTCATTTCTCTAGAGCATTCATCTTGACCTTTAACAACAATACCCATAAGCTCTTTTTCAAATAACACGGGGCCACCCGTGTCTTTGAAACACGTCACTACCTTTGTTTCAACGCAGTCAAAATACACTTTCAAAACTTCTGTTATTGAGTCCGGGGAACGGTTTTCCATGCCTATGAACTGAAGCTCTTTTTTTTTCCCAACGTCGGCATTCAATCCAAACCCTATCCCTTCTAAATCGACGACGTTGCGAGGGTTTGTGTAATTGCTGAGGACTACTTTTGATGCAAAGCTATTATTATGTTTCTCGGTGTAAACAATACCAACATCTTTTGATGAGTCCGATCCAGTATAAGTAGGGAATCTCTCAGTTTTTATAACATGAAGCGATACCGCTGTTTCGTCCTTCTTGTCACTGGTAGTATTCATTAATACGTAACTTAAAGCAAATTGAGTACAACGAGCTGTAGTTAATATCAATCCATTGGAAACTAAAACACCAGAACACAAATATTCATTTTGTTGTGACATAATAGCAGCCATGAATGGAAATTGCTGGTGAATGGCCGCCTGTATTTCATGCATTTGACTATTTTGTCTTCTAGTGCACGTAATGTTATTAGGTTCACTTTCAACGGGGATGTCCAGGGATTCATCTTTGGAGTCTTCGCTTGTTTCGCCGTTATCATCTCTATTATCATCCACACTTTTTTTTACATTTTCGCCATCACACGTAGTTATAAAACCAAACACAAACACAACAGGCACTAGAAAATGCAGAAAAACGTTTTCAGTCTTCATCATTAAAACATGCAAAATTTTTTGAGAAGAATAATCTAGTTCTTTTTTCGTATCTATCATAAAAGTCATAACCATTTCTTTCTTTTTTTTATAAAATTTTATTTTCGGCCAGCAAACTATGTTTCTGACCCACTATTCTATTTATCTTTGACTAGCCACTCGCCCCTGTTTCTTAGGATACGTAGTATCCCTATGTAGTCTGTGTTCTTAGGTTTAAACGTTTATAAGTATTTAACCTATATTAGGTTAGAATATCATTCTCCTGCTCTTATCCCAATTTATTTGGTGTCGGCGCAACTTGTCTTTTTCTTCCATACTTCTCTATTAGTCGACATCTCGGTAGCGACCCCCTTTCTAGTCGTATCATCTTTCACACAGTTCATCCATTGAGATCAAACCATGGTAAAAACTCCTAAACTTAACCAAAACCTAACTTAGGGTACAAAAGAAAGAAGGCATCAGGAGGGAAATTTGTTTTAGAGAGAATAATTGAATGTTTCGTTTGAGTGAAAGCTATTCAAGGTATGTACTTTTCCATTAGGTACCTACCTACCGTATTTCTTTCCCACCCTGTATAAACCATTCCCACGCGCGATGATGATCGATTTCTTTGCCAATTATTCCCACGTACGGAAGGGTGGTGTTCCGTGTAATTAGTGACCGACCGAAGCTTCGTTTTCGGTCATTTTCGACAAAAACATCATGATTCGGCCATATTTTCGTTTTCAACCGTACGGTTGAAAACGGGGCGGGTTGTACGGTTTTCGTACGAAAACCAGCCAGTGCAGTGAACACAGAGAAATCGAGAAGAAGAAAATAGACTTTCTGGAAATCTGGTGCTGGAGGAAAATACTTGCGAGTGTCGCAAACAGAATCTCGCGCCAACAAATCTTTACTGAAGAACTCTGCATCAAGCAGCGTCTATCGGTCACACTACAGGCTCGAATACTCCAATTATTTGGGCATGTGTCGACGGAGAAACGATTCCATAGAACGTCTTGTAGTGCAGGGAAAGGTCGAAGGAACAAGAGCAAGCGGGAGATCACCCATGCGATGGACCGACCAGCTATCTAATTACGCAACACATTTTCGTAAACGATTACGACAAATCTGTTTCATTTTGACAGTTCAACAACATTCATTGCGTTATTTACGTGGTTGAGGAGATTTTTTTTCCGAACTTATGAAGCAATGGATTAGCTATTTGTTACAAAATGATTCAAATTCCGATTGATCGTGTATTACGTAATTAGGGTACAGATTAAATCCGCAGTGGGCGGCCCATTACACAAATGCACACATGTTACAGCCGACGGAGAAGGATGGCGTTGCATCGTGAGGCAAATCACGAGTGTCCGAAATCTCACTGTAACATGATTACCACGACCGCTCTATCAAGAGCTATACAAATAGCTTAATACAGTCTAGTTTAATTATAAATAGGTTTTATTGACACAAAATATTTCATTAAAACTTAGTAGAAAATATTTTACTCAAATTCAACCCATATTGTTGCCGATTCTCTTGTCACAAATGCCTCTAAACTAGACTAAAAACATGGTATAATAACATACTTCGCCAGTATGTTATTATACCATGACCATGTTGACGCCAATATAATAGTACCTATAATAGGTACCAAACTTGTCAATATCAACAATTTATATGAAATCAATGATAGACCATTCTGACACTATTGTAATAGCAGACTTGATTGTAAACTATTGAAAGCTATAACACTACGTATGCAGAAGGCGTTGCGCCTGTACTTTGTCGATGCAAATGGTACAGACGACAGCACATCAACCTACTACAATCTGTCAAATTTATTTAATAGATTTTCAACTTTATCACTTAAAATTAAGGTTCAAAGTTGATTGGGAATTTTTGACAGTTTCAGGTAGGTTGACCTGCTGCTGTCGTCTGTACATGTAGTAGCGGCCATTTTCTTAGGTTGTTTAGATTAGTGCGAAGAAGTATCTTGCTGAGTAGGTAGTTCGGGACAATCAACCGAGCCGTTTGCAATGTTCACTAAAAACAGATATCACTGATATTACGTCTTACTTCCAACGGTAAGAAATGATATCGCTTACAACGGCGTTCATAGTCGACCGAGAACTGCCCAGCCTTGAAGTCCAAGTACCATAAAAAAATCCTCTGAACAGACTCAATACGAGATTTGTGAATCTCGTATTGAGGGTTCCATACTTTAGAAACGTACTCAAGGTGGCTACGCACAAGAGAACAATAAAGAACTTATAATAGTTTTAGGGAACGAAAGCTAGAACAAGCTCTAATAATGAAGCCCAAGGCTTTGGACGCCTTCTTGACAACTGTTTCTATATGATCATCAAAAAGCAGCTTGCCGTCGTGTACCACACCAAGATCCCTGATACTGGTTTCTTTACTTATGCACGTACCATCTAGTTTGTTTTTTTGAGCCAATAATAGATTTCTGGCGAGTGAATACCTACTACGTGAAAACATTTGGATACATTTAGTTTTAATTTTTTCGTTTTGCAATATAGTACGAATCTGTCAAGGTCTGACTGAAACAGCTCAGTATCAGATAATGTGCGTATGGACTTCAGTCCATACGCACATTATCTGATACTGAGAAAACGCGAATACGCAGATGACATGAAGGTCCTGGACCTTCATGTCATCTGCGTTTTATAGGATAGGTGAGTTTCAAAAGCATTTTTTTAACATCACGCCTTGTTTCCCCGAAGGGTTAGGCAGAGGTGTACTTGTAGTACGCCCACATTTCGCCAGTTATTTTTAAGTCCCATGTAATAGGGGGCGAGCCATTACCATCAACCGGGCACAAATCCAGACTCCGGGCTGCTAATGAGAAATTCCAGAAAGAAAAACCCAGTGACAATTTGCCCGACCTGGGAATCGAACCCAGGACCTCATGTTCAGCAGTAACGCTTGCGACCACTAGACCAACGAGGCAGTCAGCATAGTAGTCGAGGCCAGCATTTTTTTATGTCCAAAATAAATATTGTAAACAATAACGGTCCTAAGATCCATCCAGACGTGTATCCACCGAAATGATCACCATGAATTCCTGCGGAAAATAGCTTCCGAAGAATCATCCGATGATCTATACGGTCAAAACATTTGCTGTAGTCCGTGTATATCGTGTCGACCTGGCATCGTTCTTCCATCCCATTGGTTATAATTTCATTGGATAATATCAGGTTGGAGGCAGTTGACCGTTTTCAGAGGAAACCATGTTGTTCGTCGCCGAAATGGCGCGAGGTGCGGTGCTTGAGGAGCACGTGCGGGTTTCGAGGCGGGCGCTATGGGTGCGGGGGGCGCGTAAGGCGTAGTAGACGCGGCGGGCGCGGGAGGCACGGGAGGCGCGGTGGGCGCGGTGGGTGGGGTGGCCGCTGAGTGCGGAGGGATGTGGATGAGCGGATCCCTGAAAGAGTACGTGGGGGTTTGTGGGAGGGGGGGCCTCGCGGTAGGCATGGCTGGAAAAGCCTGCTGGTGGTGAAGCTGGTTCTAGGGGCTAGGTCTTTGAGGACTTAGCCGCTGGGGGATCTGGGAGGAGGGAACGAGGTAATCCCTCTGTTTTGTCTGCCGAGCGTCGAGACTCGAGACGCGGGGTCAGTTTGATTGGGTTGGCTTTTGGTGCCTTGGGGCATCCGCGATAATTGGCTGTGTGCCCTATATTCCCGCATAGCACGCAGCTAGGTGGGCTATCGCAAAGGTTGCGATCCTTTGGCCGTGAGCAGTCTGAAGTGCCGTGGTCGCCCAGGCACTTGACGCACCTGGGTTTGGCATGGCAGTTCTTCTGCGCATGACCGTACAGCTGGCAATTATGGCATTGCCCTATTGCGCTGTTTTTCCAGGGCTTCTCGATGGTGAAGCCCATTAAATTGCAGATCGATTTTACGTTGAATATGGGGTGATGCCCCTCGGTCGGGGAGCACACGACTAATATCATGTCGTATGCCTCTCTACCGCGCGAACGGTGCATGCGGTGCACTTCGTCTACGGGTATTCTTTGCGACTGAAGGTCTGCAAGAATGTCGGATGGGGAGATTTCTTTTGGGATCCTCTTGATCACCACACGGATCTGTCTATTTTCTGGGAGGGAGTAGGTGGTGTATGACACACCTCTCGCATGCAGAAGGGTATTGAAGTCCCTATAGTCTCGGGACGTCGTGAGTGAGACTTTAATTCCCTGTTGGGTCGATCTAGCATTGGTGTAGCCGATCTTTTGATAGACACACATGGTCGTCCACTTCTCTTTGTCTTGGATGAAGACAGGGGGAGGAGGCGCAACCTTCTTGGGACCGGGGGTGTTTTTTGCGGGGGCATCCTGCGCGGAGGATCGGGCGGGGGGTGGGGGGGATACTACGGGGGAAGCTACGGGGAGGGGGGTGGGTGAGGGAGGGGGAAAATCCCTATCTATATACTGGGTTGGGGGGGTGTCATCGCAGGCGACTACCTTGTTCGCCTGAGAGGAGCTCTGTCTCTTCTTCTTCCTCTTGCCGGAGGTGACAGCTGTGAAGCCATCATCGTCCGTTTCAGTATTGTATAAAGTACTCTGTGGTCCGACTGCAAGCTTGAGGAAGAGGCACGCTCTTTTGTATCGGAGGGGAAGGGAGTGGGGGCGCGCTTTGAAGAAGCGGGCTCGCTAGTGTAAATCATGGTACTGGTGGACGGGACGGATTGTGATGCTGTGAGTGCATCACTGAATGCTTCAATTTGAAGCAGATCTGAAGGATCGGGGGGAAGCTGATTCACAGCGATCGCTTCGATCACTGGGCTGAATTCTTTGACGAAAGACGGTTCGATCTTAAGAATCTGGCTGATTGTATTTAGGAGGATTTTATTATCTCTCCTAAGAGCATCTAATTTGTCATTAAACTTGTCAATGACTTTAGTTTGGCCTCCATTTTAAGGAGGCTCATTTTAACGACAGGGAATTATTTTTTAAAAGAATTATAAAAAAAAAACTCCTAAGGGCCCTAATCCTATCTCCCCGGGCGGACTACCGGGGATGTGTAAACCCTCCCTGCCGGGTATAGGCAGGGAGGTTGTGTACTTAAGGTGAGCCCTAAGCTTGCTTTTGCCCGTTGCCTGTTTTATTTTGCAACGGGGTCCTGACCAGTCTAGTGCGAAGGGTGTAGACACACCCAACCGCTCTAGGTGTGTAGCTGTGGAAGCAAAACTGTCACCAATGCCGACTAGGAGACCCCCAAGACCGAACACTGGGACCCGTCCAATTGATTGCCTAGCCCTGAAGGGGTTCGGCGGGTGTAATTGGGTCAACACCCCCTCGGTTTCGTTGGCACCGTATGGTATCCACCGAGGACCACGAAACTGTGGTTTTGCCCTGAAGGGGCCAATGACGCGCTACGTTTTGACTGATATTCTGTTTACAGAATACTTTATTAATTGTGCCTTGAAAAAGACAGCAATTAATAGCTGAAGAATCAGGAGAGTCACGAAGATCAGGAACCACCGGCTTGATATCAGGAACCACCGGCTTGATATCAGGAACCACAAGCTTGAGTCAGGAACACGAAGAGCAGCACGACCGTCCGCAACCGATGCCAGTTGCTTAGTGACTCGAGATTGTATTCGCTTTTGAATTTGTATTTGCTTTGTAGGCCGCACTTTTGGTGTTCCGTTTTTTTTTTTTTTTTTTTTAATTGTATCACGCAGGTATACCACTAAGGTATTTACTGCTCAACCGGATAATCCTGTGGCTGCCTTAAGCTACTACACTCAAAGCCTCCAGCCAAGAGCAAAACTATTCTAAATTAAAATTAGGCGAACGCTCACTAAGGGCACCCCCTGTGGGGTACGAACCTCGGCTTAGGGCGTCGCTGAGGGGAGGACAGCAAGATGGTACAGGCTGGATCAAGGATATATCATTATTATTATGAGGGGAATTTAAAGCTACGCGCTCAGCTGCGGCGCGGGCTGGCGCTTCATCGGACAAGGGTCGGGGGGGAGTATTATTTACTCGGGAGGGTCGCGATCGCGGAGGACCTCGGCGAGGTCGGTACAACGGGTGTCGGGTGTTTTTGTGCACTGTACTGGTGGCCCTACTGCTCTCCTGGAGGAGTGTGGTGGGATCATCTGAGTCGGAGAGGACATGCCTAGGACGGCGAAATCGACTAATACGTGAGGGGGTATAATTGGCCGCTTCAACAACCAGAGGGTTGCGGTGATTGGCGACGGAATCAAAGTGACGCTTGGACATGCGTTTTAGGAACTGATGGATTGTTGGTGTTCCGTGCGGTCTATCTGTCTTTTATTCTATAATCTGAGTTTAGAGAAAAGACATAATTTTGTTAAGGGGCGGTAGTTTTCAATTTTAGATTTTTCCCCCTTTTTAAGATCGGTCTAATAAATGCCGATTTCCACATCTTCGGGACAATAACCTCGTTCAACGACCGCTCAAACAGTACACAGACTGGCGCCACCAGGCCCTTTGCACAATTAATTATGAAAATGGGGGGTATCAAATCTGGCCCACCAGATTTAGATGGGTCCAAACCTATAAGTAGCTTGCGTACCGTCTCCGGACACACGCTGACCGTACTCAGATTCACCGAGCTCAGGATGAATGTTGTTATTAACATCCGGATCGTCAGATTCTGAGTTAGGTTCATGGAAGGTAGACTGAAAGTAAGAGGAAAAAAGCTCAGTGATACCCTCGCCGGTGTCTGCGGACGAGTCCATGTAGTGATATACGACTAGAAACATTTAGGATTTTTGGCGATTGAGTATTCTATGTTTACCTAGGTATCAAATCTGATAATCGATAATCGGTAACCGGATACGTTGCCGTAATTTTTGTATTTGCTAAGGTATTTGTGTTTTTCTTTTAGTATCTTTGGTGAAGCAATAGTGTACCAGGGGGGGGGGGGGGTGTTGATTTTTTTAATGGTTTAACGGGAATGTACAAGTCTCTGAGCTCGTATAGCTTGGTATAAAAAAGGTTAAGGGCTTGGTCCAGCGATCCAGCAGACAACAACATAGTCCAGTCCATAAGATCTAGTGCAGACGTAAGTAATAGCAGTGTAATCGCCTCGATAAAATATGTATTTTGTGCTAGGTTTCTCAATGAGTATATGAACTTCAACGAAATCAGCGTTAATAATCGACAGTTTATGGTGTACATCAACAGGCACCGCCAGGGGGTCGGGGGTCACCACATTCATTCACTTCTATTGCGCTATTTGAGAAAACAAGATTTATTAGTCTACTGTTAACGTTACGCTCACCATTAAACTGGGACAAGTTACACGCATTTATTGTGTCAAAGAAATCCAAAATACATCGAATGGACACATTCTCGGGATACAATCCAGAACTATCGCCAGACAGCTGCCATTCTACATCGCCGCCGAAGTTAAAGTCCCCTGTTAATAGAAATGTATCCAAAGGGTAGGCGGATACTAAGTCGTTAAGTTTGGCGTGGAAGTTTTGTAATGAGTTCCTAATATTACCACGTCAGACTCTTATATGTCGTACACAAGTGTTTTTCTATGTTTATCATAAAAAACTAGAAAGTATTTTAGGCAAAGTATCTATCCTGTACACTTTGTATCATCCATTTGGTTCGATATAGGATAATATTATTTAATAATAATATTTTCTATACAGTACAATAAAAATAAACGTAAAACTAAAAAGTGACAAGACTGTGTGTGTGGACCACTTTGTAAAGAGGCAAAGACAAGATTTTTATAAAGTTGACATGACACTGACAGTGTAATGTCATCTTTCATTCAGATAGAATCTGTTCAGTTTGTGAAATTCTTAAAATAAGTGAGTTGGCTGATTCTGTGATTTTTGAAGTACCAAATTCTTTGAACTAAGTCATCAAAATGTCAAAAAAGAAGGGAACCAAGAAAAACCAAGACTTAGATGACGATTTTGAGGAGAAAAAGACTATAACAAACGATCATGAGGTAACCTCTAAAAGTAAGGGAAAAGGGAAGAAGAAAGGTAAAAGCAACGCCGGCGACTGGAGCGACAGTGACGAAGGAAATGTGCAGAAGAAGGTTTTAGCATCTGATGACGAAGATGTAACCAAGCCAGCTGCAAAGAAATCACAAAAGAAAGGTGCACATATGTTAAGAAAATGCAATGTTATTTGCGTTGCAAGTAGGATCATCACAGACCATGATAACTATAAATTTTGTACATTTCTAAATACATCTATATTAAAATTTTAATGTGTTCAAAATCAACATGTTACATGAAATAACATTTTCATGTACTGTTTTACTTTGCAAGTGCCTTTAGTCTGTTGTGTCATCACATCATCATCTGATACATTGGTATCAAATGATGACATGATGATGATGTCAATTGATTATTTGCCAATTTTCATTTTCATTTGATTTTGTTGTAATAAAATTTACTTTCAATGTTTGCATGCCTAATTGGTAGATTGTACAGGGATTTTAACATTTTGTAAACACCTTTATTTATATACCTACTTTCAAAGCAAATACATGATTATGATTATGATCATCATCATCATTATTCTCCTGCTGTAATCCCAATTTATTTGGGGTTGGCGCAACATGGCTTTCCTCCATACTTCTCTATTAGTAGTGCAATATCTAGCAATATCATCTTTCACACAGTCCATCCATTGTTTCTTTGGTCTTCCCCTACTCTTATAGCCATCTACATTCATACTTGAATTGAAAACTTTCCTCACAACATTTTTCTCATTCCTCCGCATCACATGATGTCATGATGTTGGTCAAATGATGTTATGAAAATGTAATACCCAATATCTTACAACAATATCTTTACAGCAACTCTATAAGTTAGAAGTTATTTAGAGCATGCCAAGAGTCGCTGCAGTGTAACTTGAGAGTGGCGCGGGGACATAGGAGCGTCGCCCCGCGCCGCAAGACGCAAGACACACTGCTCTATAATGAATTTAAAAAAAAAACAAAGTTACATAATTAGGCATTTTATAACATAACATCACGCCTTGTTTCCCCGAAGGGTTGGGAAGAGGTGTACCTGTAGTAGGTTCACCCACATTTCGCCAGTCATGTAATTAGGCATATAATTTCAGGGAAAAATAAAAAGAAGGGTCAGGACTCTGATGAAGAACAAGATGATACTAAGTCAACAGTTAGTAATGCAACAAACACTGTACCGAAACCGGCAGCCAAGTCTAGTAAAAAGAAGAAAGGTAAGCATTATATTCTTAATACCATTTCTATGAATTTATACTAAACTATGTTGTGACTACAAATACTACAATATATGAAAGTTAATAAAAAGCAGGTTGACAATGGTAGTTGGATTGTTCCATCAGGAATTTCTTAGTGACGGCCTTTTTTTTTTTTGGGTGGGAAATCGACCACTGCGCCATGCTCTGGAGCAACAGGTCCTGAGCTGCGGCGCAATGGTTGATGTTCGCCTGGAGGAGGCAAAATGGGGCCATTATTGGCACTCCATGTCAGCCCCCTCCTTAGCCCCCTGTGAGGGCTCTGCCGCGGCGGCTGCGGCGACGACGATGGCTGTGGAGGCGGCAACGGCGGCGGTGGCGGTGGTTGCGGCTGTGACGGCGGTGGCAGATGGCTTGCCTCTAGCCTTGGCGGGTGGGGCGCAGGCCTGACCGGTGATTGGCCGGCTTGCCAGCTGCCGCACATACAGCGCAGTGCGGCGTGGCGTCGCAAGAGCCGGCTGACCATAGCGGTAGCAGTGACCGCTGCGGTCCACCTCCGAGGTGCATTTAGCTCCCACATGGCAGCGAAAGCACCTCAGAGGTCTGGGTTCCAGCAGTTTGATCTACGCGGAAACCCAGCCCACTAATAGCCCTCTCCGGCTATTTTTTTGGCCGCCGACGCGGGGCAGTTCACCGTAACGGCTCGCATCCCCGTGAAGTTAGGACGATGGCGGCTTTTTATGTTTTCGGGGGGAAATCCTCATGGATGTCCTCCGCCCTGGGGACGGCAGAGGGGTCTGTCAGACTCTTACTGACTAAAACCACCCCGGTGTTCCGTCTCACACTTGCGCCGGGGAACACGGGATCTAATGCGACTTCCGCGATCCCCGGCTAGTGCCGGCCCGCCTCTGCGGGCCACATCGAGTATGGGGAGAGTGAGGTGTTAAACTCCCCCCTTACATCATAGAAAGGCGCGCGTGGAACACTACGCGCTGCCATCTCGGGTCCTAAGGAGTAGGGGGCGATGGATTTCCCCAAATCCGTCGCCCCTGGACCCATTTAGGGGGGCTGGAAGAGGGCGTTATCCGCCCTCCGCCGACGCCCGGTGCGTCTGCTGCGGATCGTGTTAGCAGAAGCAATCTCCCGCTCCCTTTCCGCAGCCTCCTTCTGCGAAATGACTGATTCGCAGAAGGATACCACCGCGTCCCAGGACTCTTCGCTGCCGACCATCGAGTCGACAATGGCCGGCAGCGACAGGTTACTTCCGACACCTGAGATGAGGGCACGGCGCGGCTCCTCCCAAGCAACACACTCTGCCAGCGTATGCCGAGCCGTGTCCTCCCGACAGTCGACGCAGTGGTGACACCGAGCGTCCGGCTCCCTGTTTATGCGACACAGGTACTTCCCGAAGCAGCCATGCCCCGAGAGCACCTGTGTCACCCGAAACGACAGGGAGCCGTGCCTCCTCCCGAGCCAGCGCTCGAGCACTGGCCGGACCGCCCCGATGGTGACGGGGCCGGCGGTTGGGCTTGAAAGCCTGTGGACGATGGCGCCTGCCCTAACCTGCTCGGCAGAGCACCCCCCAGTCCTAACGACAGCGGCCACCACCTGTCCCTCCGTCACTGAGTCGTCCAAGCCCAGAATACGCATGTCTGCGCATTTGGTGGGCCTGGACACTCGGGCCTCGTCCGCATTTAGGGACGCCCTAAGCCTTTCGGCTAGAGCGTCAGCGGCCCGGCCGCTTGCCGCACCGGGGACCTCCAGCATCCGGGCCCCAGTCGCAGTGACCCTCACCCGGATGCCGATCTCTTTGAGGTCCACCGCTGCCCCCACCATGACGAGCACGTCGCGGTAGGACACGCCCTTCTTCTCCGCCTCTGGCTGTAGTGTTATCACTACAGCTGCGGACTTCGGGGCGCAGAGCCTAGCCGCGACGCTTTGCTCCTTGCGCTGCTGCCGTCTCGCCTTTCTTTGGGCCGCCCTTTTTTCCTTTCCTGCCTTCCTCTTCTCCCCGGCTACTTGCCATTCGGCGTCAGCCGGAGTAGATTTAGGAGGAGGTGGGGCCGGCCGTTTCGACGCTAGGGCCGAGGCCGCCTGCGTAGCCGCCCCGCCCTTGGTTTGCCCCGACGAACCTGGTTTGGTCGGGGCAGCTGCGCTGGTGGCATATGATCGCCTTCCGCTGGCCAGAGGCAGTAGCAGTAGCCATCGTCCTGCGCCCCCCTCTAGCGGCGAGCATGCCGCTAGATAGGGGCGGAGGACGATGTCTTCTAGCGCGGAAAAACGCGACCGCAGAGAAGCCATCTCCTGCCTCACCAGGGTCAGAACCCGGTCCTCTGCAGGCACGGGCCGTCCCTGCCCATGCTGCTCCCTCCCCTGCGGCACCTCACGGGGACCGGTACCTCGGAGCTCGGCCAGGTCCGCTCGGAGCTCCTCGTTCTCCTTTCGGAGAAGCTCCATGCTCCAAGCTCCCTTGATCGCGGCAGCCACGGCCTCCGCAAACCTGGCTGCTCGCTCCGAATTGGAGCCGCCAGCAGCATCCGGCTCACCACCTGCCGACTCTGTTAGGGCCACCGCGGTGGTCGTCCCTACAGGGTGGCTTTCCTCCTCCGTAGAGGGCCTCTCCAGCTCGGCTTGGCTGGCCCGGTTCGACTCGCCGGCTCCTTGGTGGTGAGCCCTCTACCCACACCTTTTCCCCGGGCCGCACCCCGCCGACTGGAGTGGATTTTCCTCCTGCCTTGGCCCGAGAACCCCTCGTCGGCGGACGGCCTCTGGCCATCCCCCGGTTTGGAGCGCTTCCGGAGGAACTTTCGGTTTCACCCGAGGTCATTGCGGCAGACGCAACGTCGGACTCCGACCCCGCATCACTCCCCCTGTCCTTGGTTGTTTTTTGTTTTTAATTGTTCCATAATTGTTCCCACGAGAATATAACTTTTTTATTGACTCAAAATATTGTGGTTCGCACTAGCGACTAATTATCTAATACACTCGAGAGCAATAAATCCGGGTCACTTAAAGAATCCTAAAAATCTCGGAAACTAAAAATGCTAGGTTAATGCAATAAATTGTATTTAATAGACAATGTAATACTCCTTAAATGAAGGTATTAAAACTTCTTAGTTATTGTAAAGTTATATCATAAAAAAATCAAATTTGAAAAAGGGCCACTTTCGAAGATGGAACTACGAAATTACAGCATTTGGTTTTGCTTTTGTTTGTAATCTGTCATTTATGTGGGTACATAAACCATGTTGATAGTGCTCTATATTCATTATTCAAGCTGAAATTATGTCGCTTACGCCTGAAGAATGCACCAGAATACTTACAATGCTGGAAACCGGCCGGAGTCAGCGCGATACAGCCAGGACTGTCGGTGTGTCGCTGTCAACAGTACAAAGAGTTCTCCGACGTTACGAAGAAACTGGTTCTAACCTACGCAGACCAGGAACGGGCAGAACCAGGTGTACCACAGCACGAGAAGACCGATACTTGGTGAACACCATGCTTCGAAATCGCTTTCTTACAGGAACTGAACTCACAAATCAGTTTCGACGCCTCGGAGGAAGTAACCCAAGTGCATGGACAGTAAGACGTCGGCTTGCTGAATCTAACTTAAAACCCCTTAGACCTGCAAACGGCCCTAAACTGGAGCGTGGGCATCGTATTTCAAGACTAAGATATGCCCAGAGCCACGTAAATTGGAGTATTGAAGATTGGTCAAAAGTTATGTTCTCCGACGAATCAAAATTTATGCTCTACAAGCACGATGGAAGACACAGAGTGTATCGAAGACCAGGGGAAAGATTCAAGCAAGCATGCATCGAAGAAAAAGTAGCCTACGGTGATGGGTCTGTACTTGTGTGGGCCGGAATTTCTTCTGAAAGTCGCACAGAGCTGGTGATCATAGAAAACGGCTCTTTAACTAGCGAAAGATATGTGGAAGAAATCCTCAATGATCACGTTGGTCAATTTAGGTGAGGATGCTATATTTATGCATGACAATGCCCGACCTCATACAGGTAGGATTGTGAATGACTACCTTCAAGAGATGAACATTACTCGTATGGAGTGGCCAGCGCGCAGCCCGGATATCAACCCGATCGAGCATGCTTGGGACGAGCTAGGCAGATGCGTAAAACAACGAAACCCTCCCCCAATCACGCTTCGTGAGCTCAAAATTGCTCTCACAGAGGAATGGGAGAATATTCCCCAAAATCGTATAAGGAACTTGGTGTACAGCATGCCAAACCGCGTAAACGCAGTAATGGAAGCACGAGGAGGCAATACGAAGTATTAAAATTCAAGAAAATCGTAATAAAGTTCAAAAATTTCATGTTTCCTATTTTTGTTTTAAGGAGAGATCAGCAGTTTTTTTCTTTATGTAATTTTGTGTTAATAAAATGTATGGTGACTCATATTTTTTTTACTTTCATTTAAGGAGTATTACATTGTCTATTAAATACAATTTATTGCATTAACCTATAATTTTTAGTTTCCGAGATTTTTAACATTCTTTAAGTGACCCGGATTCATTGCTCTCGAGTGTAGCTACCCATTAGTCAAGCTTACAACCTCACTCACGGTGTGCCGCCGCTTGGAGGTTTGGGGTATTTTTTTATAGAGGATTTCTTCCTCGCGGTACGTTCGGTTAAGCCAAGACCCTCGACCCCCGTCGGGTGCCAGAGACATGACCTTGACACTCTTCGGGGCTACGAGACCAACGGTGGCAAAAGAAAATGCTTCCTCCTGCCTGCCCGACGGCAGTGTTAGTGCACGCCGAGCCCGTACTCCCAACGCTGCTCAACGTGTGCTCTCTCCGAGTAAACGTTAGAGCGTGCGAGCGTAACGCTTAGTGGCAGCCAGCAGGGCTAACATGACAAGCGCGAGAAAGCTCTTTATCTCGTTTTGTCGAAATTTGTCTACGATTCTGACGTCATTCTAATCCCTAACATGACCGTAAACGACGAGATATCTCGAAAAAGGCACTTTGACAGTTCTATATCTCGCGACGAGAAACCGATGTTGCAAGTTATTAAAAACAAATTATTTTTATGATAGCAACATCGGCTTGAGATTCCGTTTCATTCATTCAATGGTGCCGATTTTCTTGTCACAAATGCCTCTAAACTAGACTAAAAATCAGCAAAATTTAGATTATTCCTGTCAACCGACGATTTTCCATTCTGAAATAGACTAAAGTGACACAACTTAACTATATTATTTTAGTTTGACGGCACTGAGCTATTAATTTAGTGAAAATGGCAATTTTGCTATTCAGAATTTTACGTTCTTCACCTAAAATGTTGATTGTCTAAGTATTTAATCGCGATTAAAAAATGAACTAAAATTCACACCAACACCTCGAAGGTGCAAAAACCATACTGTCTTTTTTTTTTCTTTTGCTTAAATCTCGAAAACGGTGTTTCCTATCGCAAAAATAATGAAAATTTCGACCCCCTTTATGAAACCCCTAATACTCAACATGTAGGTAATATTTTTTCATATTTTCCATACAAATAACGAAAAATTCCATATAAAACACGTCGTTCCAATATAAATAGTAGTTTAAAACTAAGTATTTTCATTATTAATATATTGTAAAATAAAATGATGACTAAAATAAGTACAATTATGAAACTGCCATGTTATTTTGGAGTTTTTTTTTGTATCATAATTTTGTCTACTCTTCTCGTCGTCAAAATCGACGACGAGTAAATACGACTAAATGATAGAAAAATCGGAGATTATCTCGTGTTGAATTGTCAAAAATCGAGATAACTAAGGTACCATGTTAGGGTTTGTCGAGAAAACATCAATTTTGACAGAAGGAGACGACTATTTTGTATGGAAGCACTGTCAGAAAACGAGAAACTGACCGAAATAGACAAAAATTACTCACGCGAGAGCGAGTAATTGTCGCGTGTGTCATGTTAGGCCTGCTGGAGTCTGAAAATGTGCTTGGTTATACTCAAACCATTTATTTTAATTACACCATTTACAGGTCAAAGAGTCGGTCAGTTAATCAGAAAGTTGAAGCTAATTGCCCATTCCAAAATGTAGATCTCTATGGAGAATAATGGGCAAGAAATTCCAAGGACACTTTTTTAAATATAGAAATTACAAAATCATGGGTAAATTTATTCTTGTTGTTTCTATATGTGAGAACAATGGAAAAAAAAACAAAAATAATTAAAAATATAAGATTAAAAATAAGCCCTGGCAGATCAACGGGGGCCGTCAGTTGAAACTGGTATTATTATTATTATTAAATACTTCCTTCCTCCGAGCACATTTGCTCTTGCGAATCTCCACTCAAGCCGGCCAATAAAGGCAAGAAAGAGGTGGGAGCTCTAGTCCTGGTCAGTGTTCACTCCAGCCGGCCAATAAAGTCAAGCCAGAGATGAGGAACAAGATTTCTCCCGGGAGATAGGGTCCGTGGAGTCGTTTGCCCAACAGCTCGCCACATTCTGGCCTGCGGGTTTCTGTATCTCTCTTGATCTGGCTCCTCATCCCAGACCTGTTCCGGCAAAATACTCTAACGGCATAGACCTGGAGTTTGGAGTGCGCAAGCCCCACCACGACGTCAACGTAGAGATACGGCGGTGGGATTATTATTATCTCTACCAGTCTCTACTGTCGGCGCCCGTTCACGAACAAGACTCGTGGATCAGCACCATCCAGCTCAACCATTTCGTAGGGAACCAAATGATCCATCACACTTGCCACCATCAGCGAGACATTTTAATGAGCATGACATAATCTCAACTGCCATTCTCTTTCAAGTCAACATACATCATAATAACTCCATGGTATACACATTTACAACAACAAAAAATGCTTCTAAATTATACAAAACTATAGTATTATAAAGGCTATTGGCTTCCCCTTTTTATAAGTGGCATAATGTAGGTGTTTTATACACACACCCCTGCCATATACAGGTGTGCTATGTAAGTAGTATGTTTAATGCAAGTATGTACATAACAAATGAGTGCTTTAGTTTGTTACTAGGCAGTATATATAATGCTAAAATCCGCATGCGATTATATGTCCATAGAATTATAATGAAGCATTAAGGTTTGCCAATGAAGTTGATATCGATCTTTGTTCACAGGCAAAGGTAAGAAAGATGAAGACTGGTCTTCAGAAGGAAGTGATGTTGAACTCAAAGAAGCATCAGAAGAAGAAATTGCAAAACCTGTTAGTAAAAAGAAAAGTAAGTAGGCATTCAAAAAAAGTAGTGTTAAAAACCGGATTATCTCGGTTTTTTTTAATGTTACACACATACTTGTGTCAGGAATGGGTTCATGTGAATATTGCTATCAAACTCTCAGCCACCGGGTTGTCAGTCTGCTCTGTAACAGTTGGTTCATTGCCACTACAATAAAAATAAAGTAACTGACCATTATTTCCATGAAATTAGAGCTGTTTTATCTTAAGATTGTATTACTACTTTCATTCAACTTTGCAGCAAAAAATAAAAAGAAAAATATAGAAGCTGAATCATCAGAGGATGAGGATCAAGATGACTCCAAGTCAGTAGTGAGCAATGTTTCTAGTAATCAAGTCAAACCTGCTGCCAAGTCAAAGAACAAAAAAGGTATGTGGGTTTTAAAGCATAAAATTAAGTAACTTTTTAAACTATTAACCAATTGTTGGGTCTTGGCATCTTGTCACACCTGCTGATTTATTATTTAAACTGTTTCAGCCAAGGGAAAGAAAGAAGACTGGCCAGATGAAGAGAGTGATAAGGAATTGAAAATGGAACCATCAGAGGATGAAGAAGAAATTGTTATTCCTGTAGTTAAGAGTAAAGGTATTTATATTGAAAGCATTATCTTGCAATATGATTCAATAAAGGTCTAAATTCTAAAATTACATAATTTATATATGTATAATTAATTTTATAACCACTATTGAAATAACGTACTGAATTATTATTTTACATTCACAGGCAAAAATAAAAAGAAGATCAACCTGGATGATATAGAGGCTGAATTAAAGAAGTTCGAAGTAAAAGACCCTGAACCTGAACCAGAAGTTGAGGAACCACCTCCAGCACCTGCTAAGTCGAAGGTATGTTCTTAGTCATTATAAAAGGAGTTTGGTTGCGCACAAAACAATTAAACATAAACAAGTTTAGTCGGTTCCAAAATAATCTGATTAAATTGTAAACAAACCCTTTTCAGGTCAAATTCTTACGCAATCACTTACTAAAGGGTAGGTAACACATGAATCTGTATTTAGAAGTTTCAACCTTATATCTCTCCACTGTCTCCAAAAATCATTGTTTGAATAACATTATTAAATTGTAATTGAAAAACCATAGACGAAAATCGAGGTTAACCAAGAACGCGGCGACCGTTGAATTGTCCATGCAAACGTAATACCTAAATCATTTGCAATTTGATTATATTATGTTGATATTCGGATTTAGGCAGTATTTATAGCTTGTACATCTTTCTTTTTCCAAAAAACTTTCCTAAAATGAACTTTAATCGAATTTACTTTCGCATATTTTTACAGCGTAAATGACATGTTTACATATTGTTTTTTCTGTATTATAAACAACAATATTTGTAATATTGTTTCAGCATGCATAGCTTATATTATCAAGATACAAACTATCGAAAAAAAAATGGAAAAGCATTAAGTTTTCATTCATCATTTTTGATATTACGGAACACATCCAAGTTTATCATAAATTTTCAACAGCTAGTAGTGCTATCGCGTCAAGCAATAATTGTCAATGTGTGCGTGGTCGTACTGCTCACTGTAGGTGTATATAGCTCCGACAGGTACTCACACTAGCGCAACGTGCTTGGTTGGAGTTCGTTCGGGGTAGTTTTGTCAGTATTAGACGATTAGGTACTTTACTGTGCTGTACGTGCGTACTTATTTATTTGCCAAATTGTATTGTAATATTTCTGACACTATTGACCTATTTTATTTTTATTGGAATCGGAGTAAATTGATAGAAATCGTCACGTGACGAAAAAAGCGTTATGCTCCTTGCGGCTTTTCTCTGAGAAAGTGTGAATTTGTCCAAATGAAAATCCAAGAAAATTTTCAAGATTTTCATCATGGGTATCGTTTTCATGGTTTTTGAGGGTGCTAAAGCCATTAGTGATGTTAAAACTTAAATCCAAAATGGCGGATGCGAATATTTAAAAAAAATCGTCATAGGTTTCGTTTTCATAGTTTTCGATGGTGCTTACACCGATAGTGAAGTCAAAATGAAAATACAAAATAGCGGTTCCAAACATTTTTTTTTTTTTGTCATAGGTGTCGTTTGCATTTTTGAGGGTGTTAAAGTCAGTGAGGTCAAAATGTAAGAGTAGGTCAATCCAAGAGGTCGGCTGCGAAAATTTTGTTCCTATTTGTTTTAAATTATACGTGAAAAAGAACTTCGTTCGTGACGGGGGTCCCCAGACCGCACACGTGTTTTTATTAATAACCAAATTATACTCCCACCACACACACAAGTTATCAGTCAATACTAGTACATAAAATCATGAAATTAGGTTAAATTAGATAAAACTATACAAAATTAGTTGAAATTAAATTAAACAAAATTAGATAAAAGAAGACAAAATTATATAGAATTGAAATAAAATTATTTATAAAAAGTACTGGGAGTATCAATGGACTCCTGCAGTGCTATTCTGTAACCATCTCACCGTGAAAACTTTGGTGAAGTGAGCTCGGAGTGAGCTGTCAGTTCCTTGCAGCGTGGAATGACAGCTCACGTCACGTTCACTTCACCTAAGTTTTCACCGTGAGATTATAACAGAATAGACCGGCAGATATCGGGTAGCTGCAGTGTTAATCAGGAAATCAGGAATCTCAACCTATGCTATGAACTTGGATTTAGGTTTGTCTTGTGATTTGGTATCGAGTAACCTACATTCTTACAAACAAAATCATAAATAAATTTATCCAAGTCCGTAAATAAAACAAAGGTCCTGTTCTGTTTACGGACTGCCTCGTTGGTCTAGCGGTCGAAAGCACTACTGCTGAGCTGTCCTGGGTTCGAGTCCCGGGTCGGGCAGTGTTATTGGAATTTTCCATCTGGTATTTCTCAGTAGCAACCTGGAGTCTGGATTTGTGCCCGGTTGTTGGCAATAGGCTCGCCCCCTATTACATGGGACTTAAACATAACTGACAACATGTGGAGACCTCTGCCTAATCCTTCGGGCAATACAGGCGTGATTCTGATTACTATAATAGTATTTTTTTTCAATTTGAATGCGTTCGAAAATTTATGGTCACACTCACCGTACACGACTTTATCACGTTTCGACGGAAGATGCTTAGAACAAAATGTATGCATATTTAGGATAGCTAGGTGCGCCGCACGCGACCGATAATTATCACGTTTCGACTCATAGTTTTTTTAAATGATGAATATATCAAAATCTCTGAAGTAAGAACATAGCTACATAAATAAATGGGTATTCAAAATCTTTGTTTATTATTTTTATTATTCTTAGCTCGAAACGCTGTTATTTATCTGCATTTACGGACATCGTGTAAATATAACTTATTGGAATATGTTTTTACTAATACCACAACTAATACTTTGCATAACACTTGACTCTTTTGTAGTAATAACAATATTTTAAGTTTAGTAAAAGGAATACTGAATAAGACAGAAGAAGCCTTTTTTTCTTACCCGACTACGGCGAAGCAAAAAGTAGGGTTATTAAAGTTGAGAGTTGAGACCACGCTAAAGGAAATAAATAAACATAAATAGGCATAAATAAAGACAATAATTATATTAATAATAACTATCCAAATAATGTATATTTACGCGACGTGCGTGCGACAACTCCAGCACAGTATAAATAAGTAACAGTATTGTCGTAGAAAACGGGCGAAACGATTCGTTTCAAAATCTCAGTGTACTTATACCTCGAGTGCACGGCGGTTACACACGGAAGGTTTATGTACCGAGCGGCCGTAGGTAATTATTTCAAGGTCAGTGCTGAGACATAGTACTGTTACTTATTTACACTGTGACTCAATTCCGTTCGTCGGCCGATTTGCCCCCAAAGCCACGGGCGATAACGATGGTAATGGTAGGTACGTACCTTATTTGTATGACGTACCTATCTACTAAATTTTCCCTACAAGGCCTAGATCTCGATGTAACCTAATATGTTGAGATATCTGCAATATCGGGATGGTAAAGATATTTCCATAGAACGCATTATTAGTCTGTGCATTCACTAACGATTCCCCAAAGTAGTCAACAAAAATAAAGCAAATATTGAACATACCTAATTACTAATAAATATCGATGCCGTATAGTCGTTATAAATGAATGGCAAGTAGGTACAGCTAATAATAGATATCTACCAACTCATACACACACGGCTCCGCACCGCGTCCCCCGCTCGTAATCTTTTGTCAAACAGAGATGGTATATTTCGAAGAATTTCGCACGCGTCTCGACTTGCAGTCGCTAGCGTTGTTCGTCTCCCTCTTAACTCTATTTTCAAATGAAAACACTTAAAAAAAAATAGTATTTCGTGTTTAGTTATTTAGATTTTCATCTGAAACTTTTGAAACAGACCATCAATTTACGGACTCTCGCTCGATTAGAGGATTTAAGGTAATTTAGGTTGAATATAGATGTTATTTATTTAGTTATTAAAAACAGGTATCTTTATTAAAAACAGGACAAAACCAAGAAAACTAAGAAGGAAGAAATTGTAGAACCTGAAGGTTCAGCTGACGAAGGATCCATGGAGACTGATGATAAAGTGGCGGAACTTCCCGAGAAAGAGAAGGAAGAGCCATCGGAGAAGAAAATGAGTCACAAAGAGAAGAAAAAGTTGAAGAAAATGCAAGAGTATGAGAAGCAAATGGAACTGCTGACCAAGAAGGGAGGTCAGGGCCACAGCGATCTCGACGCCAACTTCACTGTCAGTCAGGCACAGAAAACTGCTGGTATGTAGTGCAGCTAGCTTTTTATAATTTGTTATTTCAAGTACCTAAACACAGATGGAATCACCAAGAGGATTTTTGCATTTAGTTTTTGCATAATATTATGAACCAATCTATGATTCCACATTTCCAATTGCTTATTATTTAATATTACTTCAGGTCAAATGGCAGCCTTAGAAAACGCAGTGGACATAAAAGTGGAAAACTTCTCAATAGCTGCTAAAGGCAAAGATTTGTTCGTGAACGCTAATCTGTTGATCGCGAACGGTCGGCGGTATGGTCTGGTGGGCCCGAATGGTCACGGGAAAACCACGCTACTGAGGCATTTGGCGCAGCGTGCCTTTCCTCTCCCACCCCATATAGACATACTGTTGTGTGAGCAAGAGGTCACTGCCAGTGATATGAGCGCTGTTGATACCCTGCTTGAGGCTGATGTAAAGAGAACTGGTAAGATTTTATGGTTATGTTACCATACTTATTATACATATTATGCTAATTACGATACTCCTATACTGTATGCACGGCTACACATCAAGCTAAACATTTCCAGTATTTCCGTACAATGCGAGGTCAGCCTATGTTGGAAATGTACCAATAATGATGATGATTGATGTGTACCAATAAGTACCATTATAATACAGATAGTGCAATCCACGACGACGCGCCCCACTCCGCGATTACTGTACTGTAAGCTGTACTTTAGTACGAAGCGGAGCGGAGTGGGGCGCGTAGTCGTGGATTGCACTATCTATACATCTGTATCTTCTTTTATTACTTTCTAAGCCTCCACTTCTAATAACAGAACTAACCGTAAATCTGGTTTGAGTTTTTTTTTTAGTTAAATGTTGTGTTCTTTGTTTAAAAATGTTTTCTTTTCTATTGCAGAATTGCTCAAGGAATGCAAAGAATTAGAAGCTTTAATAGAAAAAGGAGATCTCAGCAAACAAGATAAGTTAAACGACGTGAGTACCAGCACATGTTTTGGGCTAGGAAAGAAATGAGCACCGACACTGAGATGGTGGCTAATTGGGATGTATGATTGAAAGAGACGTTGTGCGCCATCTCCCAATAAGAGGGAAAGCATGAGACGGACAATCATGATTTATTTTAGCTTTCAACTATCCAATATACAAAGCGTGTAAGCTTCGTTGTGGCAACCTGTCGTCCAAATAGACGAACTTCAAAAGAGAATACCATTAGTTCCTGTATTTAACATAGACCTCTTCCACAGGTGTACGCGGAGTTGAAAGCGATAGGCGCGGACTCAGCCGAGCCGCGCGCGCGACGTATCCTAGCGGGTCTGGGCTTCAGTCGCGAGATGCAGGACCGGGCCACCAAGAACTTCTCCGGAGGTTGGCGTATGAGGGTATCACTCGCTAGGTACGCAGATTTTTTTTTTCTCCTTTTTTTTCGATTTTATGTCAAGTAGTTATCCACTTAAGGAGTATTTGTGGCTTGTTTCAACTCCTTGTCATAAGGCCCGGTAAACTCTGACACTGGCACATAAACTATCACGCATGTTCATAAACCCTTGACCCTTTTTAATTTTATATTTGTTATTTTCAGAGCTCTGTACGTAGAACCAACACTGCTGATGCTTGATGAGCCTACAAACCATTTAGATCTGAACGCTGTCATTTGGTTAGACAAGTAAGTGCAGTCATACATTATTTGTTGTTTTGTATCAATCATATATTAAAAGATCTGTTTATGCATTCAGAAACAGAACTCGACCGTATATAGCACATAAAATGGTGAAACGACCTCAGGGGAAACAATGAAAATCATCTATACAAATAAAATATTGAAGTAATTTGTAATGTCAAAATAATAGCATTTTATTAAATGCATATTATGTCTAACTAATCCAAATTTTGTATGTCTGTCTGTCTGTTTGCGTAATCTGTAATTGTCTGGCTAATCTCCGAAACGACTGGATCGATTTTGACGAGACTTTCATTTTATTTTAATATTAGAATAAGAATTAGAGTCCACGCGGGCGAAGCCCCGGCCAGTAGCTAGTGTAAAATAACTTGCTATTTAGGCGCATTTGGGCTCTAGCTGGCATATTCGATTACCGACCTATAAAAGAGGAAATAGTGTTGAGTTTTAGAAAAAGTTATGCTTTAAAGAGCGTCGTGTCTGTCTCAGTTCCTGTAAACAAAACCGGCCAAGTGCGTGTCGGACGCACAATGAAGGGTTCTGTAGTTGGAATGAATTTATCCCAAGAACAAACTTAACATTTTAGTTGAAAAACATGTTCTCCCATAAATTCCAACTGTAAGTTGGTCGATTATTAGTCGTTAACTTGTAAAGCCTACCTAGCTGTGATAGTTTTCTCTTTAATTTCGATATATATACTACTGCTCGCTGCTTGCTGAGGAGCTCGTGGCTAAGTAATAACCGCCACACGGGTCGATCCATCAGGTTAAGCTATGCTTGCCGGGGTTGGTTTGTGGATGGGTGACCATCTTTACATACCGAGACTCCTCCGTGCCTCGGAAAGCACGTTAAGCCGTTGGTCCCGGCTGTCATTCGTGGATCTTTGACAGTCGTTACGGGTCGTCAGAAGCCCGAAAATCTGACAACCAGGCTTACCGAGGGGTATCGTATTACCCAGTTACTGGGTTGTGGAGGTCAGATAGGCAGTCGCTCCATATAAAATACTGGTATTCAGCTGCATCCGGTTAGACTGGAAGCCAACCCCAATATATAGTTGGGAAAAGGCTAGGCAAATTGATTGATATATACTACTGCCGTGATTTTTTTCACATATCTAAAACCAGCCATTTAGCTGGGAGGGACGATGACGATGACGACACTAAAACTTAATATTTCGCAAACGGATCCCTGAATCCAAAAATTACGTTCACACACTCACAATATTTTTGAACGACCTTTGCAACGACACCCCAGCTCACCATGAGAAATACGAGAAAAAAAGAAACCTACACGTAAAGTGGGGACACTGTACGTGTAGGGAAACACCCAAAAAAATATCAAATTACTCCGTATTCTTATACATTGTACCTAAAACAAAAAATGCTGTATGCAGTAGAAATACTACAACTTACCTTTTCCAGCTACCTTCAAGGTTGGAAGAAGACTCTACTAGTAGTGTCCCACGACCAGTCGTTCTTAGACAACGTATGTAATGAGATCATTCACTTGGACACGCAAAAGTTGTACTACTACAAGGGCAACTATTCCATGTTCAAGAAGATGTACGCACAGAAGAGGAAGGAGATGATCAAGGAATATGAGAAGCAAGAGAAGAGGATTAAGGATTTAAAGGCGCATGGACAGTCGAAGAAACAAGCTGTGAGTTCTAGTGATATACAAGAGAGTACTAGCTGACTAAAGCTTAGACAATTTAAAAAAAATGGGTGATATGCTACCCACCCACTTACTAAGACCCTCAGGGCTCGCGTTCGTCTTAATAACTTTCAAAATCATTTGCGGATGTGCTATCGCACAACAGGACAGTTGTCTTAACTTGGTCTGCTATATTATTTATTATAAAAAACCAGTTTATGAGGAAAACGAATTAAATGTTTCTAAAACTTTTGTTTATGTACTTATTCAAAGTCAAATATACTAAAGCATTAAAATAATATTTAAGTGTAAGCTTACAAGCTTACACTTAAATATTATTTTAATGTTTCTAAATCTTCCATATATTACAGCCCCCCTAGCCAAGTTGCAAACGATAAACGTGAACGCTTAGTAATCTCCAATAGTTTTTAACTTTATACCTAAGAGCATAAAGTTGAAAATCTATTAAAGACTACTGAGCGTTAGCGACCGGAACGAACGAAAACACTATGTAATCTTCAATAGATTTTCAACTTTATATCCAATAACATAAAGTTGAAAATCTATTAAAGACTACTGAGAGTTTACGTTTATCGTTTGTGACTTGGCTAGGGGGGCAGGTGTTGTTGCACAGTTTTTCTTTCAGTCTTTCTTTAATTATCTTAAAATCACCATTTATTATTAACAGGAAAAGAAGCAAAAGGATACGTTGACCCGCAAACAGGAGAAGAACCGCAGCAAGGCACAGCGCGAGGACGAGGACAGCGCGGCGCCGCCCGCGCTGCTGCAGCGGCCCAAGGAGTACGTCGTCAAGTTCTCCTTCCCCGACCCGCCGCCGCTGCAGCCGCCCATACTGGGCTTGCTCAGTACGTATTATCTATAATGGGGTTGAGTGTGCTGCCTAGTTTTCCGTACATACTGTCCTGGATTAAGAGTTGGCTATCTCTTATACGTATAAAATGAACAGAGTGGCTTTGTCATCACCCTGCCCTTAAAGTAAATTATTTGAGATTTGTGCGGCATATTATCTTTTGCTTTCGTACGTCTCTCAGCCGCCATCTAAGTATTCAATCCGTTTCTAGTCAAAAATAGAGGAAAACACAAAACGAATTAAAAAAAATGGATTTTGTGAACGGTGATAATTTAAAAAAATCCATTTTTTTAAATTCGTTTTGTGTTTTCCTCTATTTTTATAGCATGCTTGACTTGTCGCTTATTATCGAAATTCCGTCTTTAACACTTTCCTTTTATCGACAGACGTCAACTTCAACTTCTCCGGTCAGAAGCCTCTGTTCCGTGGCGTAGACTTCGGCATAGACCTGAACTCACGTATCGCCATCGTGGGCCCCAACGGAGTGGGCAAGTCCACCTTCCTCAAACTGCTTGTGGGTGACCTAGCGCCCATTCAGGGAGAGCTCATCAGGAATCATAGACTGGTTAGTAGACTGACGGTTTCATGTAAAGATTTTTGAAATCTTGGCTGTTGTGACCAACGTAACAATTAAACTGACCTAACTGCTATCCCTGTTTATTCGAGTAATATACCAAAGAGTTTATTTTACTCTATTCATGATAGCAACTGTTGCGTCGAACATGTAATGTAGTATATTGTAACGAGTTTAAAATATCGTTACATGCTTCTCGTCAGTTAGTCGATTTCGGAACGTTTTTTTTGCTGTCATCGATTGTGTTTGGTGGAAGCTGTCAAATTTGACGTTATCACTTTTGCGACGAACATTCCTGATGTAGTATTGAATTTTAACGACATTTTTTAATCGGGATAAATCCTGGGTATTGGCGGCCTATTGATGCCGTAAACTTGTAAAACTTTCCCTCAGGACGTGGTGACGTAGGAATAATCCTTCATTTCTTTGGTAAGATTGAATTCTTTCGGATTGATAAATTGGATAGCGTGACGAGTGCTCGATATCATACTAAATTATTGTTCCAGGCTTTTAAGTGATTTGTCGCCCGCCTGAATTTTGTGGTGCATTTAAATTTGCCATTTGTTGGAAAAGACGGTAAGTTATTATTACTCGTGGAACGCCACGCTTCCCAACGTTTGGGAATCCTGAACAATTTATTAATTCTCTGTAAATTTTGTTTCAGCCGGATTTTGACCGAACCTGGTCCCGACGTCTTTTTTTTTTTTTTCTTCTCTTTTCTTTTCGATTTATTTTCTTTACTGGATATATTTCTACAAGGGATATTTTTATCCCTACCATCAACGCCACGATCCTAGAGGTTTTATTTAACCATTTTATTTAATCATTTCTTTTTTTACTACCTACCTTTTTTTTATCAACAAAGATGCAATAGTAATGTAAGTTCCATAATAATAATATTGTAAATTCAATGATAATAATGTAAGTAATTTTAACCTTTTTGTATTTAATTTCATAATTTTATTACTCTGAAGCTACTGGCATTTAATTAAACAAGGTATTAGCAAAGGAAATTCCATTCTTTTATTCATTTAATTAGCTACCTACCGGCAGATTAAAAGTCTGACTCTCCGAAGTGTTCTATCTGGCAAGTTTGGTTTATTTAAAACATATTGTGTGCATCTCCAAGGCGCCCGAAATTATTTTATTGTTTAATTAGTATTTTTTTATAGGAGAACACACCAACTTTACACATTTTTATTAAATTGGGCAAGCTCCCAACACATGTGACACTCATGTACAACCCATCCATTACATTTGTCGCTCTGCGAACAGGGACTTGAAGTAGCTTCCTTGTATCTTATAAATTATTATTGCATCTTATATTTTGTAGTATTGTTTACAGAACAAATTACATAGTTTCTGTAATACACTTTTTTTGGAATGTTGTAATTTACAACTAAGTTTTCTTGATGTTTCCTAGTAAGTAAACAATATTTACTAACAACTTTATTGTACTATTGTGTGTTTAACTTTTATGGTTACAGCAATATCATTATACTCTTGCAAAATCAACATATTGTATGGTAAGACAGTTTTGTTTTGTATAAGTGACTCAACGGTGTAAAACTAAGTGCGGTGTTTCATATTTGGTTTTAAACAAACTTTGGTTTAATTTAAGTAATACCTAATCATAGTTTAAGTGATATAAGCTTATCCTGTAAATTATTACTGCATCTTTTCACTTTGAAATATTTCATAAAAATCAACTTGTAGGTAACTTAAAAATAATTTTTTCACTTTAACCTCAAATATTTTACAACTTGTGATATTTTGCCCTGCTTTTCTTATCATATTGTTTATTCATAATGGATAAAGAAGATCAATCTCCTCTGCCTCTTGCTAAGGATAACATGGAATCTGATGGTGCATGCACAGTTCCTAATGTTGCACCTGTTGCTCCTGACATGATTAATTTGACAGAACTACTACTTGCTTTTGATCATAATGACAGGATTGCACTTTTCTTCAGCTTTTGCGATGCACGCTTTGTCTTCGTTTAATTCTATGAATGAATATTCAAAAGAATTTAGTTTATGCAATTATTATTAAAAAGAATTTAGCTTCGCAATTATAGTACCACAGAACGTGAATTACTTGCTATTTTAGCTTCAATAGAACATTTCAGACCTTATATTGAAGGAATGAAGTTTACTGTAATAACTGATCATGCTAGTTTAAAATGGCTTTTAGGTCTTAGCAATCCTAGTGGACGCTTAGCACGTTGGGCTGCTAGAATTTCTCAATTTACTTTTGATATAGTTCATAAAAAAGGATCTTTACATTTAGTTCCAGATGCTTTATCTCGTATTGAAGTAGCCGCTATAGAAATCTCTCAAAATAATTTAGTTTTGCCAGATGATGATATTTATGATCCATGGTATAAAAAAGTATTTATTAATTGTCAAAAGTCTCCTTGCAGATATAAGAACTTTAGAGTAGAAAATAAAACCTTATATAAATTTTGTAAAAGTAAGTTTGATCCTAATAGTAATCTTAATTGGAAAATAGTTATTCCTAAAGAACATATTTTAGATACAATTCGTTCTAATCATGATGACATTAATTCTGGTCATCTTGGTATCCATAAAACTTTAAATAAATTAAAACAACACTATTTTTGGAAAGGGATGTTTAATGATGTTCAAAAATATATTCTAGCTTGTGATACTTGTAAAGCTTATAAACATACTACACAACCTCCTTTTGGTATTATGGTTAACCCTAAAAAAGTTGATCGACCTATGTTAATGCTTTCAGTGGATATTATAGGTATATTACCTAAAGCTTATTCTGGACATAAATATATTCTCTCTGTTGTTGATGTGTTTACTAAATACTGCTGGATTTTTCCTATGATAAATGCTACTACTAGAGTAATAAATAAACTTTTTGAAAAATAAATATTTCTTCAATTTGGTTGTCCTAAAATAATTGTTTGTGATAATGGTACACAATTTACTTCTAAACATTTCGTAGAATTTTTGAAAAGTTATAATATCACAAAAATATTTTATAATACTTTATACACGCCTCAAAACAATACAGTTGAGAGATATAATAAAACTGTTGAAACTTGCATTGCTTGTTTTGTTAAAGATGATCATAGAACTTGGTCTAAATATTTACCTCATGTTCAACTAGCTTTGAATAATAGTGTGAATCTAGCCACAGATTTTACACCTAATTTTTTGACGTTTGGAAGGGAACTTATTTTTGATGCTTCTTTACATCGTTTAAGTGACTCTATAGATAATTTAGATGAACTGGAAGTTTCCCATAGAACTCACTATGCTGATTCTCTTAATTCACTTAGTGAAATTTTTGTTAAAGTTCAAACTCATTTATTAAAAGCTTATCAGCGTAATGCTCGCTATTATAATAAAGGTCGCAAAGTCATTTCTTTTGATGTGGGTGATGTCGTGTGGAGAAGGAGTTTCGTTCAATCTCATGCACCTACTTATTTTTCAGCAAAACTTGCTCCTAAGTTTATTAAATGTAAAATAATTGAAAAGATCTCTGATAATGTTTATAATCTGAAAGACCTTAATAAGGGTACCGCTGGACGTTATCATGTTAAAGATATAATTAAATTTTAATTTGGTTTCCAAGTGTAAGTCTTGATTTTGATAATTTTGTTTGAAGGTCGCTTATGATAGTGTGATGTATGATGGGATGGATGATAGGTTATCAGCGATTTGAATGAGAGTATGTTAGTTAACTTCTTATAAATTTATTGAATTTGATTTCTTAACTTTCTAAAATACAACTTAGGACCTTTTAATAACTTTTCTACCCACACGAATACGTTTCTCATATCAAAGGATCTTATTCTTATTATTAATATTTTGTATATGTATCTTATTAATATTTTTATACATATCTTATTATTATTATTCTTTTATACAAGTCTTGTATGCGATTTTTATGTATACATTCTTGTATAAAATTTCTTAGTTGTTGCCCACTGCTTGTGAACACTTTGTTTTCACTTGTAGAGGTTAACCTACTTTTTTTACGGATCTCGGTATTTTTTTTCCCTTGATTTCGTTGTTTTTATGCTTCTGTGCTCGGAAGGTTGGTAGTGTTGTGCCGATCACAGGATGCATTTCTTGTTCTGCTATTGTGCTCGGGAAATTGGTGGTGTTGAGCCGATCACAATATGCATCTCTTGTTCTGCTATTGTGCTCGGGATATTGGTGGTGTTGAGCCGATCACAATATGCATCTCTTGTTCTGCTATTGTGCTCGGGATATTGGTGGTGTTGAGCCGATCACAATATGCATTTATTTTCGAAGGTGTTTGTGCTCGGAATATTGGTGGAGTTGTGCCGATCACAACATTCTTCTTTATATTTTTTGCATTTGTAGAGATGTGGAGATTTTAAACTGTGTCTCACAGTTATAATTTGTTCTTGCTAGTCAGTGGCGATGGTGCCTAACTGCACTCATAAAGAGATTTTTGGATTATTCTCGTTAGACAGCGGCAATTGCGCCTAACTGTACTCAAATTAATATTTTTATCGTGTTATATACTTGTTAGTCGGTGGCTATGGTGCCTAACCGAACTCAAATTGGTATTTTTTTTTTGTTGTTTCTAGAGTTATACTGTATGTTAGTCGGTGGCTATTGTGCCTAACCGTACTCAATTCAGTATACTCTTGTTGTGCTCTTATACAATATTGTTCAGCGACTATTTCGCTTGACTTATTTGTTTTTAAATGCATGTTGTTTTAAGAAATAGTCATAGAAACTATTTTTTTGTTTAATTGTTATTAGACTTAGCGGATATCTTCCTTGCGGTCTTATAATCCTATCCTTTTATAGGGTATTTTTTTTGTTTTGTTGTTTTTGGAATTTATATTTCCTATTTTTTTTGTAATCTTTTTTTCTTTTGCCTTGTTTATTTTTTAGCATAAAAGAAATTGCTTTCTTTTATTCATTTAATTAGCTACCTACCGGCAGATTAAAAGTCTGACTCTCCGAAGTGTTCTATCTGGCAAGTTTGGTTTATTTAAAACATTATCAGCCTTACTAATAAACTTTTACGCACGACGTATATCGGGGTTATAACATCAACGTTACCAATAAACGATATTTGACGTTTCAGTTGTATACATCTGGTGTAATAGATGTCATTATTCAAAGAGAATTTGTACAACCGTTATTCAGCCCTCGGACCTTGTATAGCGAATGTATAACCTATATTAACTAGTTGCTTTTGTAGTATTGAGTTTGAAAACTATGGATTATTTACAATATTTCGATATTTTAGATGAAATTGACAATCATAAAAGAAAATGTTATAAACATCGTTATGATCCTTGCTGCTTGCAAGAAAATGAGTTTCGATTTAATTAAAGGTTCAGCAAATTATATGCAAGAAACATTGTTGAATTAGTCAAATGTCATTAGTTTCAGCCATTTAATATTATAGAAAAAAAATATCTTCATAATTTTTATCATTTCAGTCGTGCTGAATTCGCTTTGTTAAGTTTTGACGTTCAAGTTTGACTATGGGTGCATTCCGAGTTACGCTGTAATCGAATTGAGCGTGCTAACAACCGTACCGTATTATCGCGGGCATGATAACGTTGTGTCTTGAATCGTCATAGATGACGTCATGAAATACGCCATCTTGCGATAACGCCGACCAAGCCTTTTACTAATATCACCGTGAGCGCTGTCAAAAATGACAGTTGTGCTGTTTTGTTTTGACTCGCATCTTATCTTTGAACTAACGTGGCATTTTCGAAATTGTGTTTCTGGCTACCCTTCGCCACCTAACCAAAGAAGAAGAAGAAATGTGTGGTATATACACAATGAAATATGATATGCAAGTTTTGACGTTGGGCGAGTACCGTGAGCGCGTTCACGAGCGTTCCGAATTGTTGACAGCCCTCAGCTGTCATAATCGTGATATCTTAATCGGAACGCCAATTATCGGTGTCAGCGCTGTGAGCGATTATTCGGAAAATAATAAATAATTCGGAAAGCGCCCTATAACAGCTTTTACTGTTGCGTTCTTAACCTAATGCATGCATCACTAGTGACAATAATCTATTTTTTTAATTCGTAAAAGAACGCAAAATCAATAGTTTTGGAAATAAAATGGACGTAATTCTTTAAATTTAGATTTTTTAAACTTATAAGTTTATAGTTATGAATGTTTTTCCAAATGAAAAAATGTCAATGATATTACGCAGTACCAGTTTCAGAACGCACCTTCTAATGTTGCCAGTGGTTTCTGTCATAACCAGTGGGTAACTATGCATTGTTTAAACACTGATTATTAGTAAGAGTAGTGTGTAACGCCTATTCACAGCTTATACATTGTATAACAATACAATAGTTAAACAGATGTTTAACTTATTTTTATTAGTAAGGCTGATTGTGTGCATCTCCAAGGCGCCCGAAATTATTTTATTGTTTAATTTGTATTTTTTTTTATAGGAGAACACACCAACTTTACACATTTTTATTAAATTGGGCAAGCTCCCAACACATGTGACACTCATGTACAACCCATCCATTACAATATATAATATCATATAGAAAATAATTTAATTTAATGTTTTATGTTGCGTAATGTAAATTATTTGAGGAGCTCGTGGCTAAGTAGTAACTACCGCACGGGTCGATCCGTCAGGCTAAGCTACGCTTGCCGGGGTTGGTCTGTGGATGGGTGACCATCTTTACATACCGAGACTCCTCCGTGCCTCGGAAAGCACGTTAAGCCGTTGGTCCCGGTTGTCATTCGTGGATCTTTGACAGTCGTTACGGGTCGTCAGAAGCCCGAAAGTCTGACAACCAGTCTTACCAAGGGGTATCGTATTACCCAGTTACTGGGTTGTGGAGGTCAGATAGGCAGTCGCTCCATGTAAAATACTGGTATTCAGCTGCATCCGGTTAGACTGGAAGCCGACCCCAATATAGTTGGGAAAAGGCTAGGCAGATTGATTGAATGTAAATTATTTTGCCTAAGTACTTTTGTAAAGAATCAAGATTTTCAGACAGCTGTGCAGCTGGGGAGTTTGTTGCGCTACTTCTTCTTCTCAGCTAAAGCACTAGGAAGTGGTGAAGGGCGGGCGTTTTTGGGGGACTGTCTTATGTCATTTTGACGTTCGAAAAGTGCTGATTTCTCAGCCTAGTTTGAATAAATGACTTGATTTTTTTTATATTACCTACCTGTACCATACCGTTACCGTTTTTACGTTTAATAGAAGTGAAATTGGGCGTATCAAACCTGCAAGGTAAAACCGCGATTTTGAAAGAACTTCACTTATTTTATAAAAGTACCATTTATTTCTCTATGCATCTCAAAATCTAACCCCAAAAATTATTCCTTTAGCGAATAGGTCGTTTCGACCAGCATTCCGGCGAGCACTTAACAGCCGAAGAAACTCCGGCCGAGTACCTGCAGAGGTTGTTCGGGCTCCAGTACGAGAAAGCGCGCAAGGCTCTGGGCACCTTCGGGCTCGCCAGTCACGCGCATACCATTAAGATGATGGACCTCAGTGGAGGGCAGAAGGCCAGGGTCGCGTTAGCGGAACTGACCCTTATGGCGCCCGATGTCGTTATATTGGTAAGATACTATTTATATTATAGATTTCATGACAAGTTTGTTTAGATTTTTTTTTTTAATAATTTACCTACCTATAACTTTTAAATAAATTTCGTAGATAACATTTACTCGATAAACTATACAAAACTCAATTATTCTCGTATCGTAGATCGAGTCGTGTTAGAAAGATAAGCCAGTCAGCAGGATGTTAGCGCTACTTACTGCCAACGGCACAGATAAAATAATGCCCACGGTTAAGGAACACCCAGTACCGTGTTAAACTTGTTTCTAATAAGCAAAATTCAATATCTATCTACCTATAATGTTTTTTTATATTGAACGCTGTTCTTACTATTGTAACTACAGGATGAGCCTACAAACAACTTGGATATCGAGAGTATAGACGCGTTGGCGGACGCGATCAATGACTACAAGGGAGGCGTGGTCATAGTGTCCCACGACGAGCGACTCATCAGGGAAACGGACTGCGCGCTTTACGTCATTGAGGACCAGACCATCAATGAGGTACACTATTATTATACCTACTTTTTCTTCCCATCATACATAAACATGTCGTGATGGCTCAACTGGTTAAGGCCTCGTCTCTTATGCACGAGTTTGTGTTCAAATACGGGCAAGTACCAATGTTACTTTATCAGTTCATATGTACTTTCTGAGTTTATCTGCGACATTACTGACATCGGTGAAGGAAAACATCGTAAGGAAACCTGGACTAAGTCTGAAATCACCAACCCGTCTTGAGCAAGCGTGGTGATCAATGCTCGTGCCTTCTCTGTATGAGAAGAGGCCTTAGCCCTGCAGTGTGACAGTAACAGGCTGGTATTATTATTATTTTATACATAGACATAAACGACTGGCAAGATGCTTCACCGAATCAGCGTAATGTTCCTCTTAAAGCCCCGTTTACATGGCAAAGACAAGTTTAAAATAATGTGCTACTGGAAACACAAATTACACAAAGTAAACCAGAGAGGTATGCGATTCGGTCATCTTCGTATTTCTGTATTAGTACGAATGTCAAGCCACAGAGTAATACCCCACAGAGGCAAAGCTTCTTACTAAGAAGCTTTCTGTGCAAAGCGCTTTCCAATATTGCATCTGTCATTGCGCGTTTGTATAAAGTTTTCTCTCCGTCGGGTTACCTACTCCGGTCATAGATCGTCATTTCTCACTCAAAAGTTCTGTGTTTTAGAATTGCATAGAGTTGATAATCTATAATTTTGTAATCATGGTAATAAAATTGGGCAACTACTTCCATCGTTGTAACAGCTCTATATTAGATCTTATCATAGCGCGTTTGTATTTCCGAAGATAGAGGTTGATACCCGAAGCTTTTCTTGGGAAATCTGTACTGTAGTATACAATGTTGCCAGCAACAATGTTTCCGTAACCCAAAACCATGATGCTGGAATAATCTTGTGCACTTTTTGCTTACCATGAATATGAGACTTTGAAAAGAACAGTGCGCAGTAGTATTAAATGCATAAATCATAAAAAAAAAAACAAAAAAAAAAAATCTGTTTACTCTATATCCTCCTTTCTTCGCAGGTTGACGGCGACTTCGACGACTACCGTAGGGAGTTACTGGACAGTCTCGGAGAGGTCATCAACTCTCCGTCAATTATCGCGAACGCAGCAGTTCAACAGTAAACAGCTGAACACACAACTCGTTGTAGGATTTGTTGAAATTATATTACTTGTACTTATTATTTTTACTTCCAATATATTCCAAAAAAGTTAATCAATGTTTTCGTAAAGGATTGTATTTATTAGGGTTGTACATTGTTCTAAAGACACGGTTGATAAATTCTTTGTAAAGTGTTATAGGGTTGTGACTAAACACATTGTTTTGTAAATAGGACGTCTAAGTAACTTTCTTGTCTATCTGGCTGCGTTATGAAGGCAGTACGACAAGATGTTAGGTGATGAGGTGACGCTTCACCGGTCCCGAATTTTATTCCCTAATTTTTCTTAAGGGTCGGCCGACCCTTAGGCGACCCTCTCGCGCAGCTGCATATGCGCATAAGCAGCCCCAAAACTTCAAGAAAGTAATGATCTCCAATAAAATATACAATATGCTTGGCGACGTATTACGCAAAGTTCCTTATATGATTAACTGTAATTCTTGCATCATTTTAGATCATTATTCATGTAAATCTCAAATCCACAAGTGCCATTAGTAATTTTGACAAATAGTACAGCTCTATTATTGTTTGAATATTTTAAAATTTACTTAATAACCTAATTCATTACTGTTACGTGATTATTTTCTTGTCACACAAGTGCCTAGTTCTTAGCACTTATCAATACTGCCGATATAGCAAGCATTAATTTTAAATCAATATGTCTTGTAACACTATAAAGCTATAAAGTATTATAATTATTTACATCGCGTTTATCTGTCGAGCAAATAAATAAACTAATACTATGTACCTACTCATTGATCCATGTCATACAGTGTAGGAAGAAATTGCAAACCTAGTTTCATGATGAATGTCTTCCAATGTTTTAAGCTTTTTTCATGATATCACATATCTTTATGATTCCATTTTGATTTACTTAATGTTCAGTTAACCCTGATTTACACGATGTAAATTTCTTGCATGTGGCATACAATACAATTGAAGCAACGGTTGAACGGTGCAACATTTATTGTTGCCTCAACTTTATATCACACGCTATTAAATCGCACCGTGTAAATCGGGCTTTGTGTATATGGCTATGTTCTCCTTGACGTTACGTTTGTCGAATACTTAATTATAGAAAATATAGGAATCGTCATGGATCTAGTTCAATTATACCAATTGATTTAGAACAAATTAAATAAAATTACAGTGTAATCGCATATTTTAAAATTCTGTATACCTACTTTTTGTTTGTCTTTGTCGATTATCTAATTAGCCATTTAATTTATTTAAAATTAAATTAAATGTAACATATTTAAAATATTTATATACATAAATAAATTTTGTTACAAAATTAATTAAACCTTTTATTTTTATATTTTTTATTCAGTGATCGAATTAGGTGTAGAGCTATTTCGGGTCAAAGAATTCAAACGTTTATGTTAATATGAACATGCCTCCGGATTCCGGGATTTTCAATTTATCGAGAACTCAATTTAAAAAAAACGGGTTGGCTTGATAGATATTCAATCAAAATTCTTATCCACCCACCATAGGTTTACAAATCTATGAACCGGATGAACCTACTTTTATCCAAGTCCAGATATTACTGTGACAATTATACAAACGCAAGTACCTTAATTAAAAATACACCCAGGCTCGACCTTAACCCTTTGACCGCCACAGTCGTGTATAGACGACAAAACAAAATGTGCCCAGCACGCCACGGTCGCGACTGCGTGACAGAATTTTATACGTAAATAAGTGTCATAAAACAGCATTATTTTGTTTATTTCCCCTTGTGCCGCCACAACATTACTATTTAAAAATGTATTTATTGTTTTTCGAAGTATTCTCCGCGAAATTTGACACATTTTTCCATACGATGGAACCAATCATTGAAGCAATCATTCCATTCGGAAGTTGGGGTCTCCAAAATGGCCGTTTTGTAGGCGTCCACAGCTTCTTCAGGTGATGAAAATCTCCGTCCACGCAATTTATTCTTTATTTTAGGGAAAGTATAGAAATCATTAGGGCTTAGGTCGGGGCTGTACGGCGGATGGTCTAATAATTCTATGTTTTCTTGCTCTAAAAACTCTTGTTCTGTGCGCGGTGTGAGAACTCGCATTGTCGTGATGGAAGATGATGCGGCGGTTGCAGTTCTCTTTACGGAGTTCAGAAACGACCTGTGGCAAACAAATGCTAGCATACCATTCTGCATTAACCGTTCTTTGTCCCTCAAGAGAAATAGTCGTAACATGGCCGGTTTTGGAGACAAACGTGGCCACCATTTTTTTTGCAACACTCCGTGAACGAACAATTTTTGTTGGCTTTAACTCATTTTCGAACACCCTAACTCGTGACTGGTTTTTTGTTTCGGGTTCGTACGCGTATATCCAGGATTCGTCACCTGATACGATGTTGTATACAGCATTTGAGGATCCTGCGTGGAATCTTTCGAGAGTTCTGACGCACCAAGTAACGCGAGCCGCTTTTTGCTCTTCACAGAGCGAATGCGGTATCCATCGGGAAAAAATCTTTTTTACACCTAATTGTTCATGCAAGATTATTTGTATTTGACTCATGCCAATGTCTAAAGTTGCCTGAATTTCGCGGTATGTCACATGTCGATCTTCCTTAATCAGCTTACGCACAGCATCAACGTTTTCTTGGGTGACTGCAGTTTTTGGACGACCTTGACGGGGATCATCACTGAGCTTGACACGTCCACGTTGAAATTCAGCAAACCAGCGATAAATTGTGGTTTTGGATGGGGCTTCATCACCAAATGCAGAAATCATCCGGTCATCACACTGTTTTTGTGTTAAACCACTTCGAAAGTCATAATAAATCATCGCTCTTGAATTTTCTCGAGTCAATTCCATTTTCTCAACGACTAAACAAGTTTGACAAAACCTTGTGACAAGACCGAGAATCTTTATTAAAATAAATAAATGGTATTCGATTTTTAAAACCAAGGAGTTTTCAATTAAAAAGATTTTAATATGACAGGAACAGTGGAAATATTCCATTCCCGATACTTTTAGTGCAGCCCTCGTATGAAACAGAATATCAGTGAAACGAAACTAACGAAAAATACGAAACAAAATACTTATTATTATTTCGATATTATTAATAAATATCGGTTGCGCACCTCGAGTGCAGAGGCGAGAAAATTTAAAAAAGCTGTGCCAGCTACGCCACTGTCATCCTATGGTGACATGAAAGTACGTCAAGATTGAACATAGTGCTGTGATGGTATTGACTTGGTTTTATCGATTGTTGTTTTGAATTGTGGATTCAACGCCAAAACTGTGACACATTTATCATGGTTAAAAAATAAATAGTTAGTGCAATATAATTTCGAACTCACTACTATTTTGTAGGTATTAATGGATGAATTCATATATCTTGGCGCCGAGGGCACGCTTTTTCTTTTTTGACGTGGCGGTCAAAAGGTTAATAATATTATTTTTAAATCCCAGTGAATGCCGGGATCTCAGACATGTCCATACTAAAAAAACACGTTGCATGTCACAAGTAGGTACGTAAATAAAATAACTGTGATTATGGCCTAGACTTTTGAGTTCGACACTGGTCGAATAAATCCGGAAAACACGTCGCTCATTTACACGACCAGTTTCTCGGCTCTAAAAGGCGAGTATAGAAAGGAGATAAAAAGTTACTCGCGTCAACAGTACTTACGTACAAAGGCCGCCCATGGGCCGCCCGTATTTTTCTGAATATTCACGATAAATGATCGAAAATGGATTCAAATGAATCCAAATAGAGCCAATAACATCGGTTACATGGCAAAACATGTAAAGCAAGGTCACAAACGCTGCCGATGGGACCGATGCCTGCCGGGGTTGTGGGAAAGTCCGAAAGGGATACCGTGGCCCCCTAGCATTGCACATGCAACAGAAGGAACATAGGTGGGTTTTAGTCAGTAAGAGTCTGACACGCCCTCCCGCTCCACCCAGAGCGGGAGAAGTCATTTGATGATTTCCCACAAAAAAAAAGAAATGTGATTATTAGGTACGAGTTGCCAATTTGCGACAGTTCGAGAAACTACAGCGTGACTATAGATTTAAAAAAACGGGTTTTTTGTTGTTTTATCATGTTTAGGTTTGAGGAGTTTCGCTGCCTAATTTATTTTGACACTGTATGCTCAATGAAGTGGAATGAAATTGAAAATATTGGACTCGAGAGTAGGTATTGTTTCTTGTTAATGGGTCATGGGTAAAATGGAACCCTTATAATTTCGTCAAGTTCGTCTGTCCATCCGTGCGGATGACACAGCCATTTTACTTGCACTATATCGATGAAAATTAGAAAAAGGTATATTCTGTGCACTGCTGAACAAATAGGGTAGGCACTCCCCATACCTACATGTAATTGCTCAAGCCCCCCAAGCAAAATGAAGAAGATGAGGAGGAAAACATTTGGCGTTGACGAATCGCTAATCAAACTCATCCAGATAAACGACGTGTCCGTGTCTGGAGAATACCTGGAGACTGAAAGACAATGAACTGCCACTGGAACCGTTCAGTAAGGCGGGAGATCGGCGTCCTTTTGGGGTGGAATTATGATTGGAGCTAGAACGCGTTTGATCCCGCATAGAGGCTCTATGACGGCAGATAGGTACAAAACAGTCGCTATTGATGGAATTGTCAGCCTTTCCGAGTAAACCATGGGCACCAATTCGTACTGGTCGATGATAATGCGCCCGCACATCGAGCTCAACAAGTCAATGCTGCTCTCCGAGAATACCACATCACAAGGTTAGACTGACCTGCTGGCTCGCTTGACTTAAACCCAAGCGTGGGATACTCTTAAGCGAGCTTTTTGGAACCGTCAGTCACCTCCCCAGACAGTGCCAGAGATCAGGGAAGACGCTATTCAAGAATGGGACATGTTACCGCAAGAAATGCTGGATAACTTGGTCCTCAGCATGCCCAGGAGTATCTCCGCATGTGTGTGGGCCAGGGGAGAAGTTATATTTAATAAATAAATTACATCAAATTTCTGTTACATTTTGATACAATTACTCAATTTTTATTACCTGTTCAAAAATTAAAAAACCGTTATTTTTTCATTTCAAACAGTGTATTTCTATTTAAGAAAAGATCAGGTAACGTAAACACTTTGTTTTGACAAAGTTAAATTTTAAAAATATATCATTTTTTGCTAGTGATCACAATCTTTTTTTGATGTGTGTTTAATGTAAGTATATTCCCATATTGTATGTTTATATTTCAATTAGTGAATCGATTTTTTATTTAATTTTATGCATTTTGTTTTCTCTTCTTCTTTTACACACGTTGTCTACTGCTCTTTAACTACTTCCCTATCGCAGGTATGCTGCAAGGGATTTCTTTAGAAATACGTATATATAAGTATCAGCTTTATACTATTTTTCTGTTCTTTTCTTCTTGTCTATTTATATGTATGTACATAAACTTTTAAATAATAAATTATATAAATAAACTTTTTGCAAGCATTAGGTACACACTGCCTAAGGTCAAGGCACAATTGTTATTCTTAATTTATTAAGTATTATGTTTTAAATTTCTACTTTTGTTTACGTGACGAATTTCCACTCATTCTGCCACTCAAGCTGCCTCCACCGCCAGCCTACCGCCCGCGCGTCGCCGCGGACGCGCCTACGTGATACCTATTGCAAGTGTAATTGTTTAGTTTACTTCGTTAACACCTGCAAACTCAAACTCAAAGCATTTATTTCAATTAAACCCTTTACAGGCACTTTTGAATTGTCAAAGAGTCTGTTAGTCAGAAAGTTGAAGCTAGTTGCCCATTCCAAAACGTAGATCTCTATGGAGAAGCAAGAAACTCCAAGGACACTCTTTTAAATATAGAAATTACAAAATCCTGGGTACATTACTCTTGTTGATTCTATATGTGAGAACAATGTAAAAATAATATATATAAATCAAAAACGATTAAAAATAGGTAAGCCCTGGCAGATAAGAGATGACCAGTCTCAACTGACGGCGCCCGTTCACGAACATGACGCGTGGATCAGCACCATCCAGCTCAACCATTTTGTAGGGAACCGAATGATCCAACACACTCGCCACCATCAGCGAGACATTTTAGTGAGCATGACATACTCTCAACTACCCTGCTCTTTCAAGTCAAAATCAACATAACGACTCCATGGTACTCACATTTACAAACTATTAAAATAAAAATGCGTCTAAGTTATACAAAACTATAGTTTGCAAGAATTTTACCACCAAAAGAAAGAAAATCAATATTATCTATTGGAGTATTCAATACTTAAAACTTAGTTGAATAAAAAAAACAAAATAAACAATAAGTTCGTAGTCAGAAAAAATAAAAAAGGGGAAGCAACTCTACCAATTTTTTCATTTTTAACTAGTGAGCCCAAGTGGCTGTGGAGCAGGACCAGCATTTAGCCAAGCATTTTTATCTACGATATAATCATCCAACTTATAGTTTGCTTGTCTACATAGTGTGCGTTTAATGCAAGTTTTAAATTTCTTCTCATTTAGTTGAAGAATATCGAGTGGTATTTTATTATAACATTTTACACAGTACCCCATAAAAGAAGTGTGTACTTTAGACAATCTGAAACGTGGTTGATCTAATTTGTTCCTATTTCTTGTGTTAAAATTATGCCTGTCACTTATCTTACTTTGGCAGATAGTGCAATCCACGACGTGCCCCACTCCGCGATTACTGTAAGCTGTACTTTAGTACGGAGCGGAGCGGGGTCAAGCCCTTTATGCCCCTGGCTGGGTCGCGCAAACATGAACGTTCATTTTGTTCGGCGAACCCGAACGCGTCATCCCGCCGAAAGAGCGCGCGTTCGGGTGTTCCGAACAAATTACATTTGTGACAAATGAACGCCACGATTGCTTATTAGGATGCGGCCTTACGTCGCGATTTGGCGTAAGCGTAAAATCGGGTGGCCGACACTTCGACAAAAACACCTTTGCATTTTGTTTATTGTTCTATTGTACATGAAGTTTAAATAAGTAAATACGTCGAAGCTTACATTTAGCCGCCAAGGTTCAGCGATATAATTTCGGCAGGATGTATATCAGAACGTTCGGCCAGTCGAGATAGGAAGCTGGCTGCTACTCCAGTTTTTAGTGACGATTATGTGACGCATAAAGATGCCAGCCAAAGAATTTGTGACAGAACAGTTCAAAAGTTAGAAGCATTTATTTATGGCCGAACGACCTGATATCAGAACTTTCGGCCAACCTGAATCTCCATAACTGAGGACCTTAGAGAAACTGTTACTGAATAAAGATTTAGTGACGATTTGGTGACAAACAACCAATGCTTTACTTTTACTCGTATTGCCACCGATTAAAAGTATAATGAATTTTGGTTCCTGGAACATCAGAACGTTCGGCCAACGTAATCTCCATAACTGAGGACCTGAGAGGAACCGTTAATGAATAAAGATTTAGTGACGAGACTGAAACGATTTTTTATTGCTTAATTTTTTTTTGTGACGACCCCTATAAATAGTAAAATGAAAATTTTACATTTAACCTCAAAACATTGGGATTATCGTTTGCTCCACAAGGAAGAAGCCCAGAGAAACCGTTAATCAATAAAGATTTAGTGACGACACTGAAACGAACTTTTATTATTTATTTTTATTTTGTGACGGCCCCTAAGGTTTTCAGTGCAATAGTGTCAGTATTTTTGTTAATTCAAAATTAATCTATAAAAATGCACTATAGCGGATGGCGACTGAAATAGGGTGACCATGTATTCCAACGAAACAAGTATTTATCGAGTAGGTGCCTATTTATCTACTGAATGAAGCCAAACACGTCGAAATAGTTGAAATAAGGTGACGATGTAGGTATTGCAACAAAATAAATAGATACGCGGACGGAGGAATATGAGAAGAAGTGCAGTTATCTAATATTTTATATAATATGCATTAGAATTAAATTGTTATAAAAAATCATTACACACACCACCATGCGTTATGGTGTGGCCTCTTTGCTTTACTTTTAATTATTTTTCTGTGTCTGTCACTGTCACATGAATAAAAATAATTGAAAGTATCGATCGAATTTCGACCGACCAATAGGCCACCACTAGTTTTACTTCATTCAGTTCATTTGGTGTAGTTATTGTATAATCTTACTGTGATTTATCTATAGAACTGTTATTTAATTTTAAAATGTGTAATGTAGTTTATCAAACTAATAATAATACTGTCGGGCCACAAGTTTCAAGTCTAATCACCTAGCAGTAAACACAAGAAGCTGTCAAATCGATATATCTTCTCTCGTGGTGAACCAATTTAACTGTAATTCTAAAAAGTACAAATTATTATGTACCTAACTACCTACCGCTTTTTTGGATCATTGATTACAAATAAAGCATTTTTTTATTTGTGTAAGTACCTATTTATTGAAGTATTCTTGTACTTAGTAAAAATTTCCCGATTCCCAATGTCAGTCACCTTTCCAATTTCGTTTGCTTGTAGCCAAAATAGACTCGATTAATATAACTAAAACTTCACAAGTGCAGTTTACTGGTATGCAGGCATCAGCGCAACGTTGCTTGCACCTATATAATTTAATATTACGACGTGTTTTGCTTCATTGTTTAGGTAATTAAGTACTCGATAAATACTTGTTTCGTTGGAATACATGGTCACCCTATTTTAGTCACCATCCGCCATAGCGTATTTTTAAAGATTAATTTTGAATTCACAAAAATACTGATACTATTGCACTGAAAACCTATAACACATCAGGGGTTTTACGAGTCTTCTAGGCTTCTTCGTTGTGGAGGAATCGATAATCCCAATGATTTGAGGTTATATGTTAAATTTTCAATTTCCTATTTATTAGGGGCCGTCACAAAATAAAAATAAATAATAAAAGTTCGTTTCAGTGTCGTCACTAAATCTTTATTCATTAACGGTTTCTCTGGGCTTCTTCCTTGTGGAGGAATCGATAATCCCAATGTTTTGAGGTTATATGTTAAAATTTCATTTTACTATTATTATTCACAAAAAGAAATTAAGCAATAAAAAATCGTTTCAGTCTCGTCACTAAATCTTTATTCATTAACGGTTTCTCTCAGGTCCTCAGTTATGGAGATTACGTTGGCCAAACGTCCTGATGTTCCAGGAACCAAAATTCATTTTACTTTTAAACGGTGGCAATACGAGTAAAAGTAAAGCATTGGTTGTTTGTCACCAAATAGTCACTAAATCTTTATTCAGTAACAGTTTCTCTAAGGTCCTCAGTTATGGAGATTCAGGTTGGCCGAAAGTTCTGATATCAGGTCGTTCGGCCATAAATAAATGCTTCTAACTTTCGAACTGTTCTGTCACAAATTCTTTGGCTGGCATCTTTATGAGTCACATAATCGTCACTAAAAACTGGAGTACCAGCCAGTTCCCTATCTCGACTGGCCGAACGTTCTGATATACATTCGGCAGGCCGTATGTCGCTACATTAGGATTGATTCGGTCGCAGTTGGAATACGCCGTCCAAATTTGGGATCCTCTATACAATAAGTACAAAGATAGGCTGGAAATTGTGCAAAAAAAGTATTTACGTAAGTACTATGAATTTTTTAAAATATTGTCGTCCTAAAGTCTCCTATGAACAATTACTGAAACATTGTAATGTTCTTAGTTTGGAGTCTAGACGACTTCTTCTGGGTGTAATGATGCTGCATGGTATATGCACTAATAGATTCGACTGCATTCCTTTGTCAAATAGCCTACTAGATCTGTCATGCTTCGTGGGGCACGCGAGCCTCGACTATTCCACACAAATTCATGCAGCACTAATGCTGGGGTGCGCGTGCTTCTTCGTCGCCTCGTTGATGCGTACAAAGCTCACTTTATGGAGCTTGACATATTTACTCTTTCCAAAGATCGTTTCAAAGCAAGAGCAATAGAGTTACTAAATTCATACGTATATATTTTTTTCCTTTCTTCTTACTAGTCTTTTACGATGCACACTGTTTGTCTGTTTTCTTTTAACTGTTTTTTTTTGTGAATTCGTGGACAATGTTGTGGGTTACATGTGTGTACTTAACATAAAATGTGGCTTCCCTGGTAGCTCATTAACGGCAAATTGTGTAAGAGTCTATTAACTGCTCCCAAATTACCATGTTTATATTTATATATCTTTTTTACATTTTTATTTTTACATGCTTCTTTGACATAATCACGCTATTATTTGACATTATATACCTACAATTTAACTTCAAATCTTTATTAGTGGCTTTTGTGAACATGATAATTATTCAGAATTGTAATAGCAATCACGTCATTTCGTTATAATACGTTTTTATTTTTAATAATTTATTCATCTTTTTATAGATTATTTTCTATTTTGTGAATGTGAGAACGCTGTAGGCTTAGTGGACTGTATATTTGCTGACCATAAGTACTTGTTGAAAGACCTACACTGTCCTCCCATACCTAATAACACTGTTATTTGAAAATATTGTAAAAACCAATTATTTTTAAAAGAGTAAACGTGGAGTTTCTTGCCGGCTCTTCTCCATAGGAAACGACCAATTGGAACCGTGCACCTAGCTTCTGACGTTTCATAAACTAGTGCCCATGTAGGTATATGTGAAATAAAATATTTTGAATTTGAATTTGAAAAAATAAATATGGAATAGATTGTATACTTATACATTTCTAAATATTGTGCTAATTTAAGAGTCACTAGTTAAGCTTGGCATGTAACTGATGTAGTCCCTAACAAATAAAATAAAATAAAAAAATAAAATTATGGTAGGCCTCTACTCTACGAGCTGCGTAACTATCTGCTACGACAGCGTAGCCAGCTACGCAGAGATAAGAACATCCGCTACGTCGTAGCACTCGTAGCAAAAGTGCAAAATATAAAGAAAATGTTTGTGCAATGTTTTTTTGGTAGATATTAAAACTAATTCGTTTGATACTGGTAGAATAGAAAAATTTTTGGAGTTGTGGAATATGGTGATTTGGTGATCACCGATAATACCGAAATAAATACATTTTTAAAAATACCGCAAAAAATAGTTAAGTAAAGTTTGGCACCAGTTTTACCACAAATTTACAAAATAGCATCATCTTGGAAATAAAAAAATACCGTTTGTTTCCACTTTCTTATGAATAAAGTCAGTACGAACACGTCTCCGCGTTGAGTCAGACGATTTCTCATGTACTAGGTACTTACTCCAAACATCCATTGAACGGTTTTGTAGTATAAATAAATAATAAATACTGTACGCGGTCCATGGAGGTATTTTGTTATCAAGCATCTTGAAATAATGGGTTGGGTTATACTAAATTCATAGTCTAATTGGTGAGAGCACCTTCGAAGCGCGATCGGTATGTTTTGCGCGAGCAATGTGTTAAGTACCTATTAGTTAAAATGTTTTGCGCGCTTACGCAGCTATTTTATGCAATTTTATTATTGTTTAAAAACAAAAGAAAAAACTGTTATGCTTTTATCTATTTTGTTTGTAGACTTAACACGTTCAGCCGGGAGCCATCCTGGAGGGTTCACGTAGTCGCATATGGGATGACGGGAACCCTCGCGGAGGCCACATTTTAAATGTAGGTTTTTCTTAGCGAATACAGCATTATAAACCGTGAAAATAAAATCTGATGTATATTTTAATAGGATTTATTAGTGTGTGCGCAGGTTTTAAAATCCAAGCATTTTTTTTTCCACGGATATATAAATAATCCCAAAAAAATTAAAAGGTTGGAAACTACGTATAGCGACAAGACCCCCTGAAAAACACAATTTAACTATGTTTAACAGTGTTTTATAACACGGTTTTAAACCTATTCCCATAGACCGTCGGCGATGGTTAACTTTAGCGCAAACGTAATGCCGGTAACCCTCCCGGTTCACTTCCAGTATGTATGGCGGCATGGCGTATGAGTTCTATGAAAAGTGGGTGGAGTCGAAAGTGTTAGTTAAGAAATGACTTCCTATCTATGTTGGAGTGTCTCAAAGATCCTTGCCACATTTCCGGACTAATTTACATAATAGGTAACCTACTTATAGAGATGGTAAAATAAAAATAAGTGATATAAATTCCTACCCTAATTACTTTACTTAAAGGTATAAAAATCCTACCTAAAGGTTTACACTTTACACAAACAAGAATTGTACCTATTAATGAATACTTCTTTCTACCTAACAATCTCAGTTCAGATCCGAGCGTAAGTTTTTTCCTCAATTTTCCGGCAGCCTTTCGCCCCTCCATTACAAACTTCTCAGCTTCATTAGAGGATTTAAAACGCAAATTTCCTTTTCGATTGTAACTTTTTTCCACTCCTTGAAAGGAACCTTCTTTTAAAGTTGAAAGAAAATTAGTATCCTCCCCTTTGAGGGGCGAGCGCGTCTTTTAAGAGATTCATTTGGATACTCGACTTAATCTGCTAGAATAATAATGTTTCCGCTGCTGAATACTTGTCCAATTACGTGAAAATATTGTGCAGGATCTATTAACTCATTTCAGAATGAATATTTATCGATAAAAATCGGGTGACGAAAATCGGTGGGAATGTTAAGCGTATATACGCATTGACAACGCTTGGCTGATCAATCAAGTGATGTCTTATTTGGCTAATATAAAGCCGGTAGTATGGCGTGTCATAAAAGGTACCTACATTTAACACCTAAAACCAAAACAGCACATACCCTTATAGGTATCTTGGCTAAACCAAAACAATAGCTAAAAACAAACACCGCACGCAGATTTCCTCTCCACGCACGCTAAACACATTACTGCGAATTATCCACTAACAAGCTAACAATGAGAGGCTTATCATCACCGCAAGAGCCTATTACTGTCTGGAGAGCATTCCCGCCCCTTCTTACGACGTCACGAGCCCCTGTTACCTTGTCACACTAACCATCCCACGCATAAAACTAACAATACGAGGGGACGACACTGCCATCGCACTGCGACATGGTTGTAAAACTTTCTCAACAGAATAATTTCATACAATGTGTACACAATAGAAGCGATTATACTCTCCCCCGCGACATGATTTTATTTGTGCAGTTATTGCGTCGCCGAAAAGATATTTAAATTTCATTAGGTTTGTTTTACACTTAATTTGTGAGGGGAGTGTTGTATTGTATCGTAGGGGTGGAGCCCCGTTATTGCTACATTCGAATTGCCCTCTGTGTATTTCAACGGCGATTTGAATTTAAGTAGATACATGAATCAGATAGTCACCCTATTACAGTGTTATCTAACTATTGATCACTTTTAAACTAAAGATTAGTGCGTTAACAACTGGCATAGAAGTTTCGAATATCATGGATAATGGAAGTTTAATAAAATATGAATGTTTGATAGTTCATACGATCGTCGCGTTGTTTTAATTATAAACGTGAATAAAATGCTGAGCCAGCGACTCAAGTATTTATGGAGTGGGTAGGTACGGCTACTCACTACTGGTCTAAGTGGGGATATTTCGCAGACGCAGACTCCATTAGTGGTGTTCGCCGGACTGTCACAATCATTTTTCTTTCCCGCCACCGCTAATTCTCAGCCGCGGTTCGCTGGGCATGTACGCCAATCTATGTTTTTGGTCCTTTTGCCGTTTCCTCTAGTATAGTCTAGTCGGTAGGTGCATAGGATACTTGGAAAAAAAAAGCAACACAAATTTCTTTAAGTCTGGGGGAGTCTGTTTTTAAAAGTTACTGGAATCGCTATGAATGAAAAGTTATAATTCCCTTTTATGAAGGGTCAAAAGGGGTGAGAAAGCCCCTAGCCACCTAAGCTATCCTATTGTCGAGATAACTTTATGTGGATGAAGATTCCATTGCATTATTTCGTCGTCTCTTATAACAAAATGTCTGGACAACAAATAATAACAACGGTAAAAAAAACGGTAAATATAATAACGGTAGATACTAAATAATGTTTTAGGAAGAGCATGTTGAACACACAATCTACACTCCGAATTTGCATCAAAAGAGCCAAACCACACAAGTATCAAGATCACTTCGCCAGCGGTGGTTCTAGGGAGGCTGGTATCGACTTTTATTACTCCGGAGGGGTTGGTCATTAGCGGGATAAAGCGGCCGCCACCTGATAAAGTGCGTTTTGTTGCTCACTTGCTTATTTCTCTGTTCTATAAAGCTGAATGTATTTTTTAGGGTTGAACTTTTTACCCTTGAGTCAGGTCGGAAAGTTATTTATCAAGAGCGCTCTTGAACAAATTTTATGTAGAATTTTTGGTAAGTACAATCACGGCGCAGTTTATAGTTATTTTATGGATTTAAGTATGAATTGGTTTCAGAGTCCTCCTGCGTTAATCTAAGGTAGATATGTACCTACCTAGGTAAACACAGGTCAGTTAGGTCACTGATACCCACTTTTAGGAAGTGGCTGTAAGTGCCGAGTGGCGAGATGAAACACAATATTAAGTTATGTCTACGTATTTTAAAGTACAACTTTGCAAGACAACATTGCACCTACCCCAAATGCTCACGTAGATATTATCTTCTATCGGGAAAACTTGCTAGTTTAAAAACTTATCTAAAACTATCTACCACTAATGAAGTTCCACGGTTATACGTCAGGTTAGTGATATCATTCCGTACATGAATTTAGTTAGAAATGAACAATAGTGGCAGTAGCGATTATTAACACTTTACCCGTTCCTCCCCGCTCGTACTAAAATGATTGATGAGCCGGTGTTGCCAGCTCCTATGACTAATAGTGTAGTGCCATATGATGGCTGCTGTGAACTAGCACCGCTCATAAACAACGTTATTATTTCCATGGATAAGTGTCATAGGTTGCTCTAATTGTGAGAGTGATATTAATTGCTGTTATTAGGCTGTTATGTTTTCATTTAGAGATTGCTTTCTCTGAAGGAGTGTCTACATACGATCCGCGATGAGCTCAATTAAGAATATCTCTAAATCCTGCAGAATCTTCAGTCGGTACATAAAATGTACCTACCCTAAATATTTTCATAAACAGATTATTCAGATTTTTTCTCATTCTATCGAAATGTTAGGTTCGGGTATTTTTAGAACTTTAAATTGATATTTATTATATTTGAAATTAAAGTTCTCAACCTCTTAAAAAATCAGCCTTTATAAGAAACTTAAATGTGTTTTACGCACCTAACCAGGGTTCATATTTTTAACAATTTTGTTCCTTATCCTATTTATGGGGTAAATGAAATTTTTGAAGTGAGTGTTCCTTGTTCCTTATTATTTGTTGTTTGATCCTCTGGGTGTGGTATTAGGGTCCTTTTATTTGTTTCCATAGAGTGTCTAGTTGTTTTTGTACATCAGAGTATTACGTAGTCGACCTCACCCCTGTGTGCTGTGGGGCGCAAAATCCCGGGTCGGGGCAATAAACGCGATTAGACAAACATTTCCTGACGCGCGCCACTTTTTCTAAAACTTAGCGAATAAATCAGATCGGTGGTGCGTCGCAGTTTTCTCGTCGTCTTGCCAAATTTATGTACCGATCGGCCCTTTCGTATGGAGATGTGGCTCGCTATTTACATATAAATACCTCGATTATTTGAATTATTCAATCGAGAGGGGGCGGCGCTGACAAATCACTTCCTAAGAGATGGCACAAGTCGGTGGGCTCGAGATCAGCTTGACGCGTGTACGTCTCTCACACAGCGTCCCTATAAGTTTTTATGATGCCTTCTTAATATTCTTGGATTTAGTTAGTATGACTTAACTGTGTTGTTATATTATTCGATCTACTGACTTCTATGTCGCTATCGTTGGTAGGTAAATAACAAAAATGTTTTTCTTGATGTTTATGAAAAATACGATGTGTTTTCATCAAGAAAACTCCAGTATACCTATAGGTATCTCTGTAAATTGTCACGAGAAGAAAATCGTTTCGTATTCTTACATTCTACGTCTTAAAACTTTACGCAGTCTTGAGCAAAGCAAGTTTTGTTGGCTCTGAATGTGCTGTAGCTGCATGGTGCTGCTACAGCTTGGTTGAGCTGCTATTTTTTTAATATTTTGAATTTACATACCACTAAAGTAAACGTAGCATTACTGAGTATATTTCGTGATTTACACTAACAATACATCTCGATGCAGCTACAGTTATTTATCTTGCCTGCAAAGGGTAAAAATAAATAAAAACCGAATAGTTAACTAGTCGGTAGGTGGGTGTAGTTTTCCCGCAGTTTTATGTCCTCTCACGTGCCATTTAGCCGGGGAAATAGAAGTTTTTGTATGGAAATCGGACGCACTAAACCTCCGGGGCTCGGGAGCGCTCCGCCTATTGTTGCTACGTAACAACCTCATAAAAGTTTATCATTCGCGTGTAAAACAAATTCCGCTGTTATTTTTTTTGCAAGTCCCAGTTTCGGATGTGGGATAAATAAAACGTGTACCTTCGCCCCTGTACATTATAGGTAATCAGATTTGTGATGAATGGGAACGCATGCACCGAATCTGTTGTGTGGAGCGCTGACTGCTAGAATAATATGAAGATGTCAAAACTAGGGCTATCTTATACAGATAGTGTGTGATAAACAACGTGTTTTTGTTTGCCATAAATGAATAACATTTTTTTGTAGGAACATCGCGCTTCTCCGCGGCTCCGTCGCGTTAACGAGCCATCAACAATATTCTTTTAAGTAACATAATACGTTTGAATCTCAAAAACACATACTTTACCCTTGTAAACGCGACGCCTGATAAGAATCAGCGTATCCTGCTAAAATCCTTCGTTATTGTATGCTCTTGTTACTGTATTTATATAGCTAATCGCGTTATTGTCTCGTAGGAACATTAGTTGGGTGCAGCGGTCGAGTGCAAAGCGCCAGCCGTTACATCTGATAAGACCATTTGATATGCTAATAGTGGTAGCAAATGTTCGCGTAATGAGCGTGCGACGGTTTAGCGCCTGCGATACACCCTTTGTGGTCGAGGAGGCTTTTGTGAAGGAATGACTTCTATGTAATTTTCTGCAGTTAGCGGAATGTTGGTGTGTGGCGTGATTAGTGCCTGGGTGTTACTCGTAAACAGCAGGTTTTGTAATTGTTTTGTTTTTTTGTTGGATCGCGATTTTTAAACAGGTTGGGAAAATATTAATAAAATCGCCAAATACCTCCAGAAAATTAGCGAAGGAAATAGGTAAGTTACATTAATTATTTCAGCTGAAAATCTAAGCCGGAATTGCACTTTGTATTTAGAGTCGTAAAAAACAGATCGTCATGTTACATATTTTATTTAATCCATTGAAAGCTTAAAAATAAACGCTCTTCACACATGCGTACAATGAGCCGTTAGTGCAGGACTAATGTTGGCGGATTAAGATGATATCGCGGGAATTTGACGCGCGTAACCGCTCGCTCTTCCATCGACTGATCATCAGTTACCATCTAATGCGGTGTAATGCGCTCTTTGTTCACGTTATGGTATTATTTGCAGCATTTACCACATGATTATTACTTACAGATATGTACCTATTGCTAAGTAGGTACTCTGACATGACATGTTTTCAGAGTGATACCCAATAAGTAGAGTCTACTAAACTAGTTTGTAAACGTAAAGAGAAGGAGGCTTCTAAAAGTTGGCCGTAAATAAATTATGAACTCTTACTACGAACAAATAGGTATTTGAGATCACTTCCGATCGCTTTGGCTACTGATCCCGATCAAATCTCTCCGGCTACTTTTCCACCCTCTCTGCAAAGTAAATCGCATTTACAACGTTTCAACCTCGCTAACATGTTAAAACAGAACTAATGGACATTCGCTCCAGTCTCAGGCCGCAGGAGACGAATAATACAAGTAAAATGGTCCCATCTCCACGCTTCATTAATTTTATTGCCCCGAGGCGCTCCCGGCTCAAGTCGGAACGCCGAGCGCCGCTGGCGAAAACACGCCATTATTCTATGTTGCCAGTGACTTAAATTAAATAAACACAAACCATTATGCGTATATCGAAATGCACTCACTTTTCTATTGTCTATGCGACAACTGTCAACATTTTGGCGCGTAATCTTTTTCATGTAGATGTAGTGTGGCTAACAATGAGGTTCTACTCTAATGTAATGGAGATATTAGCGCGAAACCGTAGCGGAATAATTCCGACATGGTTTTTTGTGTGCGCGCGACACAATAGGATTATTCTCCATTGATCATTGCTTATTATAAGTAGTTGTGGAGGGTGCGTAACATGAAAACTAAATTTGGTTTATCGGCTATTATGGAAAGTAGGTGTTAATGTTGAAAGAAATTTATGATACGATCGTGACTTCTACTGTTTGCACTATACTTCGTGGATAAAAGCTAAAAGAAACTGCCGTTTTTATCCGACGGCGGCTGCGGCGGAGAAACCAAAAAAGGAGATGTATGTATGTCCGTCCCTATGTTCCCTCGTAACTACTAAAAATTAAATGTCGTTGGATTCATATTTATTGCGAGTGTCACTATAAAGAGCGGGGTATATAATTACAAAAATCAAAATGGCGTATTTGGGGCGCCAAAATACCCAATAAAAAAAAACTCCCAAACCTATCGAGTGAGGTACTTATCAAAATGAAGGTTTTTAAAAGGTCTTAGTTACAAAAATATATATACCTAAACTATCTTCTGCCCCCGACTTCGTTCGTGACTCTTTATAATATAGTAATAGTATAGATTATTATGTTTAAATGTAATTTGGAATGAGAAATGATAAAAAACTAAAACTCTGAAAATAAAAAAGTAGTTAGATAATTAAAAAAACAAAAAACCCGACTGCAAAAACAAATAGCTGAAAAGAGAAAAACAAGCATTATAATCTATATAAATTTGGTATCGCAGGCGGGGACAAACCAATAACCTGAAATATGTTGTAACTTTGTTTGTCCCCCGCCGGCGATGATAATGCTTGTTTTTCTCTTCGCACACTTACGTATTCTTAAACAAAACAAACAATTCTTATCAAACAAAAGGTAATGAGGGGTAAGTGGGAGTTATCTGGCCGTAAACTGTTAGGCCTGGAGTCGGCAGAGCGCGGCGGAGGCTCGAAGGAGGTCGGAGGCGGAGGAAACCTCTCACAATGCCCTCAACTACTAATGTTTACTCAACTCCGAGTGCGACAAAGGGCCGGAACTATTGTTTGTTGGAAAAGCTTTATTTCGCTACACTCGACGCTTGCCGCGACAATAGGTTACCCAACTTAAAAATATATTATCTTAGTGGACGTTGGAAAAGTATGAACATGGCTAGGAAAGATTAATTTTGTATTTTCAACCGACTTCAAAAAGGAGGAGGTTCTCAATTCGGTTGTATTTTTTTTTTGTATGTTTGTTACGCGATTACCCCGCCAATTATGAATTGATTTTGATGATTCTTTTTTTGTTTGGTAGGGCATACTTCAGAAGTGGTCCCATATAAATGTGGTCAAGATCTGATGAGGGGTTTTTGAGTTAGCTTCAATAATACGTATTTTTCTTACCTATTATATGTGGATGATATTCTAATAGTTCCTGTCACTGTACTTTACATAGCAGGTAGTGGTATTCAAATTTTTGTAGGGGTTTTGTGTAGGTTAAGGGTATTCTATCTATCTATCTATCTACCACAACTAAAAATGGAAAAATAAAAACTTTTTCACAAAAAATAAAACCGACTTAAAAAAAAAAACACTACAAAGTGAAAAATAACTTTGATTTCGGAAGTCGGTGGCAAAAAAAAACCAAAGACACCGACTTCCGAAATCAAAGTTATTTTTCACTTTGTAGTGTTTTTTTTTTTAAGTCGGTTTTATTTTTTGTGAAAAAGTTTTTATTTTATATTATTTTCTATACGATAATGAATTTCTCTTTAGGTGTAGTGAGTTTCTTCTGTACCTACACGTGTGCACGTTCAAATTAGGTACTCATTAGGTAGATATCCTATCCTGAGATTTTTTTGAACTTCTTTTTGTTTTTAGTACCTACCTACTCACCTACAGAGTAAAATTCAAAATTATCTTCTCTAGTAAGAAATTATTAGAATCGTTGTAGACACATCCCTACTAATTCCACATCCGGACGGAATGGGGGCGCGCTGGAGAGTTGAAAATTATCCTTTTCACGAACGACCTTAAGCATAATAGAGAAAGCACTTAAGCCATTTTCTCCGCTTTGAGTGGCGTAAGCGCGACCGTTTGCTAGGGATACATCTCGTGAGCTAGAAAATCAGCCATTATAGCCGAGTAAGTATGAGTTTCATGAGTTTACCGTACGAGCTGGGGGCGGGCTGGTCGAACAGCGTTTTAACCTAATGCGGCTATTGGGCGGTGCTAACGGCAATTAGGCTACATGCGAGCAAATGGATTGTGCATTACTGAGGACATGGATTGATTAATTGGCTAATAGAAGAACACAATCTCGATATTCACTCTAGCAACGTAAGTACCTACGTTTAAAAAAGCTCCATTCGAAATTTAAATTAAAGTGGAAACTTTCAACCAGCTGGGACGATACAGTCATTACAGCATGACTATCAGTCAACCAAATCAAGTATTAAACGCGATCAGTAGCGTGACCTAAGTCGATTGCTTGCCAATAAAGCACGAGCTACATTCCTACAATATTAATAGGTTTTCAGAAACAATACAGTCAAATTTTCAATAACTGAAATGAAAACTCATTTCCCGCAACGGGAAAACTCTGATGTCACGCGATTGAATAGCTTATTTCTGAATGTATTCGGACTTTCTTTTATATTACCCGAATATTCCCATAAATTGGATTCACATGATCTTATATTAAATTCATGTCCCTTAGAATCACTGCTCTTTATATCGAAGTCATGTTTTTTGATATTCCTACACGTAAAAGATCACATCTGTTAGTGGCCGGGCATCTAGGTACCGACCTATGAATAATAAATGTGTCGAGCTGGCCGATTGGGGAAATTGAATTTTATAGTTCGTAACACATTCGAGGACAGATGTCACAAAATGGCTGCTCGCCGGCGGCTACGTGCCGCGTAATCGAAATATCAAATAGAAATCAAAATTAGGTCGATTGTAGTGTTAATAATTAAATAATGACGGCCTAGGTGGCGGTCGGCGGCATTTGTACGCATTAACGAGGGAGCTTACTTCATTTATAATGCGTAGGGAAGGTGCGAGCTTCATTTTGATTAACAGAGTTACTTATGTTTGGATGGACAATTATCGGTCCATTACGCTGAGTACACAATGACCGGTTTTCTATTAAATTATTGAGCTCTATTCAAATGTCGCCTACGTACCTACTGATACACATGGCTCCGATGGATGGCTTGTTTACACATGACACTTACTCCTACATTTATACGTATTTTAGGTGATATTGTAACAACAAGGGTTAGCATTAGCACGTCCATTGATAGGTATAAGTTTCTATAATAGTAGTGTAACATTGATAATTATAAATTTATTGAATACTAGGTAGTGTAACAAATAGTAAAACATCTAATTTGGATAAGTAGGTAGGTAAGTCAATTTAGCGAATTTGTTTTATTCCCAAAACAATCTTAGGTATCTGCATATTTTATTCAGACTTACATGAATGGATTTAAAAGCTCTGGAAAGAATTTTACCTTTATACATATAAGTTTACACATTCTTGCGACTATTAATTCTTAGGTTTAGCTTCCTAATTCGTGCACTTAAAAATACAAATTCGCAATATAAATAAGAGAGCCTATAATCAAACTCCAACAGTATCGTATAACAATACCTTATTCAATTTGCCTTACAGCGGATATATTGTCGTTAATTGATTTCCCCTCAGTGGCCCGCTCCCTACGAGTCCTGAGTTAGATAAATTCGTGCTATCCGTTTACATCATTAAATTTTATTAGTGGCAACACAATGGCGGAGCCATTCGCGCATCTACGAAGAGAGGGACTTTTCCGCCGGCAATGGCGTCCCCGGCCAATTCGTATTTCCTTTTGGCGCGAATTAAGCAGGCTATTAAGTCGGCTTTGAGACGTATGACGAATCATAAAGCCGTACGGACAATAGCGACGCATTCAAATGGAAGATTTCGACGATTTGCGATAAAATAAGTAACTTTTTAGTACCAGATCAGGGGAGTCATTTACGTTATTTAGCTATTTCCACGCGTTTTTCTCTATAGCATTCGATTTCCGGAGGAAATGTGAGGAGTCAATTGCTACATAGAAGCAAGGTTTACCTATCTCTCTACTTAGTTACTGCATAATTTAGAGCTGTGTATTGATAAAATTTCGATAGCTAAAGTGATAGAGTTTATCAACGAATGAGTCAATTAATCGCTTCACGGAGTTAGTTAAATTATTCTGTAATCTTCAATCTGTCCATCGCAATCATTATTCGATTAATGGAATTCAATCTTAACGCTGTCATGTTAAAGTTGCGTCACCTAATAGATAGATGGCGTGTGCAGCAGTTATTAGTGTTGCCAGAGTCATAATCTGTCATAAATGTCAAGCAAGCGAGGCGATGCGACGAGGCTATTATTTCGAATATTATCGTCATTTCAATTCGTAGGCTAAACAAGTGGTCTTCTATTACCCATTGTTACGGGAAGTGTCACGCAATCAAAATTCTTATTCAGAGAATTTAAGTTTGGAGGGACTTTGAAGAATACCTACCTACCACAAAATAACGACCGAAATAGTTTTACCTAAGTATCAAAATGCAATAAAATTGAATATTTCGTTGGTGTGTTTTGGCTATTATAGATGCTTTATTTGCATAAATAAAATTAAAGTTAGCAACCTCAAAACTAAATTACTACGTGTCCCTTATGATAGTAATGCCATCTAGCTTTGTTATTTGTTGTAGTCGAGTGGCAGCCTGGTGACGCCATGTATCAACGTCTGGTTGGGCATCAACTATCGGGTTCCCGATAAAAACCAAGTCTCTGAGATTATGACACTCCTGTAAAAAATTAAAACGTTAGTAAAATTTTGCAATAAACGAGTAGGTAATAATAAAACTTATGTTCTGGCAATATCTAATATGGAACAATAGTTAGTCTGGCTGTAAGCAACAGAGTAACAAGCACTGGAGGAATGGTTGAGTGTAGTGACTGCATGGTCGGTCTTCAGTCACCTCGGTCAAAACAGTCGTTGGAGCTGTAGGTACGGCCTCTGAAAACCGACTAACCCAATTCAACATTCAGCTCGACTGCAGATGTTCAAGTGTGGTCTTACTTTAACAATACTCACAGCTGATATAACCACGACACTACCACCACTTTTTTTTTTGTTATGGCATCTCGCAGTTTACTCTCAGATTGAGGTCGCAGCTGCTTAACCGGGCTATCCTGTGGATGCCTTAAGCTACTAACTTAAAGCCTCCAGCCAGGGGCATAAACTATTCTATGTTATACTACCACCACGTATCACTTGTTGTACTTAGTTGATCAGTTAATGCCAATTTACCTACTTATTAAAAGGTTGAGCGGCTTATTATTGGACACACTGAAACCCCGAGCTAGACTCATGGAAGTATGGCTTGCTTAAGCATAATCAGCTTGAACCATTCCCACGGCTGGCGCAAAACTCCTCTCTATGAGGGGTATTGGTCCGTAATCCACCACACGGCACGGGCCCATTGCCAATTGGTGGATGTCACATGTCTTTGAATTTTTAGTTTTAGGACATGTCGGTTTGCTCACGATGTTTTCCTTCACCGTTTTGAGAACAGTGGTGATGCATTAAACTATGGCCTGACTGCAACATAATTTATTTCCAGTCGACTATGATCTCTATCTACGCATATTAATGGTCTGTAAAATAAGATTACGTAGGTATTTGACATGGATAACAAACCTGTAGTCTATTGAACTCCACCCATTCCTTGATGTTGTTGTTGGACATGTACAGAACTTTCAACTGTTTGAGTTGTCCGACGCCTTTCAGTTTATCGACCGGATTGTAGCTTATCCATAACTCTTCCAATGTATCTCCCACAGTTTCCTAAATGTGAAAAGTTGTTAAAAAAGTTACCTGATATTTAGATAACAGCTGTTGTAGAGATTAATGTACCAGTTTTCATCAGTCTGGCAAACAGGTGAGATTCCCCACTGCAGTGAATAAGTTTTCATGTGATGGGTACTCAGCCCAGCTCCAACTCACTCGGCGACAGATAAACTGTACTAAACACTAGGCAAAGTTTATTGCTACTAACACCTATGGATATAATTTTTGAATTCGAAATAAATATATTTGATTTGATTTGATTAAGCCCTAACACGAGAGAATTGAACCTTGAAATTTAAAATAGGCGATCCTATATGATTTTATTAGCCAGTCATGTAGAATGTTGTGCACATTGCACAAGGCTTACCACTCCTGCTAAAGATTTTATATAATTCCGTCCGACGGATAAAATCTTGAGACATTTCATTCCAGCAATACCAGCAATTTTATCAATCATGTTCGATGATAGGCTTAATTTCCTGAAAATAGAAAACACCTCGATTCAATCTAATGGCGGCTCGGAACATGAGACGAGTCGCTGCGCAGTAACGACTTCATGGGTTAGCGGGGGTGAGGGTTGGGGTACTGCGCAGTGAGTACCACTCTTCCGAGCCGCCATTATGTTTAAATCGAACTGTAGGTGACTACCCGCCTACATCAGAGTAGGTACTCGTCGGCCGTAAAATAAATAAGGCACAACGAATATGAGAAAAAGTTGGACTTATTAGAGCAAATGGCATTCGTCTCTGTCACTTAATTATACAGGGGGGGCAATTAGGAAGTATACAACATTAAATTAAGATTATTCTTATTGCAACCGAAAATTACCGGATTTTTTTCCATAAGTATATTATTCAGGCTTAGCAAATTTTTTACGGTGAATGATCTGCCTAATTTGCACCTATTTTATTCTTAAAAATGCGATCGCTTTTCATCGTGTTTTTCATTAAATTTCATAATTTTCGCATACTTTATTAGGAATTCCACTAACAACTGCTTTTCGTATTCAATCGTCCCTTTAGATAACCCCACAGAAAAAAGTCAGGACGTATCTCGAAATCCTCAGTGATCCAAATAAATGGTATTCGTTACTCTTAAAGTGTGTCTAAACATAAAGCGCTTTGATTGGACGACAGACAGCAGAAATGTATCCTGCAAACGCTGTGTTGCTGCCGCGCTCATGCCACTCAATGTTTGGGCACACCTTTAATGTAATTTTTTGAAAAATTGGGTCATTTTTAAATTCGTTTAAGTACTTCAGGATAAAATTTTATTAATGAAAGTATTGCGGTGGTCATGGTCTTATAGACTATGCATAACAAATTTGCAGCATTTTAACTAAATAATAGACACCAAACAACTGCAAAACATGCGTCAAATCAGAATGGGGGCTAAAAAAAGTTGTATGGGTATGATCGTTAGAAAAGGTGCTTTATTTTCTAATAAATCTACCGATACATTCTTTGACCGATGTCAATACTCTTTAAAGTTACACAGTAGGTATACTTCTTAATGGGCCACCCAGTATATACTCGTACCTACATAATACGTGTGTGACTGTCTCTTCCTAAAGCCGGATGTGTCATATTACGTCCAGCAAGGACTATATTTCTATAATATTGGTAAATCCATTGGGAAATTTTCAACCCAAGATAAAAAAAAACTTACTCGCAGCACACTAGAGTGGATAGAGCTCCATCCATCTTTTCTATGGGAGGCCACTGAAATTGTAGCTCAATCACTTTGGCTTCCGCGGAATTTTCTCCTTTCGACTTCTCCCAGCGTGCTATTGCTTCCTTGCACGTGGTCGGTTTTAAAGCTGCCATTACTATTTACTGAACAAATAAAAGGACCAATATCATTAAAATTTCTTATGCGGTACATGTGACGTGTGACTGACTAGCGTAGTGTATGGGACGCCCCCTAGCTGGTGGACCGATGACCATAAAAAGGTGGCTGGAACAGACTTGATGCGTAGGTCGGAGGACAGGGTGTTTGGGGCTAGAGAGAAGCCTATGTCCAGCCCTGGATTGGCGACAGGCTGTGTCGATTGATTGATTGACATGTAAAATCGATGGTTCTTTTCAATATACAAGGAACGTTCCTATTATATTGAAAATCTCTTCTTGGATGTCGTTGTTGCTTACCGAACTTGGCTATTGATTTGTGGTATGGTAGTGTTTGTATACTCCTCCTATATAACTGTTCCCACGGGGGAGTGGTGCTGTGATGCGATGTGATATGATGTGATGTGATGAAAATAAGTGTTTCCGTTCTGTACCTTACAGGGGAATTTTCAGTTAGTTTTCTGAACCTAGTCAAATTGTAGTTGGGTTATAGAGCCTTAGATTAGAACTACTTCGGCCTGCCTTTTTCCATTATATATGGGGATATTTAGATAATTATGTAGGTAGGTACTTAGGTATTAGAGAACACAGACTTCGTCGATAACGAAGAATGTTACTACCTGAGGCCGTCTTTCCTTATTTTTATAACTTATTTATGCACTTTCTTTAGGTTTAGTTATGTAAGCCATTAGTTACCACTGACGTTTTGTCAAATTCTAGGATCAAATTCGTTCCATCTTGATTTTTGTCTATAAATAATTGACGATTTACTTTTATTGTTATGAAAAGAGGTTTATAATACTTAGGTGTTAGAATTTGTACGAAACGTTTTAAAGTTTGTTGTTTCTGTTGTGGTGTGCATGAAATAAATGTGTCAGTTTCTAAATAGATACTCGTAGTTACAGATAGTGCAATCCACGACGACGCGCCCCACTCCGCGATTACTGTACTGTAAGCTGTACTTTAGTACGGAGCAGAGCGGAGTGGGGCGCGTCGTCGTGGATTGCACTATCGATATCATCATACATTTAAAAGTTTTTTTTCAATTTAATAGAAAATTACATAAGTAGGTAGGTACTTAATATTATATACAGTAGTATATTTTTTTTACTTGAGAACCATCCATTAACCCGATTTAAGTTTTTTTTTACTCAACTGCAAAGAACCCTTCTTTCTATCTGCTATAAAAGAAAGTCGTGTGTTAGTTACACCATTTATAACTCAAGAAGGGCTGGACCGATTTTTATGATTTTTTGATTTGTTGGATTTGTCTCCACCCCGAATAGCTGAATAACATTGGAAAAATTCACGAAAATAAAAGATAAAGAAAAATCATGTTTTTATAAGATATTAGCTGCGCCCCACGGTTTTACCCGCATAACGCGCTATCTGTCGAAGCTCAAACTCAAACTCAAAGCATTTATTTCAATTAAACCCTTTACAGGCACTTTTGAATTGTCAAAGAGTCAGTTAGTCAGAAAGTTGAAGCTAGTTGCCCATTCCAAAACGTAGATCTCTATGGAGAAGAACGGGCAAGAAACTCCAAGGACACTCTTTTAAATATAGAAATTACAAAATCCTGGGTACATTACTCTTGTTGATTCTATATGTGAGAACAATGTAAAAAATATATATATATATATAAATCAAAAACGATTAAAATAAGCCCTGGCAGATAAGAGATGACCAGTCTCAACTGACGGCGCCCGTTCACGAACATGACGCGTGGATCAGCACCATCCAGCTCAATCATTTTGTAGGGAACCGAATGATCCAACACACTCGCCACCATCAGCGAGACATTTAAGTGAGCATGACATACTCTCAACTACCCTGCTCTTTCAAGTCAAAATCAACATAATAACATAGTAAACGACTCCATGGTACTCACATTTACAAAAATTGAAAATAAAAATGCGTCTAAGTTATACAAAACTATAGTTTGCAAGAATTTTACCACCAAAAGAAAGAAAATCAATATTATCTATTGGAGTATTCAATACTTAAAACTTAGTTTAATAAAAAAAACAAAATAAACAATAAGTTCGTAGTCAGAAAAAATAAACAAGGGGAAGCAACTATACCAATTTTTTCATTTTTAACTAGTGAGCCCAAGTGGCTGTGGAGCAGGACCAGCATTTAGCCAAGCATTTTTATCTACGATATAATCATCCAACTTATAGTATGCTTGTCTACATAGTGTGCGTTTAATGCAAGTTTTAAATTTCTTCTCATTTAGTTGAAGAATATCGAGTGGTATTTTATTATAACATTTTACACAGTACCCCATAAAAGAAGTGTGTAGGGTAGACTGGGTACGGTTGTGACAGGGTACGGTTGTGACAAGCGCAATATTAGCGAAACTATAAGGAATACCGGGTAGGGTGTAAGGGGAGAGAGGAGCGCCATGCGGGTCTGAACGTGTTTCACAGTATTGCGTCAGCCAACGTGCGACGTTGACGTTAGCAGAGGCCCTCATTACTTTTTATCGGTTAAAAGTAAGTATTTTTATTCGATTTATTTTAATGATTGTTGTTGTATGTGTACAGCTACAGTAATGAATGTTCTTTTTCATTTATAGTTAAACATTAGTGGTTTAATAGCAGTGCTTACTTTGTACGTACGTTATTTTATATTGCCATAGTGATTGTTTTTTTGCGAAGGAATGCTTTGGGTACGGTTGTGACCAAATTTTTGGGTACGGTTGTGACAATTTTTTTTTCGCTTTTAGATGCCAAGAAAACGCATAAGAAAGACGGAAAGAGTTAAATGTGAAATAGAAAAATATGAAGAAGCTTATACAGAAGTGAAACGAGGAACATTATTACGGAGAGCTGCAGAAATGCACGAAGTTAATCACATGTCTTCGTTGTGAAACATTCGAAAACGCGATGAAGCTGGCGCGGACCACAATAAAGACAGCAATAATATGTATAATAATTATTATAATTAAGATAATTATTATATGTCATAATTGTGATGACTGACTATCTTCAATATATTATTTTTCTGAATTAAAAATTTAAAATGGACATTTCTTCTATTTTTTAATGCTTTATGTTGATACAATACACAAATGTTTGATTTTTTTAAAGAAGTTGATTGTGATATAACTTTTATTAGTGATTTAGTTTGTATTTTGTCATTGTTACTGTATTGTATGATTAGAATTTTTTAGTTAGCTTTTTGGACTGATTGTAATTTATGACTGATTAAAGTACTAGTTATAAGCAATCAGACTGCTATATGAAGATTTATTATAATAGCTACCTGTAGATGCTAAAGTGCCTTATTACTTACATATAAGCATTAAATGTTCTTTTGTTACGTAAACGTTAATTATTTCGAGAAGAATGGATATTTTGTGCAATAAAAGTGATTGATGACCATTTTGGTGTATTTTTGAACCTGTCACTACCGACCCCAAGTACTGTCACAACCGCCCCTGGGGTGTGGTCGGTTGTGACATTTTCTCTTTTTTTTCTAACTTGCTCCTGTGAGTTAACCATAGCACTTAGAAACACAATTTTAGTATTTATACGTAGGCAAATGTACTCTTCACAAAAGAAAACTTATTTTGTACAGGTAATTGCCACACTGACAGAATTATTGGTCGTCAAATGAAAATTGTCACATCCGTACCCAGTCTACCCTACTTTAGACAATCTGAAACGTGGTTGATCTAATTTGTTCCTATTTCTTGTGTTAAAATTATGCCTGTCACTTATGTTACTATAGAGATGTAGATTTTTTCGAACATACATAATGTTTTCATATATATACTGACAAGGTACCGTCATGATATTAATTTTCTTAAACAGTTCCCTAAGAGATTCGCGTCTGCGGAGGTTGTAGATGGCTCTAACAGCCCTCTTTTGCAGAATAAATATAGAGTCAATATCTGCGGCCCGTCCCCACAGCAAAATACCGTAAGACATGATGCTAAGAAAGTAACTAAAATAGACCAGTCTCGCGGTATCCACGTCTGTTAGTTGGCGGATTTTCCAAACAGCGTAAGCGGCTGAACTTAGCCGCCCTGCAAGTGATGTTAAGTGAGGACTCCACTGTAGTTTTGAGTCAAGCGTGATTCCCAGGAAAACCGTTTTTTCGACGAATTCTAGTGTCTCCTTATTCAGTACAACGTGACATTCACTACTTCTAACTTACTAACGAAGATTGGTCGTACCAACTCAGAAACCTTCGTGGGCTCATGCACAACACTTTGCTGAAGATCATCACATGATCAAATGCATTGTTTACGATTCTATAAAGGACATACAGACAAACATTCATTTTTATATATACAGGGTGTTTGGCGCATGGACCGACACAATTTTTTTAGGGATTTGGGAGGTCATTAGCTAGGTTCTAGCTAAGTTCAAAATAGCTTTTAGTTTTTTTTATAATTAATTTAGAAGTTGTAAAATTTCATTCATTAAATACAAAAATTAACTTTGGAAGCTTGTAAGGAATTTTCTTGAAACCAGTTGTATAAAACAAAGATGTTTTTAGATTTAAAGGACTTTGGAGAATGCAACAAAATTTGTTTTGTGCCACTACACCCACAAACAAAAAAGTTATTTCAAATTAAAGGACACATTTTGGGAATTTTTTTCATTTTAAAAAAATAATCATATGTCACCAACCGTGACATTTGGGACAAAGGGTGTATGGGTAGAACCTAGCTAATGACCTCCCAAATCCCTGAAAAAATTGTGTCGGTCCATGCGCCAAACACCCTGTATAGAGAAGAGAAGATATAAGATATGTTAAAATTTATTTCTCAGTCGGTAGGTACACATGGTACAGACACCAGAGCACATCAACCTTCCCGAAACTGTCAATTTTTCCCAATCAACTTTGAGCCTTGCTTTAGTGATAAAGTTGAAAATCTATTAAAGTAAATTTGACAGATTGTAGTAGGTTGACGTGGTGGCGTCTGTACATCAAGGTCTTAAATTTTGCACTAATGATATCCCGGTATAAAAGCCATTAATCCTAACAAAAAGTACTAGGCTTGCATGAATTCACGACAGTATATCAATGCAGTAAGGGAAAGAATTCGAAGAAATCCTGTTCGAAAGCAAAAGATTTTATCTCGGGAGATGAAGACAGCACCCAGAACCATGTCACGTATTTTAAAAGATGACTTAGGACTTGCAGCCTATAAGAGACACACTGGTCATTTTTTAACTGATAATTTAAATAAGAATAGGGTGGTAAAATCGAAACAACTACTGAAGCGGTACGCAAAGGGAGGTCACAGATTTTTTTTGTTTACAGATGAGAAAATCTTTACATTTGAGCAACATTTTAACAAAAAAAATGACCGTATTTATGCTCAAAGCTCTAAGGAAGCTTCCCAATTAGTCGACAGAGTGCAACGTGGGCATTATCCGACTTCAGTGATGGTTTGGTGGGGTACGTGTTAGCTATGAAGGAGTGATACTCGTAGAGCCATTTTTGTGAAAAAGGTAACAAAACATCGGCACAAGTGTATCAAGACACCATTCTTGAGAAGGTAGTTAAACTCCTTAAGGCGCTACCCCGAGCTAAGTGGCGCCCTCATTGAATAAAAAATCGTATCATAGCATAGAAAAAAAAAACATGCAATCCAGGAGTTTGTTACAAAGAGGATAAAGTATTTTTACGTTGTTAAAACAGGACTCAAGGTGTTTCGTATCCAAAGTAGATAGCAAAAGCGTCAAAAAACGGCCACTTTTGAATATATATAGAAAATAAATATATATAGAAAAATAATATAAGTATAAGAATAAATAAATATATAAGAATAATATATATATATATTTTTTTTTTTCTATGCAATGCTACGATTTTTTATTCAATGAGGGCGCCACTTAGGTCGGGGTAGCACCATATTCAATAACCAAGTATGGTCCTTCCGACAAGACTCGGCGCCGGGTCATAAAGCTCGGTCCACGCAGTCTTGGTTGGAAGTGAACGTTTCGGACTTCATCAGAGCTGAAGACTGGCCGTCGTCTAGTCCCGATCTTAATCCGCTGGATTATGATTTATGGTCAGTTTTAGAGAGTACGGCTTGCTCTAAATGCCAGTATGGAGGAGGTTTTTGGAGTCCCTAAAACAATCCATACGATTGGCAGTGAAGAATTTTCCCATGGAAACAGTGCGTGCTTCTATTGATAACTGCGGCCTCAACGTTTAAAGGACTGTATTGCAGCTTATGGAGACCACTTCGAATAAGCTTTTTATATTTTAAATTGTTTTATATTTATGTATTAAACTAACACACTGTAAAAGTAATAAATATTATTTGCAATAAAAAATAAAAAACTTCTTCGTGACAATATTTATGGCAAGACTAGTTATATAACTTATTGACTTTGAAAGCACACAAAAAATCATAGCGTGTTTGCTTTAAATAAGAGAAGGGTGTTAGGACCGCTGGGCACGCGGGGTCGTCCCGGTCGGGCGCCAGTAATCACGACGCGCCCTCACGCCTTCACCGTCCTTTTGCCCCGCGCCATTTTCCCTGTGTGCCCAAACCGTGCGTTTGCTGAATTTCAAGTGTACGGATTTAGCGGTTCTTCCTTTCAATGGAGTTTATGCAAACATGGGAAGTGTACTAAGGTAGATGTTGATATACGTACGTATCATACGTTTATGGTATAATATAATCTTAGATCTGAGTTCATAATATTATGTTCTTTTTTGTGAAATATTAAATAGGTTAAATTTTTTAATGGGCAGTCAAATAACTACCTGCATAAACATAGTTTTTAATACCTACTTAGAACAAATAGGTAAGTACTAGGTAGATAATGTAATATTTTGTCACAGTAACATGGTGGAATGGTACCTACCGTGCTGCCGTGATATTGTTATATCCCAAGGGATATCTAGGTATATAGCTATATACCGTAATATAGTTATATGAAAGCGGTTCATAACTGTACATGTGACCAAATAGTTTAGGTTAGGTTATAACTATGACTAACTACGTCGAAATTGGTCGCAGTAACGACACTCCGTTATCTACTTATGAACCGCTTTCATATAACTACAGATATTAAGGTATATAGCTGCTCAGCTGTTTCCCTAGGGATATAACTATATCACGGCTTCAACCACCTTAAAGATACATAATATACTAGAGATGCCGCAAATAGTTGTTATAGCGAATAGTCGAATACCGATTAATCGCCATTCCCTATGGCGAATACTCTAACACTCGCCATTATTACTCGGCATAAAAAAAGGAATATAGGTAAGTATTTATAATTTTTTTTCTTGATGCAAGTTTGATTTATGAAAAAAGCGCAGCCGGCTTGGATCCCAATCGTACCTACAGAAAAACTAGTTTTTTTGCACCACACTCTGCCCCTTTCGGACTTTAAATAGGTATTAAATTATTAAAACCTAACTAAATAACTGTAACATTACTGATTTTTGGCAAACTTTTTATATTCATGATAATAAAAATAATAAGTACCTAATAAGTGTGTTTAATTTTTAAACCTTGATAAATGTTTAATTATTTTTAAGCTTATAGTTTTTCTGTACAACTTTGACAACGATTCGCCGAATTTCGAATAATAGACTGTCAATAAATCGATTCGGTATTCAACGAATACCAAAAAATAAAAAAACAAGTAATTCCGAACACCGAATAATGGTCGCATCGCTATTCGGTATTCGCGTTTTTTACCATGTTTTATTCTTCTATAATGTAGAAGTCCGAATAACTTGAGCACGCCGTCCACGCATCGTCATGGACAGCGAATATACCAAACATTCAAGAGAGGTAGGTATAAAAAGATTCTCCCTGAACGAGGAATAAACCTGTATCTCAGGTATCACATTGTGCCTAAATACCATAAACAAATAGTAAATTATTTATCTACTTTTATTATTTAGTTGTTTTTATTCAAATAAATATACCTACATAGTATGCTACTTTTTTACGTACTTATATGATTTTTGCAATGCGACATTTTTAATAAGGTCGCCTTTAATTTGTTTTATTTACAGAAAAAATTGCAACTATCTAAGGTAGGTCTGTCGAATTACGCCTAGAGGCTAATTACGCCAATGATAAATAACTCAGGTTACGTAATAGATAAAATAAAACTTAATACCCACGCATCAAGGTTCATACATCCCGAAACAGCCCCGAGTCGCGCCCGCGGCGCTACCCTCTCCACGAGCTAGTATTCGACCGACATACGTGGTGAGTAGTCCCTGTGTCATTTTTAGGGTTCCGTAGTCAACTAGGAACCCTTATAGTTTCGCCATGTCTGTTTGTCCGTCCGTCCATCCGTCCGTCCGTCCTTCCTTAATCTCTGTGACCGTTAGCACTAGAAGGCTGAAATTTGGTACCAATATGTATATCAATCACGCCGACAAAGTGGTAAAATAAAAATTGGAAAAAAATGTTTTTTTTAGGGTAGCCCCCCTATATGTAAAGTGGGAAGTGATTTTTTTTTAATTTCAACCCTAACGTGTGATATATTTTTGGAAAGGTATTTAAAAATGAATAGGGGTTTACTGAAATAATTTTTTGATAATGTCAATAATTTCGGAAATAATCGCTCCAAAAGTAAAAAACAATGTCCCCCCCCCTCTAACTTTTGAACCATAAGTTTAGAAAATATGAAAAAAATCTGAAAAGTAGAACTTTATAAGGACTTTCTAGGAAAATCATTTTGAACTTGATGGAAACAACAGTTTTTGTACAAAAAAGACAAAAAGTTGTACAAAATAATTTCTGGACTAAGTTTGTAGTACTTATATTCGTATATGCAAGCATTTTTTTTATGATGGCGCTGTAGGTACTTATTACATTGGGTCGGGTATTATCGAATTGTTCGGTTGGTCTCTCCTTGGCATTGGCGGTATCTACGGAACCCTACACTGAGCGTGGCCCGACACGCTCTTGGCCGGTTTTTAACAACAGAGACTGGAAAATTGGCGGAAAGTTTTAATGAAATTAATTTGTAAGTTTAGTAGTAAACTAAAAGGCTTATTTGTTAGTATGATTATTCTACCGCTCATAACCAGTTTTTCTATAGTATTGAACAGTTGATTTTCCATTATATTTCAAACTTATTAGAAGTGTCCTCAACGGTAATTACGCCTAGGCATTATTACCCATACGAAATGCTACCATAGGCGCTTTTAACCATCTTAGGAGCTTGTCATGAAAGTACTTTATTTGCACATTATGAAAATGGATTGATCCGCGAAATGTAGGTAATTCATTGTTTAATAAAGTTTAAAATATATTAATAGTATTTAATATGTATCTACTTTTTGTGCAAAAGAAATATAAATAAATATGTAATAGATATTTGTTTATTATTTTAGGTTAAAAAATATGTTACCTGCAAAGAAAAAGCGTGCCTCATGGACACAAAGTGATTTAGAAGTGTTATCTAGTTATAAAGCAGCTTGTAGTTATAACATCCCTAGTAGAATATTACCAGATTATTTAAATAGTGGAATGTCCAAACTAAATTTAGTTAGAAGATCAATAGATATTTACTATCGATCACGAACAAGATTTTGTGAAAAGGATGATTAAATTTGCAGAAAGACGATACGCAAACAAGAATTTGTGTTTTGCGAGATATGTAGGTAGGTATATGATATAACATTACCTACTAACAATTTTAACAAACAATATTATATAATCGGTTTGACAAAAAATACATTGAAGAATTTAGATGTTGTGATGGTTGTGATTAATTCTAGCTACATAGATTTAGATAGGCAACTTCTGTTTTTTTCCTTTTATCTTGTTTTTGTTTGATAATCTGTATACAGACTATTTGATTATGTTTAAACTAAGTGCCAATGAAAAATAAAATTAATTTATGTTATTACCCTAGTAATTTTAGTTTTTTTTTAACTGATTGTATAACTGTGGAAACATTATGTTGTAAAACTTAAAAGAACTGGTGGTTAAGATAGTCCTGCTTAGACTAATTATGTTTCTAATTCCAGTGAACTCTGTTAATGCTTTAATAAAAAGTAATTTTAAGAAAACTGTCTTAACTGTGTTGTCTAGATTGTGTTTGAATTCAGATCGATTTTCATTATTTTTATAAGCAGGCCAATAATATTTTATGTTTTATTTAAACAATAATAAACATACATCTCAATAACACATTCCGTTCTTCATCTTCATTTATTATATTAGAGAAATTTACGTTCATCTTTAAGTAGGCGTAATTCGACAGATCTACCTTTAAATATCTATATCTTTTGCTATCTTTTTGTTAATCTGGACGCAAAGATGGACGTGTTGACAGCGACAGCGACTTATTATTTCCTCTGTGTTAATTACCAATACCTACATGTTATGCGTAGGTACATAAAACACCGCACTCTACTGAGCAAGCCATGTGTGGATGGTAAACGAACTTATTCGGTATACCTATTCGCAATCCTTTAATTAACTATATGACCCAAAACCGACAACCAGCGGATACGAGTGTTCGTGTATTTGCGTATTCATCATATTTGTGAAAAATAGGCAAATAAGTATAGGCGAATAGAATAACTTCACATCGTCGTATTTGGGCAAATAAGCCGAATAGGCGAACACGAATAGTGATGTGAAGTGCCACCATAACATAATATACCTCATTGCGAATGAAAAGCATGCATCCAACAGATTTCACCTTTTATTTACTTCCCTTACAGGAAAATCGGCCATCTTAATCCATACACATTGAAAACCACTAAAAAAGGCATCTATTAAACATGGGGTTTTTAAATTCAAATATTTGTTCCGCCCCATAGACGGCACAAAGGGATATTTTGGCGCCACGCGTCGCCACGTGATCTGTACGTAATTCGCATCATCACTGTGTTTTGGACACGTGTTCATAAGTACACTGCTTATAAAATACTTTTACTGTTTAAGTTATAATAGTTTGTATAATGGGAGGATTGAGAGGGTGAGGTTGTGTATGAGTAGGTAGTCCTAGGAAAATAAATGAGCTACGTATGGTATTCCGAAATTCCGCTCACCGAAAGGACGGTTTTCCAATAACACTCTACTCCGACGGTTAGTTGAACGAAAAAATAATTGGCCGATGAAACGTTTCGCCGAAAATATTATTCATCGACGGTTGGTAGTCCGAATGAATCCTTCGCCGATGTAACGGTTCACCGAAAACACTCTTCAACGACGATTGGTTAAACGAACGAATCTTTCGCCGATAGCACTCGTTGTAGGGGAATTCTTTTGCCAAATGGATAGTTTTTCTTTCAGCTTGACAACACCCTTAGGTCTTGTAGAAGTAATGTTAAAAATACAGGTAATAATAAAATAATACATGGAAGAGTGGCAATAGAAAAAAAAACGAAGTTTTAATTTAACAATAAGAAAATTAATCAAAAAGGCAAATTTATATTGTTTTTTACAATAAACAATATGATTATGATTATTATGATTTCTCTATTAGAACTGAACCATAGAAAAAAATTAAATAAACTGTGCGAACAAAGCAAAAAACAAATAAAAGTAACACAACGTGATAAATTTTTGAAGTTATAGTAAATTGTGAGTTATTATTATTATTTGTACTTATAATTATTATAATTCTTTAATGATATAAAAAAATATTTGTTTTTCAGGTATAGAATATGGGCCAATCCACCTAAGAAAGATTCAATATTCATTTCACTCTTTTGTGATAATTGTGTTTGTATCCTAGCATCATATTCAACCTGTGAATTACGTCTACGCTTTGGCATGGGTTCCGAGGAGTTGATTCGTTCAATGACACATTCTGTATGCTTCTGCTCTTTAGCAAATTCAATAATTGTTTTATAAATGTTCCATTTTTTTCTATGAAGAAGCGTGTTCCGTCGTTCATGCCACGATTCTAATGCATTTTGTGTCCTTGGAACAGAAAGTGTGCGATCGTAAACTGACCACATAGCTGGTGGAAATAATGCCTGATTTCTTTTTATTGTCAAACCCGTGTTAGTTCTTTGCTGCGTGTGATGTGATCCAACATAATATTTCTTAAACCAGTGGGCAATTTCAGCTGCTTCTGTCGGCAATATTTTATTTTGGATGATTTCGAAGGCTTTGGATATCTCAGCGGGCTCAAGAAAAGTGAGGGCAACTAAGTGTCTGATTTTGTGCGCAAATGTGAAATCTTCAGCATATCGCCTTGCGAGACCCTCTGACTGGACATGACGCCAAATACTTTGGGTCAAATGGAATAAGCATAGCCTGTGGGCGCAGTCTAGAAACTGTCGTTTGACTGCATTGATCACTGCTACTTCAAAATCAGTTAATATATTAGCTGGTGACAAATAGGTATTTAATGTATTGATCGCATATATTTTCAAAATCTCCAAAAATATGAAATAACAGCTTTCAGTCTTTTGTGACAGTAGTGCGTATACCATAGGTAGAAATTTATTTGTACCACCTGCAGTTCCCACTAAAACATGAATAGAAAAAACTTGACAGAACGGAGTTGGACAACTCGAAAATGATCCAGCATTGTGCATTATTCATACGCTTAACATTAGCTTTAGTACCAAAAATGACAACACTTTCATTGTTACATGTATATTGACCAAGCATCTATGCTGATAAAATTAAACATGGGACTCGAGTATTGTTTAGCTGCATTGCACATAATTATAAAATATAATAGCTAGCGTAAACTGAATGCTATCGGCGAAAGATTCGTTCGTTTAACCAATCGTCGTTGAAGAGTGTTTTCGGTGAACCATTACATCGGCGAAGGATTCATTCGGACTACCAACCGTCGATGAATAATATTTTCGGCGAAACGTTTCATCGGCCAATTATTTTTTCGTTCAACTAACCGTCGGAGTAGAGTGTTATTGGAAAACCGTCCTTTCGGTGAGCGGAATTTCGGAATACCATACGTAGCTCTTTATCGTATGGTATTCCGAAATACCGCTCACCGAAAGGACGGTTTTCCGATAACACTCTACTCCGACGGTTAGTTGAACGAAAAAATAATTGGCCGATGAAACGTTTCGCCGAAAATATTATTCATCGACGGTTGGTAGTCCGAATGAATCCTTCGCCGATGTAATGGTTCACCGAAAACACTCTTCAACGACGATTGGTTAAACGAACGAATCTTTCGCCGATAGCATTCAGTTTACGCTAGCTATTATATTTTATAATTATGTGCAATGCAGCTAAACAATACTCGAGTCCCATGTTTAATTTTATCAGCATAGATGCTTGGTCAATATACATGTAACAATGAAAGTGTTGTCATTTTTGGTACTAAAGCTAATGTTAAGCGTATGAATAATGCACAATGCTGGATCATTTTCGAGTTGTCCAACTCCGTTCTGTCAAGTTTTTTCTATTCATGTTTTAGTGGGAACTGCAGGTGGTACAAATAAATTTCTACCTATGGTATACGCACTACTGTCACAAAAGACTGAAAGCTGTTATTTCATATTTTTGGAGATTTTGAAAATATATGCGATCAATACATTAAATACCTATTTGTCACCAGCTAATATATTAACTGATTTTGAAGTAGCAGTGATCAATGCAGTCAAACGACAGTTTCTAGACTGCGCCCACAGGCTATGCTTATTCCATTTGACCCAAAGTATTTGGCGTCATGTCCAGTCAGAGGGTCTCGCAAGGCGATATGCTGAAGATTTCACATTTGCGCACAAAATCAGACACTTAGTTGCCCTCACTTTTCTTGAGCCCGCTGAGATATCCAAAGCCTTCGAAATCATCCAAAATAAAATATTGCCGACAGAAGCAGCTGAAATTGCCCACTGGTTTAAGAAATATTATGTTGGATCACATCACACGCAGCAAAGAACTAACACGGGTTTGACAATAAAAAGAAATCAGGCATTATTTCCACCAGCTATGTGGTCAGTTTACGATCGCACACTTTCTGTTCCAAGGACACAAAATGCATTAGAATCGTGGCATGAACGACGGAACACGCTTCTTCATAGAAAAAAATGGAACATTTATAAAACAATTATTGAATTTGCTAAAGAGCAGAAGCATACAGAATGTGTCATTGAACGAATCAACTCCTCGGAACCCATGCCAAAGCGTAGACGTAATTCACAGGTTGAATATGATGCTAGGATACAAACACAATTATCACAAAAGAGTGAAATGAATATTGAATCTTTCTTAGGTGGATTGGCCCATATTCTATACCTGAAAAACAAATATTTTTTTATATCATTAAAGAATTATAATAATTATAAGTACAAATAATAATAATAACTCACAATTTACTATAACTTCAAAAATTTATCACGTTGTGTTACTTTTATTTGTTTTTTGCTTTGTTCGCACAGTTTATTTAATTTTTTTCTATGGTTCAGTTCTAATAGAGAAATCATAATAATCATAATCATATTGTTTATTGTAAAAAACAATATAAATTTGCCTTTTTGATTAATTTTCTTATTGTTAAATTAAAACTTCGTTTTTTTTTCTATTGCCACTCTTCCATGTATTATTTTATTATTACCTGTATTTTTAACATTACTTCTACAAGACCTAAGGGTGTTGTCAAGCTGAAAGAAAAACTATCCATTTGGCAAAAGAATTCCCCTACAACGAGTGCTATCGGCGAAAGATTCGTTCGTTTAACCAATCGTCGTTGAAGAGTGTTTTCGGTGAACCGTTACATCGGCGAAGGATTCATTCGGACTACCAACCGTCGATGAATAATATTTTCGGCGAAACGTTTCATCGGCCAATTATTTTTTCGTTCAACTAACCGTCGGAGTAGAGTGTTATTGGAAAACCGTCCTTTCGGTGAGCGGAATTTCGGAATACCATACGTAGCTCTTCGGTTTACTCTGACGCTTTTGACTGAATTAATTCAACATCGGCATTAGTCCAATGGTTGTCAGACGAACGGGTATGGTTGACGAAGCGAGCGGTCGTGTGCTCAATCCTGGTTCCGGACACGTTACCTACACTCGAGTGGTTGCGCGAATACGATCCCCTCCCCTCCCCTCGGTATTCGTTGTTGTTGCATTAGGTACTATTTGTTTTATGTAATTTCAATTTTTTTTAAACTTCACATCACGACTTGTGTAAAGGCGTGTTTGGGTTCGTTAGATTCTTTACAAGTTTTGTTAGTTTCTTTACACCTTTCAATTGAAGCTGATAGAACACATATTTAAACAAATTCTAATGCAATTCAAAATTTAAAAACAGTACAAAATAAAATTTAAGTAAAAAACTCTCTTTTAATGAACTGAAAAGTACAAAATAAAACTTACGTAGGTAAATAGAGAACTTTATCTAATATTTTCTTAAAAGCTTCAGGCGTGAACTATTTACGTCTCAAGCGTATGGAAATATTAAATAAGTTTTATATAATACTTTTTATTTTGATAAAAGATTGTTTTAAAAGGTTTATAGGGGGCAGCTGCCGTTCCTTGCCCCACCCTTGAGGACGCCCATTAATGCTACGTGATAAAAGCTATCATGTTAAAACAAAACAAAGCGTTATTATGATGGTGTGAGCAAATTTGAACGGAAATAGCATAATTTGTATCGTACGTAAACGTGCGTAAGTATGATCGAGAACACTCAATACGTTTTTCTCCGTCAAATAGGTAGGTAGTGTTCCGGTGATATCGCATTTGTGAAGTCCTCTTATGAGCGCGATGAATAATCTGTATCTTCAAGATACAGATTATAATTCTCTTAAAATCTTATAACTCGGAGACTGCGGCGGAGTCGCCGCTGTTGTAGAACCGAATGGGTGCGTGAAATACCTACCTACATTTTAAAATATATTTATTTATTCTGTGAATTTCGTTATAGGTACCTATACCTGTAGGGAAGACTTTTAATATAATAACCCCATACTGTTTCATAGTTATGAGAAATAAACTTTTGAATATATTCTAAACAGTAGGTAGGTACGTATGCGCAAAACTTTTTGAGCTCTCGGAAGTTGCACGCGAGTGGCTGCGCAGTAAGTAAAAAATGTTTCACAGCTTACAATAAATGATTTTGCACTCATCTGTGCCCTGCGCGGTTTAGTAGGTACTCGGGCCTACGTTCAGAGGGCTCATAAAGTTTTGCGAGAACTGTATCTCACTGATGCCACAAACATTTATGTAAGTAAACCAAGTTAGTCAATTTTTATACGTCATCCATTTTATTTTAGCGCACGAAAGTGTTATAAAATCCCAACAAGTCCTGATTGTTTTCGGACGTCGGGAACTCGTACGTATAGGTACGTAGACGTATGACTTAAGGCTCGTGCAGACCAGCGCGACGCGACGGCGTGACGCGACTCGAACAATACAATTTCTAAGAAAACTTCACGGTATAACAATAGCCGGTGTCGCGTCGCGCTAGTCTGCAGGAATCTTAACTCGCACTCAGTCTGCGCGCTCCCTTATTTAGTACTTGGACGGTCGGGATCATTTGTGCGTGTTCGTACATGTTCGCGAGCACGAGTAAAATTCGTACGAAAATGCATCCAAAGTGCGACTACTAATTCTACTTTTCCGAATACTTTTCACTATTTTTCAGTAACTGCGGCAATGTAGGTACGTTTCAGAACGAACATTGTAAACGTCAAAACAACCACAACACAACAAACGTCAAAACGTGCGTATAACCTCACAATATTGTGCCCATGAAACGTAAATAACTTGTGAAATCGTGAAATATGGATGACTTACAATTAAATATATCAGTGCCCAAGAAGGTAAGTTCGGGAACTTGTTGTAAACTTGAATATTTCCTCTAGACTCCGTGTTGACTAGTTTGTTTTTATAGGATAAGAAAAAACCAAGTGCTCCTCAGACGAATGCGGGGGAATACAAATTTATATCCAATCCAAAGTTTACTGGTAAGACCGTAGCTAGGAAAAGACCCCAGAACTTGGCTGCAACAAATCGAGCAGTCATAAAAAATGCCGAAGGCCCGCCTAAAAAGGTGGCGAAAGTGTCACGTCCTACAGCAGATAAATCTGACGATTTGGGGGCAAAACTAAGAGATCTCAGTGAAAATAAAGGTAAATACCAAGGGAAGAACTACCAAGATCTAAGTGACACTATACAGTTGAAGCAAAACAAGCCTAGGAGTGGTGGATGGATATCTTCACTATTTAAGAATAACCCGCAAGTGCCCCGTATTGGGCAGCGGGCTATCAAACCGATTGTGGAGCAGGTGTTTGCAGGCAAGACCTTCACAGACTTAGATATACATCCACATAGTGTTGCAAACTTGCAGCAAAACCTAGGTTTAAAAGAACTGATGACAGTGCAACAGAATGCAATACCTGTTATCTTGCAGGGCCGAGATATTCTCATTAGGTGAGTTTAAACTTTAAATTATAACTTTTCTATGCCAAATTAGTACTCAAAATAAATTTGTGATACCAAATTGCATAATATTGTTATTGTGCAGCTAAAGGTGATTCTTTTCACCTTCACTTCTTGTAACTGCCAATCTATTCTGTAAAAATCTCACCGTGAAAACTTAGGTGAAGTGAGCTGTCATTCCACCTGCTGCTAGGGACTGACAGCTCACTCCGTGCTCACTTCACCTAAGTTTTCACGGTGAGATGGTTACAGAATAGCACTGCAGGTGACATTCTACTTTATTTGACTTAAAAAATAGCATCTATTACTTATTATGCTCAATTTTTTTGGCTTCTGTTACTAAACTGATAATGTACATTGTTTATAATATTTTGTAACTAGGTCGCAGACTGGGTCAGGCAAAACACTGGCATATGCATTACCAATCATAGAGGGGCTACAGGCCATAAGACCTAAGATAAGCAGGAATGACGGTATCAGGGTCATTGTAGTGATACCAACCAGAGAGCTTGCAGTTCAGACATATGAGCTATTTATTAAACTAGTCAAGGTACTATACACAATTTTTTTATTCTGATAATTAACTCAAAACATCATGGAAAAATGTTAATCCAAAGTCCATATTTTTTTTAATGAGGAATATGTAAAAAAAATCGTCATAAATTGCCAAAAAACAATAACAATTGATTTGTATATTATTTAACGTTAGCCATTTCATTGGATCGTGCCTGGTCTACTAAGTGGAGGACAAAAGAGGAAGGCAGAGAAAGCACGACTCAGGAAAGGTATCAACATATTGGTTGGAACCCCTGGTCGCATCAATGACCACTTAAGACATACTGCTTCTTTCAACTTTGCCAAGATTGGGTAAGTTATATTATGATAATATGATGGTGCTAAACTTCCTGCAAAGCTCCATCTCTATCTTACACTTGAAATTGTTCAATTGTTGATTTGTTCTTGAAAGTGATAATTGGATTACTTTAACAATACCTACCTTATCTGGCCCTAAAATATACTTATTGTGTTTTACATTTAGAAGGTTGCCCAAATAATGGCTATTCAAAAAAACGGCCTAGTGCGTATCGGCCTACGCACAACGAACGGTTCCGTAGTTAGGATGAATTTATCCCAAGAACAAACTTAACATTGCAGTTGCAAACATGGCCTCCCATACATCGTCACGGTCAATTCTCCAACTGCATAAGTAAGTTTGTAATCGCAAAATAATATATTTTTATGTGAAAAACTCATTGAGAGAAGTACTAAAAACTACAAATTAACGATTTTCGGACTTTTTTCATTACTTGTGCTGTGAGACCTTGCTTGTTGCCAAATTTTATGATTCTATGTCAACGGGAAGTACCGCATAAATGGCCGTTGTTGATTTTTGTAGAGCTCCAAGGGTCCGTACTGACTGTGGACTTAGGTATTTGATATTAATTTCAAACTGATAGCTCCACGCGTTTCTGAAAAAAAGGGTCTTTACAGACAGACAGACAGACTGACCGATGGACAGCGAATTTCATCCTATAAGGTTTCCGTTTATCCTTTTGTACCTCAAAACTTAAAACTTCACACAAAGGTCTTACCGGAATCCTTAAAACGGAAAATATTGTAGCAACATGATATTTATTATGTTTGCAGATGTTTAGTTTTGGATGAAGCTGATCGTTTATTAGATATGGGTTACGAAAAAGATGTTGCGGCTATCGTAAAAGCTATCGAGGATCATAAGAAAGCAGCCACGTATGATCCTATGGCTCTTATGAAACAAAATGTACAAAAGAAGATTCCAGATCCAGATGATGATACAGAGGAAACTAGTCTTAATGAAACTAATGAAAGTATTGAAGAAAAAGTAGAGATAAAACACCATTTGACTGATGTGTTTTTGTCTAAAGAAAAGCAAACTATTTTACTATCAGCCACTCTTACAAAGGTAATGTGTTTAATGAATTAATATTTATATAATTATTTGCTTTGTTATTTCATATTTAAATAATAAACAAATAGGTACTCATTCATAATATTTTCTAGGCTGTTGAAAATCTGGCAGGAATTACTCTAGTGCATCCAGTCTTTGTAGACACATCTGAAGGTAAAGCTGTTATAGCAGATTCACTAAAGACTAAGCAAACCATTCAAAGTAAAAATACAAGTGAAGTGAAGAGTAAACCTGAAGTCAACATTTCTCCTGATAAGCCGAAATCAGAGAAATCTAAACCAGTAAAAGAATTCAAGAAGGATTCGGAAGAAGAAGAAAAAGAAGAAAAAGAAGAAGAAACTGCTTATGTAACTGATGAAGAAAAGAATATAGAAGCTAGAAGAGGTAAGTGAGTTTCTTTAAATTGTAAAAATATAACTGCCCCAAATACATTCTAATCTGATTCCTATCACTATAGGGTTAAAAGCATTTACTGGCCTAAACCATAAAGATTTATTCAAAAGTAAAGGCCCTACGCAAAGTAAAACTGAACCACCACCCAAAGTTGAGGCCGCCAAAATTGACGAAGATAGTGACAGTGATTCCGATTACGAATACTTCAAAGCTCAAAGAGACCATGAAATTAAAAACCCTAAAGTGGAGAAAGACGATGACAGTGAAGTGGATGGGAGTGGTGACGACGAAGATGAAGTATCTCCAGCAGTCAATACTTTCGCGGAAGCAGTAAAATCTGCTGTAGGAGAAGACGAATTAGTTCTGCCGGCATCGGTTAATCAGACATTCCTCGTCATCCCCATGAAACTTAGACTAGTCACATTAGTCGGTCTGATCGTGGAACACTGCGTAATGAACAAGAAAGGTGGTAAGATGATAGTTTTCGTGGCGACATTGGAAATGGTAGATTACCTTTCAGAATTAATAGAAACCGCGCTAACTGGGAAAGAAGTCAAAGTTAAAAAGAAAAATCAAGATAAAGCTAAAAATGCTAAAGCAAAGAAAAGAAAATCCGGTGACGATAATGATGACGATGTAAGTAGATTAAAAATAGTGACTACAATTTTAGCAACGTTTCAATAAACCATGAAATCTTTCTTAAAACTAAATGTATTTATTTCACAGGACAAAGATTCATCATCATCCGACGATTCGGATGATTTTAAAGTGGAATACGAAGAGCCTACTGAAGGAGGTTTAGTGCCGGTCGACTTGGATATGTTCAGTCTGCACGGATCCATGCCTCACGAACAGAGGATGGAGGTTTTCAAGCAGTTCCGCGCCGCTAGGAATGGAGTTCTTATTTGCACGGTCAGTTTTATGGCATGTTTTGTTTATGCACCGATTTGGATCCTAGACTTCTCACAACATTTACTCGGCTCCTATTTTATCGAATCGAATGTAGTTCAAAAGTTCTCTTCCACTGTCGTAACATGCTTATTTTTTTTCAAATATATTTCGATGCTCCAATTTTACCGTTTCCATCATTGTCTTCAGTTATTACCTCGCACAACACATGTAATTCCGATCTCTTGAATATTTTTTAATCGTGTTTACGCGTACAATAGAATTTCAATTTATTATCTTCGAAAACGTGCTACCAGATTAATCATCACATTCTTAGTTCAATAATGGTGGCCGTATTCCCGCTCACCTTTGTCGCTAGCTATTGTGGCTCGCTGCCTATTAGCTGGTCATTCATCTAGCTCTCTGTGCGCTCCCACACCGCCGCCACAATACGCGTCGATTATGTACTATTATATGTGTTTATTACATCTATCAACGCCGACATCGGTACCTTACTGTTACGGTAGGGATTCTTAATTACAAGTTTATTGTGTAAAATTGTTCATTTAATGTGGTAGCGGACACTAGGACAAGGTAGGTGATATCAGCTTCAGTTATGTTTACACCTGAAAAGGAATTTTGTTTCTGTTGTTAACTCAGACTTAATGAAGTAAAGTCAATTAGTTCTAACTTAGGATTTCGTTTTTATAAAATCTACCCTTTTCAAGATTTTTTGCCTTGAGATGAATAAGATGAGTTAACCACAATAATTAATACTCTACTAATGATGCAACAAAAACTAAACGTCTTGATAATGCATCTATTCCAGACTTTATAATTAGTAATCGGCTACACTATTTACGCTACATGTTTTAAAGGGTTTTATCGCAGATTTCACAGAAAGCGCTTTATTATCATTTGTAAATTTTCCACGGTTGGTCAGTGCTGTAGGTGGAGCGTAAAATAATTTTCTAATCGTGTAATTAGCCACGACGAATACGTTGTACGTGGTAGTGTGTTTTTAATTGCATTAATACAGCAAGAGCGGCGGTGTAATGTCCTCCATAGTGTAGATAATGACGCCGCGAAGGCGAGATGGTATCAGGTTTAATCTCGGTCGCAGCGGGCGGTAGCTACCGCGGCGGCCGGCGCTCACCCGCTTACGCGGTGCGACGCTTCTGTTTGGTGTAAGATGCACTGAGTTTTGCATGTAGATTTGATATTAAATCTTTTTGTATGCCACTACTGATATCGATTACTATAGTCATTTAAAGCAAATTCGGGGCACTTTTAAACTTCCTTCGAACCGGCGAGAAAATATGCGGCAATCATGAGTTGACTGCCAAGTAACCATCCAAGATGTTAAGTAAGTTATTAATTTAACAGGATGTCGCCGCCAGAGGAATAGATGTGCCTCGAGTTGACCTCGTATTGCAGTTCTGCGTTCCGGCATCAGCAACCGACTATGTGCACAGGTTTGAAGAATATTATAAACTTAAACAAACTCTTGATAAAGTTAGGTTTTTTTATTATTACAGACATTTGCCGTGTAATTTTTTAAATTGGTATTATGGTAATGTAGTCACCTCCCTCGGGTCACCCAGATCATACACAGATGTTCTAAACAAACCAGGAGACCTAATTACCTTCTGGAGGGAGGTGGGCTGGTTGGAATAACCCCCCAAACGGCCGCTATGGCCCACGCACCATGGTCCACCTGACGGACTGAGTGCGGAAACCAAACCCCATAACATAGATAGAACATAGAACATGGTAATGTAGTTGCCATGTCATATTTGGCTTATGATTGGCCCTCCCTCTAGGTGTCATAACTTAATAAGAAACAAAAAGAGTATCATCAATTTTTTTGTTATCCCAAACGATCTATTTTTAAACAACTAAACTGACTAATATGTACCATATAACTGACAACGAAGATGTTATCCCTTCGTTTAGGGTTGGTCGTACAGGGCGTGCGGCTCAAGTGGGTGCCGCCGTGCTGTTCCTACTACCCAGTGAATCACGGTTCATCAGGCATTTGGAGGAGAGGAGGATCAGGTGAGCCGTGTTGTTTATTTATTTCTATAGACTTTATTGTACACCAGAAAATACATAACAAAAGTTTTAGTTTTAACTTTATCTTCACGCATGAATCGTCATATTCTGTTCATTTTGCGCATCCTGCGATATCAGCCCAGCATCCAATAGGGTGTTTTACTCTATATGAGAAAAAATCTAAAAATATATTATTGAGATAGCTTAGGCAAAAAGCAGTCGGAAAACGTTAGTTTTAGTTTATAAAATAGCAAACTAAATTTTAAAATTCAATTCAATGGTTTCAGATTTTTTTTATCTGTTTCATAATACCATTAGATATTAGTCGCCATGTTTTTACGTCATATGGCTATGTAAACTTAGAAAGTGTTAACTGTCAACTATCAGCGTTCCTTTAATCTATAGAGGCTTTTTATTATTTTCGTAACCAACGTAATTTTTATTGAAATATTACCATGGAGGACGGTTTTGTAAAAGGAGACAACACAAATTTATAGCTTAAAAAATATCAAGGCATTACATAGCCAATGGTTTACATAGCCAACTGACGTCATGACCACAGAGCCATATGGCGTCCACTGCGTCCAGCTTTTTCGTCAAATTACGCGCGAAATTTGAAAATGCAAAATTTAAATGCATTTTTATGGCACTTAACGATTGAATAAAAAAATTGTGAGATTTTTAGTGGTTAATTAGCACTATAGAATCTAATTGAGACCCTTTTCAAAAATGGGTGTATACCCTATTGTGCTGATTAGCTCTTCTTTTTACTACAAAATGATTTTTTCTTGCCTAGGTATCTCGTGATAAAGATCTAAAAATCTATTTTATCCTCTCTTGAGTTTCAGCAAACGTTTTAGTATTTTTTCTGCCCAAATAAATTATTGTCTAATGTAACCTGCAACTAAATACCTGATATAAAATCAGGTTGCGTCAAGGAGACGAGTCGCGAGCGCTTGAAGCGCTGCGCACTGTGGTGCCCGCGGCTGCGACGCCGCAGCGCGCCGCGGTCGCCGTGCAAGCGCGGCTTGAGCACACCGCGCACACCAATAGAGACTGGCTGCTGAGGGCTAGTAGAGGTATGTATTACTGACTATGCAAAAAAAGTGGAACCCTCAATTATCGGCCATAAAATAACGGATTTACAAGACGGCCATTATTTTACGATTACTTTTCAGAAACCAACGATTACGATTACTTTTGACTTCCCCGTTGGTCTCATGGTCGCAAGCGCGACTGCTGAGCGGTTCTGGGTTCTATTCCCAGATCGGGCAAACTGTTATTGAGTTTTTCTATTCGGAATTTCTCGGTAGCAGCCCGGAGTTCGGAAGTTGGTGGCGTGACACCTCCGTGCCTCGGAAAGCACGTAAAGTCGTTGGTCCTGCACCTGATCCCTTCCGGTCGTCTTTGCGTCCCATCGGACTGTGATAGTGAAGGAACAGAGAGTGCACCTGTGTTTGCGCACACAAATTTCTTGTGCACTATGATATCTCCTGCGTACCTGTCTAGTCTTTTGAGATTGGCCACCGTGACTGAAATCGGTCGGGAGGATTATACTTTTTATACTATTCAGAAATATACTAACATCTGTAACAATTATGTATCACGCTTATATATGGAAGTGAATGCTGGGTGTGGCAAAATAAGCATGAAAGTAGGATAAATGCTGTGGAAATGCGTTCCTTGCGAAGTATGTGTGGTCTAACTATGAATGATAGGCTGAGAAATGATGTGAGAAGACAACGGTGTGAGTTAAAAGAGGATTTAGTGACAAAAATTGAAAAGGGTATGCTGAGATGGTTTGGACATGTTGAGAGAATGAATGAAAGGAGACTAGCAAAATGTATTTACAAGGCAGATGTGAATGGAAACGCCGGGAGGGGACGCCCTAGGAGGACATATACTGACCTTATTGGTAATGTTCTTCAGAAAGGACAGGTGCATAGTATTCGCAACCGGCGTGCGTGTATGACCAGATGTATGAACGTAAACGAGGCAAAAGGAGTATGTAAGGATCGTAGCAGGTGGCATTCTGTAGTTTCTGCCTACCCCCATGGGAAGAAGGCGTGAGTTTATGTAAGTATGAACGATTCATCCACCGACATTACAGCATTTGGATCCCGTAACGAATTACGGCCTAATTCCTCACAGAGAGTGGAATTATTTCGTGTTCTTTGGCCAATTATGTAAACGACTCAGCATAAAGATTCAACTTTTCAAATAACTCTTTTTTACATCTAGCATACACTTCATGGGTTCGTTTCTACGCGGGCTACCCTCGCGACGTCAAGGAGTATCTGGACTCCAGACAGTTGCACTTGGGGCATGCAGCGAAGGCCTTCGCCCTTCGAGACGCTCCTGCTACGCTCGCCCGACGTGTTAAGTCCAATCCGACCAATAAGGACAAGCCGAGCAATAGACTCACTATTCATGAGGACGAAGAGAAGAAGCGGCCAGGGTGAGATTTTTTAACTGAATATTTTTACCTATCTGTTTTCAGACTTTCAAGTAATTTGTAGAGAATGTGATTTGCAAGTGTTCCGTTATGTTAACCGTCAATTTTATATACTTCTAATCGTCGGTTTATAAACCGTATGTAAAAGAGACCTGAGTATCTCAAATATCGTTAGTGCTGTAAATATTGATGTGATTTCGATTGTTACGGTTTTGCTTAGGGAGTGTAACTATAGTGATGTGCACTCTAGTAGACAATCGTGCTATCAATATGCTGCGTGCTGTGGTGCTTACTACTCTTTATCAGAATGTTTTTCCTTCACAGATTCCCTAAAGCAAAGTTCGGTTCGTTCGGTGCTCGACAATCGAAACAAAGCTCCATGCACACGGCGAGCGAATTCGACAGCGGGCTGCCCTCTGTCGACCAATCGCAACCCAAGAACAAGAAAAAGAAGAACAAATGACATTTAAATAACATAAGTCATGCGATTTAATATTAAAACGGACCTTTGTAAATAAAAACCATTAACGACGCAGGTACTTATGTAGTTTCATTCGAACACCGTAATTGATCAACATTTTTGTTTTATTTATTCCGAAGAAGGTAACAAATGAAAGATGGAGCTCGTCCAAAATTCTAATCGCGAGTCGGCTAGAGTTAATGGAAGCGCGCCCGATGTGAAGGCTACCGTTTTCATATTTCTGACTCACGAGTGACTCGAATGAAAAATGATTTTAAACCATTACCGTGGCCCGTCCGGCCTTTTGATATTTAAATTTTTTTCAAGCGGCCGTCATTATCGTAGAATGATTTGCGAATTTCGCCCCAGCTCGCGGTTTTTGTTTGTCTCTGAACGAGTTTTTTGTCGCTCTCATTTACCATGTTTTTATTGCTGCATAATGACAAATTAAAAGAGTATTGTGGGGCTCTTTCATGCCGCATTCTCTGGCCTTTTCAAGGTTGAAGGGCTTTTCATTTTGAAGGCGGGTGGAATGACTCAATCGTGACACATTTATCTTAAGGATGTAGTCGTTTTACTGATGCTCGAGTCGTAAAACATTTAGTTAAAATCAGTGAATAGGCGCCGCGAGACGGAGAAGGTCTGCTTTGAGTTCTCATGGCTAGTGTTTAGTGCCTGAACTTTATTTTCTGTTTGCAATATGTTTTTCCGTATTTCTCACCATAAATAATGATTGTCAATACAGGGCAGTAAGGGGTCAAGATGTATTCAAAAGTCACATTGCCTGTGATTCGACTCGGATCGTATGTATTTATCGGTAAAGTTGTAGATAGGAGCGTTTACGGTTCTGAAACAAGTTTTCACAATAAACTGTGTGTAATGTAACGTTTTGTTGTCGCAAAGCTAGTATAGTTGTGTGGCGTGGCTTCGCGCGTCATTAAACAGCACATTTGCATGTCGGCCGGCGCCAAAGCTCGTGAAAATGCCTTTTCATTAGCATCAGCTCTACTGAAAAATTGTTCTGGCAGCCATTGGTTGCTATGCGAATCGGTACTGGCAAATGAATTATACAAATATAATTAATTGGCATTAGAACGTTGTTTTAGCGGTCTATAAACAGTTTATATATCGTCCGAAGAATATGTTGGCGAGGTATTGGCGGATAGACTCGATAGAGCATGATAGGTAGCCTTTTGTTTTCGTTTATTAGGATAGTTTCATACATTTCATACGTATATTTGACGCTGCAGATGTTACCTAATTCGTTCATGGTGATGATAGGCTATTTTTATACTTACTTAAGTAGAAAAATACGTACCTACCTACTACCGCAATTCAAAATAAAATAACACATCCAATCTTGATCCAATAATTGGCTAGTGTCGAATGCGTGTATATGATTGATTTTCGGGAAATGTATCAGATTAAATAGATTTATGTGGCATATAGTGGCTGCTTTCACGGCGAAGAATTCTATTGAAAGAGTCGGCGAGTCAATTCGGTAGGACAATGAGCCGAGCGTGGTGGCCCGGGCCGTACCTCTGGCCTGAAGAAACGCGTAGGTACCTTAATATATTGCCTGCATCTGGGAGAACTCATAGAGGTTGCTGTTTTCATAAGGTTATACTTAATAATGGAAGTTTGCGAACAGGTTCGCTGGGAAGTATCTAGTCATCTTGTTTTGTGATGCTAAGGCTTATTTATAGCAGTTTAACAGTTTGTATTTTTTGTTACCTGTTGTAAAAGAGGGTAGTCTACGATTGTCAGTTGTGTGATTTTAACTGAAGTAGCGTTGTGTTTCTCGTTTTGGCTTTTTCTTCTTCTTTACATTATAGTCTGTTAGGCACCGTTTTTGTTTTATTTAGTTAAATGAGTTGGTACACATATTTAATAGGTAATTAACGTTGTATCAAGTCTACGCATCAGCCGAAGCAGTTGGTCTATGACGCGGGCGGGAGAGTCAAACGCGCCGCGTCACGACCCACCGAATTATGGCCACAAAGCGCCGTTGATACCGAATATTCCATATAAATATTGAGCTAATCGCCCTTTCAATGAAGCGGCCCGCTTTTTATTAATAATTGATCGCGGAGCGGCGAGTCATGCGCCTGTATTGTGTAGACGAACATATTTTTTTTGCTGTAACTCATTAATGATCGGCTCTAACACATGACGCCGAGGGCGTACTCCCGTCAGATCGTTCAACTAATTTCCGATGAGTCCAGGATACACGTCAAATAATGTGGAACTAATCTTTGTTTGTGCTACCGATCGGTCCATATTTTATTCTTGAAGCTGACAATATGCAGACCATTCGATAATGGACTTAGAGCTAACTCGCCGTCAATTCTAAAAAGAGTTGACTTTATAAAGACATTGTTATTTGAAAAGAAAACCTTTTTCAGAATAATAATAAGTATGATTAATATCTGCCTCAAATTAAAGGAACAAAGCTAGGAAGCATTATTTTTAATTGGCTCATTATATCGTCATAAATTAAAACTCCAATGTGTTTTTAAATAACTCGTATATAGTTTCATATTGCCTAATCGGCTTGAGAACTTAGAGGATTAAGTAAATCTCATTACGCGTTATTTCCACAATGTTTACCAGTGTGTCGTCACTTTCATTAGCTCTAATAAGTGCTTAGTTCCGTTTATTCCATTTATTTAATTAAACATTCTCACACGTTTCATAAATACAATAACTTTTAATTTTTAAGTATTATGAGTGCACCGCTTACCGGCAGTTAGGTTAACAGTAACAGCGGCGTGGGAACTCGGCTAAAAGCTAGCAGTCGCCACACTTTCAGCTTTATCTAGGATTAGTTCTGTACTTATATCTAAACGATAGATTCTAATACCTTCCCATTGTTAAAGATTCAATGCTGATAATGTTAATTTGCAAATATTTTTATTCAATAATAATACCAGCCTGTTACTGTCCCACTGCTGAGCAAGGACCTCCTTCTCATACAGAGAAGGCTCGAGCATATGATCACCACGCTTGCTCAAGACGGGTTGGTGATTTCACACTTATATTAACTATAAAGTCCAGGTTTCCTTACAATGTTTTCCTTCACCGATGTCAGTAATGTCAGAGATAAACTCAGAAAGTAAGTAAGATAGTGAATTGAAAAAGTCACATTGGTACTTGCCCGGATTTGAACCCACAACCTCGTGCATGAGAGGCACTGGACCATCACGCGATGTCGTGGATATTATTGGCTCTAATATTCATCGTTTTTCCTCTAGCAGACAGATCACGGCTAGGTACGAAAACAGTTGCACTTGGTGATTCTTTAGATTTTTTCATTCGTCTTATTAAACATGCTAGAATAAAGTAACAGTGCTCAATTTGCATGTTATAATGCTTCGGTTGGATAGCGTGGATACAAATAGAGTAGCACCTAGGTCTGTCGCAGACGACGACCGATTAATCGATTCCCTACCGATTTGTTGGCGTCGACTGCTGATAGTCTTCGTTGTAGAGGCGATAAAAGATACTTATTACTTAAAAGGTCCTAAAATTAATGTTGCTTATTGCATTAGCAAGAAGCTTTAACAAGATTTATGGGTCGGACCATGAGAGGTTATATTTTTATCTGTTGGACACACATTGCGCATTCGTTGTTGTTGTCTTATCCATCTATGCAATAGTGGAATCGGTAGAAATCAGTGGCATTTGGCCCGACGACTTGGGAAAGCGTTAATATAGGTACCTAGTATAATCGGTTGAAGCACACTGAACGAGACAATAGAAGTTTCATTGTTATTACGCCTGGGGGCGTTAAGTTGTCCCGCAAAGTGTAAGGGTACGACTAGTAAGCCGAGGTAAGCACGGGCGTATTTTTATCGCGACGATTTTTTTTCGCGTATTGGATTTTCGACGCTCTGCTTATCGCCGATAGTTGAATATCCAACAGTAGGTATGTTTTCCTGATGCGATGGGATACGCGCTGGATGCGCTCTGGATTGGATTGGATTGGATTTTCAATACTCGGCTCAATACCGAGAGTTGAAAATCCAATGTACGAAAAAAAAGCGCCGCGGTAAAAATACGTCCGTGCCATCCTGTACCCTAATTACGTACCTAATACACGATCAATCTGAATTTGAATCGGTTTGAAACAAATTGCTAATCCATTGCTTCATATGTTAGAAAAAAAATCTGCTCAACAGCGTAAATAACGCAATGAATGTTGTTGAACTGTCAAAATGAAACAAATTTGTCGTAATCGTTTACGAAAATGTGTTGTGTAATTACATAGCTGCCCAATTTTAAGTAAGTAAGTTCTTTCGTTCAAGTGTAGCGTTGTTTTGTATCAATAGACAGAAAGAGGCGATTGTAGGTTCATTGTTGGCCCAACAATACAACTAGGTAGGTACTCGTCTGCACACATTACAAAGTCAGTGTTTATTGAATTGCTAATTATAAAATGCATTGGATATTCAAATGGGTGCGTAATGTGCGTATGGAGGAAAACTATAAGCGTTTTATGATATCCCGTGTTGGTGTTGCGTCGTCTCACTTCCTTTGATTTACTGGCATCGCCTCGATACTTATTTACCGTTAGAGTGGATAAGTATACCTAGTTGGTTACTATTTCCACTTATAATTACTGGTTTCTTATGAAGAAAACGATACTGGCTGTATTTTTTATTTTATACTTTACGGGAGGTCATATTATGAGTCCTTGTGGCATCCCATTGCAAGGTAAATAAGGTTGTAACTTTGAATGAAATACTTACTTCCTTAAAAATCAGCAATCTTTGTACTTAAAATAATAGGTACTTATATAAAATACTAAAGTAAATTAAAAAAAATCTTTTTTGGAAAACCTGTATATTTTTCGATCTGATTATAATCTATGGAGATCATGAAAATATGTTCCATGAGCTCTAATCGTATACTTAATTGTTTTTTTTTCAAAGATCATGGTCACTGTAGCAGGCGCACAGTGTCATTGTTCGCGAGATGTTGCCATCTGATTATCGTTATTGTTTCAAACCGGGAAACAGCTAACATTCACTCCATTTAATATAATTGAGCGAATGAGAAACGTTATCAATTATAATTGTTACGACGCATACTTTTAGAAGAAACTCCATTATAAGCGTTTTCCATAGAAAGCCTCATAGAGTCGCGCCGCACTGGCGCTGTCGCTGGAAAAACTTCTTGTTAAGAAATTCTTTGATGATGTTAAACGTTTCACAACAATCTCAGGCTTGTTATGGAAGTGCTGAATATCGTTAATAAAGTTTAAAACACGTTTTTAAAATTTACAAGCTTGCGCACGGAATAATTCGAAAACTGAATAATTTTACATGTTGATGGTGCCTATTATCTACGTAATTTAATAGTCTCAAGTAAAAACCGCGGATGATAGCAAACAGATCGTGCAAAATAGTTTTTAAAGTACGTTTAAACAATGAATAATAAAATAGCACTTGCATCGCGAAGCAATATCGTTATACGTACATGCGTACTAGCTAATGATGTGGAAACAGTCGGACAGACATGATAGGAAAAAACAATAGGCCAGAGTAGTCACTTTGTATAATACTGAATAATAGCAAGAAACAACCGTTTTACTAGAAATAATCACAGTGTAGGTGGCAAAAACAGGCTATTAATGGTTCGAGTCAGACCCCACTTGTTACTATTCATGAGCAAATTAACGGCAGTGCTCTCACACAAACGTAGCCGTACGCTTCACACATTACGAGAGGGGAAAACGTGTCGTAAAGTGATAATATTGTGATTGCTGTTAACGTTAAATCATATTACTTAGCTGGGTGTGGAGGAGCAGGAACAATCGTTTTTAGATTACGAAAGTTTTGGATGGATAACTAAATTACCAACTGGAAGCTGACCACATAATAGCAAGCTGCGAGCGAACCTTTCTTTAAAGTTAAAGGTTTGCGGAAAATCGGTCTAGGTAGGTACCTAATTATTTCTGGGAATGAAAGTTATAATAAACAGCAGCCTGTATATAAAACAAACGTTACATTATTATCGTTTTAAATAAAAATCATTTTGACCTGTTTTGTTGCACAAACTGGCCTACTTACAGATTTCATGAAGGTAAGGTATCGTTGTCAACTTTAACTTAAGCATCATATTCAAATTCTTCGATGTACTAGAATCCTATAAAGTGTTGCAGAAGCCAAAAGGGCCTTTTATGAAACGATTTCACTTGGGTGTAACTTGAGAGCGCTGTATCAGTTGAACGGAGCCTGCGGTCGCACGACGATACAAAACACTGCGAAATTGCGCGTGCGCATAACCCGTAACACACACATAGTTGCACGAAACGTAAGCTGTCATATATGTTATTGTGTGGGTAAGTATCCACACAGTATATGGACTTACGTGTACCTTTTTGCTGCGAAATAATTAAGTGGGTAGTTAAACTTTAGGCCGAAGTAGGCAGTTAAGGAAAAGCTTGCGATTGTCTAAATGTGGGTAGCTTGTATCATTCTGAAACTTTTTAAATGCTACTGCTTATGTAAAGATAGTAATTTATAAGTCGTGGCTGGTGAGTTGCAGTTGCTTTACTTGTAGGGGTGCATGCTGCCAAATTTAAGAACCCGCCGCGGTACGTACTTCAAGTTGAAATCGGAAAAAACTTACTACTACAAAGTTTTTATTTTTCACTTTTTAGATGTGGTACCTACACAAAACCCCCACAAAAATTTGAATACCCATTACCTGTTATGTAAATTACAGTGACAGGAACTATTAGAATATCATCCACATATACTAGGTGGGAAAAATACGTATTATTGAAGCTAACTCAAATACCTCATATCAGATCTTGACCAAATTTATATGGGACCACTCCTGAAGTATGCCCTACCAAACAAAAAAAGAATCATCAAAATCAATTCATAATTGGCGGAGTAATCGCGTAACAAACATACCACGACCATGAGATTATAATTAGTAGCACAAGAAGCCTAACATTTTTAAATGTTGTCATTATAACTGTCAGTCCACATACCTCATGCTCACGGCGTACTGAGTAATATTGATGTGTGCGACTTGGTAGCCACACCGTGTATCACTTTACTCGACACTGATACATTAACCAATAGTTTAACTTGATCATATCGATTTACTATTGCCCGGTGATGTAGCTTCACTGTCTCGTTTAAAAGGAATATGTACTTCTAATGTATATAATTATGACTTGAGAGGATCAGCGATAACTTGTACTGGCTACTCAACTTTGCATTAATATTAAGATTATATTAAGTGATGCATAAACTAAGTGAAGTGGTATGTCTAAATAGGTACATGTCTTTTTCCTTTTCAGGGTGAGTAGACCTCTAGTGACTATGAATTTTTTATTAGTCAGGAAATGGTCCTTTCCTCAGATACTTTTTTCCTGATTGGCTTTAATGTTTCTATTGCAATTCATAAATTGACAAGATTATTAATTTTACGAAAAGAGCGTAGGTGAAATTATGTGCACGTAGGCTAAGAATCATTCCTCTTTGCTTTACGTGCACCCAATTGAAGATCGACAAAATAAAACGATTCTCGTATTGTTTGTGAAAAAAGTGACTATCTTGTTAAGGTCGTAGTTTGGCTTACGAACCGAGCAAATTCTTATCTCGCCTCATATGAAAAAGTTATATAAAACGTGATAAAATAATTTGGAGTTGGAACAATAAAGACCCCTTGAAGTTAAAATATATCCTCCCACATGATAATAATGTAGAACTGTGGTCATCTCCTAGTGCCCAGATTATGTCACTGGCTCCCAAAAAAGACATCAACGCTGCGTAGCAGTGTAGCAGTCTACGAGCCTGCTACGAACATGTTTCGAACTGAAAAGTTGGTATCAGTTAGAAGAAATCGAGTTGGATTGAGGTTGGATGTGAGTAAATAATATTATATTATACCTACAATCAATAATTTCACATGTTTTTACTCAGTAATCGAACTCTATAAAACCGCTGCATCTTTGTAACCGCCCAACATAAAGGTGTATTAGCAGTTGATCAGTATTTAGTCGAGATTACGTCCGTTTACCAACCGAGCCGCGGTGACCACAAGCAACCGAGCACGCACTACACACAGCCGATTGTCAGTTGTCATATGTGTACACATGGCGAGCCAGTGTGTGTGCTGCAGGCAAAATGTGAAATTAAACATGTAAGGAAATTCTATTACAATCTCTGTACGCTTGATTGGTTTCGAAGCTAATACTGCTGCGAACAGCCAATTCTTGGTTTATGTTTGGATTTCTGCTAAATTGTGGGATTAGATCAGAAATAATGTTAATCATACCATCATTAATTGACATTGGACAGTAATTTTCAGTCTTGAATGCTGAGTTTTGGATTTACTGCTTGAGTTTTAGTTGCAACTGATGATGAATCACCATAATAGATATTAAAAGTTCGGCCTCCCTCTGATGGGTTACAAAGCAATTAGTATTGTAGCCGTAGCTCGTAATAATCAATTTTAAGGTATTACTAACTATTACATACACGGTGCTGAATTTTACTGCCAAAAAATATAAGTAGCTTAACCTTCCATGTTATCTGTTGAAAATTGCTTACCAGCAAAAAGTGGCCGCCTGCCTACAGTCGAAAGAAATCGTTGCTCACTCAACTTCAATAGAAGACTGAATTTTTATTTAAACAAAGTGTGGTCAACACCCGGTACGATGGTTATCATGTTTAATAGAGTATGTGAACATGATATCCAGCTGGTATTAGCCACTGGGCTCTCAACTCATTGGCTTGACGTGAACGCTACTCTGTATTGACTTGACAGGAAGGGACGTTGTGGTTACGACCACTCGCGTTCAAATGATTTTGTTTTTAATTGACCGTTGATTTATTTTAACAGACAAAAGCTTCTTGATTGTAATAACAAATTAGATTGTACTGTAAAAACACTGCGCTTTTTGCTGCTCGGTGACTATTAACTGTGAAAATATGTTTTTTTGCTTCTGTTTAGCATCTAAATTGGTGCTGGTTGTCCATAGTTGCCTAAATTTAAAGACATTGGAAAGTATACATACTGAAGAAATTTAAGAAGTGCTTGTTAGCTATACACCTGCTAGGTATGTTGATTTCTTTTGATTTAATTTACGTCATAATGTACCTACTCCATCGATATTTAATTGCACTTTTAAATATCATTCTCTAATCCAAAACTCTTGCAGTTGCGAGCGATCTTCGTTTGTTTTCCAGATCAAAAAGAGAAATAATAGCTTCTTTTTCTATCAATTTTTTATTGGTTGTAATCTTCATGAAACATCGGTACGGCGTGACTCGTTGAAGCAGTCCATTAACACTGTATTAATGAGTGTAATGGAAGATTTATTTAAATTATTACAGTAATCGGATACAAAGAGTGCATTGATATCGTCACATATAGCCATGGGGCGTGACGTGTTTCTCGCACCACTGCGTCACAACGAGTTTAAACGAACGAAAAATCTGACATTCTGTAATGAACACCTACAAAGGACACTTGATACCAGAAATGGGTAAGGGTGTAATTATTATATGTCTGATATTAAAACCATTAAAAGTCGTGTCGAAAATTATATGACTTTTTTAGCAAGCATTTTTCTTGTGGAACCAGGCATTATCCTTATGTTATGTATATTTATGGTGTGAAGGTATCTTGACTTAGGTACCTATGTAGGTTTCACATTAGGAACTTCCTCTTATTGACGGATAAAAGATCATTATGAACCAGAATTTTATTTTGCAAAGCGTAGCAGAAATTTGCAACTTGACTTGAAATAACGATGAACATAATGATGCTTCTAAATGATTACCGCTCTTACTTACTCGCTAGACTCCAAGAATTTTTCCTCGTCAAACTGTCAATGATTTATCACAGTTTCCACGAAAATTAAGTTATAAATCAATGCACTCAACACATTTCTATTGAACTCTTAATTGTTACACGAGTAGGTATGCGAGATAACAAATACCTGATTGAGATAATTGGCGATGGTTTTCTCACAACACGTCGATTCTCGAAGGATTGGCATTAGTGTGCATACATGTAACTCGATCAGCTGAGATCGGCGCGCGCGCACCGGACCGAGCGACACCGTCTTCCTATTCCTACTTCTCACTTTACACTCGGTAAACGGAGTTTGACCAAAACATAATCTGTGTTATTTAACAGTTTGTTGCGTGAGACTGATACTTCGTCGTAACTTAGACGACCGTAAAAAAAAAAATGGATGGCATTTAAACATTCTCTAATACTTACCTAATGATTTTGTCGAAATTTATTTAGTCATGGGCTATAATTTCACAAATGCTTAGCCTTGCCCTTATTTAAAGTACCTACATATAATGGTATTCCTAATATAAAACTTGTACTCTCACTAAACCTAGTTAGGCACTTTAAAAATAAGTAAAAAACGTTTATTTACTATAAAATAAAATATGAACGTGAACTTACATGAAAATTGTTTATGCATATTTCAACGGGTTTTACATCAAAATGGCCGTATACTCAATGTTTGTCGGGCTAAAGTCAATAAAATGAACGCTTTCATTTACAGGATTTGTAAACATAAAAGGGTAAATTTACATTTTGATATTCGCAAGTGCTTCAGGGACTAAAGTGGCGTTCTCTCCCTAAAATTTTAAAACATCCATTTGCATATGCTTTGAGTACATAAACGACACTTTCTGGAGCACTTTCAACTGTCGGTACGGGGAGGAGGTGACGCAAAGCAGGGGGTGGGGGGCAGATTAACGTTTTAATCCGTACAAACTGACTGCTAATATGAAAACTTTTATGTAGGTAGGTACTCAGTAGTTTCCTGTTGGTGGATCCAGTTAAGGTAGGGAACTTATAGGTTTTCCAGGTTATCTTTTGTCTTGTAAGAGTTTTGGAAGTCTGTGGAATTTTTTCAGGGATTTGGGAGGTTATTAGCTAGGTTCTACCCATACACCCTTTGTCCCAAATGTCACGGTTGGTTACATATGATTATTTTTTTAAAATGAAAAAAATTCCCAAAATGTGTCCTTTAATTTGAAATAACTTTTTTGTTTGTGGGTGTAGTGGCACAAAACAAATTTTGTTGCATTCTCCAAAGTCCTTTAAATCTAAAAACATCTTTGTTTTATACAACTGGTTTCAAGAAAATTCCTTACAAGCTTCCAAAGTTAATTTTTGTATTTAATGAATGAAATTTTACAACTTCTAAATTAATTATAAAAAAAACTAAAAGCTATTTTGAACTTAGCTAGAACCTAGCTAATGACCTCCCAAATCCCTGAAAATATTGTGTCGGTCCATGCGCCAAACACCCTGTATATCGAAACTTGTATTCTTTACAAAACTATAAAGAAACACCACTACTTTTAGCACTGTTCACTAAAACGTTAATTTGCATGTGTTTAGCTTTCTGAAATCGGCGCGAGGCACGAACGAGAAGTGCGGGGTGAAGCGTGACAGAAGAACCGGCGCGGCCTGCGCGGCCTGCGGGGGGAGCGGTAATCAGCGTAATGCCAATCATGCAAATGCCGAGATCCGACTGAAAGCCTCAACCGGCTTGTTTCAGGAGTTAAAATGGAGATCCACTTAGCGGGCTACGCAGCTCACATACGCAATTGATGGCGGCGTCAAAGATTTTAATAATTGTAGAAAGGACAACTGATAGTAAACAGTCTTTCTTTTTCGTGTGTTTAGTGACTAACCTGGTGTCAGAGTTTTTGTCGCCCATGGGTTCTGACTTGGCTTCACATGTCGTCGAGCAATATCTCTCAGGCATGCCGATTTCCTCACGATGTTTTCCTTCACCGTTTTTTAAGCAAGGGATATTTAAGTATAGGTACAATACGCATATGAATCCGAAAAGTCAGAGGGCTTGGGTTCGAACTCAAGATCTATGACTAGGCAGTCCGACGGTGACACCACTAGGCTATCCCTGCTAACAGTCAGTGAGACATCTCCTTAAACTGATGAGCATTGTTTTAGACTTAAGGTCAATGCCTACATGAATAATTATAATGTAAGTAGGTATTGAGGTGTATGTAGCTGAAGCTTATCACCAAGGAATTGTATTCTTCCTGAAAGACAGTTATTTTCCTTAAAGAATGAAACATGTGGAGCTGCATAAGTTGTTAAAAAGCATAAAACTAACTTTTTCTAAACCTCTCTTTTTTGCCAGCATAATGCCATTTTACAAGTTGAAGATGCATAACTTGAGTCTGAAAAGAACCTTTTCTGCTAACTAAAGAATTTCCAGTAAATTCTTGCTTGGCGTAGCACCTCTATAAGTTTTAGTCTATGAGAAACCCGCGAAGGAAAACAACGTAGCCCGCTCCTAACGAATTTAAACGCCGGCTTAAACTGAGCTGTATGCGCGCTAATTGAGGATTTGTAACACGAACTCGCCTGTTTTGCTTTGACTAAATTTACTAGGTACTCAAGACTTCTTGGAAAGACTTTCTCTTGAAATGATTAGTAAGTAATTGAAACGTGAGTTTTAAAGATGATCTTACGAAGGAGTTAGCATCTAATCTTCAATAAGTTATTGTATCTATCGCTAGTGCTAAAAAAAGAGAAGGAATTTAGTCTTATTAATTTTCTCCTTCTGTTTACCCTCTATTCTTTAGCAAGCTGAATGAAAATAAGTGCAATCCTTATCCTAATAATTATGGAAAAGCAAAACATTTTATTTTAACAGTTAGGTAAATAAAGACATCAACATATTAACAGCAAGGTCTCATCTTACCTTGCTGTTAATATTTTGATGTCTTTCAAATTCAAAAGTCATTTATTCAAACTAGGCTGAGAATCAGCACTTTTCGAACGTCAAAATTACATAAGACAGTCCCCCAAAAACGCGGAAACCTCTCAAAAAAGAAGAAAACCAGTTGCCAAAACAAAATTCCAAGCACTTGTCAAAAATAAAAACATCGTGCCTCTTTAATATTAAACACAATCGTCATCGTGTAAGGCATCTACAAACAGTTGCTAAAATATCAATTCACTTTCATTTACACTTTAATCAGGACGCTTCGTTTTATTCCCAAATATTTTCCATTAAAGGGTGCTAAAAGCAACATGGCCGCCTTTTCGCGAGCTTCCCGTTTACATTTTGTATTCAGAACGTAGAATCAGAGAAGAGCGAGCGCAGGTTTAATGTTGTCACTTTTAAATATTAAAATTAGATTATTTTATCGTGCCAGAAGTGTCGCAAATTGATTTTAAACCACTTTATCATTAAATCGACGCGGCGACGTCTGGATATAGTAATACTTTACATGACATGTATTAAATTGCGATTTACTATGTTTTTTTAATGAGAGCCATGGTAGTTTGCAGGTGTTATAGGGTTGAAAGGAGGTTTAAAAGATGCATTACGTTGGCCATACGAGCGATGACAAAAATAGAAGCAACAGAAAAGTCGGCTATATCTTACATAACAAACCATTATTTTAAAGAACAACAAAAATAAGAGAGCTACAGAAAGTTTAGAGGCTCATAGGTAGGTACTTACCACTAATTTTTTGTTGGCAAGTCATATCAGCACAGCAAACAACTGTTAACTTTGACCGATGACGTAAAGGTACAAGTAAGTAGGGCTAAACCAACACTCAAAAACTAAATTTCCATTTATTTATTCCATTTCTCTTAATAGCAGTAGCAAATTGTGTTACATAGATATTCACACGAAGAACGTATCGCAACAGCTTGTAAAAGCAGTGAAAAGCTACGAATTATATAAATTAACATATCAAACGCGCCTTCGTTATTCGCTACACCACCCTACTGTACTGTGACCAAGCAGTTTTGATACTTGAAAGGACAGTGTTGTTTCGGCGTGCTAGACGCTGTACACGGACGAAGTACGAACACTGTACTTACGTACCATGAACAAATTATTCGAATAAGTAAAGCTCCTAACTGAAAATGAAGGAACAATGCTCACCTATTTGCTCTGGGGCCCGTATTCTGACTGAAATGCACCTTCTTTCGTTAAAATAGCTCTAGCCAAGAGTTTGGCTTATTTGATCTTAATATAGCTTTTTATTCAAATGTGTTGATTTAAACGAATGGTTCTCATCAACTTTGTTGCTAGACGTCAAATACTTCGTTTTACAAACAATTTAAACTTTACCATGCGAAAAGCAATAAACCATTGTATACAATTACAATGCCTTTGAGAAATCTCACGATAAAAGAATAATTGAGATTGCTAACCTAGATCTAACGTTTAAAAAACAAGCTTTATCTCATTTAAGCAAAACCACTTAAGACACAGTGTCCTTGTGTAATCACACAAGGACACTGTGTCTTAAGTGGTTTTCAACAACAAACAACAATCAACATATTGTACACAATAAGTCATTAAAACGAAACAGTTAAAAAAAAATGAATATTTACCTAAACTGAAAACATGCGGATGTCAAAATGATTGTATATTTTAATAAATTTTTTTATTTCATGAAATAGTAGGTACTTAGATTACATTAAATTACATTTAACTGCTATGAAAACAAAAGTTATAGATTTGAAAAATGCTAGAAGGACAATGATAATACTTCTAAAAAACACGATTTTAGCACAGCCAGCCATCTAAGTCTCTACGTATAGGTCGGAAAAAATATGACTCATCGTTACAAAAAGAAGAAGAAGCAACGAACATTCGTAATTACCTAATAAGGAAACTTTATGTGAGTTCGTGGACTATCGTGGACACTCACCATTCATCGCCACTTACACTTACATACATATTAATGTTAAAAATCACCGTTGTTCCATAGTATCAAGAAGGTTGAAGCTTGCAAGTAGTAGCGGGGTTGCATTCGCAGAAATAAATGACATTTTAAATTGGAACGAGTGTAAGTGCAACCCTCGACGCTCAGTGCCAACTAGTGCCTGAATTATTTACATCTACTGCTATAGGTGTGAAGAAGGGGTGGTATTAAGGCATAAGCTTTTGTATATAACACTGGGCGGTGTATAAAAACAGTCTTTCACTGATTGAGATCGTTAACTTAGCAACATTAGCAACCTTGTTCAAAAAACCACCGAGACGGGAGCAGGATTTGTGATCTGAGAACTAAAAGTTAGTGTCAAAAATGTAACTAATACTTAAATACCTATTTAAAGTTTCATCGGAAGCTATGAGCTGATTAAAGTTTGGTGTTTTATCTCTTAGATTCTTAGTAGGTGTATTTGTAATGACAAGGCAACTTATTGTATTGTTCACATGATTTAAAAACTAAGTTATTATGTAAATGCTGGCTCCAAGTTTAGGTAAGTAAGTTCAATAAAATATAAGGTTACCTAATATGAAATATGGATGGGCCGAGAATTCGACCCCGTGGGTGTGTCCCGCGCCTACCTCGAGGCTTTCGTTAAACGCTGCTAAACGTTTGGGCGGCCCGCCCTACGCACTTCGATACGACAAAGTCACTTACAACACCCTTTTTACCCAATCTCAACCTTATTCTTAGGCCTTATGGTTTATTTTCTTGTTATATGTAAACTTGTGGAACTTTCTCAAAGTAAAATGCATTAATGTCTCTACGTATAGTTTAAACGTTTGTTCTACCTATTATTAGGTAGGGCGTTCCGGTTTTCCCTTTTATATACTCGGCAGTGATTGAAGTCGTGTACTTTCTTGAGTTGTAAATGGGAGGGAAACAAAGCGATTTGGGGATGTGTTCTTCTTATTAGGAGTGGTTCTTACAACTTATTTGTATGTGTAGTTGTGTCATATAAAGAACAGAGAATGCTTTTTGTAATTCTTCTACATAGACAGTACCTATTACTTAAAAGAACAGCGACACAGTTCACATGATTTTATTTTGAATTTGCTGATTTCGAGATCGAGAAAGAAGTTGAGATTTGCACACAATAAAACCAATAAAGAAGATTCCATAACAACATAATGCTTTATTGTATTATGCAAAGTAAATATAAACAGCACTGTCAATACGAAAAACACATATCCGAAGTGCTAACAAAGGAGCCAGCAATCCACCTATGCCTAAAATAATTCCTTGGCTACCAAAAATTTCCCCAATTTTAGGTAGGTATCTTCTCCGTACGAGTATAATCACGGAAGGATGCCATACATACTTCTCTATTATCGATCGCAAAGCTTTAGACACTATACAGTGTTCTGCAAAGCGCTTATTGAGTGACCAGCAGCCGAGCGGCGCGGCGGCTAAATGTCCTCCCCCTCTTCTCCCGCGATTAATAGCCTCTCGGAAAAAGGACGTGCACGACACAGGGACGGCTTGGGAAGCTGCGACAAATATACAGACTGAAGTTAAGTACAGCGCTATAAGGTTCTTTGACTCGTGGCCAAAATTGGAATTAACGCAACGCCCTCTCAATGTTGACACAATGTTGACGAAACAGTTGGCACAGTGGTTAAGCGACTGACTGCTGCGCTGCGTGTCGCAGGTTCTATTCCCGTACCGAATAAATATTTTATGACCTACAAGTAGTTGTTCCGGGTTTGGCTGTTTGTTTATTTGAGTTTAAATGTTTGTAAACGCATCCACGATACAGGAGAAACTTCAAAGTTAAAAAAAAAAAAATTAGGTGCCGATTCAGTATTGTTCGTGAAAATTTTGACAGAATAGACTGGCTGACTTGTACTAGGTACTCTGCCAATAAAACTCGACAAGTGTCAGTCGTAGAAAACTGTAATTTTTGTAGTGTGTAGGGGGTGTTTTAGTGTGTGTATGTGGGGGGATGGGGGTTGGGTATGGGTGGGTGTGGTGGGTGTCAGCTAATTAAGTACTGTCTGTACCTGTACTCATGATTCGGAATATTTAGTCTTACCGCCACACTCTTCTCTCCAAATTACACCAAACATTTATTTTTAAACACTTTTTATGGATACCTACTATTTGATAAGTAGGAGTACCATATTTAACATTTTAAGCAAAAAGATGCTTCATGTTAATTATAATAAATATTTACTGAGACTTGACTTATTGTTCGTGAAAAACATTTGATGTTTTCTTTCAACAAAATGTCTTTGCCTGTCCGGACAAATGCTAGGTCAAAATAAGTGGACGTATTTTTTCGTGTCGTACTTTGGCTAAAGGCCAGAATGAGTGACCAATGGATAGAATGACAACAATCAATAGTGACAACCTTCTGATGGAAAAACAGCTTGGACTTAAACCTTTATTCTTAAAACACCAACTAGTTGTTTTTAGTTTCGAAATTAAAATAATGACAAGACTAGGTAAGATTATAAACATCAGTTATAAACATCACGCCTGTATTCCCCGAAGGGATAGGCAGAGGTGTCCCTATAGCACGCCAGTTAAGTCCGATGTAATAGTAGGCGGTAAGAGATTTTCATTCCTAAATCTTATAAGAAATGGCTACTTATTCTTATATTAGTCTTAGAATAAGAATTTCTTGTGTAAGTAGGTATAAGAAATTAAAGTAACCTATTAGAATCCTACATCCTACGTGGGTATTGGATTTTGCTGAAAATAATTTAAAACATTTTACACCGAGTGTGCTACTGCCAGACTGAAATTAATATATACTAATTGTCCAAAAAAGATGGTTTTGAAGTCAGGAAAATTGGCTAAATACTTACGGCGCGGCGGCGGCGTAGTGTTCATAAAATAATAAAGGCATCGAGTAGAGTTTCCAACTACGTGCCTGTTATTTTCCGCCCCGTACTCGTAATACTCTGGCCCTGACTAGATACGACTTTTTGCATTAGTCAGAGGTGCTGCACAGTTTTATTCGTTGGCTTGTTATACTTGCATCGTTGCAAACACCAATCGTGAACGAAATACGATAATATTTATTTCTTACTTGATAATCGTTATTGTTAAGGGAAGTTTTAAATATATCTGTAGGAAAATTATAATAAAATTGGACATCATTGTATAAGCTTCAAGTAGATTAGTCAAATATTTTGTAGAAGAAACCGCTACTTTAAAAATAATTAACTAAGGTTATATAATTTTATTGCACCGAAGTATCTGAGTCAATACTGTTTGAACCCCATTATTATACAGGGAAAGGAAAAATCTATGCCTCACACATTTGAATGGGCGAATTAAAATTGCGATTTAGATATATCCATTTGTGATCAAAGGTTGAGCGCTACTGTGGCGTCGATTTTTTGCACGCCTAGTTAATAAGCGTCTACTGGCTCGTGAAATATTACAAATTGCGTCCCCACCACCCCCGCGTCTGTGCACCCCCTCTACTTTCACACTGCCTTTTTCACGCTGCTACGTCAGGGGTACTCGATCATCAAGTGTTAAATGAAGTATTGAAGTATTTTGTGTACGTAAGTCAAAAAATTCTAATGAGAATTTATTAGAATTTTTGCGTTAGTAAGCAATTAACTATATTTTTTTCTTTATAAAGATAGCAGTACGAAAGTAGGTACCATCAGTTATACAAGTTGTCTATGAATTTACGTTATCCACGTCAAAGTAACAACGCAATGCTTAGCCCCTGCCCAAGGTAAAAACCAGCCCTTGGGTAGTGTCGAATAGCCATTTTTGAGATTTCATTGAACAGGCCATGTGAGCACTCGGAGCCCACGGCCCGAGGGTTTCGGTTTAAGCTTCGTACAGACTAGCGCGAAGCGATAGCGCGACGCGATAGCGCGACGCGACACCGGCTATTGTTATACCGTGAAGTTTTCTTAGAAATTGTATTGTTCGAGTCGCGTCGCACTGTCCCGTGGCGCTGGTCTGCACGAGCCTTTAAATGTTTGTTAGTTTTTCCGGAACTATAGAATTTCCATTTCCGTAGTTAACATTTCCTCATCTCTTAAAAATATTTATGGCTAGTTTTATAAATATACTTGAGAAAAATTGTGAGAAATCTTGGCGCAATGCATAACGGATAGTACGCGGTAATTAGATTACTAATGTAACTTAATAGTGAGAGTTGCATTACCATTTCCTACATTACCATAATAATCCATTTCCTTTATCTCAATTTACGCGAGAAGATTAAGTACTCGTATACCTATCACTTTCGACTCCACCCATTTTTCATACAGCTCATACGCCATGCCGTCAAACATATATGACGTTGACTCCAGGATGGTCACCGGCATTACGTTTGCGCTAAAGTTACGTTTTTTATTTTCATAGTGTATAATGCCGAATTCGCTAGGTACTACTAAGAAACCTACATTTAAAATGAGATTGGTGGTGGTATGCGACTTGAGTAAACCCTCCAGGAGGGTTCCCGTCACTGAACGCGATATGTATGTATGTGAGTTAGTAAGAACTGGGTAAGCGACAAACTCTATAAATGAGAGTAATTGCCAGCGTCATTTTAACCCTGTAAAACCTCTATAAGTGAAACAGAAAACTATATTAGAAAGTCTATTTTCACTCGTGGACCTGTATATTTGAGACTTCTACTTACCTGTACCTCGGTAAGCGACAGTCGAGCGTTATTTAAAATCCGTTATTTATGATTCTGTCTTATACTTCGTGGAACTATCTTTGTTTTTGTTCCTCTCAAACTTTCCCAACCAGTCTTAACCTCTTTAAGTGAGGAAGGCCACTCTGTACCTATATAAGCTAGAAACTCGACTTAGTGAGAAACCTCTATAAGCGAAAAAGAGATCGCGGTCCCTTGAACTCTTGCTTATCCAGGTTCGACTGTATTTGCTTTTCAATTAGCAGATGTATGGATAGAACATTGTTTTTTTCTGCTATGTCGTCAAATGTTTATGGCATCATCATCATTTATTTATTTTATTGTGTACACACAGAAAAATAGATACAGATAAGACATAATCATAATTATGAGTACAAAGGTACTGCTTATTCCTTCAGAAATTTCTTCCAGCAGACCTGCGACAGGAGAAATGTAGATAATAGTGTGTAAGAACAAGAAGAGAAAAATATAAATATGCGAAGTCTTAAACTAAAATATTGAAATAAAAATACATAAATACATAGAGCTTAGATATATAAACATACATACTATAGGTATATAAATACTCACAGTTGGGAGGAAAGGTAGGTAATGTCTTTTACTCGATATTTCAAAATTCAAAAGTTCAAACTAGGCTGAGAATCAGCACTTTTCGAACGTCAAAGTTACATAAGACAGTCCCACGCCCACCCTTCATTTGAATTGTGAAACAGTTTTTAATTCACGAATGCTAGGCGGTAGTGAGTTCCACAACTTTACTGCATGGACAGAGAAGGAATAGGAATAGTAGCTTGTGTGCATCATCATCATCATCAGCCTGCTGGACATAGGCATCTCCATTTGCAAGCCATTCAGCTCGATTCTCGGCAACTCTCATCTAGCTGCCGTCAGCCACACTGCGTAGACCATCGTCGTGCATATAGGTATCATAATAATAATGTATAAAATGATTCTTTGGCACACATATCACAAAATGTGACTGCAATCTAACTGTGTACGTTTATTGAATTAGGACTAAGAATAAAACTTTCTTTAATAATGGTTTTAAGTGTAAAATTGCTAACTTAAAAGGCTGTCAAGTGAAAACGAAAACTTATTTTTCTTCATTTTTTATTGAGTTCATTGTATGTATACGTGGGACACTGAAAGTTCTTAGAAAATAAAAAAACGAATCAAATCAAATCAAATCAAAAATGTTTATTTGCTAGAAAATACATACCAATTCAAGGAAAGATCTTATGTCCTAAAAGTCATTGTATTCTGCCTGCAAGCAAGCGTGCAAATTATTTACTTACGTCTATTTATGTAATTATTATCATGCAATTAATTTTATTACAATTATTCTAAACTCAATTATTCATTTTCATTCAATAGTACATACCTTTTTTTTTTTTTTTTTTTTTTTTTTTGGGTGGGAAATCATCAAATGACGTCTCCCGCTCTGGGTGGAGCGGGAGGGCGTGTCAGACTCTTACTGACTAAAACCCACCCGTGTTCCTTCTCTTGCCTGTGCAATGCCAGGGGGCCACGGTATCCCTTTCGGACTTTCCCGCAACCCCGGCAGGCAATGGTCTCATCGGACCCCTTCACTCGCTGACACTCTTTGAGGCGCGCGTGGAACACAACGCGCCGTCGACCCGGGCTTGGTCCTTACCGGACGGCGAGCTACCCATTGCTCACCGTCCGCAAGCCCGCGCCTACGGTGGCCGGGAATCCGCAATCGATTCCCGACGCCCGGGGCGTCTCCTCCTGCGGCGGCTAGGGGCGTGAGGGCGCGAAATTTGCCTCTCCCTCACGCGCTCCGCCTCCTCCTTCGCGAGCATTACTGCTTCGCAGAAGGAGGTGACGGCCTCCCATGCCCTCTCGCTCCGTACCATGGCCTGGACCAGGGCCGGACGCGAGAGATCCCCGCTACCGATCGCCTCCACGAGGACACGGCGGTGCTCTGCCCAAGCCGGGCATACCTCCACCGTATGCTCCACCGTGTCCTCCGGGCGATCCACGCAGTGATGACACCCGGGCGTTTCCTCCCGCCTTATCCGAAACAGGTACCTCCCGAAACAGCCATGTCCGGTGAGGACCTGCGTCAGGCGGAAGGTGAGGACGCCGTGGCGCCTCTCCAGCCACTCCTCAAAGAGGGGACTTATCGCCGCAATAGTGGCGTGCCCAGCACTGGGTTGCGACAATCGCACTCTCCATGCCGCCATGAGATCCCGTCGGAGCTCTGTCCGCTGTGCCGCGATTTCTCGCGGCATCGGAGTCAAGCCCCGGCGTTTCGCCTCCTCGCGCCACTCCCAAATATGCGCGAGGACTTTTGCCTCCAGATCCCATGGCGGTAATCCGGCAAGAAGGCTCGCCGCCTCACCGGAGACCGTGCGGTATCCCCGGACCTGCCGGGTGGCCATGACCCTCTGGGACGCGTTCAACCTGCGGGCAGGCCGCCGCCTCAACGAACGCGCCCACACCGGTGCCCCGTACAGGGCCATGGACCGCACGATCCCCGCGTATAGCCTCCGGCAGGAGGCGTTTGGACCCCCTAGATTGGGCAGGAGCCGCTTCAAGGCAGCCCCGGCCCGGTCCAGTCTGGGAGCCAAACGTCGAAAGTGCTCCTCGAAGTTCCACCGACTGTCGAGGACGAGTCCCAAGTACTTCATCGTCGACTCGACGCCGATGTGAACCCCTCCTACCGAATAGTACATACCTAACATTAATTTTTAAATTCCATAAATTCCTTAATGCTATAGAAACAGCTCTCTTGTAGCCAATCGGAATGAACCTCTTTTCAGGGTTCCGTACCCAAAGGGTAAAAACGGGATCCTATTACTAAGACTTCGCTGTCCGTCCGTCCGTCTGTCACCAGGCTGTATCTCATGAACCGTGACAGTTAGACAGTTGAAATTTTCACAGAGGATGTATTTCTGTTGCCGCTGTAGCAACAGATACTAAAAACAGAATAAAATAAATATTTAAGGGGAGACATTATTTTTTTGCCGTTTTTATAGATAATTATACGGAACCCTTCGTGCGCGAGTCCGACTCGCAATTGGCCGGTTTTTAGAAATACTGTCCATTTATTTATAATCAACGTTGCATACGATGGAACCACCGAGTTACGGACCGTTCACGCCTCTTCTTGGCATTTTTGGTCTTCGGACAAATTATGGGGTGTCTATCTAGTACATAGCTTCCTGACGCTTAAATGCTCATGTAAGATTTTTTGCACTTGACTCATACCAATGCCTAAGCTTGCCCGAATCTGTTAGTACATCACTCGCTTATCAGCCTCTATCATGCACCACACAGTAATGATGTTATCGTCAGTTGTCGTCTTTGCAGGACGTCTCTCACGCAGGACTGATGATTGATGGACGTCCAGTGCATCCTGCGCGTCCTGAGCGTTGCTGTGTACGCTTAAACTCATTGAATTAGTTGTAAACAGTGGTACGCGATGGGACTTCATCATGAAAGGCTAATCGAAGCCTATCATAACTTTGTTGTTGACTAACGGCCGAACCCAATAACCTTTTTCCAGTAAAAGACAGATCGCTATTGATGGAAGACAGTATAATTCTATCTGTCTTTGAATGTCGTCCCAGAATTCCGTAAGGTCCTTTTCTCTGACAGATTATTGGGACGTTAAAACAATAGATAGATAAGTTTTTCTATGTCCAGTACGCAAATACTGGCGATAGATAGGTTATTGGATTTGGCCGTTAGATTACTACGAAAGTCGTAATAAATCAAGAGCGAAAATTTTCTCGCGTTAAATTCATTTTGACACGCTACACGCGCTTTTCAAGTTGCCGCCAATTTATAGAAAATAAATGATATATAAATTCAATATACGAGTACATCATCAGGTTACCAAAGAGTTCTAAATTCGATTATTTTTAATTGGATTTGTGTCTAACTGGCCAGTTCTAAAAACTTTTAGTATAACCCTTGTATGTTATGTCAGCAAATGAAACTAATTTTGTTGGATATTTATAATTTATATTAATTGAATATTAATCTATGTATAGTCAGATTAACGTAGCCCAAAACAGTGAAACGTAGCTCAACGGTTTATTAGTTATCATACCAGATACCAATAGAAAATCTAACCACATAACGAAATAACAGCATTACGCAATTATAAAGTTGCTTTTGATTAAGTTCACTTGTTATTTACGCTTCCTCGATCGCTACTTTGAGTAAGTATTATAGTAATTGAATTGATTCATTACTAAATCACTTAAGTAGCGATAGAGCCAATCAATTTTCTTAAAGGATAACTTTATAAAAGCGACCGGGGACCCAGGAATTGGGAAAGTGAATTAAGCGCCCCACAAACTGGTTATATCAATCATAAACTTATTCGATTAATTACGTTTTGCGGAGTTAATAGCGACATCCAATATCGGGCGTAGTAATGTGCGCGTAATTATGTCGATAATTTTGTTGTTAATATGCTGAAAATTTAATTCGCAGTGCTCTATTTTTATGTATTGTAAAAAACAATATCTTATTCAATAATAAGATTTTGAATAATTTCATAGGTACATTCTGGTTTTGTCATAAATAATATGTAGTAAAGAAGTTGATAAACTAACACAACTATATCTACTGAAAAACTCTCTTTTTCAATAAAACAAGAGTTCAAGTCTGTTCATATGAGTAGGACACACTTTAAACTCGCATAAATTACCTCCTCTTTAACCACTTCTCAACTCTAGCCAATGTCGATTCTAGCTTTAGTTGAGATGTAAACATTTCATTGTTTTATACTCAAGGCTACACCACCAAAACACACTAGTTCATCATTACTCCTATAAACCCTGTCTCACAACTGTCGACAACATCGGGCGCATCACTATTGGGCCCATTTCGGTGGTGTCATTAGGCAGGCTGTGTTAATGATTAATGCGGCGCCGGGCTCACACGGCCCCCTCGCCCCGCGCGAATAAAACTCAAACCGACACTTAATCGAGCTACCCCTTTCGGCGGGATTCGGGATCGCTGTCGTCGGCCTTATTTTTATTTGCCAATGGACTCGCCGATCGTTCGTGACTAGCCCCGCCACTAGTGCAGTCGCTGGATTGCTTACGAATTGGTCGAGCACGATTTTTGTATTGCATTAAGCGGTTCGTTGATATGAGAGATCGTGGATCGGTAATGGCGCCTAATACCGATATTTGGTTTTAATGTTGTTTGAAAACAATCATATTAAAGGTGCGCAAATGAAAAAGGTTATGTAAAGGGGTGCTGTTGTTAATACATAAAGGATAAATAACATGGTCACTTAACAACAAATTATGCACCTTGCACTTTTTTGCTCTTACATTTTAATTTTGCAATCAAGTGGACGTCGGTATCTCGAAGCAATTATTCTTAACAGCTCGCTCCGACGCGGTCTTATAGGTGTTCGGAGGACGAATTAAAAGGATAAGAGAGCCGAAGCAAGGTAGCAGGCAATTAGTCGCAGCGGATGATGGATGACGCCCTTCGCCGATACCCCGTGATGGACACAAAACGAGCAAGAGCACATAACTCATTATACGGCCATGATAACGCGCGGTATAAAGTTGTAGTTAGATACGGAATATTCGATGATTACCCCGCACGCCGCACGCCGCACGCCGCGCACCGCGCGCTTGACGCAGATTACATTTTTAAAAGGAAGTCCTTTTTGTTTGTTGGCTCCTTAGTGGAGTTGTTGTCGTGTAATGCTCTTTTAATTTGGTTACTGTAATAAATAGTTCTCTACGGCCATGGATAGGGTTTTTATTAATCACACGTTTTTCTCGTAGGTTAACGTTATATTTTTGTTATGTTTTCTTTGATAGTGTGCCATTACCTCGTGCTTCTCTATTCGTTACTGACATACAATGGTTAAAATATGTTACATAGACAGAAATTTAGTTAGTACCTAGATGTTAGTGAAACCATATCGTAGAATTCGACTGTTGGTCAGTTGGCTTTTAATTCAGTCAGTTTCAGGCAGGAGACATTTTGGTGACCGTAAATGATTGCAGACTACTGCTGGCATATGTATATCCTTGAGCTTTTACACACACTAGGACAAGGGTCACAAGGTACTCACAATAATATACAGACAAACGACAATCGTCAGCTTGTCATTTGTCTGTATATAAGGTCGCGTAAGTGCGGTAAACGCGAGGGTGAGGCGGAATGACCGAATGACTCGCTTCGACATGGTGGAGCGTAAGACAGGGCCTGCACATTACGGCGCATTAGAGCAGCCGCAGGTGTCTGCCAGTTAGATACGCTTCTGTCACAGTATGACCACTTATAGTAAGATGAACGCTACGTACCAAACCCGAGATGATGAAAAAGAAAATTGACTAAATTATGTATTAGCATACCACTTTTCAAGTGACATCGTTGAGTAGAGCCTGAATACTGTCTGTTCGAATTATAACACCGGGTATACCTACGGGTAGCACTTCGCGTTCAGTAATTTCTGCTTTAGAAAAAAATGCGTGAGATTGTACAATGAAAAGCTTACTTATTGCGAAAAGCGTATGTAGCGAAAACCTACAGAGATTCAATTAAATCTTAGCTCGAAAGAACTAATCCATGAATTCCAACCGGATTATCCGTGATTCCAACCCATATTTTTACTTACTGCTGAAAATCGAATACCTACTAGAATCGTTCAAATTAATGCATTGGAGTTGTTGACTGGTTTTGATGTGTGATTTCTGATAGAAAAAAGTTGATAAATTACTGATTTGCATACAGAGATATCTCTGTAGAAACGTGTAGAATTCTAAATTGTAAGGTGCAGGGAAGGACCTCACCTATTTATTATCCAGGATTTATTCGTTTATCGAGCTTGTTCTATGTGTTTAGGCTTCGTCCGTACATTGTAGGAAATTATCCCCGTCTATTTGTTGCACCCTGAAGGCAGAGATGTAAACTTACGAGTTGGTTGGCTAGTAAACTAACATTGGTGTTAATCCAGTTTTATGAATGTAGAGGATCTATCAGATTATTCTTGCATTATAGATAAATACGTTACGTTATAGAAATTACAATAGGTTCTCTATAGCTTACCATTTGCATAAACATTCTATGTAATAAAGTCATTGAATCTAAAATCAATATCTTATTCCCAAAATCAGTTAAAATGGTCATTATTTGTCAAGAAATGAGTAGAAAATGTGTAGTAGCACTTCCAAAATTAGTTAAAATGGTCATAATTTGACATGTAACGGTTAATGAACGTGTCGTAGCTGCTACCGACAGACGCATACGTAGATCGTAGGACAGTCGCATCAAACAGTTCTTGGGTAAATGACGCGTAGATAACCAATGCGTTACGAGTCGCCCACCGGTTACGCGCCCACTACGTAGATGACCCTTCCACTAGTACTTGTCACCTGTAGGGTTGGTCAATAATAAAAAGGTCTACTACTAGAGCAGTGGTGCCCAGTGGTATCGGGCCCGACTAACGAGTTGTAGGTCATGAGTTAGAACCCAGGCAGACACTTTACTTTGTGTATTTAATTTCATCACCACTGCTCCCAAAACGGTGAAGGAAAACATCGTGAGGAAACCGGCATGTCCTAGAATCAAAAATTCGAAGACATGTGACATCCACCAACCCGCACTGGGCCCGAGTGGCGGATTATGGCCCACTTCCATTCACAGAGAGGAGGCCTTTGACCCAGCAGTGGTAACATTATAGACTGATTATGCTACTATAATAATTTTTGAGGTGAAAGACTACAAATATAAGCAACGTTCAGAAAAAAGTTTTTTTTTAGTAAAGATTTTCCTACAGGTACTACTGTTATAGTAAGTAATTGTAGGTAATAAAAATGTATTCTATTATCGAGTTAATTTTTTTTTTGTTGTTTTTCCTGTAGGAAATCATTTTTCTTAGGTAATAGTTGATATAACGAAGGTTGCTTTCTACCTGAAAAATCACTAAAGTATCTTAGATTTAAAACTTTTCCACAGTTCTGAGGTCTTGACAACCCTATCCATGTATAAAAGATACAATACTTTATAGTATAATTTATTTAAATGTTTTCCCATAAAAATATGGTAAGCCATGGAAGTGTAAGCGTTTGTTTCTAATGAAGCAATTTATCCTTTGTTAGTTTAATTACTTTTATTTAAAGCTAAAACTATTAGAAATAGCTGGAATTTAATGATAACTACATATTTTGGTGTTGGGATCTGCTTTGATGCCACTTATCGTTCTGAAAGGGGCAACGTCGCAAATAGCTTTCAAATATTTACCTGTTTTGATTAAGAGGGAACTGGGAATGCGAGGAATTTGAACAATAGGTATTTGAAGAAACTATTGCCGTTGTATTACCTCAAGTCTGCCCCCGCAGAGTGCGATAAGGATAGCTCAGACCGATTATATATCACAAAAGTATTTGACAAGAACGACGTTTCGTATTCCTCTCTTTTTACCTCGAAAACTGAGTAGAATCAATTATTTTTTACATTAAAATGTTTAGAAATGTCTATGTTCCTATCATTTTCTTTTAAATGTTAAAAACTTTTGGAATTTGTCTGGTAGTCCTCTAATCACGGTGGAAAAAATGGGGCATTTTTGTATTTTTTGGAAGGTAATATTTTCTTTACCAATAAGTTGCTGAAAAAAAAGGAAATAACAGGGACGTGTCTACTAGAGAAAACCTTGATTTTATAAAAAAAAAAAGATTGCTCTTGAGGCATTATTCAGGAAGAAAAAAGAGGAATACATTTGTATGGAGAATCGCAGGCCGTGTTCCCTCTTAATTTGGCAATGGAAATATGAAATATCTATATCTAACAATATTGTATCTAACTAGTGAACTAGAATATTAATAATTAATATTTCATATTGAACGCTCAATATGAAGCTCGAAAAGTGTATTTTTTCTAGTTAACTTGAAGAACACCCCTTGCTTGATAGTATCTCAATTCAAATCTTATCAGAACTTCACTTTTACATTGAATGTATAAACAAACTTGAGCCCCAATTGCGTAACACACTATCACAATTTGAATGATTTTCAAGGATATTGCTAGTCCATTGCTTCTTATGTTCGAAAAATTTGTCTGCTGAACAACGTAAATAACGCAATGAATTTTTCACCACTCCCGCACGAAACAAGTGTCTTTCCTCTACGAAAACAGTGAGGAAAGTTGGTTTTTCCTCACTGCTTGAACAGTGAGGAAAGTTGGTTTTTCCTCACTGTTTGAACAGTGAGGAAAGTAATGATCCCGTTCAGAAACTAACCTTGCCTGATTTTTTTGTGTTAAGTTTTACAGATATTTTAAAAATAAAGAATTATTTTGATTTGCTTTGTGTCTATTTAATTTATTTACCTATGATGACTGAATACTTTCTTGCTGGTCGTGGTGAAAAGTTTTGTATGCAACATGTGAGCGAGTTCATTTGCTATTCGTTTTGTTGAGTCTTTCGCTTACTCAGGATTGAAATTTATAACCACTCGCTGCGCTCGTGATTCTATTTTTCAATCCTTCGTTCGCTCAAGACTCAAAATCAAAACTCATAGGAAAAACGAACTTTCCTCACACGTTGGATAAATAACTATTGTTGAACTGTCAAAATGAAAGCTATTGCATGTAAGTGTGATACGCAACTACCCCGCTGGTAACGTAGTCATGCGTGAGGATCCAACTTTCGAGCATTTTCATTCAATTCTTTTCATCTGAGATTCATCCTCGAAAGTCATCATCATCTTCCTGCCCTTACCCCATGTTACTTGGGGTCGGCGCAACACGTTTTCTTCTTCCATTCTCCCCTGTCAACCGTCACGCAATCATCTACACCTTTTTCCTTCATATCACTCCACACACAATCCATCCATCGTTTCTTTGATCTTCCTCTCCCTCTCCATCCCTCAACATTTATACTAATCACTCTTTTAGTCACATGCGGTTCTTCCCTCCTCATCACATGCCCATACCAAGACAGTCGATTCCCTTTCAACTTTTCTGTAAGTGGCGCAACTTTCAGACTTCCTCTAATATACTCATTCCTTATTTTATCAATTCTTGTCACACCACACATCCACCTCAACATTCTCATCTCCGCTACATGCAATCTTTTTTCGTCCATCTTCTTCACAGCCCAGCATTCCGATCCATACAATACGACAGGTCTAATCACGGACTTGTATATTTTCCTCTTTAACTTGAGGGGCATCCGTGGGTCGCAAGTTGTTCCACTGACCTGTCGCCATTTCATCCATCCTGAGTTGATCCGGTGCGTTATGTCACGGTCTACCTCACCATCCCCTTGGACAAGCGACCCGAGGTACCGGAAATCGGAACAGATAGGTATGGGCGTTCCGGCAAGAGTTATTTGCGTAGGACTGGAGAGACTGCCGAAATCACAGAATAAGTATTCTGTTTTGGTCCTACTTAGTTTCAGGCCAACATTCTCCAGTCTTTGCCACCACACCTCCAATCTGCTCTGGACCTCTAGGCCACTCTCAGCAACCAAAACAATGTCGTCGGCAAACAGCATACACCAGGGAGCCTCTTCCAGGATGTCCGACGTAAGTGCGTCCATTATCACCAGGAAGAGGTGCCGGCTTAGAGCCGACCGATAGTGCCCGCTGTAGACCGGACTTGGGTACTACATCGACTGTACATCGCTCGAATCAGCTGTACGTACTTCCCAGGCATACCTTTCTCTTTCAGGGCCCACCACAAAACCTCACGAGGTACCCGGTCGTATGCCTTTTCGAGGTCGATGAACACCATGTGCAAGTTTTTGTGCGCACTTCTGTATTTCTCGCACAGTTGGCGGATGGCAAAAATGGCGTCCGTCGTTCCCCGACCAGGCATAAAACCGAATTGATTTCGTGAAATTTCACTCTCTTCTCTCAGCCGTCTTTCAATAACTTTCTCCCAAACTTTCATACTATGTGCCATTAGCTTTATTCCTCTATAGTTATTGCACTCCAGCACAGTGATGTGCCCAGTTCGCTGGTGCCCATCTTTAAAAACAAAGGTGACTTTGTTTTTAAAGATGGGCACCAGCGAACTGTTGCACCATTCGTCAGGTATGGCTTCTTCCAGCAACGAATGGTGCAACTCATCATCGAAATTCAAAAACAAAAAAAAACACCCACACACCTACACGTTAAAAAATAAATCAGTACGAACAATAAAGCACGTTTCCACTAAATGTCTGTTTAATCAGTCGAAGTCTGTTTAAATTAATAGTAAATAGTTCAATAAGTTGTGTCGATAAAACGAACAACGCTCCGTTATCGTTCTCCATAAAACCTGGCCGCGGCACAATTTATCACACGTTTACACATTTAATTGTCTGTAAGTTCAACCTTATTCGTCAATAATGATAGTGGCCCAGGAATATTTATTGGTTTTCGTATAAAAAGGTTGTATGATATCCCGTTGGGGTAATCTATACTGGGTAAGTTATTGCTACAAGCTACATAATAGGTTGTTGAATAATGCGCCATTCATCATATTAATTTGATCATTAAAATTGTATAGTTTAGCAGAAAGTAGGAGTACCGTAGTACGTCTAATTGAATTACTTACATGCAAGTGTCAAATTTGTTGTTTTTGATCAAGAAGGGTACTCAAACGTTTTAAGACTTCAGTCAGAGCACTATACAAGACAGAGCTTACATTATACAAGCTTTTAGGCCTAAGTTTGGCAACAGTTTTATGTAAATCAAATTACTATTTAAACAAATAGCTCTTTAAATTAATTCCGCAAGTTCATTCAAGAGCTATTTATTACATACGTCATGCATGAAAGTAAAGGCGCTACAGCGCTATACCTACGTGTATTTGAACAAACATGCAGACTTTCTTAACGTACTATTTCCTAGTAGTAACGGTTGTGCAAAGGCGAAGGTCGCCGACTTGACAGACTGACGGTAATGCGTCCAAGCACGAACGCTCACAATGCTTCCACTAATATGCGAATTACTACGTTCACCATTTGATTTGGTCTCATTACTACCACTCCTGCGCAAGATTCGGCCATTTGTCATCCGTATGAATATTAACGTCACACTTTCACCCAATTTGCTGGTGGTTTTGTAACTCGACGTTTTGATTGCCCTGTCGCTGAAATTACTGTAATTCTTTTATGTACAATTATTAATATTGTTGTTGTAATGACAGAAAATTCGCTATTAAATGTAATTTGATTACGACAGGCACACGTTTAATGTATGAAAAATGTTGTGTTGTTATTATATGCGACGTGAGCAGCTGGGTTTCCGTAATCTTGACATATTGACTCTCTAACCCTTCTTTGTGTGTAATCAACGTAATGGGTATCTGTAGAAGGTATTAAACAATTAATATCTAATGATTAGGTACATACACATTTCATTTACCGTACCTACAACATACCTACCTCTGCATTTTGCTTTGCTGGCTGTACGCCTTTAACTGCTACAATTTCAAAGTTAGCAAGCGCGATTGCGAAGGTGAAATTATTGTTTAAATTTGATCAGAGCCAAACGTTGTACTTAGTGAAGTAGTAAATTGATAAAAGAGAGAAAAACTGTCTAGATTTAACATAATTCACACTTGTTATCTGGTCCCGGGCTGAGTGCACAAGGCGGTCGGGCTCGGCGCTCCGATACCACGCCATAGGCATGGACTCGCTGTACGTATAGGTAGTCCGGTACGAGCACACTCGAGGGTAGATTGTGTTCTGCGGTAAAGCGATAATTCAGCTCAATCTATGTCGTGAGCGCTCGCGCTTTGTTTTATCCGCTAGCTTCTGTGCACCTTTATTTAGAAAATTGATGAGAAATGGTTTCCATTACGATCTACCGCCTTATAAAAGATATTGCTACGCCGGATTCGCTGTACGTTTGTTCCGATGGAAAGGAAATGAACGCAAATTTGTTTTCGTGATTGCTAGCTTTGGAACGAATATCGAATTGATATCGATATCATTTTCTTGCGCAATCGTATTTCTCATTAGATATTTATGTGTGACCCCGTGAGAGCCCTTCTCTTCCTTCACGATTGCCTTCGGTTATACAATAATGGATACAGTAATGTGCATATTGTACTTATCGATGGTAGAATGTAGAGGAAATGCTTTCAAGTGTGGTTTAGAATTTAAAAGAAAGACTTTAAATGTGTTATTTGTTCATTTCAGAATAAAGTACTGTAATGTTTTAATGGCTGGCTATATTATGACTGGCAGACGTTCTATTATTTTTAAATATAGAATTACTTTTGAATATTTACCAGTCTAGCATTTGTTCTGTGACTGAAGGTTTTAGGGCTCCAAGTCGTGCAAGCGTGCTGCGATATTATTGTAATTACTTGAGTTTAAAATATAGCGGTCCACTGGACCTCTTAAAGTATCTCCGCATATTTTTATTCATAGCTACTAACCCCCTGTGAGGTGGAAACCCTCACAGTACGCACCTACCTATGCCTTAGTAGTTTTGTGCAATGGTTTAAATAGGTACTTATCTCTCGATCGAAATCATTTGTGAAGTCAATTAGGCCATACATAAACATAACTAAATAATAGTAACATTCCGCGGTAACTGGCCGGCACTAACTATGATGTGAGCTCTAAACAGCTCCGTTTGAACGTGCAGCCGCTTCCAATTTGCGTGTGTTCGCATCTCACCACGGACAATCGCTCGCAAATTGCCCGGCCACTGATTGCCCGTCGACGTTTATCAATATTGCAGCTACCATTTCCACCGCGCCGCCACCGTCCCCGCTATCATGTCATAGATTGAGTAATTGTCTGGGAAACACGCGACAGATGAAAAATTAGATGCACGTAACAGCTCTCTTGTCGCTTTTGTTATTGATAATTAAACTAATCATAACTACAAAGAACTGCCTATCATTAATTAAGTCGGTCGGTTTTACAAACGCTACTCACCAATAACCATGACCTGTTATAATCAATAATTACAATATAACAAAATGTAGACGCGGAACTAATGATGCTGTTCCTACTTTCATGTGACGATGTGCTCAGCGGGCCGCCACACCATCGCACCAGCGCGGCAGGGGCACAATGCCGGGGTCATCCCATACAATAGCGTTACGTTTATCGACGTGTCGAAATCAAGCATTCAAAGTCGATACCGAAAAAAATATCGATTTCCGTAAATAAGCGAGTGTGGCACATTTATAATAATGATGAATGGAAGCATCGGTTGTTGTTCGCGTCGATATTGCGTATCGAATCGTGCAACCGCTCCAACGCCACTCGGCTACTACATTCATTGAGTGCTAATTGAAAAGGAATATCATCACACCACATCCTGCTATAAATCTAATATAAACTGGGGCGTACTTCAATTTCTATACATTTATTCCACATTTACAGTTATAAATCAATGTTCTATTCTTGGGTAGTCTACTAAATCTTTTGCAGTTTTGGAAGATTTATCTGAAATCTTGAATGGGTAAATCTAAATTCTGTTCATTGTATTTATGGATGCTTTTATATAGCTTTGAGCTAATGTTTCTGGCATTCGATGTAGTGTTTCGCAATTGGATATTATTATCATAAACAAAGGTTGATATCTGAGTAATCGATTAGCGATCGATTGCGTGGCGTGGCGTGCAGCGCCGCACGACGCTCGACGCCCGCGCGCCAAATGTCGCGGCAAGTCGGCTACCCTCCGCGACCGTGTCCAATCGACTTGTGAACACTGTACTCATGTTTTGGTAATACATTGTGTGATGATAGGTCATTAATGGGTCGACATTTGTAATGGATACCAATACTTTAAAAAATATTGAATGAAAACGAGTGGACATTCATCTTCTTCATCATAACGTTATCCTTTTTCACCAGAAGGCAGATTTAAAAGTTCACGATTTTTTTTTGGGTTCGGCGTCTCTCAGTTCAACCTAGGAATTGATCAGCTGCCTATGGTGCCTTAGTAAATTAAAGCCAGGGCTGTTCACCCAAACCATTTTCATTGAGGTATGATAACCATTTATGTATTAGGCAGTAGTGGGTTGTTCAACACCTGAAAGTAAACTTTAGGTACTTACGAATAAAATGTATGCATGTTTCAGAGAACTTACGATAGAACATTCACTTTAGGACTCATCATCGTTCCTTAACCATTTAAAAAATAAACATACATGCTTCGTTAAAGGTATTTAAAACACAACTGAACTCATTCTATTCCAACGTATCAATTATAAAAAGCTCGTAATTGTCAAACGAGAAAGTCGCAGCTCAACGGGCCGTGGAACAGCTGTTCCGTTCGGCGCAGGCGCAGGCGCACCGATCGCGGACAAAAGGACCCACAACAAATGCACTTCCAATTCGCATCGCCACTAATTACGTAATTATGGGGGAGGAGAGAAAAAAAACAGAATGGCGAGCATTCCCTGCGCCCGCGCTCGACACATTAGCTCACGACATTTCTGCACCATAATATATTTTTTCCGCAAATTGAAAGTCATGCATGAGAGTTTAAAATATTCGTTTGATGACTAAAATGCTTAATTACGTCAATGTAATAATTGGCTATCTTGTTGGATTGATGTTAGCGGCGAGTTCATTAGCTAGCTGTTTGTTAGATCGGACGTCGTTGTCTAGAATACGGAGCGCTTTGTATAAAAACTGGGAGATTATTGAATGTGCTTTTTGCTGTAAATGCATTGTTTTTCCAGTTTTAGTTCATTTTAGGATTACTAACAATATTGTTACTAAGGTAGAGGAAGGACTAAATAAATTAAATATCTGTAAAGTTCCAAAACAAACCTTTTTTACTCAACTTGAGGTTCCTACAAAAGTAAAGATAAAAAGTCATATACTTAATATCGCTTCAAAATAATCACAATTGACACTGTTTCACAAAAACTTAAAAGAAGCAAACCCAAAAAGCATTCTAGAACAATTTTGAATTTTATCATAAACGTTATACCTTTTTTTCATTATTATGTTAGCAACAAAAGTTAATTGTTGTCGTTATCGTTCGATCGACGAATAGCTAATTAGTCGCACACAGACAGACACAAACTAAATATGTGTTTACAGCACACAAGTGCAATTTCAATGGTCACTGGACACAAATGCACTGTTGTGTCGTAATATTATGCTTGTCCGTAATTTATTATATCATCTATCAGAATAAATTAAGTTTCGCGTTTTGTCATGTGTGGGAAGGTGTTCTATTTTATGAGTTTTTTTGTAATGGTAGGTAATCTGGCTAGATTTTTAATTTAACGTTTGCATAATAGTTTATGTTGACTACGGTAATTGTATTATTTAAATCTCCCTTCTAACTGAAACGGAAGGAACAAATGTTGGGTTTACTATTTGACTTGCAAACTTGTGATGAAATTGACACGAGTGATTGAAGTGGTCATGTCAACTCGATACCTTATAAAATGAAGTCTGTCCTCTGGGTAACTAGAGTTAATTCTTATGTTATGGAAGTTCCCAAATCTTGTTGTTTTGTTCCCATTACACGTGTGCAATTGCTGGCGTGTGCGCTACGTTTACGTAAGGACCAAATAAACCTCATCGTTAGCAAAGACTGTTCAGAATCTTCAAAGTTCGAACAAAATTACCCCAAACACGGTGTCTATGATCAAGCTGGAAAACACTTCGTCATTCTCCCTAGCACTGTGTGTATGTGTGTGTATGTTTGACACACACAGGTGCGACCGTCACCTGACTCCGTCGGAACCGGCCACTTCCGCCGGACGCGGCAATTACCGACACACACCACACATACACGCACCCGATATGCCCACTTACACGTGTGTTAAGAAGCTGGCCTGCTAATTGTTTAGCGACTAATGCTAGATTTAAAGTCTACCACACGTCTATGGTAACAATTAGACTTCAACAGCGCCTTTAATTCTTAGTAGTAAGGGTTTTAGGTTTTCGAAGTTCAAGTGTGGCCATCTACTTGCGGTTGATCGTACTCGGTTGTGTTTTGTTTATGCCTTTAGTAAGGAGTATTAATTAATTACGCTGACCTCATTGAGGACGCAGCAAAACGAGTGTAAGGCACCGGCCACACAGAACAGACGCAAGGCACGGACCCGTCGCAGTCGCGGCGCCCGTTTAATCTACTTGCATATAAAATGTATACAGCCGTCGCGACGTAAAACAAACAGAAAAGACGGGACGCCGTCACGACGTTAACTCGTCGGCGCCCTATTGTAAAACATATAGAAAGGACAGGGCACGGGCCTGCACGGGCGCAAGCGGGGGAGCGGAAAGGGCGCGGAGGGCAGGTTCTCACAGCGCTCGCCCGCCAAGTGCCAACACATCTTCATCTTCAGAAGAAGACATGTTGTCGTATCAAAATCGGACGGTTGAATGCCGGGAAAAGCTTCTAGTGCGCGCCATAAAAAGTCGTGACGGCGCCCTGTCTGCGACGGGTCCGTGTCTTTTCTATATATGTTAAAAAGTCGTGACGGCGCCCTGTCTGCGACGGGTCCGCGCCCCGCCCTCGTCTTGCGTCTTTTCTGTCTGGCCGTTGGCTAAGGCACCGGCCACACAGAACAGACGCAAGGCACGGACCCGTCGCAGTCGCGGCGCCCGTTTAATCTACTTGCATATAAAATGTATACAGCCGTCGCGACGTAAAACATACAGAAAAGACGGGACGGTGTCACGACGTTAACTCGTCGGCGCCCTATTGGAAAAAATATAGAAAGGACAGGGCGCGGGCAGGGCGCGGTCCTGCACGGGCGCAAGCGGGGGAGCGGAAAGGGCGCGGAGGGCAGGTTCTCACAGCGCTCGCCCGCCAAGTGCCAATACATCTTTATCTTCAGAAGAAGACATGTTGTTGTATCAAAATCGGACGGTTGAATGCCGGGAAAAGCTTCTAGTGCGCGCCATAAAAAGTCGTGATGGCGCCCTGTCTGCGACGGGTCCGTGTCTTTTCTATATAAGTTAAAAAGTCGTGACGGCGCCCTGTCTGCGACGGGTCCGCGCCCCGCCCTCGTCTTGCGTCTTTTCTGTCTGGCCGTTGGCTAAGGATCTTACCACGTGCTGAAAGTGTTTTATTGACTAGGTAATTAGGTAACATTGGAGTGCTCTGTAGCACTACGAAATACAGCTCAATTTTGGTAGAGTTTCTTGTAGTTTCGTAACGGGCAACTACTTTTCTGACTATTTAGGTTTGAGACTTCCTTACAATTCAAAAACGTCAAATAAAATGTCCTTATTCAAACAAATGATGTTTTGACTTCGTAATCAATCAATCAATTTATTTAATTCAGAGAAAACATCATGTAGGTTACATAATCATAATGTACAAAAACACAAACAAAATGTTAATGTGTTAGTAAACAATTGTTTCTACAAATTATGGTAGTAGTGCTAGTACCTACAATTAACCGATGCCTAAGACTGTCCTTATCTACAGATTTTGGAAAGGACAGTCAAAACGGGCAGCAATAGCATTTAGCAAGCTTCGTAGACAGTGTAGCAAGGAGTTTGCTTTCTTGCGCATGATAGCTTGAAAGCCATCCGCACGCGTTTCAGCAAATATGCCAGACACGCCGCAGCGCCACAAAATTGTTACGAAACAGATTTGAAGTTTTGTCATTGATACAATTCATTGAAATAAGAAAAATACTAGCCCAAATAACATTCCTACAAAAATCCTAATCACATTGAAAATCAACAACGTAATTAAAGCGATATGGTTATTCCAATCGCGATCTAATCGTTTGTTTTAATTCCTCATTAATGCCAATGAATATACAGCAACGGTAAAAACGGTAGCATGAATAATAAACTGCATTTCATAGTTTCACAAAAGTAATTTGATTTGAATTAAAACCTTTTTGTGAAAGGATTATTTCGCAGTGCTACAGTAAGTACCTCTATTTATTTTTTTATTTATCTATATATACTTTATTGTACGCCACAAAAATACATAAAAAAATTTTTTTATTAAACACTACAAAATATACAATGGGCGGCCTTATCGCTTTCCGCGATCTCTTCCAGGCAACCTTGGAATAGGACAGAGATTTGCGTGGACATAAAATGGGGCTGTCGTGTCGTGCTCTTTTGGGGTGAAGTGCTCGACCCAACCGCTAGGGTGGATTGTAATTTTCCGATGGAATAATTTCAAATATTTTTTTTTTACTTACACAAAAAAAAATATCATAACCTAACTAACACTATTAACTAACTAAAATATAGAGTTAAAAAATTCATCCGCATCACTGTCGACTGGTAATGTACCCAAGAGACTGGCCGCATTGCCACGTTGTATGCCAATGCCAAGGCCAAGGTAAAAGCCCGCCCTTGGGTCACGGTAAGTGTCAACTAGTCGTTTGGAGATTTCATTGAACAAATTATGAGCACTCGGACCCCACGGCCCTAGGGTTTCAACCCCAAACAGCTCGAAAATATAGTTATCTTAAGGTTATTATACTTTCGCCGCTTGAGGTTTTCTGCAGCCGCAGCGGCAGCGCCAACACAGCACGCTGAGCCAGGAAGATGGGATTCCATCATGGAAATAAAGACAAGCCGTCCGGTCTCTTGCCTTCGTCGCATGCCAAGCCATTGGGTTCCAATACAGCTAGAACGCCGAAAGTGACAAGAGCTCGTCGAGACTTCGGCTGCAAGACAAGCCGTGGTGGTCGAGGCTGTTGACAACTTCACCACAGTGACAGCGATGAAGAGAACAACAAGGAGCTCCTAGTCGCAGGGAAGCAGCGAAGAAAGTAGTGTCGTCGAACAAAGTGCCTCAGTTCGATGACGGAAGTGTATGAAGCCACAGGCCCGACTCCCACTTACCCACAGCCAGCAGGCGCGCTTGCTCCGCAGTAGTAGCAGATGTATCAAGTAAATTGTTCTGTACTACTTACTCTGCAGAGCGACTCATCCTACCGTCTCTGGGAAAATGGATTGTCGGGCGGATCTGAATTCGGGCAAGTGAGTCTCCAGGCATCCATAGCCTCGGTGAGGTACGGCACATCAAAATTAATCAGTGTGGAGGCTAGTATTTTCCTGATTAATTTCTCAGTACTGTGGACCGTGGATATTTTGAATTTGAATATGAAAGTCGGAAAACTAATACTGGAAATTTTGGATGGATTCTGGACCACGAGGCCTCCCATACGGATAGGAAGAGTAGCTTGTGCCGAAGCTCCGTCGTCCATGGCCACATTTAAGATCGATAAAAAAATTCTTAATTAGGTTACCTAACAAAGACTTTAAGTTTATTGAGTCAAAACTAATTTTGACTGAATGTGATTGTACCGACGATTGATACAACGGACCTTTTGTACGTTTTTTCGTTGAAGTTTCAGTCAAAAATATTCATAACCTAAGAAGTCTGCTGATCCTGATTTTGAAAAAGTTAAAAAAAAACTATTACTTAACAACAAAAAAAACGTCCATAAAGACTAAATGGGAAAAATACGTATGCGAGCGAAGCTAACTCAAAAACTACTCAAGCAAAGTTAATACAATTTATATGGGACCACCTCGAGACCCTATCTTGGGATCCTTTCAAACAAAAAATAATGTTTTAAATCAGTCCACAATTGACGAACGTATCGAGGGACATACACTAAAAAAACATACATACGAACATAGAACTTCCTCCTTTTCAAAATTCAAAAGTCATTTATTCAAACTAGGCTGAGAATCAGCACTTTTCGAACGTCAAAATTACATAAGACAGATATTTTTTTAAATTTTTTTTGGAAGTCTGTTTAAACTTTTCACTAAAATTTATTTATGTTTATAAGTGTTCCTTAAACCCTTGTTGTAAAGGTAGTATTTATTCTTAAGGTAGTATCACATTTATCTTATAACCTTCATTTATTTATTTTGCACAATGTACACTCAGTTACAGGCTAGGCTAAAACTTATGAGTACATGCCCCTGTTAGGGCGCAGCAATATTACCTATTACATTTAACTTATATCTAGTTTAAAATATTTGGAAGTTAACATTATTTTGCATACTCGTACCACAGTAATATTATCATACTTACTATCAATATCACATTCATTATTATAACTAATAATTATATAATCTCTTTGTAACATATTTAATTTAACTTATATGGGTAATTTAATAAACCGACAACGTTATAAAATAATTTACAAAGTAATTCAATGATAAAATTATCATCTATATATCTGTACGAAATGTACGTTACAACATTTTCTTTAAAACCGTTCGGACAAGAAGTAACGAAGCTTAAAATCAAAGTTCATTATTCATAATTTCGTTGCGTTAAAGTGAAGTAAAAACTAAACCTGTTTGTATGATAATTAAACCTCCTTTTATGGGAGAGTAATAATTGTTCTTGTTAATTTTTTAATCGATTCTTAACGTAACAATGAGTTCTTTAATGTGAACTTTTCGTTAATTTGACAGGTTATTTTACTTTACAAACTTTAATTATACCTTGTAAGCTGCAAACATTTTTGGATTCAACATGAATGAATGTGACGGACGAAAGAAATGATGAGCAGTGGATAGAGGCGATATCTTTGCCAAGTTCGTACTTAATTCGTAGCAATAAGTTACCCGACTCAAAGGTAATTTTTGTTTAATTTTTCCATATTAAAAAGAAGATTTTTAACTTACTATTTTAGATTAAATAAAAATTAAAAACTATTTTAAGAATAACTAGGATAAACAACAATGATTATTTTAAAACTCAACAATAAAGAGCGTAAAAAAACATTTGTCTAAACATATTCTTGTATTCCACATTTAACAGACGTGAGTGGCAAATGAGCAGTTTAAAAACGGTGATACAATCCGCAGGGGGCTACGGTCCGGCGAGGGAGGGGGTGGGTGTCCATAGGGGGGAAAGGGGTCCGCGATAACATCGCGATTACGCGCTACAAAACGGACGATATCGCGCGCTCATTACCAACACAGGTTACCCGCATAATGGATATTTACAGACCATCTCACTTTTATATCGCCGATATTGTAATACTACCTAATGATTATCACTTTTGGAATCTCTTTGAGTGAGCTTGAGCTGAATGTGTTTGTACTTATGAAGATAAATATTTCTTAATTAGGTATGTACTTACTTACGGTTTTTTGAGCAAATTAGACCAAAAAACGTTTTAGTACCTTCGCCGTCAGAAAAAATTGTTTACCGTACTTAAACGAATTAAGCTTGTTATGAAGAGTAGCTGCTTATAAATTCCGACTAAACTAACCTACCTACATCCAATGTTTAACTACCGAATCAATTACAACCTTTAATAAAAACAATTTAATATCGTAACAATAAAATGACACGCGGCCGCCGCACACCGGCCTGGCTCGGACGCAGCTAACCGCGAAACGTCCATTTCATTTCCATAATTTCACAAAATGGCAGATTAAAATTCGAAAACACCGCTGACAATCGCGACGCCGACAGAACAATGCGCCACGCCGCGTTTCCCGCGCATTATCCAATTTGCTTGTCAAAAACGTTGCGCGAGCGCATGACGTGACGCGATACCTAGCCAATCACAATAATAAAAGGCCATAAATGGTACGCATTCTGTATATAAATGTAACGAAACTAATTGGTCTTGTAATAACACGAGTTACTGACTTTAACTGTATGTTCTGGTTGCATAAGGCAGCATACAGTTCCTATATCTCAATCAAAACGTGCGTGGCACAAATAATACGCGGTGAATCAATCGATACAAAGAAATTAATTACAAAAAAGTGCATACAAAGCGTGCGAGTTATCGCGACAGAACGCGACGCGACTAAAATGAAACGACTAATTACCCAGTGGTCGCGCGATAGCATCTCGTATCGCGCACCGCCGCGCGCCGCACCGCGACGCCCGCCGCCACCCGCCACCTCACCAGCCACACGGCGCGGCGGTTTTAAACACCACACTTTGTTAATCATTTTGATTGAAATGAAAGGAAACACAGACTGACAATTAAAAAAACAATGTAAGCCCATAAAGGTAGATATGAACTTTAAATGGATAACTATGTGCATGCATCCTGGGAATCAAACTTAGAACAGTTACTTTACGGTAGTGTTCATATTATATTGAAAGAGTAGTCATTTTGTGTAAATTAAGAATACTCGCTGCCAAATGTTTTATTTACAAAAATCTGCCTAGCATTTTCCCAACTAGGTATGTTGGGATCGGCTTCCAGTTTGCAACTGAATACCAGTATTTTTCATGGAGCGATTGCCGATCTGACCTCATCAACCCAATTACTGGGTAACATGATACCACTTGGTAAGACCGGTTGTCAGACTTTCGGGCTTTTGACTACCCGTAACGACTGTCAAAGATCCACGAATAAAGGCCGGGACCAACGGCCTAAGTCTCGGTATGTAAAGATGGTCACCCATCCACGGACCAACCCAGGCAAGCGTAAATTAACCTGATGGATCAACCCGTGTGGCTGTTATTACTTAGAAACGAGCTCCTCCCAAATGTTTGCCAATGTTTTATTTACAATATAAATGGACTAGGTACCTACACAAAAACAACAAATAAAATGTAATATTTCAATCAAATCTCTGAACGATGTCGTAAAGAAAACTCTTACCTAGGCAGGTAATGACACAAAAAGCTTTCTTACGTCATTACTTACCTATTACTGTTATTATAAACGGTATATCGCGATTAGCACAGTTGTAATTATTAATAATGATTAGTACAGCAATGCTTGGTAATGCCTAATATTTTATTATTCATAGTGATTTTATTCGAGTAACTATCGCGCGGCCGTATCGTTTACGGTGCGACTAAATGCTACGGTTAATTACGGCGCGATAGAATCACCGGGTGTAAAATAAAAATCACACCGCTTTGCTATTCAAATCGCAGTGTCTGTGCAATTACATATCTTAATGACAAGATATCATTAACTGGAGCGCTCCTGTTCCACTTACTACCACTATTGCGTGCAAATAAAATGTCTTTATAATCAATTAATGCTATAATATAATAGCGTTTATGCAGCACTTAACCGCTACGGTGCGTAGGGCTGCACCGACTTGCCAAAATTCCGAAGAATGGATGATTTTCTTGTTGAGTTTCCACGGCTGCTGAAAGATCGTCACTGCAATTTGGTTGAGGCAGCGTTTTGTTGCAGTTATAAATTTAGATGAAATTGCGTTATTTGAAGAGAAAATAAAGAAACAAAGAAATAAAATTGGGACGTACAGGAAATACAGAAACACAAAACAGGCTTGTGACCTTTTTTATATGAAATCACTAGTAAACTGAGTGTTCCTTTTCGGAGAATAGACTTGATATACCTAACCTATTCTTTGTCTTGATAATAGTTAAGTCTTTCGCTGTAATTTATTATTTATTTATATATATATATATACTTTATTGTACACCACAAAAATACATGTCAATTTTTTTTATTAAACACTACAAAATATACAATTGGCGGCTTTATCGCTTTCCGCGATCTCTTCCAGGCAACCAGTTTCAGTTTCACTACTTGTATTCCATTCGTATACTTAAACACAACAATTCGTGCATCCACGCATTTTTTTCTGTTCGATAGAGACAGGTGTTGCATTCGATTCCATTAATTCCAATGATTATTGTAGAGTGCTTGTAATTACAACTAGAACGAAGTGTGTTTGATGAAAAAACCAATCTAAAATAGTACCTAATTATGCCTGTTACGATCTTTTTGCTGAGTTACTTATCGATGCTAGACGTTTTGAATTATGGAAGAGCTAAGGTGTGAATGTGTCAAGAAAAAATATTTTAAGCCTTGATTGCAAAACGGTCGCGCATTCTGGTTTCAGTCCATCTTTAACGCAATTAAGATTTTGCCATGCCTAATTAGAGGAAGAATATGTATTAATCAAGGTGTCTGAAAATGCCAGTACAACGTACGAGTGTTGAAAAAGCTCATGTAGGTATTAGTTTATTTTTGTCCATATTTTAAGTAAATTTTTGAAGATATGCACTGAAGTTGGTTTTGAAATATCTGCCAAGTATATATACACCACGTGTCAAAATTGCAATGCACGCATGCAAAATACCTACTCAGGTACATAACCTTCGTTTAGTGTTGTCCTGTTACTAAACTTTAGCTAACAAAGGATATTTAGCTACACATTTAGCTACATCCCTGTTATGCAGATCCTGTGTTAATTCACACACTGCATTGTAACAATGCATTAAGTGCATACAATATGAACGGCTCCGCTGTTTTAATGGCGCCCATTAGCTTCGTTTACGTTACCGGCCTGATTAATATGCTAATGTACCTATTATACATTAATATTTTAATATCCCTATGCGGTGCCTGAAATGTGGTGGAGCCACTTACACATATCGTTACTCTTTATATCACACGTTAGTTTTTAAAACGTGCGTAAATGTACAGTTACACTTTATGGTTTTGGTGGTAATTAGGCATGGTTATGAGGAATGGTTAAAATGGTAGATACTAAGATTTCGTTGCTGAGTGTAGATCTTAAGATTTCCACAGTGACCAGAACAAACGTTCATAAAAGTCAACAGTTGTAGCGGATATAACAAGAAAACGTTCTGACAAAGATTCTGATTTTGAGTCCTGTAACTCAGAGAAAATGCTTAGCAATGCATACTAAATAAGGTGATAACTTTATTTACATATGGGTATTCCGATGTCTTGAAGTTGTACTGATCTAATCCAATTAGATACTCATATCTAAAGGCTGATTGAAATAAATAACGTCTTCATCAAGTAAACAAAAAATCAGACAGCCAGACAACGGCAGTTCTTCAGGCTCTATTAAATAGACATGATAACATAAGTGTTGCATCGTAAACAAACATCCGCATTTCGCAGGAAGTATATAAAGAATATATTTTCCCACTGTCAATAAACGAGTGCTCATCTAGATATAACTTAAGCTGTGCTTACACGAGCCATTTTTTCAGCAAGTTGCCAGCAACCATTGCCCGGGGTACTGGAGCAATCTAGCGTATCGCTTAAGATGGTGTGTAGTGGCGTGATGACATTAAAGCTTGATATTGTGTTAACGATATAAAAATTATCAGCTGTCCCATAGGTACATTTGGGTCGAGTAAGTATTCCCGTTTGGTATGGTAAAGCAGATTATTTTTTCGCGATTACGATATTGGTCCCACGGAGAAAGTTCTTCAGTTTGATCGTCGCACACCCTTAAATATGACCACACAGTTCTGATTCACGCTGTATTTGACCAATATTAGTCAGAAATTACCAATTTAGTTGCCCGTGTGTGTGTGCTTGTTTTCCATAAAAACTGTTGATGTAGAACACTTCACTGCTCAAACATAACTTGTGTATGTACACTCTATCGCTTTCCTGTTCCAATAAAAACGTTGCAGCCCTTTATCCTACATCGATCACAAATACAGTTACACCGAACTAATGCCGGCATTAGTACACAGTAATCGTTGTCCGTTTGACTTTGCCATGTACCGATAAGAGCTTTACACGACATTTTTAAACACCATAGAGAGACATTCGAAAATATTTGAATTCATAGAAATGTAATTTTACTGGCATTAGCAATGTTTACACTAGTGTTGTTAAAAGCGCTTTATTTTGAAGTATATTTGAAGAAAAACTTTTGCGTACAGTGGTCGACTCAATCAAGTGTTTTTTTGCCTACAAATGATATTTGCGCCCTTGACTCAACAAAGTAGTTTATAATCGATCACTTGCAGCCCTTAAGTGACAACGTTATAGTATTTTTTATTAAAAAATATGAACCAGTGAGTCATATGGTATTTTAATACCTGTGTGTAGTCGGCTCGCTGGACAAAAAGCCTAAAATCGCTTGTAATCAGTAATTACGAGTGGTGGCAGCGACGGAAGCAGATAGAGATCTACAACGCAACGGCGCGGGCGCCGCCCGCCGCCGGCTCGCTTGTTGGCCATTGATTTAGTGCTAAACACTCGTTAAATGCTTTAATACCTGCAGTAGGTATATGGGACAGTGTTTGCTAAAATTCTGTTGATGTTTTTTGATTTTATAGGTTTATAAATGGCTACATAAACGCTGTTTCAGTTTGGTTTACATGCAGTATGTTGCAGAATTTTATCATCAAAAAAACCTGTACAGTTGTGAAATAAGGTACGTTCGAACATGTAGTTGTTGCCGAATAAATGTGGCATAGTTAGCAGTTCCTCAAACCCCACAAGATAACTTCATGCATTCATTAACACATGTAATACTCAGTGGTTACCGAGGATTACCCAAAATTGGCACTATACAGACCCATTTTGATGTATCCGGGCCAATACAGCCATTTAAAGAATTAATCTACAAATATAGCTCTCAGAATGAGAAGTACTCGTTCATTATCGCGCATTATAGTTAACGATCGCAATGCATCTTAAGTGAAACGTATTTTAGTTTGTTAAAACGGGTACTTACCGAAAGCGCAGGAAACATTAGTAGGTGAACAGCAATAAAATGTTAAATATTACGCGAATTGAGGAAGCATCAGCTATAACTCACTCAATTAAACAATCTTTTAACGGCAACAATGCAACGCAAGGAAGTCGTTTAAGTAAACTGACCATAGCGTCATGTTTTTTTTCCTACTCATAACAGATTCGTATAGGATTGTACTTACCTACTATAGATACAGACAACAGATAAAGGGATAAGTTAAATGCCAATTAAATTATATGTTTTATTACACGACATTCTGGTACGGTGAATGTTTTCTAATTAAATTATGTGGCAATAAACATTTATTTCTGTAATTATTTTTGTGTTCTTGGGGGTCGTTGTTATCAGCTTATTCACATTCACACAATATTTTAATTGAAAGGTTCATTGCAGCTAGTCTCAGCACTTAGTTAGTTTACCATATTTTGCTGGACAAATAACGCTAAATATCGAAAAAAAAAGGTGTCTTACCAAAGTGTCATCCCTACTTTTAGGTTGAACTACACTGATCAGTGGTCATCAATATACACTGTGATTTAGTGTATTTTATAAGGTATTGATTTCGTGAGGAGGAGCTCGTGGCTAAGTAATTACTGCCGCACGGGTTGATCCGTCAGGTTAAGCTACGCTTGCCGGGGTTGGTCTGTGGATGGGTGACCATCTTTATATACCGAGACTTCTCCGTGCCTCGGAAAGCACGTTAAGCCGTTGGTCCCGGCTGTCATTCGTGGATCTTTGACAGTCGTTACGGGTCGTCAGAAGCCCGAAAGTCTGACAACCAGTCTTACCAAGGGGTATCGTATTACCCAGTTACTGGGTTGTGGAGGTCAGATAGGCAGTCGCTTCATGTAAAATACTGGTATTCAGCTGCATCCGGTTAGACTGGAAGCCGACCCCAATATAGTTGGGAAAAGGCTAGGCAGATTGATAAGGTATTGATTTCAATCAGAAAATATTCATTTCACTATACTTAACTGACAGCAAAAACTCTTCGTGTCTGTTGTGATTAAACATCGTTTAAACAACATAAATATTAATACGGCACGAGTGGGTATTGGCGTGGCGTGATACCAGCCTAGTTTTTATGTAACGCGTTGTTCCTACGTAAATATGTGTAATAAATATACTTTGCATTTATACTCTGTTATTATATCAGATCCAATTTTTTGCCGTAAACGATTATGTAAAAAAGGGTTTGAGTAAACAGTTGAATTTAGAAATTATAATTTTATGAGCGCCTTATATTGATGTTATAGTAAAAATTGTTAAAAGAAGTCGACTGAATTAAAAATAATGCTGATAAGTTGCACAAGCGATGTGAATAGCTAATTGGATATTTCTTTACTGCCCCCACAATACAGGTGGCTACGATCCTATCGTTCCCAATAAGTTATGATGACCATCAAGGCATCAAGTAAAATATGTTTGTATTTTCAAAGTTACATGGTTGTTGATCGTGGTCACTGCGTTACCCCAACGCGCTGAAGCACGCAATGCTTTGTAGAGGCGATTCTAGAAAACGGTCGTTTTGCGATTAGATCTGTGCAGGAGGAAACACTGGGGGTGCAGTGGTGGGGGGAGGGGTGCTGTTAATTGCTCCGTTTTGTGAACACGGTCGGTGGCGTGCCCCGTGGGCAATCAGCGGCCTCTGACTGATTGCTTTTTAAATAGGTTTTATGCCCGCTAAAAATGTTTCGAAGGAAATCAAAGAGAAGTTTTCGTGAGGGCCGCTTGTGTAAACGCGACCGAGGACAAGTTTTTTTATAAAACGCGAATCTGGCGTGACGGCCGTGACGTGCCCATGACATGCCACGTACCTACTATACGATTTTATAATTGTTTCAATTCCTGACGGGTCCGTCATGTTAAATGTCAAATTATTAAAAAACAAAGTACCGTTGAAGAATGAAGTGGAACAACAAAAGAAGTTTACTATAATAAGGATGTCCAAAGTCGGTGAAAAGTTGGCATTAGCCGCAAAAACCTAAGCTAGCACGCTAATAAATTGGCGTACACATAAACACTTTTATTCGCAGACATAAAGTTACATAGCGTGCAATCAGGACGTTGCACATAGCTCGGCTATATAGGCTCATATTCGTAACAGCCCTAATGGAGCAGTTGCAAATGGAGATAGCACACACAATTTAACACGGGCCTATTAACCGAGTCTGAGCCGATGGCGTGACAAAGCGGAGTTAGCTCCACGCCGCGTGGCTGCCCGCTAGGTGTTCGTTACAACTGGTAAAGTGCCACGGAGAATGTATTAAATTTGCTTTTATATAGTACTTCTAATTAATCTCTGCTTTAACCTCGTTTGCCTCTGTTTGCTTGACCAATACCTACATTTGCATGTCGATTCGGTCGGTCGATTGGCAACTCAACTTTTTATGTTGTTAAACTTGTCACTTGAAATGTGTATTCATATAAATTGTTGAAAGTGTTGATTTCGTTGCAGAATTATGTAAAAGTGTCAATGTCATTACAGAATTTCGACTTCTTGATATATTAAAACCAATTAATAGTGTGCATTTTTCTTTAATTTCGTAAATAAAATTAATATCTGGCATATATAAACGTCATCATAATAAAAATTCGTAAGCGAACATCTAAGTATGTAAAAGGAGTGACAACAGAAAAAACAATTGCTATTTTTAATTGACAACATTTTAATTACAAAACACCACAAAATCTATGGGACATAAAATGCCACATCTCGGATTGGTTAAGTACATCGCTGTTTTATTACTATTATAGCATTAGGTACTTTATTACATACATTTAATACTTTAAGTTGTGTATTTAATACTAACAATACATACATCGTATATGAATAGTTATATATTTATATTATAATATACAGTATGTTTGCACATTGTCGTCGACTGGTGTTCCGAGTCACTAAATACTGTACAGCGCACTTCAGTGCTACATCATAACACATTCGTCATTAGATCACTCATTATGAGATTCATTTGTTTGTATCTGACGATTACCAATTTTTGTTTTGTTCGTTACATGCTCACGTCTAAGATTCTCTGCAAGGAAAATGGCAACGTCCACTTAACACTGTTGCTTGCAGTGCTTGAAGAAATAATTTAATACAGAATGGACTCACTAGCGTAGCTATAATCAAAACTGCAGATGAACTACGAAAACGCAGGTCATTTTTGTCGGAAAATGGATGGCTATAAGCAGATGAATCCTTGAGTTGAGATCGTGAATTGGCAATCGTAGATCACGATCAATCACTGATATTATTTATAAATCAATGGATAATATTTCTTTATCACGAAGATGCAACACCGAAGCAAACCTTGTGGAACATTTCTTAAATAGAAATTAATCGATAACGGAATGTTTGAATTCCAGCCTATTTATTCTCTATTGTAACTTACAAAGCTTTGTTTAATCACTAGTTTATCAATAAGTAGTTAACACGACATCAATTATATTTTACACGTTCTTAATATCAAATCTGCATGGACTTATAATATCACATATCTCGGACAGGCAATGTCCGTCTCAAGGAAAGAATATTCGAACAAGAAACTCTCGTGCAAAACAACAGTGCAACGGACGACAACCGAGTCAAGAGAAACCAAACATGTTAGTTGACCGGAAAATGGCTTCTATTCCTAATATCCAAAGCACTCGTCTATGTAGAGTTTATCACTTTGTTTTGAATTTCACTGTTTGTTTTTGTAATGTCAAAATCACTTCGGATGGAATTTTTCACTTGTCATGTGTAGGTAAGGGTTTGTTCACATTATACGTGTATAGGCTCATCGTCGTCTTCGTCATCAGAGCGCCTGTCTGCGGGGGTGTCGGGGGGCGAGCGGTGCGGGGGCGCGGGGCTGCCAGGGTCGAGGTCAGGCGAGGGTGTTCGACGCGCATGCGCGTAGTAGCCCAGCGCACCAAGCGCCGGCGCACCTAGCGAGCCCAGGTGTGCCGACGGCCCTGGCAGGCCCAGTCCTAGAGGTGGGACGCCTCCTAGCGGCGCACCGGGGTATAACCTGGGGGCAAAGAACAACATGGTTGTAGGAATAATTACATAAAGGATATCAGAAGTGCAAATAGGCGATGCAATGTTTGGATTTCAAAAACTTAAATCTTACAATACTATTGCTAAAATTCTGTAAATATTAGAGAAAAATTCGTAAAGGAAGAGATCGTAATAAATTTTTACTAACAGAAGCTTTTAGTGCGAAGGCTGATTAAACTATTTCTAGACATGTAAAACTCACCGATAAGGCAAGGGCTTCTGCAGCGTATTTGCACTGGCTGACGCAGCTGCTGCAGCGGTGGCAGCAGCTTGCCGGTAGTACAGGTCTGCCGCCGCAGGCGCAGGCTGCGCGGGGTACGCCGGCACCCCCGGCCAGTAGCCTCCGTACAGCCGCTGGAACGCAGCATAGTTGCCTGCCTCAGCAAGCAGTTCTAGTCCTACCGCCGTTTGTCGCTTCCATTTTGTCCTGGTGAGAGTAAAGAGTTGGAGAATAAGGTTGGTGCTTCGACAATTAAGGGACAGGAAAAGAAACGAGGACATTTTCGATGAGAGCTGGAGTCCAGCGGATTAAAGATTTACTTCTGTAATCTGTAATCCCCTGGGCTTTCAATGATAGAGATGGCAAAATCAATTCAAGGATTAGATATTACCAAACTTCACCCAAAAATGGATAGAAAAATCTATCTAAGATGTATTGGATTCATTCGATTCGTTTCGAGTGTAAGTTGCCAAATAATCCGTTTGAATACATGTAGAACTATGTTGGTATCTCATACGTAGAATAATTATGTGCATTGTCGACGGACACTCGTGATCGAGTGTTATATTGCATCATCGCCTGACTTATTTGATGTAAATACGTCGTTGCAAATTTTTTAGGTGACATATTTTTATTTCATGTAATGACTACGGAAGACAGCAGATAAAAAAATCTATCGAAATGAGATCTTAGAACATAATAATAACTGTCAAGAACTCGAATAAAAAATGTAACTTAATAGCGAAAAGTACGATTGATAAAAAGTTCACAGTCCATTTGAAATCGAAATAAATCGTTAGGAGAATCCCACAAGTACAGAGAAACGATTTATGTCACATTACAAACTTAAATCGACTCTAAAATTCTGTGAACTGCCGTTTACGGACCCTACGGCGATAGATCACGCGCTGTGACCCCAATCGTCATCAAATTTGTCACAGTGCACTCGAGAGTACAATGGAGATACCACAGTGGTAAAACTAATAAAAAAAATGTAAATAAAATAATAAATTTGACAAAACGTCTTGGGCACTAGTGGAGTCGCCGGAGCGTGGTCGAGTACTTTAATTTGATTTATTTGATTCGGTTGGAAAAGGGTAAGCGCGTATAAATTACGCTACAGTACTCACGGTTATTACTTTAGTTTACAACTGCTCTGTCCCACAATGCTATTTAGCAAAAAGTTTAATGGTTGCATACTTGCAAAGAATGATGATCTAAATTATAAAGGACTTTCAAAGAGAGTTTCTTTATGAACATCAATAACATTTTAATATGCAATTATTGCACCAAATTGGCTATGTGACTCACGAAAACTCCTGAAAACGGCTGAATATATAGAACTTTCAGCAGCTTTCAGGGCTTTACGTGAGAAAAGTTTCTTTTTTGTTTTGGATAAATATTACGTGAAACTTTCTGTATGTAGACTTTTCAGTCCTTTGATTCATATAAGTATAATTATTATAAGTTTGTATTAGGTACTTATTTACTTCAAGTAGCCCTTCACTAATTTGAGGAATACAACTAAGCATTAAAAATAATAAAACTTAAATAGATCTCTATTTCTATTATTCGCATTTATTTTCCGCATGCATCAAACAAACAAACGCATCCCCATTTCAGAATTTAATATAATTTCGTTGTGGGTACTCGATTAGTTCCGAAGTGGTTCGTTATTGTCGTTGAGTGAGCTTTTTATTAATTCGTAGGGAGTCGCTCGTCGCATTATCATTGCTATTATTAGTCGCGTAGTGTGCGCCCATTGTTAGCCGCGTCCTCGCACAACCAGACGCTTCACTGGCCACCTCGTTAATTAATTTCTATAAATGGATCATTTAATTTTATTAAATGCAAATGAGGGGGAGTTCATGTTTTAATGCTCGTCATTCCTTTAATAATTTATTTTTTTTGTAACCCCATTTATTATCATCTGTCTAGTTAATTCATAACCTAATACATAAACTAGCCTCACAATAGAAGCCTTTAGCTTCAAATATAACGTTAACACTTTAAGCCGTATTAAACTCGATCCTAATTTAAATACTACACTTTAATTATCAGTAGCTGACAAATGATCGATAGAAAGCGGTGCTCTCATTAATCATGATATTATGACGGCTCGCTCTTAGTGTACGTCACTCGAGAGCACTTATTTAATTGTCAAGTGCTGAATGAGAGGCAATCTGCTCAGTGACACTATTCTTTTTATTGCTGCCGCGGGCTACGAACAAAAAGTTCTCGGAGCGCACTTAAATTTGGACTGCCATCTCAAGTTGAGACCTCTCTACAGACAATACGCTCCTCTCTGTCTAACTTGAGGGCGCTAGGCGAGAGCGGCTCTCCTCCGTCCCTGTTCCGCCGTCCCCCGGTGGAGTCTGACTACGCCCCGCCCAGTGGTTTAGTGATTTGATGCTGCGTGAACTGATTCAATTGTTGTTCGAGGAGACCCGTCCAAAAACGGGCCTTAACAGCTCTCGTTAAAGACGAAAATGGTCCAGTAAAACGATCCCGCTTACGACCTCTCCGGGGGGGAGGTTGTTTATCTCAGTTTGCGTTTTTCGGCGACGTGATGCGAATTCGGCTTGTATATCCGGCAAACAAAGAGCACTTTCATCGATCGGAACGAGCCGCGGCGCGCCGCCCGCTTACGCTCTTAAGGCTCTAACACGTAGTCGGGCCCAATTTGAGCTTTATCGAACGTTATTTATACGCTGCTTAGAAAGTTTCAGAAACATGTTTGTGCGAGCGCTCTTATGGGAATTGTTTGAAGTTTAAGCACCTTTATTGTTGTGAACATGACACATGCCTGTCTGAAACAATTTTTGAGCCTCCGGCTGTGCTGTGGCATTTAAGACGGTTTTGGTAAGGCTTAAGGAAAACTACTTCAGTAATTTTGTTGGAGTAGTGCCACTTTTGCCCACTTATATTAAATATATAGCTTTTTGGTTTGGATTCAGCTGAGGCGAGAGGAGTCACAGGCCATCTGTATTTAAATATTTACTTAATTACTGAATTAATATTTTTTTTATTAAAGAAGTTGGTTAAAAATATGAAGTAAGTAGATAATATCGATGGCTATTTCGAGACTAAATTGCATTTTAATTTGAAAATTAAATAGAAATTTGGTATTTTTGTGAACATTATAATTTATTTTAACTTGTATTCTTGTTTTTGCAACTTTGTAACGTACCAACCTCTATTTTTTTATGTGATACTATGATTTTAGGTATTTTAAAACTAAATACCAAACAAGGAATAAGTACTTACCTATACGATGAAATTAAAGTTCATATGGTGACGTTTAACTAATTGATTCAATGGCAGTAGGTAGAGTTTAAAATGTGCATATCTACTCATTCAAGTAGGTAGCACCTACTTGAACCTAACATATACAACAAATCATACATTTCAAACTTTACACTCTTAAAATATTGATTTTCCTCAATCAAATCCTCTATGCAAATTTTGTGGCATAGGTTTACAAATTGCCTACAAAAAGTTACATCTCACAAATCAACAAGCTAGCTTAAAGTGTGAAAACTCTTTTTCCATTACCCTGACTACTGCTGTCAGGCAATGGACTTTCGTTTTCATCTCGAACTATTTACTTCATGCCATTTCCACCATCATGTGTGCCTGCAAACCAGTCTAGATCGGTGCATCTACGACATGAACTTTTAAGTTTAATCAACATAACATAGGGCATAGTGTATCTGTGCATTGAGAGAACATTCTTTAGGTATGCTTCGTACTTATTCATTGACTGGATTTATAGACTTAGCACGACCGTTATTTAATTACTTACATAATTCTATTCTCCTGTTCCCCTTCTACCCTCGCTACGTCCACAATACAAATACCTAAAGATTTATTCCAATTATTCAGAATATGCGATGATGACGATCAACTTCATCAATCTTCTTCATCAATTACAAGTCTATTTATCAAATAATAGTGGTGATCTATATATTAGTATGATTACATAAATTACTAGAGGAGTTGTCCTGTCCAAACAGCGCTACCTACCGAGTCCATTTGTATTTTTGAACCATCCAGGTACCCACTCAAATATAGGTACACACAAAATGTCATCCAATTCGGATCAGTCGTTTAGGAGGAGTTAGTTAATAAACACACGTACAGAAGAATTATGTATATACTTACACATTGGTGCCGATTCTCTTGTACACCGAACTAAACTAACTAAACTATCACTAAAATTCCTTACTTTTGGCTATGAGAATCTTAAAGCTATTCTGTAGTAAAAAGTCTCTAAATTTAAAAAATATTTTGACACAACTAAATCGAGTTTGACAATTGCCACTCCACGTGGTACATGACATACTTGTTTGCCTTACCCCGTGAATTTTTTTAGAGCCGTAGGCGCGCAGTTGTGTCTGCCTCGACGTGTTTTATATGGAATTTTTCACTTTTTGTACGGAAAAAAAAAAACCTACCTACGTGTTGAGTATTAGGGGTATAAGGGTCTCAGAAAGGGGGTCGAAATTTTCATTATCAGAATGGGAAATCATCGTTTGACAGGAGTAAACTAAATGTTGGTGATTTTTAGTCTAGTTTAGACGCATTTGTGACAAGAGAATCGGCACCAATGCCTCCCATGGGCATGTGACCGCCCGTATTTTTCTGAATATTCGTGAAAAATTATCGAAAATTAACTTTAACACTTTCGACTCCACCCATTTTTCATTGAACTCATACGCCGTGCCTCCATACATATTGGAAGTTGACCAGGAGGGGCACCGGTATTACGTTTGCGCTAAAGTTAACCCTCGACGAGTCTCACCGGTATTAGGTTTGAAATCTTGTTAAAGTATACAACTGATTTTATTATCACAGTTGATAATACCGTATTCACTAAGAAAAAACTACTTTTAAAATGAGCCCTCCACTAGGGCCCGGCACGCCATAAGCGACTTGAGTGAACCCTCCAGCACTAAACGTGTTAAATCTTTAATATTTTTCATGTTATTCAATTTTTATTGTTTAAAATTCAAATGCTGTTTATTATTCCTAAAAGCTTAACTAAGCTTTCTAAACTTTTAAAAACAATAAACAGAATCCAAATCGAGCCAATAACATCGGAGATATGGCAAAAAATGTAAAGCCCTCACAAACGCTACTCAAAAAATAAAAATTGAATAACATGATTTTTTTTTAAAGTAGACGCCCCTTTTAAAGTTAATTTTCGATAATTTGTCATGAGTACTCAGAACACACACACAGGCGGCCACATGTCCATGGGCGGCATTGTATAAAGATAATTCCGTTACTCCGGATTCCAATGAATATGCCATCAACGTGACGTGTTAATCAATAAAATAACTAGGCGAATAACAGAGGTAGGAAGAGATATTATTTATAAGCATCGGGTGGATATAAAGACCCATTGAAATTATACATTGCAAAGGTCATATAAACGATTAACTATTTCATGCTATTACTCACTACTGTATATGCGACGCGACTGACAAAAAATATGAACCACATTTTATTGAAGAAATAACAAATGTAGTAATTTGTCTGCTAAATCTAAACTACGTAATCTTATTTTAATGAACAAGTAGGTAGGTATACAATAAAACATTTCCTGCAACTGGAACGTTCACTAATATCAGATTGCATCATGCGCCAGACTTAGAACTGCAAAATTGCTATAGAACGAATAATCCGTCTCGCAATCCGCTTATTAAAACCCGGCCAAAACTGAAATGGCATTTGCAGTATAATGATTAGTGGTTAAATGATAAGCCGGGCGACCGGAGCGTCCTTGCTTTGAATCCCGTGTCTCTGCTGTGTAATTTGGAAGGGTTCGCTATAACCGATTAGTCTGGTTCTCGGTAGCTACGCTGAGTCGCGGAACCCGCGCATTATGTCATTAGAGATGTGTAAGCACACGTATGGAATTTTAATAAAGCTGCCGCTATTTAGGATGCTAGAATCAATCAATTGAATAATCTATTGTCTATAAAGCACGTGCCGTTCCGTTTGTTCGTTGTAATTTACGACTTATCGACTTGTTAACGATTCTTTAGGTATGCTTCGATTTGTAATCGATGAGGGAGACTTAAATGGTGCAATAATAGGAAATTGCTACATATTAAAGTTCAATGCTGCCCTTCATGGGTACATATACAGCAGTCTTCATATTTTAATTTTATAATAGTCAGAATTCATGTTAACTTAGATCGACAGTTTTTATATGAACCAAATCAAACGTATACAAAATGCCTCATTTAATTTGTGTCTATGCTGCCTAAAAAGTCTTAGTGTCATTTTCCTGAAATTATAACCTCTTAATTCTTTCAATATATTATTTTTATTATAAGCCTTTTATTTCTCAAAAAATACATTTAAAATTCATTACATAGATATATAAATATATAATATAAATTCATTATCTAGACCTCCATCTTTCGCCATTTTTGTCTCTGTCTTGGGCTATTCTAGTCCAGGTGGGACCGGTTACAGCCACAATATCCTCGCACCACCGGCGCCTGGGTCTGCCTCGGTTGCGTGATGCGTCGCGAGGGTACCAATGGAGAACCCTCTCACTCCTTCCATCCGTGGCTCTAGCTACGTGTCCTGCCCATCGCCATTTCAACTTGTAAGCTAGTTCCACAGGAGGTTTAGTGCACTGTCGTATGTCTTTGATTCTTTTTCGGTCTCGGAGTTTGATTCCTAAAATACTCCTCTCCATTGTTCGTTGGAAGGCTTGAAGTTTGTTTGTAACTGTCTTTGTAACTGTCCAACTTTGAAAACTGTAGAGTAATGAGCTTTCTTTTTCAAGCGAATCGGGATGCGTAATTTAAATACTTCTTTCAAAGACCAATATCTTCGCTATGCGCTCTTTATTCTGCGATCAACTTCATTTTCTTTCGGTTTTTTATATGAAATGCTTTGCCCAAGATCAGCACAGTTATCCACGTACTCGATTGGCGTGCTTTATATCACCGTTGGTACTCTTATGCTGTTGGTTAACAGGCATGTTTTTTCAGCGTTTATGTGAAGACCATATTTTCCGCTCTTCATATCTAGAGACTTCAGCATGCGCTCAAGATCGGCATGTGTTTCGCCATCAAAACCATGTCGTCTGCGAAGCGGATTATTTTGATACCGACATCGCGCCAATTTAGCTGTCTGAATATATGTTCCAAAACTACGTTGAATAGATTTGGTGATATGGGATCACCTTGCCTAACTCCTTTTTGGATTTTAAATGGCTCTACCTTTGTCTCCAGTTTCATTATTGCTCTGCTGTAATTGTAAATTTCTTTCAACATTTTAATGTACTTTGTGTATTTTTCCAATACTTACCTGCAATTACCTGTGGTAGGATCATCACTATTCACTACACGAAATGACACGAAACCAGAAATTCCAAAAATAATCAGTAGTCATGCGTATCCAGTGTTTCATGTGGTGTGACTCGAGGCTCCCACGTAGCCTGCTGGGTGATCGGCAGCGTTTATACAAATGATACGAATTTACGAGAAACCCTAACCGTTTAGTCTCTAAAGAATATTCACACTTACGCGAACGTTTCAGTTTCCATATGGGAAAATGATCGCTCATACCGTCAGTGTTATTTATTTAAATTATATGTACTTTATTGTAACCAGAAAAAAATAATTGAATAGGTACTACAAAACATACAGTGGGTGTTCCCCTTTTTTATATTTGCAAATCTAGTGTTTTAGATTTGTTTTATATATATGTACTTATCTCGTTAGGTTATCTAACGAATTTCCCAGGAAATTTAATTTTTTGTTTGCGTCTCTACAACTGTTGAATCAAACACTTGAAATTGAGCATATACTCTATCTAAGCATTTTGCATGTTTTTCGATGTCTTAGTGTCGTGTTTAAGGAATAGCAGTTTTCTGTGTGTTCTTAAAACACACAGAAAACTACTATCCCTTAAACACGACACTCAATTTCGAACTTCTAAAACAATAAAGTCAACAGATACAACAATTCGCTCGAACATTACGACGCGACTTAATGACAGACATAGTCGTGCAACCGAACTAGTCGCAACACAGGTAGGTGTTGTTACGAGCGTTATTACAGAATACGTCATTAGGTAATCGCGATGGATTACACGTTTCGACGACTAAACGCCGATAAACGACATTTTGTTCGAGGCCCCCGGCTTATTGTGAATTCACGATTGTTCCGACAAAATATTATAACTATTGATGAATCATGCTGTGAATCAGTCTATGAAGGTTCGAATCTAGGTTTATTTGGTTCGGTTTTCAACTTATTTTTGGAATGAACTCGTATTGCTTGCATGGAATTATAGTAATTACTTATTTGTGTAGGCATGGAAGAAAATATTTGAGGGTTTTTCTCGAGTGAGAAATGCTTAGTGATATGAAAGGAGTCACATTTTCCTTGACGAGTGCAGTTGGTTCTTAATGGGTAAAATTCTTGCTGGTACCTACCTACGTAATTGCAGTATTGCAAGCAAAACTCAGTCTATTATAATTTTATTCTACTAACAGCCAGTTACAGAAACAAACTTTTAACTTTTAAAGCTGTCATTAAATCTTGCCCCTGGCTGGAGGCTTTGAGTTAGTAGCTTAAGGCAGCCGCAGGATTGACCGGTTAAGTAGTCATCACCTCAGAGGTGAGCTACGAGATGCCCTAGACAAAAAAAAAAAAAAAAAAAAAACATTAAATCTTCAATTAACTTGTTTTAACTTGTTGCAGAAACCAAAATTAGACTCGATTTTAATGGTTCTTTGATGAAATTAATGAAAACATTAATGTTAATGATCCATTACGTAATTGGGCATTCATGTTTGTCTTTGTGCAACTGGGTGTAAGACTTATTTCTGTATATTTGATTATAGTTTCTGTTTTTCAGTAACAAAAAGGTTGTATTTCATTGTTGGTTTTTTTCTCAAAAAAACGATAAGAATAAACGGTCTATTAAATAAAATAATAAATTAACTAACAAACTATTTAAATATATATAATATAATATTATATAATATGTAAAAAAAAAACTGTCTTTTGGGTGCATTACCAGTGGCGAGCGATGCGGAGGAATTTTTCGACGCCATTTTTAGTTTATTGATAGTTCTTTAAGTTAATTCATTGTAACAAAAATTTACCTTCCTAATCTACTTTTTCAGTTTTCTTTTCGTCATCACAGGTAAAGTTCACCAAATAAGGAAGCTATTTGAAAACAATTAAGTAAACACACACCAGTGGCCGGTGCAGGCAGATAGTCGGCGGTGTGGTGATTAATAAGAGGTGTGGAGCGGCGCCGGCGCCGGGCCGCCAGTGACTTGCAGCCTTTGTGATGATGAGCGAGAGACGACGGTCACACGGTGGTGCCAAGGATGGTTTACAGATATATTGAAGGTATCAGAAGTTTGTAGGTAGGTACTATTTCATTCAGATGCATTTCAGGAACAAAATGAGAGTTCGCAACTAATCCTTGATTTAAATTTCAGCTAAGCTGACTATCTATATTTTGTGGTCGCTGACTGCAGCTTTAAGTACAATGCAGCTTTATTTCTTCAAGGACTCCATTAAAAAGAACTACTAACTGACACCTAATGTTTTTCTCGGAAACTGAGCTTTTCAACTTATAAAGTCCAGTGATACAACGAACAGACTTTAACCTGAAAAACATTACAATGTGGTAAGTAATTCTCCTCGGTTCTTAAACCTGTAGCGTGGGAACGCTACTAGCTGGGACACTTATATTGCTAATGTTGCCATCAAGCTCATATCGAGGTAACAACACTACAAATTACTGATCTAATTGCGAAAAATGCAATGCAATTCAAAACGAGACAACCACTCTCTAATTACAAAATTGGCGAATGTGTGAAAAGAATTATCTAATACCAATTAAAACTGATCGCAGCAAGTACTTAATCAAAATGATAATGTTTTTCATTTAAATAGTTTGTAGAAAATCACTAGGCAAGTAGGCAAGAAGTTATGTAGCTATGTAATTATTTATAATTAAGCAAAAAGCAAACGGCGTGTCTTGTAAATAGGTAATTAAAATTAATTGTTTCACTTTGGGTCGTTATTAAAAAGCTTTTGTGTTTTTCCAAATTAGGAGTAACCATTGTTCAAAAATAATCCATATATTAGTATAATTTATTCTGTATCCGGGAACCAGAAAATCGGTGCCTAATATTAGTAGGTAGCGGCACTATTCTATTTGGGCAGCCGCTACAAAAACCAAAGGAAAGTGACCGCACACAAAAGCCCACTACATCCTTCAATTAACTACGATTTCACACCCTTTCACGAACCGAAAAATCGAAGCCCAAACATTAGTTTAACCGAAATTATAGAAAATCAACAAAAAGTACCACAAAAAGGTGCAGACGCGGCGGCGCGGCGGCGGGGGCGTGAACACACCGTGTGGCGCCTGCGCAACATTTGACACAATACTGTCATACTTGCAAATTATTATAACCAGTACCCAAGTAACCTACTCTGAAGAATAGTACAGTTTTACAAGGATATGTAATTTAATTTTTCAACAAAAATGTTTAACTAAATGTAGCTAGACCATCTGGACTATTGCGCTAAAACCTATGCACTCTATGCAGGGCTGTACTACACCTCTGATCAAAACGAACGAGTCAGTTTTTAATATAGCACAATCTTGATTAGAAAGATGGTATTCAATCAATAGAAAATTAGTATAGTTTGTTATTAGCTACCGTAGTTTTTTGTAAAGGACGCATCGGAGGCGGCGACCAGACCCTAATTACAAACGTTTGTTTTTGAAATAGCCGCCGTACTGTCGACGACAAAACTCCTTTGTACTACGATATTTTTCATAATAAACACAATAGCACTTCAGAATCCTAATTATGTTAAGAATAGGCAATTCATTGTAGCTATATTTCTGTTTATAAGGTTAAATTATTTTTATGTTTTTATTGCGAACTTGAAGTGAAACGAGTTTGTGAAAAATGTTTAATGGTTATCGTTTTTAATTCGTCATTATTCATTTTTGACCTTTTGCTGTGAAACAATGTTGAATAAAAAACAAAGTTTCGGCAAAAAACAGTTCGTACAAGTATGTACTTTTAAGAAGTAAATGTTTAATTCCTGTATAATTATATAAATGGAGCCCAGTTTCTGGCAGTAGCAGTAACATGTCGACGGTCTCGCTGACTCAGCATTGCTTTGTGAAGAACGCCGACTATCTCACGACCACTGCTTGCGTTTGTCCCAAGTTACTAGCGTTTAGTAATACCAATATTAACTCTCAGTGTTTAGCTCAAAAAAAAAACGGATTATTAGCATTATTAATGTAAGACAAATGTCAATTAATATTGTAGCGTAGGTGGTATATTTCTTTTTATTCTGAATGATTTATAAGCAACTTTAAAAAAAAAACCGGCCATGTGCGAGTCGGACTCGCGCACGAAGGGTTCCGTACCATTACCGATAAAAACGGCCAAAAAAAACATGTATGTTGCATGGGAGTCTCCCTTAAATATTTATTTTATTTGTTGTCATAGCGGCAATAGAAATACATCATCTGTGAAAATTTCAACTGTCTACCTATCACGGTTCATGAGATACAGCCTGGTGACAGACGGACAGCGGAGTCTTAGTAATAGGGTCCCGTTTCACCCTTTGGGTAAGGAACCCTAAAAAGGAGAATCTTATGCGTTCGGAGAGTTTTTAGGGTTCCGTAGTCAACAAGGAACCCTTATAGTTTCGCCATGTCCGTCTGTCTGTCTGTCCGCGGTGTAGCTCAAAAACTATTGGTACTAGAAAGTTGTAATTTGGCATGAGTATACAAGTTAATAACGCCAAAAAATTATGAAAAAACAATTATTTAGGGTACGACTCCTACATGTAAAGTGGGTATGATATTTATTTTTTTCGTCCTTCCCATAGCCTGGGATATTGTTGGATAGGTCTTTCAAAAATATTAGGGGTTTGCGAAGACCGTTTTTTGATTAAGTAACCCGTTCGTGACTTATCAAGCTTTAAAGTACCAATCAAGTGAGTCAAGTGTCACCCCCCTCTACCAACTAAACGGTTGTAGTTAGAAATTCAAATGTTACGGCATTAGTACTTATATATAACGAATTTTAAAGGAAAACTATCACACTTAAGTGGGCTTTACAAGTTTACGAGTAATAATCGACCAACTTAAATTTGCGGTTGCAAAAACATGTTCTCCCATATTTCCGTATGGGAGAACATGTTTTTCAATTACAAAGTTAAGTTTGTTCTTACGATAAATTCATTCCAAGTACGGAACCCTTCATTGTGCGTGGTCCGACACGCACTTGGCCGGTTTTTTTTATGTATGTGCACTGATTACTCCGTGATTAATTTCACATAAAATGTATTAACTTTGCTTGAGCAATTTATGAATTAGCAGTAATATGTTTTTAATCCACGACATCTGTGTGATGTTGTTACAATATTCACATAGCAATTTACCCCACACATATTCGTGTACCACTGAATATGTGTGGGGTACCATAACAACAACAAAAAAAGTAAAAAAAAACGACACCCACTTTTTGAAAGCCACTACAAAGTGAAAAATTACTTAAGTTTTTAGTTTAACATTAGACAAGACCTAGAAGAACAACCAAGCGCATTAGGAATAATTACCTAATGATTTTAATCAAGTTGAGCTGAAACTCATCATAAACAAATGGTACAAAAGATTTCTATTGTTTAGGACCTTTAAGTGTCTTGATTAAAAATATTGTCGTCACATTCCAGTTTTTGGAGCTGGCAACTAGTAAAGAGATGTGGTACGACTCTACGAGTATACAACACCTGTGACTTGGAACACAAACGATAAAACATTATGCTCCTTTTGGGCTTCGCCTCTGTCGGGTAATAATAAATTGCTAGTTAATTGTTTTCTTCACTCTACCTCTATGTTACGTACGAGAAGTATTTCAATTTCACTCGGTTCATTATACAGTGTGTCCGGACATGGACTAGCGATATTCTAAATACTTAAATATAAACTATTTTAAAGTACAATTACACTCTAGGCTTGGGTCTAATACACATCCACGCTATGTGGCAGCCATTTTGTTTTTTTTGTTGAAATATGCTCTATGCTAGTACAAAAAAATCATATATCTCAAAGTTTTAGTCATACTGAGAGAAAAATAGGCTTATTCGAAAGGCAATAATATTGTCTACCATCTGCATTACAAAGCAACGTGTTCACAATTCCATAACTTTTGAAAAAAAATGTGAAAGTCGAAAAAAAAAAGAAAAATTATGCAATTCAACCAATAATTGTTAATTACTACAAAAACATACCCGACAACTTTTTTATTTTTTTTACTAGATCGACAGATTTTGAGCTAAGCTACAATACAACATAAAATTCACAACTGTATGTCTAATACTTTAAGAGTTATTGTTGTTTGAACATAGCGTATGCGCAAGCACAAAAGGCCTTTGTCGGAACCCTAAACAGGAAATCATTAAAAACACATAACATTCATATTGAATTTTATTTAATGTTTTTTCCTATATTAAACTACGATTAAAATATCTAAAGCAGTTGCTCAAAGTGGCTACCTCCAGCTTGTAGACACACTACGGCTCTCTGTGCCACCTGGGTTGATGAGCGCCTAATTAATTCCAAATCGGATCTAATTTCTTCGGCGACTGCCATAATTTTTGCGACGAGTTCTTCCCTGGTATTTGGAACTGTAGCGTATACTTTTTGTTTCATATGACCCCACAAAAAATAATCTAAGGGTGTCAAATCGGGTGAGCGAGGCGGCCACGCTACTACACCACCACGACCGATCCCCGGCGATAGATTATTATTTAAATATTCTCTCACTGCTCGAGAAAAATGTGCGGGTGCACCATCGAGCTGGAACCACATACGCCGACGGTATGATAGAGGTAGGTCCATGAGGCTGTCCGCAAACTGTGTCTCTAAGAATTCTAAAAATCTAGCGCCGTTTAATGTAGGTGGCAATTCCAATGGCCCTATCAGTCTATCGTTGATTATGCCAGCCCACACATTTACTGAGAATTCATGTTGAAATGAGCTTGGGCGCACCGCCCTTGCTTTTGCGGAGCACCAGAGATGGTCGTTTCTGTGGTTTGTAATCCCAGCTCTTGTAAATTTGGCTTCATCAGTCTACAGTATTCTTTGTAAAAAAATACGGTTCTGTCTCAAATTTCTATTTATCCACGAACAAAACACAGATCTCGCAGCAAGATCTGGTTCGATCACGTCTTGAACCCGTCGAAAATGATAAGGGTGTAATCCTTCTCTTTTCAAAATTCTCCATACATGCCACTTAGACATTTGAAGTTGCACTGCAATCCGTCTAACGCTTAGTCTAGGATCATTGGTTATTAGTCTAAGCACTTCTTCTTCATCTTCGGGCGATATCAAGCGATTGCGTTCATTCAAAGGTCTTTGAATGCCTCTTTCCGCTAATCTTGAATGCACGTCGATAAAAGTTTGGCGACTCGGTGTAGGCCTGTTAGGGTACCTTCGTCGATATTCTTGTACAGCCAGATTTGCACTTCCATTGCAAAACCCATACACAAAGTGTATGTCAGCAATATGTTGCGATGAATATTGACGCTGTGCCATACTTTATCACACTTTTAAATACAAAACACTAATGCAGCACGTAAACAGAACGGACGGTAAGTGAAAGTAGCGATCACAACGCAGGGCGAGGGATAACTAACCCAACTAATCATTTTGTCCTTAAAACTGTGACTTTGTTCCAGGTAGTGGACTAATACGTTCTATCTCGCTCACTCACGGTACTAACGAACAGTATTTCTGGCCTGTTCTCGGATGAAATGCAGTGAATGCCATAAATGTCACTCTAGCGGTTAACAAAGGCCTTTTGTGCTTGCACATACGCTATGTTCAAACAACAATAACTCTTAAAGTATTAGACATACAGTTGTGAATTTTATGTTGTATTGTAGCTTAGCTCAAAATCTGTCGATCTAGTAAAAAAAATAAAAAAGTTGTCGGGTATATTTTTGTAGTAATTAACAATTATTGGTTGAATTGCATAATTTTTCTTTTTTTTTTTTCGACTTTCACATTTTTTTTCAAAAGTTATGGAATTGTGAACACGTTGCTTTGTAATGCAGATGGTAGACAATATTATTGCCTTTCGAATAAGCCTATTTTCTCTCAGTATGACTAAAACTTTGAGATATATGAATTTTTTTGTACTAGCATAGAGCATATTTCAACAAAAAAAAACAAAATGGCTGCCACATAGCGTGGATGTGTATTGGACCCAAGCCTAGAGTGTAATTGTACTTAAAAATAGTTTATATTTAAGTATTTAGAATATCGCTAGTCCATGTCCGGACACACTGTATAATAAGGCAGTTTAGTACAGGAGCCTAGCCCAGGAGGTAGGGTACATTACCTACTGGCCTAATTTTAAACCTACTTAGCTTCCATTTTTAGAGTAGGTACTTATATTCTGTTTCAAAAGTATCTTATAAAAGTATAAACAAACACTGTTCAGATTAAATTCTCTATCGTACACGCAAATTACACAATCACTCACTGAAGGGTAACATAAAATACATCTATACCTATTTAGAAAGTTTCAACTTTATATCTCACCAATTTTTTAGACAGTAAATTATGGTTTGTATAACCATAAAATGCAGTAGTTGAAAAGTCATCCACAAAAATTGAGGTTATACAATTAACCTCAATTTTCAAATGAAGAACATCTTTAAGGTGATTTAAAATTAGAATTTCGGGTTGAAGTATTCAAATAATCATAGCAGTCAATTTGTAAGTGGCACTACAAATTGGCATCCACAGTTACGTTTTCTGATCCCTTTGTTTACATGTTTATCAGTTACCTTTGTAAAAAAAAGTTAACTTTTGAAGGAGCACAATCTACTATATCTACATTGTACCTAACAGCGAATCAATGTTCACGCCTCCCGACCTAGGTTAAATATTGTTTTGATATTTGGACAGCTAAAGAGGTGCCATAAAGAATATTTAAAAAATCTCGACTAGTTAAAAAGTTATGCAAAAACGCGAAATGTCGGGTGTTATCCGCGATAAAATTTTCATGTGTAATTTTTTATAGGTAGGTACATGAGGGTATTCTTGTTCTACAATAAAATACCCTGACTGAATTAGATGAAAATTTTATCTCGAATAACACCATTCCTAAAAACTAAATCAATGCATTTAGTTTGTTAGGTAGTTTGATGGGCGTATCAGTATTGATACAGTGACGATTGTGACGAACGAAGTATAGTTCGTTAAATGACTTTGTGTAATTTTGAGAATAAATATCTTTTTAACCTAATCAGGTTCACTAGAAACCTGATTAGGTATATTCCACTAAATAACAACACGTTTTTGGTGAACTTCCTTGTATAATTTATCGCATTATTGGCATTGCTAACGCACATACACAGTTTACCGAAGTATTTATTAAAATCGACTGAAAACGACATGTATGTGTGTGTGTGTAATGAATATTTCAACGACAAACCGTAATAAGCCATGTTGTTCAATACCTACTTAAAACGGTATAGACTGTAAAAACTCCTATACTCTTCATAACTTATTTTCCTCCATTAGGTACACATTGGTTCCGACTAAATGATAAAATTGTTTTCGTCCAAATATTTTAATTCTGAAAAACTGGTACGTGCTGTAAGTAATCATTTTATATGATACCAAGGCAAGTAATCTTAAGTTTAAGATTACAAAAGTTAAGCACCTTGCGAGAGTAACGTAAATTTTGCTAATGAGGAAATGTTGATCGTCGGTAGCAACATGGTGATTACGACAATTTTTTTTCACGGCATTGAGAATAAGATAATACTACAAAATAATACTTACTTCTTATGTAAGTAGGTATATATGTTTTATTTCAAACCATGTTTTGTTTCTGTTGTAAATATGTAGGAAATAAAAATTCCGAAATATCATTGACTCTTGACACTGAGTGTCCGACATTGCATCTATTAGTACGTACCTACTATTGGAAGGACTCGTTTAATAGAGCATGCTTCCAAGAAAAGAAGACAAAAAACTAACCTTCTATTCTGATACCAGGTTTTAACCTGCGTATCCGTGAGTCCTAGTTTCGCGGCCAGTTCCATTCTGTCCTGCACGCTGAGGTACTTCTGTCTCTCGAAGGACTTCTCCAGGGTCTGTAGTTGATGGTCCGTGAAGGCTGTCCGCGCCTTCCTTTGTTTCTTCACCAGTCCTGATGAGTCTCCCCCACAACTCTTGCTTGATACGTCGTCTGAATCATCTTTTACACCTGTTGCAGAAGAATTTAATATGATTAATTGGTTCAAGAAACTTTTATGAAATCTTGTTCCAAAGACACCTGAAGTACAAAATTTAAAAAAAAAAACTACTTTTTGGTGTTGAATTCAAAGTGTCTGCAGCTTTTCGCTGTCTAACAGCACATTGTAATGTCATTAAATAATTTTCTAGATACAAGTATAGACTTAATAAAGATCTTAAGAGGGAACAGCGGCTGCGAGGAATTTGAAAAATAGGTATTTGAAGAAACTATTGCCGTCGCGTTGCGCCCGAAAAACCGAGTTAAACCCCGTAAAGTGCGATAGGGACAACTGCAGCTCAGACCGATTATATCACAAAAATTTTGACGAAAACGACGTTTGGCATTCTCCTTTTTTCTCCTCGAAAACAAAGCCGATTTAATAAATTTTTTACATTAAAATTTAAAAAAAGAGTATGTCTAGGTTCCTAATATTTTCTTTTATGCTAAATTTTTTTCCGAATTAGTCTGGTAGTCCTCTAATCACGGCAGTAAAAATGGGGCATTTTTGTAATTTTTGGAGGGTCATAGTTTCCTTACTTATTAATTGCTGAATAAAAAAAAATGATAGCTCTAGAGGCATTATTCAGGAAGAAAAACGGGGAATACGTTTGTATGGAGAATCGCGGGCCCTGTTCCCTCTTAAATTCACAGACGACGTACAATCTCCAATGAAAAGCCACTTATATCACAGAAGTTGCTTTCCAATGGTTAGTGGTTATAAGGATATATAATAAATTACCAAAATCATATAGGGAACTGCCAATCAATCATTTTAAAGCAGCGTTATTCAAATGGCTTATAGAAAAATCATTTTATTCTATGAATGAGTACCTAACAGGTACCTAAACTTTAAACACTCACACTGACATTTTACTTTAATAATTTGACAAATGATTGACATTCTTAATATACTATTTAAGATGTATGTTCCAATTTTATTAGCTTAATTTAATTAATTCATGTAATGTTGCATGCTAGTTTTAGCGAATTGTTTTAGAAACTGTTAAATAACCCGACCAACTGTAATGTACTACAATTCTTGCAAATAAATTTCATTTCATTTCACAGCCTAAACAGGAAAGGATTTTCGAAAATTCATCTTATAAAAGGGTTGATTGAATAGGGAATGTAAGTTTGTACGGAAGTTCGATATTTTTGCCAAGCCCCATTGGGCTTGTGGTTTGATAAAAGTGAAAAACATTTTTTTGAAGTGAAAACCTCTTTAGGCGCGTTGAGCACTTTTTGGGTGAACAAAAATCGTGAAACTCGCGTTATCGTCACCGCACGCTAGTTTTCAATTATATCGGCAGTCCCCAAATACTAAACCGCATGTTTTTTTTTTAAATTATACCTGGACAGCGAAGTAGGTCTTAAAGCTACAAACAACACTGTTTAAAATCACGAACCTTCAGGAGCTTTACATCAGCGCTTTTAAGACATCTGCCTGAGCTGACAATATCAATCTGCCTAGCCTTTTCCCAACTATATTGGGGTCGGCTTCCAGTCTAACCGGATGCTGCTGAATACCAGTATTTTACATGGAGCGACTGCCTATCTGACCTCCAGAACCCAGTAACTGGGTAATACGATACCCCTTGGTACTGGTACTTGGTACTGGTTGTCATGTTTTCGGGCTTCTGACGACACGTACCGACTGTCAAAGATCCACGAATGACAGCCGGGACCAACGGCTTACCGTGCTTTCCGAGGCACGGAGGAGTCTCGCTTTGTAAAAATGGTCACCCATCCACAGACCAACCCCGGCAAGCATAGCTTAACCTGATGGATCGACCCGTGCGGCAGTTATTACTTAGCCACGAGCTCCTCTCTCCTCCTCTCTGCCTGAGCTGACAATACATTTCATAAATTTAACTCTAAAATAACGTAACGAATGCTATTCTTAATTATTATGTAAAAATCCACTGCGATAATCATATTTAGTCCTCAAGCCCACTGTCTCAGTCATCGACCTCAGCTGAAACGTGTTTCTTATTAGAGAGTGCTTGTCCTCGGCATCAGTCACCACAGAAGCCTTCCTTCGCGGTAGGGCTTCTTGCGGTCACTGGGTCTCGGTGTCCTCGGTCGCTTCCTTCACGACACTTGCCTTCGATATACACTACCTACTTACAAGCTCGGGCTTTGTCACACTGGGCTATGATTTCGCACGACATAAAAGATTTTTGAATTTTTTCAGCACCCATTCTATTGCAGCATTGCGTATCAGTGGGTTGATCCGCTGAATTTAAAATAAGGGCATGCTCCGACAAATATTCAATATATTTAGAAACTTTGTTCTAGCCAAAATGCAATGTTTCGTATACTGATATTAATTAATTAAGAATACGGAAGGTGGGCAACAAGTGCATTTTATTTCAATCTTCCAGACGTATTTGCAAACAAGAGTGTGCTCTATCATGTAGCACATACGACACACATCCCACAAATCTAGTGTGTGTTGAACATTTTTGTTGCACTGCACCATGCTGCTACACTCGATTAGTGCCTACGGTCTACGACGTAGTCCAAATACGCTACGCCTGCCGTGTGACACGGGATTAAGGCACTCATTCTAAGTATGTAAAAAACTTTCAAAGAGAAAATATTGTTTTGTTTGTATTCTTTGTTCTTATCCGCCTTCAAATAAAACTTGTTACGTACCGAAAAGTTCTGATAATGCGATATTAAATGCTTGTGTATTTTGCCTTTTATGGCTTATACATTCGCAGTTCACGGTAAATATTTATAGGTATTTCTTTTGCTTATGTTGTTATACGACCCATAAATAAGTTAGTGTATTAGGATTTTATTGAGCGGCTTGCCCGTTTGATATAAAGGTTTACAACAGCACCTATAAAACGAGTTAGAGTTTCTTAATTGAATGGTAATCGAAATAAGAGAGACACCACAAGAGCTGATTTTATTTCAAAGAGATTCTTACTGGTAAAGAGTAGATACAGTAACCGGCTTTTATTTTTGTATACATAGAGCTTTGAAAAGAGACTCAAGTGTGGGTAATAGAGACGTTGCACTACAGCTCTGCATAGGATGTTTTTCATAAAGTCACATGGCACTCTGTACATTTTCTTGACCTAAAAACAAAAGAAAAGCTCCTTATCCACACCCAGGTAATATCATCAAAGTCAACATAATATAATACGTGTTAAACACAGTGAGGAGACAAAGGATTAAGTGTATAATGCGCAAGGAATTAGCGCAGTGGAGCGGTGGTTGCGGTCGCGAGTTGCGGCCGCTGCGGCTTGCCACCCATGTATACTTACGCGTTCGCCCGCAACTCGAGGCTTGGCGGCTGTAACGTAAACCGTCACGTTTACGTTAACTACTCGATGATCTGATATTTGTTTCCGAATAGGAAAGTGGGTAAGCGTATGGTGGATAGTTTTGTTGCAAATCTAGCTACATGGCATTAATAGATTTCGTTATTGCGTAGCACCAAAATGTTTTGAACATTTATTATTTCCTAATAACTGTCATATATATTTGTTTTCTATAGTTGTATAACTAACTAACAAACTTTGTCTACTAACTAAATATTTTCATGGCGGAATATTGTGTCTATGCGTTAAATTTATGTACCTTCACAAGTATCATATTTAGTACCTACCACATTTTATACAAATTAATGATGATTTTTGATATTTTGTTCCAAACTGGTAAAATACAAATAGAGGTACAGATTCTTCTAAAATTGGTAAGTTCTACCATGGGAGTTAAAATATTTTTCTGGCTATTATAGGTATATATTATTAAACTATGCAAACAAGTCTAATTATATTTACATTAAACGAACAAAGGAGTAAACCGTACGTCATTAGCGTAAAGAAATAAAAATCTTTTTATATCAAAATGTACTACAATCAATTTGCAGATCAAAAAAAAATTGTTTTCAATTACAAGCGGTTAAAATGTTTACACATAAACGTTTTCCGTAATAAAGAACCTTGGATATAAATTGCTCGTTGGAGGTTCGAGCTGATTTTTTACAAGCGACCCTTTAGCCGTTTGTAATATTGAGTATAATTATGTACAGGCAGGCCATTAGGGTACACCGCCGTTAATTTATTAAAATAAGGTCCAACTGCCGACTGCACTTACTCGACCGTGAAAATTATTATCATTAGTGCACAGTAATGTACAACACAATGCACACATTAAGCTACTGCCCTTATCAGGACTGCTCTTAAAGCTTTTTTATATACACGTCACTTGAAATAGCCACCGATATAAGTATTGTGTATCATTTTCCTTCATATTGTTGTGCAATAATTCGCGGGTCGTTGCCGGAGATATTAAAATGCTATTATCATTCAGAGCTGAATGAGAACGTCATTTAGCTAAGACTCTTGAGTGAGAGTTCCAATCGATTTGTTCTCATCGATTTCACAGCGGCTGAAAGCGCTTTGAATATTATCCAGTTCACAATCCACATGAACTCAGATTTCAATAGACTAATTGAGAAATCGGTATGATGACGTGACGCAAATGCTAAATAGTTCAGTTGGCATCGGAGCACGGACACACGATCCGAGCGGCCGTGGCGCAACACTCGCTGTTGACGATTATACCGACCGAGATCATTGAAAACTGTATCGAATGATATTCGTTGCGAGTGGCGACCCATGTTGTTACCTACAACTTCATTGAATTAATCTGTAAACTGGGAATTCCATATATACCGTTTGGCATAACAATGTAAATAATGTAGGTTGATAATTTTAACAATGCTATGATTACCTAAGTGTTCGTATTTTGACGTCAGATACGACTCGGTTATCACGTAGGCACGTTATTCAAGTACACGACACCCAACATTTAATTTCTACAGAAGCAATTTTCACATGTTGTCCCCTCGGCCGACAAACTGTCCAAGTCGTTTCGTGTGCCTTCAAAATCATAGGTATTATTAACTCTACTTTATTTAATAACACCTTTGAATCCGCTAAAACAAACCCGTTCAATAACCGACTATAATTGTGTTTTTTGTCGTCGACAAAATAATCACTGGTTCGACCTCTGTTAAATGTGAATATGAAACAATATGCGTAGGAGCGGCCCGCTAATGGCTTTATAATTGAAATTATGACTTTTGCTGTCCCTATACATCGGCCTCACCAGCTTGAGTGACGTCCACTGCAGGATTTATGTACAAGAAGTTGGTTGTAGAAGACAGTGACACTGCAATGGAAGCTAAATTAATGCCAACGTGTGACGCGTTGGGCAAATGTGTACAGCCGACACTGAACGGCCTCGTCCGTCTGTCTGTCCCCGCAATAACTCTTAGAGGACAACCCAGTACGTAAGTACGTGTATCTATCTACACAGGTTTAGGCGCTAATTGAATATTAAGTTACTTAAGTACGCGCGGTTGATTTCAAACTAGTTTTAATTATTAGATAATTATAGCGATAGCTCGATTAACAAATCTGATAGTGAAGGCCGTTGTATTAATACTTGTCAAACGAAACGACTTGCTAAAAGCTTTGTATAATGGGCTTTTATACTTTCATATGCAGTACTTAATCACCAATTCTTATGTTAATATATGCATATGAATATGGTAATCAATTAAAGATGCAAAGACATATTTTAAAAAGCAATGTTATCCTATCATTCATTTTAATGGAATATTACATTAGCACAAGCTAAAATGTTATCTCTAAATCTAATAACGATTATCCTAATTAAACTTTTAGAATCGACTGACAATAAAAACTGTACTATTTTAATTAGGTTTCAACGTTCACAATGCTATGCAATGGTTATTACTTATGTCATGTAATTGTAATTAAGTAATTAAAAGTATTAAGGCAGGTGTGTCCAGAGACATTGAATTTCAATGACAACCAAGATTAATGAGAATGACAGCTAGTGATAAGATTGTCTGAATTTATGCAAGGCTGGGTACATCGAAGTGACTGAATTATTTCTAGATTCTAACAACATAATACAATAACATTGTGGCGAGATACGAAGATAAAGAAGAGTAAACATTTTGGATAGGATAGGCATAGAGCGCGCTCGATATGGGGCGATAAAATGCCACCCTAAATGGAAGTATTAAACTGGTGCTGGCACCAAAAAGGTCGTTACTGTTCAGAGTGGGTGTAAAGAGCATTCTGTGGTTCTGCCTATTCCTTCTCAGATAACAAGTGTAACACTTAATAAACAATCACAAGGTAAAGATAAAGCAATAAATTACGAACATTATTCAAATTAAATGACTGATCAACACGGAATATTGTCTTCTTATCGTAACCATAGTCATCAGACGTACCCAAAAGGAGAAAATTGCCAAGAACTGAATAGGCACATCAATCACAATACAATGATGACTTAACCTAGAAAGAATAACGCAGATTTATAGGCTTGTCGGCCGTTTAATTAACTGTAATCCCCTGTAGGAAATTCATATAACAATAGATTGTTTTAATCACTATATAGGTACTCCCACTCTTAGCTAGATAATTAATATAATTGTTCGATTAGTGGGAATTATTCTCTATTCATTAATTGCTCTGTGGGGACGTAAATCAAACATGAATTACGGTTACCATAACTGAAGTAAAGTTAAACCTTTTTATAATAAGTATAATAACTGCTTAGATAACCTCCTGCTTCTTAACGACAATCTTCCTTATTCTTGAAACAAAGGAAATAATTAATCAAATTACAAAAGAGACGAATTGCAAAATATTTATTTTGGGTAGTATTACATAAAATTAGAACGTCAGTTGCATTGCAGTGTAATAGGTATCTAATCTAATGGCAATTAAAATCTAAACCGGTAGCGAGCAACTAAATAATAGTCTATATGCCGTTTATACAATTTGCCTAATTACTGTAACGCTTGCTTTCCAGAGCGGCGATGCAAGAATAATGTAGCGGATACATGTGACGAACGATAGCGGCTATGTCTAACTTAACATTTAGCTTTAAGTCTATATTCGGATTTTCCCTTCGGACTTGTTCTGTCAGAGCATGTTTTAAGTTAAATAGCTACTTATGGGTATTTTAACTATCGCTTTATCAGTTTTATATCCATATTACTTTAAACTATTTTCAGAAGACTATCTTTTTGAAATAACTTCCTTCATCGAACCAAATTCAGAACCGATAAAATAAAACCCAACAGTCTCTAAACCCAAGCCGATAATGCTACAAAAAATCGATTAAGATACTCAGATCGCTGCCTCTCATGCAGCGTGTACTAACTCTTAATGAATTGATGTACAATGGGCGCGCGGGCGCAGGCGGGCGTGTGAGCGCCGCGGACGCAGCACAATGCACCGCGCATGCGCGTTATGTCACGACTGTGGCATAACACGAGCAATCATAGCCAACCAACCCATGCTCAACATCACTCAGCATAGATCAACGTTCTTTTTTTCATAGGATATTTTCTGTCTTGATCTCGGTTCTAGCCTAAGGTATCACAAACAGCATTTAAGCAGCTTGAAGCAAAGCTGTTAAAATGGATATTTTGGGGCAGTCTATTAATTCTAGTCATGCTTCACCTCCCTAGGATGTCGGATACCCTTAGTTGACTTAACTCGATCATAAGATAGCTGGCACTTACCTTACTTCCCCAATAAATAAAAATTGCAATGACTTTTCCCTGTCAATATAGTTGAACAATTAAATAGTTATACCTACTAGTTTAAGTGCCTCTTAGAAGTAAGAGATAAAGTACTATAAAATATTTTTTCTGTGTAAAACATTTAGTGGAAATATTAAGAATCGCTTGCGGGGTGTCAGATGACTTTCTGAAACTGGTTGGTTCTATCTAAAGATATCGAAGTAAAAACTTGGAAATCTGAAGAAAATGTAGATTGCTTTAGAGACAAACAAAATAATGGATTGTGTGATTACGGCATTATAGAGTTGGATGGAATTCAAATACACTGACTGAACAGGGTAAAACACAAGAGTAAAATATGGTAAACAACAAATAAAATGGTAACTTTAAGTATCCACAAACTTCAAAGTTACAAAATTAGTATGGAAGAGTATGAAGATATATAAATGGAATAGAAAAACCCCACAGAGTCCCCCCCGACGTTGCTCGCAGAAGCGCCAGCCCGCGTTATGCTAAGAAATGTAGCATTAAATTCCCCAATTAATATTAATATTAATATCTGTTTGATCCAGCCTGTCCTATCTTGCTGTCCTCCCGCCAGCGATGCCCTAAGCCGAGGTTCGTAACCCACAGGGCGACCCCTTAGCGAGCGCTCGCTTAGTATAACATAGAATAGTTTATGCCCCTGGCTGGAGGCTTTAAGTTAGTAGCTTAAGGCATCCACAGGATAGTCCGGTTAAGCAGCTGCGACCTCAATCTGAGAGTCAACTGAGAGATGCCATTTAAAAAAAAAAACCCCACAGAGAGAGACAATATTATACCTACAATGATGATAGTGCTAGAAAAACGCGGTAGGAACGCTAACTACGAACAAACTTAACAGTTAACTATAAGGTACGTTAATTTAATCGTTCACGTAAGTCAATACATGCTGCTTAACAATGCGGTGATTTTGCGCTAGCACCAATTACCTGCAATTGTGATTAATGTAATTGTTCGCTTACAACTGGCATTTTAATATATTTTCCCTGGTAAAGAGAGGTATTAAGACTTGCTGGTCCAATTGAATCCGGAACTGTCATAAAATATTTACAGAAATTAAAGTTAGAAGTGAAAACTTCTTTAGCGGCATTGTGTACTTTTGATGGGTAAAAAATGTTAAACTCGCGTCAGGACACGTGACCTGATCGAAAATTCGTAAGACGGAGGGAGAGTAGACCGGTGCAAAATTATTCCCTAAACATTCCAAAAATGCACAACGTTAATATTCATGTTTTCACTTCTGCCGGCATTTTACTTTTATGACTAAGAAATTCGAAAGTGTGAAATAAATTGGATTTTGATTCAGTACTTCAGGCATACCCAGAAATTCTTTATTAGGCCACTATTCATACAATTTCGTAATAATCAAGTGCTTTATCAGATTAGTTTAAAACAAAACAAGACGCTAAAACATCAAACATTGTTACTCTGCATGATTAAACATCCAACTAAACCTCAAAAAAGGGACGTAATGCTTCATCATAAAAACATATCGATATCAAATGTATCGAATACAAAATAACGACGTATCAAAGCGATATCGTTTCGCGACATATTCGGGCCTGTCGATGTGAAATCGAATGAAAAATTATGCATTTTCCGATAGCTTTTCTAGCTACCGTTCAAGTGGACTCTGAGAGGCTATTACACGGTGTGTTCACACAAGTTACGTGTGCATAGGCCACGTTAATATCTACGTTAGTACCAATGAGATAACGTTCGATAAGCAATCATAAAGACCTACTTGCACAAACTTACGTCGTTCGTGCTCTACATCTTTTGTTTCCAGAAAATCACAGATGTGTTGATGATGTGATCTCTGTTTTAATGCATCTTTGGTTTGGCTATGTTTTTATTGCGTGTAACAGCGTAAATACGGATAGTTGTTAGTAATTAAGGATCTGTAGGGTTCTAGGATTTGCACATGGGATTTTTCGTCTCGAAAAGTCAAGCAAAGCCAAGGGTAGCGCTATTAGAAGGAAAAAGCTAAAATAATTGTTTTTTTTTAAACTTCTTTGTAATACGTTTGCTAGAAATTTAAATATTGATATAATTTACTAATACTTTATTGGTAAACGGTACGTATATTTAATTCATAGACGGACAGTGATGTGGTAGGGTCGAATTTTGATAGGAATTTAGGATATAACAACAATAGTATACAAAACATCAGACTGATACTAACTTAGCGCTTACGGGTGCTAGCTAAGTACCTAAACTAATTCATTAATAAACGTGACGTTGTAAAATGTGTCTAATTTTAAAATTCGCATATAAAGTCTGAGTGGGTACCTACTGTTGTAAATTATAGCGGAATCTTGAGATCTAGAAAAGTAAATATTAGTCACTGTCAGTTTAAGATTATCTCCGCATAATTTCTACTACTTAACACTTCGGTGAGCTTGTTCATCTGCTAGCAGTCTACACTGCGTCTAAGTAGATGTACTAAATAGAAGTCCTAATTTAATTGATGACTACTTCGTTTAATCTAAACAAATATTTTTTTAAACGAAATACACACGTAATAAAAACTGATTCAATTTCTCATTAAGCATATCAAAGCATATGGTTGACAGTTGTAACATTACTACAACTAAACAAACTTTAAATAATCCCCTCTGGAAAAAAAGCTAATCACAAAGTCTTGAGACGAACCTTTATATTTTAAATCGAACCCAATTTCACAGCTCGCATCGCCTGTCAAATGTGACATAAAGCCAATCGCAGCCGTATTATGAGGGAACTCAAACTGACCCTATTTATATCAATGATAATCTATTTATTGTCACAATAAAAACTTTTGATGTTATCAACTCGTAGTGATGAAAGAATCGTCACCTTCCTCTCGTCCTTATCGCGATGCCAAAAGTCACGTTATACTACAATCTTTAAGTTACTTGAGACTTTATTGTTTAGTCAATAAGAATTGTATTAGCATGATGATAATTTCATGGAAGGTATGCTAAGAAGCTTAGTGTTGCGATGGCGCGGACTCGAGGTGAAGCTTGCTTGACGTTTCGAGTGAGTGACGAGTCGATTCAGTGGCATCAGATGTGCACTACAAGTACAGCCAACGACAAATAGCTATTCACAATTAATTAAATTGTAGTACTGTAATCGTGACTAAGGAAACTGGGTGAGAAATAAGCACCTGTTAAACATAAAACACCTTGCAATTTGATATGCGCTAAAATGTATTTCACAACAACTAATGGCACAAAATAAACCTTTGCTAGATATTTTGCAGTGTTCAGTTCACGTGATCAGTGATAATAAATAAGTTTTGCAATGAAAACTAATCGCTTTGCTCGCTCAGTTCAGATAAGATACTCATTTGGTAATGTCAAGGAAAACACGATATTTGTACAGCAAAATTCGAAGTTTATATCATTGCAGTAGTTTTTTTTCTCAATTCGTAGAAACCGAACATTCAATTTGATCGTGCGACTGAGTACCCTGTCATTACTCATAGATTAATTACTTAGTTAAATCGTCTTGGCTTGTATGGTCACTAATTGCTGTAAACGTTGTGTTTTTTTCACATTCTCGGTAAGTGGGTTTTTTCAAATTACGATGCCAGAGGTTTTGTATTTACAGTTGCATGAAACGTTTAATTGCCTCCAACGGATGTTAAATACAGTAATTGGGAGGTAAATTCGTAAGATAACGTATACGTTAAGAAATATAATAAGCATGGGGTGTCTTTACGTGGCCGACGTAGGTACAAAACAAATTGATGGAAAAATCAAAATAAAAATGTTCACAATGTATAGCTGTACTTGACTGTACCGAGCTCATACAGATCTGTTGGATTTCGGTGAGCTATTTTAAAATTTAAAAAGCGAACGTAGCTTGACATTTGACAAAAGCTGATTATGACGTCAGTTTTTTTCTTTTTCCCCCGTGTGACACCGAGAGTCCTTTGAGCCAGGATTAATTTGGTCCGTTTTATAAGGGCTTACTTATCTCGAAGCCGAGTGTTAGGAACGGGTTGTATTTATCGCAACCCATTATACATTTTATTATTTAATTTATTTAACGCTTCGGGTTTAGCCGCTTGACTATTAAATCGTCGATGGGATAATGCGATCTAAACTCAAACATTACTTAGTCTTAAATGTGTTGTTTTGTTAATTTATTTATATTGAACTTTCTAACAGCTCGTTTGTGATTAAAAATTGTTTCGAAGATTGGGATGTTAGTGGTATCTAATAGAATGTTGTTAGAGACAAAACTAATAAAGAAGAGTTGATTTTATTAGGTTTATTAAAAAATAGGATCGGATTAATTCTAATTTATAGTCATTTAAAAGATTTTATGCAAATAAGGTGTTGTAAATATAAAATCTTGATAACAAGCATTTGTCTTAGTGTAGGTACATTAATTAGTTTGAAGCCGAGCCGTATTAACCATTAATGAGGAATTATAATGAAGCTGGGATTACACGGTCGGGGCTTTAAATTTATAAATTATAATAATCATATGCAGTGCCCTTAATACGCCGCCTTAAGTGCCCACTAGTTTATTGAATGTAACTTTCCAATGTTGTATTTAACAGCTTTGTGATCGAAACGTTTTAATAAAGCTATGCTTTTATAATACTTGTTACAGCCTTCTTTAATTTTGTAGGTATATTGAATGGCAACACTAATACTTTTTTGTTTCAATCTCTTTTCAAACGCTAGTAGGATTATTGATACTGAACAAGCTGTGTGCCCAATGGAATCGGAAAAAATACATAAGTACGTCCATACCAAATATAATCCGTTATTAAACCCCTTAATGGGGCTAATTTCTAAAAACCCTTCTACTAATTAGTACAGGCACAACACTACGCGAATATAATATTTTATCGTGTACGACTGTAAAACTACAATTTCTTTATCGATTAAAGATTGTAAGATATGAAAAACATAAAAAGTTTGCATGATTTAATTTGTGTAAAATTAAGCTTCTCGCAATGGAAATAATAGGGGTTAAAGTATGAAATTGCCGTTTTATTGTAATAAAGAATTGACATAGAACCTTCATGGTTTGAGATTTTTGAGTGAAACTTTTTTCACATGGTACCTACTTACGAAGTTATTCTTTTAAAAAATGTGCAACATTCGATTATCGACTTTCAGTTGTTTTTTTATTCAGCTTAGACAAGGAAGATGGATACTTCGAAAATTCGAGTTGCGTTTAGAGGGGACTGCTAATGAACGCACCGTGCGATTTAGGTTTAAACGCTTTCGTGATGGAAACTTTGATTTGAAGAACGAACCACGTGGAAGACCGCCCACACAGGCGAATAACAATGAATTGAAAGAGATGGTGGAAGCTGATCCGAGCCAAACTACCCAGGAATTAGCGGCATGGTTTAACGTTACCTTACCAACAATTTTGACTCATTTGCGTCAAACCAATAAAATAAAAAAATATGAGAAATCCTCATGATTTGACTGATCTGCAGAAAGAAACGCGTGTTGAAACTTGTGTTGCATAATGCATTGTTGAATCGATACAGAAATGAAGGAATATTGGATCGAATTGTGACATGTGATGAAAAGTGGATTCTTTAGGATAACCGTAAGCGAAAAATGCAATGGCTGACCCCAGGTCAAACGCCGCAACAGTGTCCTAAAGCAAAGCTTATCAATAAAAAGGTGATGGTAACTGTTTGGTGGTCTCAGCATGGTGTTATTCACTAGAGCTTTCTCCGATCTGGTCACGCAATAACGGTAGATGTCTACTGTGCCGAACTCCCAACAATGATAGCAAAACTAGCAGTGAAACAGCCCCCACTCATGAATCGATCTTCACCATTAATGCTCCATGATAACGAGAGACCTCATACAGCACGAAGAAACCGTTTTAACTCTACAGGAACTGCAATTAGAAACTATTCGTCACCCTCCGTATTCGCCAGACCTTGCTCCAACGGACTACCATTTATTTTCGTGATTTGGACAATTTTCTACTTATTAAAAAGTTTTCTTCTCAGGAGGCAGAAAAATGCTTTCACACAGTTTGTCGAATCTAGATCGAGAGAGATCTATCGCAAAGGCATAAATGACCTTCCTATAAGAGCAGCAATATATAGATAATAATTTTAATTATTTTGATTAAATAAATATGTTAATAAAAAAAAAAACTAATTTCAATTTTTCACAAATCGGCAATTTCATACTTTAACCCGTAATAGTATCTACTCATGAAGTATCAAGTATTCATACTACCTATTATACTTAAAGGCACTAATGTACCTACCTACTAATGCATAATATCAATAGGGATGATGACTAAAAAAATATTTAGGTCCGTCAGTTAAATTATTTAAAAAATTACAGACGTACACGGACACGTATTTTTCGTACCAAAAGATTACGGCGATACATTGCGTTAAAATGTGTCATGACGTCACGATTAAGTAGATTTTATACTTACTTGTGACGTTGCAACCCCCACTCCCAAACTTAAATGTATTTTATCTGTATTTTTTTATTAATATGATAAAGCAAAAAATAAGTGTCTAATATTTTTTCATTAGATGACTGACGGACTAAATTGATTTCCTTTTTTTGACCCAGGCATCATCCCTCTTAAGACCTTATGATAATTATCTTGGAACAAATTATTAGAATTATAGGCATAGGTTTGGTTCCGCGCATTTTTTAGCACGTTATTATAATTTGAAAAAAAATCTTTAATTATACGGTAATAACTCTTAAGAACACTTAATTAAATAATGTTCGCTAATAAGCCTTCGTTTAGTCGTAAAAAGTTTGAATAGCTTAAGTTCTAATTAGGTATATACACATTAAGTTTCCGTAATATTCATTAACTTTGATACACTTAGCGCTCGGTCATAGATATTTCCTTTCTATATTTTATTAAAAATATAAAATTTGTTTTTCTTCTCATCCAAACGTGACTGGTTTTCATATTTATTGTTATTTATTTAATTTTTCGTTTTTTGCTTATTTCCTAAACTCTGTATTTAATAATTTGTGAGTTCACATTATGATAATGTGTTTTGTTTAGTAATATTAATTGCTGACTTTACTTATGTAGTTCCGCATTCCGAGCTAGCCGTTTCCAACCTGCCTGACTTTTTATCTTTTTTAGCCTGTTAGATTAATAAGTGTAGTAAAGGGCTCAAAAGTTGGTTGATAATGATGTGATAACAGGTATAGGTAGGTACTAACTACAATTACAAAAAGTTATTCAAAGAACTTTGTATTAAGGGGCCTGCGGAGCATGCGTTGTTCATACAAACGTAATACCAACATAATTTGTAAATCAAACATATTCTTAAGGTAGTGTGTATTTATTCCGATTGGATTATAGAATATCTAGGCTTCCAAATATATATTTTGAATGGACACTGATATAAAGACGAGATATGAGGAATTTTTAAATTTCTATAGAAAACTTATTTTTCTCATAACTCGAATTTAAATCAGTGTCCATTAAAAATATATACCTATTTGGAAGCATAGATATTCTGTAATCCAATCGGAATAAATACACACTACCTTAAGAATACCTGTTTGATTTACAAATTATTTTGGTATTACGTTTGTATGAACTACGCATGCTCCGCCGGCCCGTTAAAAACAGATATCTCTAAACCTTCGATATTCAAAGTTCAATCAAAACAATAAAAATGGGAGTCACACAACATTTGTGCCGGTCGGTCGCCCGGCTGGCATCGGAAGAGGTCGGTTGTGACAAAAGCCTCCGGATCGAGTTGCATCCCCCCCGCCCCGTCCCACCCGCACCGGACACCCCCCTGTCATATGCACCTGCGTGACGTTTGACCCTAACAAGGTCGAAAAATAACATCGTAAAGACATTATGTCGATCGGATTAAGTTTGTTTTAATAAAATAACGATTTGTGAAATTTACTTTAGTTAAGAACTTAAGATAACAACGATATAATTATGTTGTTTTTTTTTTAAGTTTCGGTGGGGCAAAATGTTAAAATTCTGAGTAAAACTAGCAAGATTACAAATAAAGGCAGGAAGCAATACCCACACTATTTAATTTCAGGAACTAAAGTAATTCCTCGCGTAACTTTATTGTAAATTGAGATGTCAACAGACAGTTACAAGTCTATGGAAATGTAAACGTTTTCGTTTCAACCTACTTAGTGGAAGATACACTATAGTTCTGTGGGTGGGACAAAATAAGGCGTTCAATCTAGTTCATTCAAATTAGGAGTTCTACAAAACTTTTAAGTATCAACAATTTGTGATATTTGGGCATTTTTTAATGTCATGTTTGTTTAAGACTGTCTCCTAACTTTAGAACAACTCAACTTGCAACAAAACAAACACAATTCTATTGCTCTTATACCAATTTATTTGGGGTTGGCGCAACATATCTTTTTCTATCATGTTTACTTCTCTACCTATTAGTCGTTATCTCGGAAGTCATTTCGAGCCATATCACCTTTCATACAGTCCATCTATCGTTTATTTGGTGTGCTCTACTCTTATAGCCCGCTACAAAACAAATTTATTCACCAAATAATGAACAACGTTTTGATGAGAGGAATGCAAGTAGGTAGGTACTTATGCTCCAATAAATACAAATAATCGGATAGCTCGTGGCTAAGTTATAACTGCCGCACTGGTCGATCCATCAGGTTAAGCTACGCTTGCCGGGGTTGGTCTGTGGATGGGTGACCATCTTTACATACCGAGACTTCTCCGTGCCTCGGAAAGCACGTTAAGCCGTTGGTCCCGGCTGTCTTTCGTGGATCTTTGACAGTCGTTAAGGGTCGTCAGAAGCCCGAAAGTCCAGTCTTACCAAGGGGTATCGTATTACCCAGTTACTGGGTTGTGGAGGTCAGATAGGCAGTCGCTTCATGTAAAATACTGGTATTCAGTTGCATCCGGTTAGACTGGAAGCCGACCCCAATATAATTGGGAAAAGGCTTGGCAGATTGATATTGGATAGCTTTTGCCGAAACGAAAGCAGAGATAGATTAGTTAGTTAATTTTGAGATGATTAAGTTCAAAAGACAACTTGTAATATCGTATGGTCCCGGCTGTCATTTGTAGATCTTTAACAATTGTTACGGTAAGTCACAAGTCCGAAAGTCTGACAACCAGTCTTAACGGGTATTGTGTTACTCTGTAACTGGTTTGTGGATGTCAGATAGGCAATCGCTCCATATAAAACACTGGTACCTATCCAGTTAGCCTGGATGCCAACCCTAACATAGTTAGGAAAGGGCTGGGCAGATGATTGCTTACACACATATCCTAAATACAAATTCATACAGAAACAGAACCGAGAGTTTTGACATTTTTACTAAGACGCCTAAATGGCCTACTCGATTTAATTTTATAATTATCATAGTGTTTATGTATACCCAAGTATAGCGAATATACCACCGGTGACGTTACAAGGAACACCATTAAAACTCGTCACTCAATTTAAATATCTCGGTCATGTGGTCACGGGTTCTCTCACAGATGACCAGGATATAGATAGGGAGCGCAGAGCGATGGCAGCCAGATGCAATATGCTTGCCCGCAGGTTTTCTCGGTGCACTGACGAGGTAAAACTGACGCTCTTCAGAGCCTACTGCCAGTCGTTTTACTCGTGCAGCTTGTGGGTTAGGTATACGCAGAAGGCTTACAACGCTCTGCGCGTACAGTATAATAATGCGCTGAGGATATTGTTGGGGCTGCCTCGGTTTTGCAGTGCATCGGGCATGTTTGCGGAAGCGCGAATAGACGACTTTCATGCCATCATGCGCAAACGGTGTGCATCGATGTTGCGGCGATTCAGGGGTAGCCCTAACAGTATTTTAGCTACACTGGCGGACAAGGTTGATGGACCATTTATCAGGCTCTGGGCTAGCAGACATGTGCGTGCACATGTTCATGTAGCCAATTAATGTATAGTGTTGTATTTTTTAAGTTATTGGAGTTTACTAACATAGTCTAAGTTCATACTAACACTATAGGTATGGATCCCTTGATTGGTCTGAAATAAAAAAATGAATTTGAATTTGAATTTATGTTGTAGCCTAAGATTGTAACTAACATGATTGGGGGGGTCATTTATAGAACAAATGTCAGCCCATTTAGTAATTCGTAGTTGGTATAAAAATGTGTTTTTAAGGGATAATAAATGATTGCCCTACCCTACTACCAGCGACACATTCTAATCACATTGATAGATTTGCAGGATATGCCCAGTTTTCAGTACGAACAAAGTCACTTTTCATGTCTGCCTGTGTGACCGCTGAGTTCTTCTAAACTAGATAAATAGGTACATTAATATTTTACTTATAGATATAGCACAGAAATCTCGATGTTTTGATATGCTGCCATTGCACCCATGCGAAGCAGGGGCGGGTCGCTTGTATAGAATAATAGTAGTTGCTAGTAGTTCAGTAATGTCCGTTTTCACCTTCACTAAATGACACTTAAATGAATCCCTAAATAAAAGTGTACTGTTGGATTTTCAAAGCTAGTATCAGCGCTGAGAGTTGAAAATCCAACAGTGCAATTTTATTTAGGGTTTAGTTTAATTGTCACTTAGTTCTCAGTGAAAACGGGCATAAGTTTCTATTCTAAAATAAAATAAAAGATCTGAGTATCTTTTATTTTTAAATGAATGAATGAATATACGCTAAATGAAGGAGATTGAACAGTCGAAGAATCAACGAGGGGTCAAAAATAGATTTATTTAAACTCTATTAGCTTCTTAATTCTGATAGTTACTACTTACGGTATTTTTTCTTCTTACTTACCTATACTACCTATTATAAAGAAGCCTAAAGCTAAAAACCACTTAAGTGTGAGCTCGACTCGTACTGAGATGGTTCTGTACTAAGAATTAATTTAAATTCTTTGCCTGATTTCCGATAGGTACTTAGCTGTGCCCTAGGAACATCTTCGGTCATATCATTAAATAAAAACGACAAAAATATTTTTTTAATACTTAAAACATATTTTTGTTTTTGTAAAATGTCACAATACAAAATTCTCTTATTTATTATCGCTGCTTTGGAAATACAAAATAGTAATAAGATTGTAGCCGCTGGATGCAGGTCGCTTCCAAATGGCCAATTTGGAAATCATTGGGGCAGGCCTATGTTCAGCAGTGGACGTCCTATGGCTGAAATGATTGATTGGTTGATTGAATAAGATTGTAGCGTTTTGCTAAGAAAACTTAAAGTTTAATAAGTTAACACCTTTGAGGATTTATAGTCCAAAATGTTATTTTTATTTATTTAAACGTAACAGCTACTCTTAAAAACGAAAAAACATACAAACGCCATTCCATCACACTGGCAGCACATTTAACACGTAAACATATTACATAAGTTAACGTGTTTATCACAATCGTTTCGAAGTAAAGTCTCCTAATAGACACCCTGAGTCGTCGCGTGACTGTACGCGCCACTTTATCGCGGTTCCCAGCAATCGAAGTAGATCAAATTATAATACCGTGCTTACCGTGTTGCTGGTTTCATAATGAGCACTGTACACTGTGTAAGTATTACACCCTGCAGGAAAACGTTTAAAATCCGTCTCCGGAAAAGATAAGGTGTAATGAGTGCATTGTTGCGTTGATGTCTTTTCTTAAATCTTAAGTGCTACGACGCCGTAGCACTCCTGTAGGTGAATTGGGTTTCTTCGTAGCAAACTCTCGGAAAAAAATTTGTAGATGTTTTTTTTTCCGTACTTTTCTTGTATTAATTGGGTTTCTTCTATTTTTAAATTAAGTACAGATTTGTATAGGTCTACTATATTTAACTGTTGTTTTCTTTCCTTACTTATTTTCATATTCGAAGATAAATTCTACACATATCTATGTAATTATGCATTCTACTTTTTACAAGTCAGATTTATGACAGCTGATTTATGATGGCTTATTAAACCATAGGCATCTAAGTAGGTAGGTACTTACTTAGATACCTATGGGACCTGTAAGCTAATTCTTATTAGGTTTGAATCTACAACGAAATATTTTTAAGTAATTTTATCTATTTTGACATTATCTCTATAACTGCTATTTAGGTATATTAGTTACAGTAGATCCTCTAGCAGACTTAATTTGAGCAAAAACGAACGAACACCGTTCTACTTAGGTACTTTATCTACTTATTATTTTTATTGTCCTATTATGATCTACGACTAGACAAACAATTACAATTTAACTGTGACTGCGAGATTTTTATCGTTAGCTGTGTCAATGTATGAAAACATTATTAGTACCTAGTCAATACAACAATTTTTTAAAAATCGAAGCATTCTAGTTTGGCATTTGTTTTTTTAAGGTATCAATGGGTATTTTTTCAATTCAATTTAAAACAACATCAAAAACGCCAGTTTGTTAGCTTTAGCTGCACATTTATTAAGCTAACATTACAGTTAAATAGGTGAGCTATGTAAGTAAGACTATTACAAATCTTAAAGAATAACAAACCTGGCTAATCAGTGGCTTTAGCTGCACAAGTCATGATTAACTTTAAGCAAAGTTTACAAATAAATAAGGGGAAAAAAGCAAAAGAGTACCTGGTGAATCAGTAGCCGATCTATCGGAGTCGGAGTCCCGGTGCGCGCTGAGATCGCGGGACGGCGCGTCCAGGATGTCCGTGATCATGAACCGGGTGCGCGGCGCGCGCTCGCGCTCGTCCCGCTGCACCGTCATCGCCAGCGCTCCGCCGGCGGGGCCCGCGCCGCCGCCGCTCGCCGCCCCTAGCGCATCCAGCGCGGGCCACCCCCGCCCCACGCACAGCTCGATCGCCCCCAGCTCGCCAGTCACCGTATCATCACAGTCCAAATTAATTCCAAAACAATTATATCTAACTGTAGCAACACTTTATCAGCAGTGTTTCCGAACTCGCATCGCCAGCACAACAACTGTTAGTCCTTCTTCCTCTGACAGTCACGTGCTCCCGGAACTCCGATCGAGATAAGTTTGTTTTTCACTTTTCCTTCCGAATGTTCGTAACGTCAATTTTAATTTATTAAAAGTGAAACTCCAGATAATTATTATCAGACACAGCAACAAAGTTTACACACTTATAGTTCTCACGAAATAAAGTTTACTGCGAATCGGCGAGTGCAGAACTGTTACAAAATGTTCTGTATATCGCGCGTTACGGATCGCGTGTGATATGCGCGGGCGCGGCGCAGCGGTGTGTAGGTCGCGCGGCGGGCTCGGCTCGACTGGCGCGGTGGGCAGGAGGCGGGCCGCCAATGGCGCGGCGGGAGGGCGCGCCGCCAGCCAACCGCCGCGCGGCGCCGCGGGGCGTGCCCCGGCCATGTTGCCGCACCAACTTAATGCTCTTTTTACCAACTCGCCGCCGGGAGAAAGCTCCGCGCGGATTTAAGCTTTTATACGTGGATAAAACGCTTTTATAGGAAAATAAAGCGTTCTCGCAGCGGGATATCGCACTTTATGACGGCGTTTTACTGAAAGTTGGCGACACTATACTCTAGTAATTGGTTCACGCCCGCCAAATTGAGGCTAGCGTGTCAGCCACCGCAGCTTTGTGCCTGAACATGAATAACTTATATTTATGATATAGACTGGTTATTTATTTACCTCTTGTGTTAAAAACACTTTTTGATATAAAATATTCTTGCATCAAAGAAATGTCAATTTCAGCATTCAAAATGTATAAAATGTCCATACTACGAGTAAGTACCTATAGCTACCGCAAGTAGGTATGTGTGTTGGTACCTACACGTATTCAGCAATGATTTGGGCATAAGATCAAGTCACTGCACTTAGGTAGGTACCTAAACAAATTAAGTGTCCTTTTGTTTTGTATTTATTTGTATACCTACTTAGTTAGTTAGTTCGTTTTTTAATTAGTACCTAGTGTAAATCGTAGTGTTCAATATTGTAAATGTTAGCTATATTACAAATCAATAAACTCTAACAAACATATTCCTATTCTTTTTACAGGTAAGTAGGATTAGATCGTACTTACGGAGCTAGGTAGTTGTCATTAGACTTCTAAAGAGGGTAGTCCCCTGGGGGTGGACCTAGCTTGCCTAGATGTCTTCAGTACGCTTAGTGCTAAACACAATGTGATATACGAGTTCCTTACCTATCTTCATAATTACCTACAAAAAAAACGCAGCACTGATTGACATCTTAAGACCTTTAACGAGGAGGTCAGCAAAAGCCTAGCATACCTACCTACCTACCTATCTATGTTTTCCCCATGTTATACATGAAAGAAGAAATAAAAATCTGTCACATTGAGTCGTTACTTCAAAACCTTCCTAAAATAAGTAGGTGTAGTACCTACCTAATATTATTATGATAATATTATCATATTCGCAGGGCCAAGATAGCCAGAGATCGCACAAGACAGAGAGGTTTGGAAGGAAAAAGGGGAGGCCTTGGCCAGCATGGGATACACTACAGGGTAGCAAAACAAAAAAAAGAGGAAATTACCCTCTTGGTTAAAATTTTTAAACCATGTTAATTAATGACAGAATTACTATTTTATCCCACACGTGTATTTACCTGCTACTCGGTACTAAACTATTTGAATAACGTTCTGTTTTAAAAAACGATTCTAATATAAAATATATTTATAACCATTTATTTTTATTAATAAACAATAGGTACATAAATTTAAATATTTGTAACGATCGACTGCTCTTGTTTTCCTGTGTTGCGGTCAGATTTTACCAATAGGTACATTTATTTCAGCGTTTAATAATTTTATACACATTTGAAAAAACTCATAGGTTTTTAAAACCCTATAAAAAAATATTATAAAATATTTATTTTAAAATATTTCTAGGTACAACCTACTTTAAATAAAAAATTGTACCTGGGCAACCGAGCACTGCTCTGGTGTAAATAGAGAATGCTCATTGAATAGTAGGTACAGGATAGTACTTACTAATTCCATGCTGCCACGTCATTATTCTAAGGTAGCCATCTTGTTCTAAACTTTGGGCGACCGAGCTCTGCTCGGTGGGAAAATTCGGTTTTCTCCGTATTTTCGCTCGCTGCGAGTGAAAATACGGAGAAAACCGAATTTGAATTGTCCCAGTTATGAGACCTAGCTAGATCAATTTTTCGCCCCCGTTGACCCGTATAGGTATTACCTACAACTTTCATCGAAATCGTTAGAGCCGTTTTTGAGAACGTGATTACAAATATATACTTAGGTATTTAAATACAAATATTGTTCGTTAATAGTAGGTAGGTATAGAATAGTAGTTCAACGAAATAAAGAAAAGAAAAATGTTTTATTTTTAGCACGCACCTAGGAACCTACTAACAAAAAACAAGAACATTAAAACTAACAAAATCATGAACAAGAACGGGAGTAGGTAGTAGTGTTCAAATTATGGCAATACTTATCTACTGCTCATAATTTTACTTTTACAGTTCAAACTCATTTATTTGAAAATTAGGTAAGTACCTACCTACTTAAATAAATCGTATTAATCTTTTATTCGGGATACAGATCCAATCTGAATCCAGGGATCTGTATCCAGGGGGGCAGTGTTCACTTACACTTTCACTGTATCTGGGAATATTCCTGTCTGGTCTGAATTATATCCTGTTACGCCTGGTTTGTGGGTCCTCAATAAAATCTCTTTAGTTATAACATTAATTATCATTTTAAGTATTTCTTCCATAACTGAGTGTTCAGAAACAATATAGGTGTCGAACCAATAGCGTTATCGAATAAGACACACAGGGTGAGTCGGTCGTTACAACAGCTATCCGGATCATATTTTTTTACCCAAAAAGTAGGATCAGAATTATTTTTCTAGTTTTAATTCTTCGGATTTTTTTTAATTTATGATGTCTATATTGGGAGTGAACAGTCAGTAATGGGCAAGATGAGTTATGACTGTAGAGCAATTACTGTGCGAAAAACTAACCAACACTTTACTTCTGCTTCCTAAAAAATAATTACGGAAAAATCGTCTATACATTACTTACAAAGAAAAACTTTTGTTTGATTTTGTAAGTAGTTTTATTTATTGCCAAATTACCACCGACATCTGAGACATTATTTTTCACTTCGTAGTCCCATTATTGGGGGTTATTTTATGTTTTTTTTTGTAATATTAAATATTTTATAATTACTTTTTTACTGTAGTACCCCACACGAATTTATGTAGGGAGATAAGTCCAAAACCGGGTATGGGGGTAACACCGGGACAAGGTAGTATAGTATCTTACATGTTTCAAATTTACGCGCGCATTTGCCCGCTTCAGCTGGCCATTCTGTTAAGATTGTCAACAAACATTCAATGGCGTTGGTGCACGCTTTACGAAAATAAATTTAAAAAAAGTTTTTATGAACAATTGATGCTATATTCCTAGGAATACACAAGTGTTCCGTTAAAGTCGTATATCAAGGTAGGTAAGTGAAAATTATTTTCTATCAATGGTTAAGCATGCATGCAAAGTGTCAATGAATTAAAGTTAAGTTTTGAGTGCGCCATGTTTTTAGCCTATTTTTGTCTTTGTCTTTCTAAAATGCGTTTCGGGTAAAACCGTACGGGGTGATATCGGGTACTATCTTGTATATTTATTATTATCTATTTGATTGGAAATATACTTACTTACGCAAAGGAGCCATAGTTATATGGGTGCAATGTCTTAAAGATAAGAATTGCGTCCAAGACTATAGGTACGGGTTGGGAACTCGAAGAACTTGATGAGTTCCATTGTTACTGCTGTTAAGGGGCAAATTTGGGCTATCCAGTTTTGGTCAAACGTACAGGGGTAGGTACTGGGCAAAACCGTAAAATCAAGGATTTTTTATAATGATTATGATATTAGAGAAAAAATGATCTCGACTCCAAAGTATGTGATTTATGCAACAAACTAAATACCTATAGCCTATTAAAGTTTATTTAAATTCTTGCTATTTTGTGTTTTAAATATTTACCCCACTTTCCCATACCACTAGTAACTATGCGAAGTTATCAACATCATCAACAAGACGAACTGGATTAAACATCTATTACTGAAGCTAACTCAAAAAAAAAAATAACTCACCAGCATAGCAACAAGTAGTAAAATTACTTAATGCTAGGTAAGTATACTAATATCATGCACATTATATAATAATACCTAATCCAGCAGCATTAGTGGTGTTAAAGAGAGGTTTGCTTAGGGTATTGACTCTATCTTCTGAACTAGGCGAGGCCTGTATCGCAGAAGTTAGCATTCAGCTGACAATTTCGTTATTTTATAACCAAAAAATATTGTGTGCTACTGTTTAAAAATGAATAAATGTTCAAACATCCTTTTTAGTTCTCAATTTCGTTGTAGGTACAAGGTACACTTGTGCAAATTTTCATGCTTCTAGACCCAGCGGTTTAGGCTGTGCGTCATCTGTCAGTGAGTTTAACCAGTTCTACCGTCCTGTGTCTTCTAGGTACCAGAAGAAAAAAGAACCGTGTAAGTCTGCCCAGTAATCACTGAGACTTGCAGAGAATGCCTGTGGCATTAACACCATCTATTGAGTATGAAGTTTAAATAAATAATTAATTAAACTCCACTGCCTCTTTGCTGAAGTCCTGGGTACGATTCCTTGATCGGGAAAAGTGTTATTGGGTTACTACACCTAGAATTTCTCAGTAGTAGCCCGGAGTCTGGATTTGTGCCCGATTGATGGTTTGCTACAATCGAACTTAAACATAATTGGTGAAATTTAATGTGGGTGTACTATAGGTACTACCTAACCCTTTGGGGAAGACAGGCGTGATGTAATGGTATGTTAAAAACTACCCGTTTTTTTCTGTATTAATATACAGTACTTAGTCGGGTGATTAAGTACTGTATATTAATTTCAGGTAGGTAATCTATGCCAAATAAAATAGTTTGATGTGCAATTGTCGGGTGCAAACAAAACAACAGAAATAAAACCATTTTTTTGCATTCAAAATGAGCACACGAAAAATTTAAAAAAATCCTGTTGCGTGTATGGTTTAGGATTTCCCCATGTGAAAATAAGTGTTCAAACAACGACGACTGATCAAGTTTCAAACGTTTCAAAAAACTATTTGTGGTATAAATCTCCTCAACGCCCTAAGAGTTGAACATAGTAGGGAGACTTTTGTCATAATTATACCTATTTGTATAGGGACATATAGAAAAAACTGAGTAAATCTTAATAATTTAATAAGAGGATACCTTATTAAGTCAAACAACTAATTCATAATAAAAAGTGGAACAGTAGTAATCAGAATTCACTTAGGTAAACTTTATTACTCTCTAAAAAAATGTATATAGATTTATTATAGACATTATTCTAGCCGTTTCCGATAAAAATAAGAATTGGGTAAATCGTACAAAAATATACCAAATTCCAATATTGCAACTAATATTTTTTTTAAACATTACATTTCTTGGTCGGAGTGATGTAAAAACACCAAGAATGAAGAAAGATTTCACTTGCTTTTTCAGAAACTTGTTTTTTCGCTCTCTCTCAAACCGGCGTAATGACAGTCTATATTGTCGCGCCTGCGACACACAATTAGCGAGCATGCTGTCACTTGCCGATGTCGATGCCGTGAATGTTAAAATGGTTTTCCCCTACTTGATCAATTAACATAAGATATAAAAGCTTCAACCATTGCGCCAATTGTTGCTATGACTTCAGGGTCTCGCTAAACTCCTGCAATGGACACTTATCCAGAATATTAAAATCCTGAAACATAATTTCTTGTAGTGTTTAGGTATGTAGGTACAGGTAGCCTTGTTGTTGAGTTTCTCAAGTACTGGAAACGAAGAACATCTGTATCCTTATCTTGTCCTACCTTATTCCGATATTATACTTAGCTTATGCTTATTAGCACACCTGTATAATTCCTTTACACAGGGTGTAAAGTTCACTCATCCACCATAGAAAAGAAAGGATCCTCCGACCAGACGGGTGTTGTGTCTGGCGGGCAACTGCCCGGGTGTTGTAACTGTCGGATAGTCTTATATATGTCGTAAACTCTAATTGCGCGATGCAGTATCTATATTTGTGACGACAAGTATTTGATGCGCAGTTCGTATGTGGCGGTGTAACCGCTACAGCTATGCAAATGGGGATAAGCAACAACATAGGTAGGTGCTGCCATTACCAATCCATTTTTCAAACGTAGTGATATGCAATTGCTACTGTGACTGGCAACATTAAGCATTTTAATTCTCTTTTGCAACCAGAACTTTACTTTCGTTTTATATCATTCATCATCATCATCGACTTTACCCACTGCTAAGCATATCCCTCACTTTTCTTGTACCAATCTCCAAGCCAGCCTCATCTGCGATGGAGCGATGGTAACATAATTCTATTTAATCGTTCTTAAAACACGAAATACGAACAATAATATTTCATAGAAGAAATTGTTCTCGTTAAATACAATGAAATATAGACGTGTTTACTTACCAGCTCACTATTATACTGTAAAGTTCACGTGTCCCTGGAAGCTATCGGAGTGCGACAATGACTTATTGAGATTAAAGAACAATAATTGTCTCTATTACAATAAAAGGTATTTTTATTCGGTTTAAAATATGACATTTAAAACAACGATAGCCAACGGCTAATGTTTGATTTTAACCGCCCTATTCTTGGTATAATGCGAGTAAGGTATTAATTTTATTAACGTTTGGCATTTCTTAGAGGCTACGTTGATTTAGGAAAGTAGACGCCAAAATATGTAATTTATGTCGAAACTCGAAAATAACTTCTATTGCCTAATAAAGGTCTACCTACTTGTCAAAAAAGATTTTAAATCTTTTAGCCTAAAAACCAATTATTTCATAAAATTGCAACATTTGCATTTGCACTTCTAAAGACATCCTTCCTTATTTTCCTACCTACATTTGCCACATTCGTCCTCCTACTTACATAGGTAGGTACGTGGTGGCATTATTAATAAAATTTGGGGATGGAATATACCTACTGGGATTTTTGTTTTACTATACTTCATACTTACTTTTCGTCATACTTCTATGAACTTTTATTTAATACCAACTTACGCAGTCGACTCTATTAAAGTGTTAAGTATACCGTCAGAACATCAAAATCATTCCCTTTGTCGGATATTTGTCTTCTTTGTACTTACCTACTATTACTTGGATAACCCCGGACAAGGCGGTGGATGGTAAAAGGCGGTAAATGTGGTCCACCGCCAGTGTCTACTGTTTTAATTTGGGATCGGCTCATAGCATAGTTACCTAAATAATAGTCTATTTTCTGCTTCGCTTATAAAAATGCTTATTAGCCAAATGCCTTTTAACTAACCTAAAATACCCAAAAAAAAAGCCAAGCTAAATTCCCAAGGCACGCACCTCTGACTTTTCGGATTCATGTGCGTATTGTATAATTATAATTTGCTTCAAAACGGTGAAGGAAAACGTCGTGAGGAAACCGGCATGCCTGAGAGATATTTATCGACGGCATGTGAAGCCAAGTCAGAGGCCCATGGGCGGCTTTAAAACTCTGCCATTTCACCAGGTTAGTCACTAACCATACGAAAAGAAGAAGACTAACCTAAAATAAGTTTATTTCAAAATTCAAGTTTGGATATTATAACATAATATCACGCATGTATTCCCCGAAGGGTTAGACTTAGCTATAGTGCACCTACATTTCACCAGTTGTGTTTTAGTCCCATGTAATCCCCTATTACATCGAGCCTATTGCCATCAACCGTAAACAAATCCAGAGTCCGGGCTGCTACTGAGAAATTTCTAATGGAAAAACCCACTACACTTTAGATATAATGTTTATAAAATTAATAGTCTTGTTATCAGAATTCTTTAAAAATTAAACCAAATATAAATGTCGTATTTAAAAATTTATTTTTATCAGAGGGCAAAGGTTTTCAAGCCCTTTACTCTTTACGATAGCGCGTTCCACATACGAATATGTTTATCTAATTCTTGAAGAAAGCTGCGCAGCAGGCCTGCCACGCCGTCACCTTCATCATCGGCTGCTTCACAGAGCTACATTATTGTCTTTTCCTTTTGGTAAAACTTTCTAAGTTCGACAGCGTTTCCTGTAGAGCTTTTTCAAAACGCTGTAATCATCAATCAACCATCACTACAGGTAATACAGGCTTACCCGAAGGGGTGGGCACAGATGTAGAGGAAATACAAACTCACCTTTCGCCAGTAATGTTTTAGTCCCATGTAAAACTTCGAAGCTATTACTTAACATCAACTGGGCTAGATCCAAACTTCGCTAAGTACCTACCTACTGAGAAAATCTATGGAAAAACCTAATAATTAACACTGCTCAACTTGGGAATTAAGCCCATAATCTCTGTATATATTTCTACCATGAGAATACCTACTGAGCAGTCAATAAGTCACCAAACCTCATCATCATTAATAGCCTATAGCAGGTCACTGCCGGATGTAGATCTCTCCTATCGCATGTCAATCAATCCGATTCCCGGCAACTGTCATCCAGCTGTTACCGCAACTTCCTGACCTCCTACCTTACTTTTGCCGAGTGACCAGGGCTTCAAGTCTGCTATTACAATAGTGTCAAAATGGTCTATCATTGATTTCATAATTGTTGATTTTGACAAGTTTGGTAATCTACTAACATATTGGCGTCATTATGACTTTCCAATGGTCAGCCACTGACACTCCATTGAAAGAAATTGCATCTATTGGTAATCTCGTACATAATGAAAAATGAATGACTGACTTAGGCGGTAATCTGCTAAAATTTTGACAGTTCCTTTGATCAGTGACCTACCATGAGAACGACATTGTGCAGTCATTTCTTTTAATTCGTTACGAGTATCGTGTTTGTGGAATACAATGATCAACCAATGATCGACCATTATGTATTTAGCAGATTACGAACTTTCAGCAAAATGACAATGGAATCGTGTTGGAATGACGAATTTATAAAAACACATAAGACTTGGGCCCCTGGCATCCTACCTTACTTTTGCAGGTTTGTATATGTGAGTTTTAATGTTTGTAAACTCCCCCATGATACAGGAGAAATTCCAAGTATAAAAAAAACTAACCTGAAGGCTTATTTGAATTACAACAGTTTTTTATTTATTTATATTCTCACCACAATATTACAAAATACATAATAGATGGTATCAGAGTCAGACAGCATTTTAATATTGTGGGAGACTGGTGCCTAAACTAGGCTCTAGGCCTGTATTTCAGGACACCAGGTCTCCGCCCTTTTACAATAATACATTTTCTGTTTCTAAGTACTTGTACAATGACAACCAAAGGATATAAAAACAACATTATAAAAAGATTAGTGGCTCGAGTGGAAATTTTAACTTTAATATTATAAACTAAGAGTAAACTAAACTTTTGTTAATAGGGTTATGTTATACGTATATGGAATGGTGTGTGTGTGTGTGTGTGTGTGTGTGTGTGTGAGTGAGGGTGTGTGTGTGTGTGTGTGTGTGTGTGTGTGCGAGGGTGTATGTGTGTGTGTGTGTTAGTCACTTTTGGGCTTGTATGACTGATTAGTGATAAATAGCTGATATTACACCATAGAGGTAAGTAGGTTCTCAGTATCATCATAGTTTAGTTGTTGTAGTAAGGCAGTAACTTGCTTTTTGCACAAAGTTTTAGTGAGGTTGACTATAGATGACATCCTGTTAATTTTGTTATAGAGAAAACCACCAAGGTGGCAAAAAAACCGCTTTGAAAATTTCGTAGTACATTGGTGTATTTGACGGCGGTCTACGGGGTCGTAACGTCTTTTGAGATGTGAGGGGTAACGGTAGGGCAGGAATGAGGACACTTTTAAGATAGCTCTCTGAGCTCTCTCCAAATCAATAATTGTGGTTTTCGGAGCACCTCCCCAGACAGTGATACAGTAGGTTATCAGTGACTGAGCAAGGGCAAAGTATACTGATTTCTTTACTTTGTCATCAGCTACCTGTCTCAAGGTTTAAAAAATATATATGAGCTTGCGTAACCTGGTCTTAAGTGTATCAATGTGTTCCTGGAATCTAAGGTTACCATCGATTATAACTCCCAGATACTTTACGTGTCTAGTGCCGCGAAGGTGAGTGCAAGTACATATAGTGTTATCGTGTGGTTCCGGACAATTGTGTGTTGTAATTGTGTAGGGTACTGAGGAGTTTGGGACGTTACCATTTGCTCTAAGGGAGAATGTCATGTAGTTGGTTTTCTCCACGTTGAGTGTTAGGACATTACAGCGTAACCACTTTGACACAGTATTGTAGCCCGATTGCGAGTATGAAAAAACTTCGTCCCATGTATCAGCGCTAAAGAGGAGCACCGTGTCAGATGACACGGTGCTCCTCTTTACAGTAATCATATCTTATTTATTTATTTAATTTTTAGGAAAACTTACAGTTAAACAGGTACAGTAAGTAATAGTTTATACAAAATATCGCCAATTACAAGTTTCCACTTGTAGTATATAAATCATATGAAAAATAAAAACATATGTTTCTACATAAAATAACTGAACCCATAAAACACTTACACAACTAACAAATAGTTTACTCTTAGATAACAACACGGAAACTAATATGTTATTTCCACGTTTGCAAACGAAATAACGAATACGCTAATATAAATTTTAATGCTTATATCGTGCAATTCGTGCATGCTCAGTGCAACTCGTAAAGAGCACTAATGGCCGAAGGAAAAAACGGCAAAGTGCTGCAATTACTGTTAGGTCACAGTAGAGCGACTCAGGCGCAGCCAGCGATTATATACACAATTAAAACTACACACACGAATACAATATCTTTAACAATACGTATACCTGTGTCATCTACAGAGTACTGAGTCACCTCACCTTCGTATAGATGCGAAGGTGAGGTGACTCAGTATTCTGCTAGGGTAAGAAGAAACAGGAGAGAGAAGACGTAAGAAGGCTGGGCAGACAATTAGGTAAAGCTTTTTTTGGTTGAGTCGATCAACAACTGTTTCTACAGTAAATAAATTAGATTTTCAGAATATCAGACAAGAGAAAGAAATTTTGGAATCCGCATAAGATAAATTAGACACTAACTGTTTCCTGCAACTTCGTCTGCGATCCACGATAAATAAAAAAATAAAATAAAGCTTATGTCCTTACCTAAGTTATGGTCAAATTTCATACAAATCCGTCCAGCCGTTTTTGCGTGATTGAGTAACAAACAAAAAAATAGAACTCAATTTCACATTCTTTATATTATTTAGGCTATCGTTCGTCTGTTATTTTAATAGAACAAATTATCTGTTGCGAATTTACATAGGTATTCCTATTTATAAAAGCTAGCCAAACTATTCACTTATTAAGTACTCTTTTGAAGCAGCAGTAATGGTGTAGATACCTAGTACATATTACGTTATGTTATACCTGTGTAAATGATTATCTAATAAATTTTTGCTACGCCTAAATAGATTAACAGACTACTGTTTGACTAGTGCACAAAAAAGTTTAAACATTATCATACAAATGCGCTATTCAACACTTTGGAACCTAGATCTACTATATCATTCAGATCGCTGAGGAAAGTATATCTACCTCTATATATATACATTTTTATCACATCGTAGCTTACGTCGATGAAAATTTATAATACAAGTGTTCACGACAAGCTGTTAATGAAGTAATCGATAATATTCCACATACTTGACGCTTCCATTACTAGCTACAATACTTGGGTCAAGAGAACCATTAAATGAGCTATATGGAGTAAAAACACTACTTCCAGCGAATTCCATCTGTATACTGCATTTAGAATTTTCATTTCACGCTCGCGTGAACCTTTAATCGCATGTAAGGCTATTTAATAGTACAAATGCTCTAAGCGTTTATTGAAAGTAACACGGGTGTGTGCACAGACTCACACAGGGACGGCGTCTACGTGAACAAGTTGGGTATGTGCTGCATAAGATATGTTTGCGATGAAAATGAGTGTTGTTTGTTCAAGTTTAAGGTTGTTGTTATGTTTTCGTCAACCCGGGGTGAATGTACAACATCATGTTATACAAAATGTTTTGTAGAAGTTAAGTTAGAAAATGTCGGACGTGTTAGCCGACGCCTGGGCTTAGATATTGATTCCAAGAAATACAGTCTAAAAATTATGAGAAACAGAATATTGACAACTTACGTTACTCGCGAAGGCGACTTCTCTCTTTGGGAGTTTACTAAGGAAAAAGGATCTAAAGCTGTCTCAATGTCTTTTCGTCAAAATATAGCATCGACAAATCTTAATTCTCGCATGGCATAGCCTAGCCTCGCTCGAACTCGCACCTACACCACAGCGAGCGCTGCTGAGCGAGTGTACGTTAGCAGTAATTTCACGCTTCCCGCCGCCAGCCACCACCTACCTGAAAAACTCTAATCACACCACTTTTATGGCTCCTACTCGCAATTTATATTACAAATATGATAATTTTAAATGATAATAAATTTATTAGCCGCTTGTACTCGGCAAACTATAGCGTTTATCGAGCGTTTCCGTTCTCGGTATCGAGTCGCGTTACAGTTGTTTTTTTTTTGCTATCGATTTCCAAGAAATTGTTGCTTTTAATTACAATTGTACCGTTTCTGCACTTTTCCGGTGCGGTTGGTCTTTCATGTGCCCTTTGTTAATGAAGTCTTCCAAAAATACAGCAAGGTTAGGTACGACATCGGATGTGGCTCCGGAAATGTTATCAAATGTGTAGCCAATCAGTCATGGTTTCTTGATATTATGGCAATTTCTACTTCATTCATAAGTTACGAAATTATTATTGTCGTAGTTTATTCATGTTTTATTTTGTAGACCGTGTGGCGACTTTTTGTTGTTATAAGTACAGAGGCGACTGTTAGTGTCGCTTCTTTTGTTATAGAATATAATAACAACAAAAATATGTGCAAATATTTTATTGTATAGTAATATTATCTTTTCGGCTGGGGTCACAATAAAGGTGAAGTTCACCTTTCAGTGATCTTTTTTTAAATCAACTTTATTTTTTTAAATTAACATAAACAATTAGGGACTATGTAAACTATGTATTATATTCTCCTCATCGCTGTCACTGGGGCGAAGTTGTCAACAGCCTCGGACACCACGGCTTGTCTTGCAGCCGAAGTTGCTGGCTTGTCTTGCTTGCTCGCTTAGCGCGGCACGTGAACATTAATGTCATCATCCGACGAGCTCTTGTCACCGTCGGCGTTCCAGCTGTATTAGAACCGTGTGGCTTGGTACGCGATGATGGCAAGAGACCGGACGGCATGTCTTTATTTCCATGGAAGTTGGGTAGGCCTTTAGTGTGGGACGCAACGTGTGTCGATACTCTTGCGCCATCCCATCTTCCTGGCTCAGCGTGCTGTGCTGGCGCTGCCGCTGCAGAAAACCTCAAACGGCGAAAGTATAATAACCTTATAGTTAACTATATTTTCGAGCCGTTTGGGGTTCAATGAAATCTCCAAACATCTGGTTGACACTTCCCGTGACCCAAGGGCTGGTTTTTACCTTGGCCAGAGGCTATGTATTGCCATACAAAGTGGCAATGCGGCCAGTCTCTTGGGTAGGTACACTACCAGTCGACAGCGATGCGGATGAATTTTTCGACGCTATATTTTAGTTTGTATAATGTTTATTTAGTTGTATAAACATACTCAGTGATCTTAGCTAAAACAAAAATTAGTACAATTTATTTTATGTTTTATATACTAATGCCAGTTTGGACGAATTTAAATTCTGACCCAAAACAATTCTAGAACCCTTACGACCGGGTCCACAAATTGCTCATGCGCTTGAGTGAGACCTCTTGGATGGTGATCGGTTAAATTAAAACGACTTATCCTGCCTCGTATCCCCAGGCTGTTATGTGTCATGTGTTGTGTGTTATGATTATAACCCCCACATTTTGCTTATGTCACCTAGATTAGCGTCAAAGAAAAGAAAAGCGCAATTTATCTGTCATTATAATACGAGAATCTTGGAGATTATTATCATTTCACATGCGAGTTATAACCATCGTGGGCGCAGCTAACAAAATCAATAATTGTACAGAGATCTAATGTATTCCCACGTAATTGTTGTGATCGAATGACATAATTGTGTCGCGACTTGCGCCGGCGCCGCGCACCCCGCTCTCCCCCCGCTGTGTACCGTCAGCATCAGCATACTCCTACATATCTATGTGTTTATTTGTTTATTTACTGTTATGCATTCAATTTCCAAATCTATGAAAAATCGCACAATCCCTTAGCAAGTTGGTAAATTTAACCGGAATTCGAAATGGGTTACTATTTTGCTTAGAGTTCAAGTATAGGTACTCTCTAGGTAGATCAATTTTTTGTGTAAATAAGTGATTGCCTCAGTAGTTAATGGGAAAAACACTAAAATATTACTTAAGTATGCTTAATTACATCCTGAGTAGACATTTGATATTAGGTTTGCTAAATTTCTACCTTTAAGTGTTTAAAAGAGCAACAATCTCTTTTAGGTAGGTATACAAAAAAGTACCAAATTAGTATAAAACTAATTTGTCCATTTAAAATGAATCCTGCCTGCAGACCAGCAGCATGACAAGCCTTAATTAAATATTATACTTAATTAATTAAACAAGGCGAGCACTAATAAAATACCTAACAGCTAACTCGCTGACCGTACTCTAATTGCAATAATTACTCATTATCAGGAAGCTTGGCACATTAATTTAGAGTTTTTACTTGAGCAAGCTTAACAAATACTTATTTAATTGCTCGTCTTTGTTCCACCAACATTATTAGGTTGGTGACGCAACACGGTTATAGACAGTATAATAACATCACACAATTTTGATCGTTGTGCAAGCAGTCTTGAGACGAGTAAAAAGTTGACGCTATTCCTATTGCGCATGCGAGACAGTTCGCGTGCTCGCATACCCTTAATCAGATATTCTTTGTGGTGTCTAGAAGTGATTCGCTGACAATATCGCCGTCTTGTAAATGCACTAACTTAGTTATAAAGGCACTGTTAGGTAACCACGACACTAAATTCTTTTTACGCGCCTATTGACTATTTCCCTGACAGTTTAATACGCTGTGTGCAACCCACATTAATGATTACTGTTCACTTGCAAATGTAAAACTGTTTGATACTTGCTCATAATTATTTTTTGTTGTGCGTTCAAGAATTTATGTCGACTCCGTTTTTTGATCTTTCCTATTACTGTTGTGGTCAGTTAAGTTGAATTGGTAATACAATTATATCCTTCAAAAGAACGTGTGGTGCAACTGCTCGTGTACTTAGGATAACCAGACAATCGTAATTCGAAATTGCAAAACGTCGGTATTTCCATTATAATATCTTCTCCATCGTGTTGCTGTTGGCACTAATAATTGATGGTTTTTCATAGACAGAACTATGATAGAACTATTCGGTAACTTAATTAATTTTGTTTTATTTTATTTGAAGCTGAAGCTTTAGCTTAGTCATATAATAATCAATTAACAGAGTCACACATGTATTATTGTCACAATTCATGAAATGTTCGTTTAATTTTAATTATATCTACAAATAGTATTTATTTCCCAAAAATTACATTTAAAATTCATTACATTAATTCATTCACAATACATAATTTAATGCATTTTAGCAATCAATTGATAGACAAAAATAGATTTATAAATAAATAGATTGGTTTCATAGATTGAATAAAATAAAATAACTCTCTTGTTCAATTATTATTATTGGATGCCCATTTAAGGGCGAAGGCTTCCTCCATCTTTCGCCATTCGTCTCTGTCTTGGGTTTATCTAGTCCAGGTGGGACCGGTTACAGCCACAATATCCTCGCACCACCGGCGCCTGGGTCTGCCTCGGTTGCGTGGTGGGTCGCGAGGGTACCAATGGAGAACCCTCTCACTCCAGCGTCCATCCATCACTCAGCATCTATTATTTTAGTGCAGTGTTGTATGTCTTTTTCGGTCTCGGAGTTTGATTCTTAACATACTTCTCTCCATTGCTCGTTGGAAGTAAAGTTTGTTTGTAACTGTCTTTGTTAGTGTCGAACTTTGACAACCATAGAGTAATATAATAACATAGGATTAACAACAGGACACCATAATATAGCTTTCTTTTTCAAGCGAATCGGGATGCGTAATTTTAATACTTCTTTCAAAGACCAATATCTTCGCTATGCGCTCTTTATTCTGTGATCAACTTCATTTTCTGTCGGTTTTTTATATGAAATGCTTTGCCCAAGATCAGCACAGTTATCCACGTACTCGATTGGCGTGCTTTGTATCACCGTTGGTACTCTTATGCTGTTGGTTAACAGGCATGTTTTTTCAGCGTTCACGTGAAGACCACATTTTCGGCTCTCGTTATATAGATACTTCATCATGCGCTCAAGATCTACATGTGTTTCGCTTATCAAAACTATCATTTTGATACAGATATCGCGCCAATTTTGCTGTCTGAAGATATGCTCCAAAACTGCGTTGAATAGATTTGGTTATATGAGATCACCAATCCTGAGATAGGCCGCTTGTAATTAATAATGTCAATAATACCTGACCTGCCGGTATCCGATGATGCTGACGATGGTGCATGACGTATTCACTCGAGACTTGAAGACTCCCAGGTTTTTGGGAAAATCAGAATCCGGCAAAGAGTTCCACTCTTTAGCGGTACGCATTTTTAAACTAATATAAAGACTACGGATAGTGGCTCTGAAATGGAGGTGAGCTGGACACTTGACTAGACTTAGTAATAGCAGGCGGAGCAGAGCTTTAACGAAATTTATGCCGACAGATGGTATAAGGTGCGTCGGCAGACTAACAGCCAGGTGAGTCGACGATCTACAGAAGATCGCGGGGAAGACCTGTACCCTAATTACGTAATACAAGATCAATCGGAAATTGAACCGTTTTGAAAAAAAATGCTAATAAATTGGTTCATAAGTTCGAAAAAAAAACTGCTCTACAACGTAAATGACGCAATGAATGTTGATGAACTATCAAAATGAAACAAATTTGTCGTAATCGTTTACGAAAATGGGTTGCGCAATTAGATAGCTGGATGAGCCTCGCACAGACCAGGAAAGGGTATCCTTGAGAAATAATACAAAGTATACAAACTAATTTATCAAATTAAGGCGCAGGGTTCCGAAAACGGGTTTTTTTAAAGCAGTGTATCTCTTAAACCGTAAATAATTTTGACCAAAAAAAAAATATTATATTTTCTAGTCTTATTTTAATACAGTGATGGAACTCTACAGTGATGGAACTCTACTCTATTTTATTATTATTAAGACCTTGTAAACACATGTGATATGCAATAAAGATTTGAATTTGAACTCAAATCATAGTTAAACATACATTAATGCTTCAAAAAAATCTTCAAACACACCTCTTAATTGTCTTTAAAAGCAGTTTATACCTTCACTAACAATTATAATTAAAAATATACCATAAAATGTCTAATGTCAACCTGCATTCAGTGATGGATTATGATGAGTAATATGAGCAATATGATGAAAAAAAACAACGAAAAACATTGAAAAAGTACAAAAGTGTGGTTATTTTCTTTACTCTTTACACGTAAAGAAAAAGACAGAGACAAAGGGAAATCGGAACCCTGCGCCTTAAATCCTCTTCCTATTTGCTGTGCCCGACAGGGTCAGGGTGATCACGACTTTGTAAAACCTACCACCTATGATAACAATGCAGAATATAAATAAATATTGAGTATTGAGAGTAGCATGACATAAAAGGGAAGAGGCATATACCCAGCAATGGGTGGAACAAGGCTGCCAATGAATAATTATGATGATGAATATACTTATACTATGATGGAAATAGTAGATTGTTTGCCTAGGGAGCAAACCACTATTTTTAAGGCAAGTGTGCAAAGTACGTCACTCGAGCTTAAAATAGTGTTGCTCCCGAATTATTCTATTATAATACTCTACTTTTAATCACCCTCTGTGAGAAAAAAAAACAGTGTGCGGTCCGACCCCCATCTCTCACGTATGATTTAAAACTAAAACAAAATTTTCGCAGCCGCCATCTTGGATTATGACTTTAGAATCTTAAAAAACCGGCCACGAAGGGTTCCACATATCATTATAAAACGGCAAAAAAATCATGTCTGTTGTATGGGAGCCCCCCTTAAATATTTATTTTATTCTGTTTTTGTATTTGTTGTTATAGCGGCAACAGAAATACATAATCTGTGAAAATTTCAACTGTCTAACTATCACAACTAGCCTGGTGACAGACGGACGGACGGACCGACCGCGAAGTCCGTAATAGGGTTCCGTTTTTATACCCTTTGGGCACGGAACCCTAAAAACTATAAAAATATGATATTTTATTTTATTTCGGGATAAAAAACAGGAGTATGCATATTATCTTACTAATTAAACAAAATACTTATTATAACTACTAGCAACATTATCCACTCAATACTAATTCGTTAATTGTTAATGCTAGGTACGTGAGGTAAAAAATAAACAAAAACAGTATACAAGAATGAATGGAGTGAAGTTTAAATTATTGAATGAATGCTTTCTAATAACAAATTTTGAAGAATAAAAATGTAATAAAAACCTAATTTATAAATTTAAGATAGAGTCGACTACAGATTTCCTAAATTGATGTTCTGTTATATTAAAAATATACGATACTCATGACGAAAAAAATTAAAATTTTGCAGGCGCCACTTTGGATTTACATTTCGACCTCACTATCGGCTTAAGCTACCTAAAAAACTATGAAAACGACACCAATGACAAAAAAAAAATGCAAATTTTCGCAGCAACCATCTTGGATCTTCATTTTGACCTCACTATCGGCTTTAGCGCCCACAAAAACTATGAAAACGACACTAATGACGAAAAATATGGAAATTTTCGCAGCCGCCATCTTGGATTTTCATTTTGACCAAATTCACACTTTCTCTCTCTTTCTTGCCAGCCTGTTACTTGTTGATACAATGTTCGTGATTGGTCTCTTTGGTGATTGGAACTGAATTGGATCACTTTTAGTCCCTAGGGATTAAAAAGCTATTTTGGTCCCTGTTTACGGAGAATAAATTAGGTCTTTTGAATAGATGTGATAAAAAATACATTATATGTTCAGATATCAGCTAAATATCTAATCATGACACGTGTACTAAATAATTGGTTGAAATTCGGAGTTTAACTAATTAACCACATTAATGATTGGGAATAACAAACTTTATCTTTTTGCGTTATAATTAGACATTCCGTTTTACCTACAGCTTTACATTATCGACCGATGTTTACATTGAAATTAGTAATTTAGGTTTATTCTGATCACGTCTTGTAATTTTGTGTGCCTAATATCAGAAGATAGATTACAAAACTTTACAAACGGATAATAGATACCTACTTCATGAAAGTACACCAATCAATTATGAAATACTATTATAAAGAATCCAATCAATTCTATGAAACTAAAAGCCAAAATATCGCCGACTCAGTCGCCCCATTCTCAGACCCAACACTAGACAAAAACTCAGACAGAAACAATATGGTCAGCCAAAAACAATATGGTGGACACAATATTGTTACGTCGCTTTAGGCAATAAGGCAATACTTCAGAGGCCCGCACAAACATACATACAACCTAAATATAGTCATCAAAAACAATTCATCGCATGATAAAACGAATAGCGGTAACGTTATGTACAGTCGGTCACATAATGTGCACCTAGTTGTGTAACAGATCACCATGAACGTTAGTTCCGAAACTTGTGTTGAGCAATGTAGTCCTCGGACCGTGAAAATGTAATGGCATGTATGCATGACTAATAGTCATGCATACATACAAAATTAATAATTTTTTACCTACTTTTGTGTACATAGATGTAGATGATTTTGTATAGCCTGATTATTTTACAGGTTTTCTTTCCTTACCTTAATTTTTTTGATGATGGCTGTCATGTTTCTAGATTCCATTAAGGCTTCCGCAGAAGGGCGTGATACGACGACGCGCCGCTACTCTTGTGAACCATTTTCTATGAAAACTTCAAGGAAATTATTCTACTGGGTGTCGCGTCGCGCCTTCGGTTCGTGCCTGTCTGCGGGAGCCTTTCTTATAGCATGAATTTGACTCATATTTTACGTAGGTATACTGACGTACCTACCTAATACAAAAAGAATTTACCACATTTCATAAAAACTACAGTAGATACCTATATGATAGGTATTTACTTACATACGGTCTAAATTAGATATTTCAATTTAAAATAAATGTAAAACAACAAGCATTCTACACGAGTAGGTAAAATTATTAGGTAAAAACATCAATATTTCCTTATACGAATAGGAAACCAGCTCAAAAAGTCAAAACACCGCACTGAATTTATTTAATTTTTGATTTTGAAAACATTTCATTTCTTAACAAAGCCGAAACCACACTGCTCTATACTTAAGAGAACAGTTAACAATTACACTAATTATAACTATACGTGCCTAAATCCAACTTTCCACAGCGATGTTATCTAATAGACTATGTTTTATGGCTGAAAATTAATTAAACAGATTCTCAAATTGAAATTAAAATGAAATGAGCGCACGTATGAAATCAAACAGTCACATGAGCATAAAATTGGTGTTTAGAAGCACAGCGCGGCCGGAAGCGGCACAGACACGTTGAGCGCGCAACAAAATAATGAACAAAAGTCATTATAAGTGGCGAGATGGTCGCGATAACGTGGCGGTTAGAGTAAACGCGCTTTTTTACGTTAATTAAACTTACTTCTGTAAACGATGATGGTCTCATTATCTGCATTAAGCACCGCTCGCCGTTCGCAGTGCTTTTTACGCAACGCTGCGCGTGCGCCGGGCGCCCGAGCTCGTCGCCGACGACGCCGCGGGTTGCCATGTTCAAAAGTCATTTGGACTATTACAGTTTGTCGTACAATTTAAAAACAGAATTCCTATTACAAGACATAGAACGGAAAAAGGTGACCGTTTTATAAAAACGTTTTAAATATATATAAGTATTGTAAAAGCAAAAAAGTTTCGTTTGTATGCGACTGTTTTCGACAATTATCTCCCAAATAACGTCTCGTCTCGTAAGTGATACGTGCTTGGTAGCGCAGCGGCGCGGGCGCAGGCCGCAGGGTCGCACTTAATAGCCGGTGACGGCAAAGGACACATGACAAAAACTCTCCTCATTATCCGCTCTATGACAATTCGCCTCCATTTATAATGCTATTAATAAAATAATGGCTGGCAACGACAATAAGAATTTAATTCAGCATCAAACAAACATTAAATGTCATTTTATCGGTAAAAACCACGATTGTAATAACCGTTTTGTTTTTTTTTTTAATGACAATATTTATTTCTGCATTAGAGTGTCATGTCGTATATCCGCATCGCGTTCCTGGCGTCGATTTATGTTCGATTGTAAAAGTGTTCATTGCATAATTGTATTTATTGTGATTACCGCCAGTTAGTTACTTCCCCTCTTAAATAACCGCTTGTTGGTAACTAGGTATACCGTTTCACCGCTCAAAATGTCCAGATAGACATAGCGTGATTGATTTATTTGGGTAGTTTATGTGTTAGTGTTATGAGACACGTAAAGAGTGCATAACGAATTTCAGAAAAAAGGCACATCTTTTGCCCATATTCATATGTTTTTAGAGTTTAATAGTTTCGATCATCATCAAATAAGTTCACATTGCCTGAATTTATCTTACGTGAAGCAAAAACTTGGTACCCCTTTTTACGAAAATAACGCGGACAGAGGAGTATTTTTGGCACAGTTCGTATATCGTATATGGAGAAGGAGTGCAGAAAGCTAATATTTTAATATAATGTGCATGCGAAATAAATTAAATAATTAATACTATTACATACTACTATGCGTTTGATAAACACTATGGTTAAATATACCTTAGAATAATAACATGGCATCATGGAATTAGTATGTACTAACATTAGTATGAACTATCCTAAACAATCCTACCAAACTTAAAATTTAAATGAATTATGGTCGAATTTTGACCACTGGCTACCACTAATTTGATTAAATCTTTTTACAAGCTTACCTAAACATGGTCAAACAAAATAATGTTTGGCGAGAAGTGTGACTATGCAACTAAGTATGCAACATTTTTCTAGTATCGTCATATTATCATTGTTATTATATTGTATAATCATACTAACTCGCACAGGTATTACTATATTTAAGTCCGTAATAAACCATGGCTGCCCATGGCCTAGCAGTGAGGTAACACAATCGAAGGCTGGACGTCATAATATGTTGCTTATTCATAATAATATAAATAAGTAGATTTGTTATTATTTTGCAAGACCATATCGATCGCTTGGGTTATTCAATAAATGTTAAAAGACGAAATTCACACTGAAAATTGACAGAAGATAAAAACTGTAAGAAAGTTAAAAGGCTCGAGATTATTCATACGTTATACTTTTGAACTCGAAGCTCAGAAAATAATCAATTTACATTCTGTAGATTTTTCATAATTTTCCTCCACGTTACTACTACCTAACCACAGTAAAGTTTCTCTAGGACAAAATCCGAAAAATGCATTCAAAAACATTTCCAATGACGCGTTACACAATCAAAAGCAGTCACAAGCGACATTTTCCGTTTACATTCAAATTCGCAGTATATTGAGCGGTTGTCGTCGGGCGAAGGCCAGATAGAGATGAGGGGTAAACATGAAATCAGGCTACTTATTACCCAGCGCGTTAGTATGCATGGGTTGGGAGCCCAGCGCCCTACTGCATTACGTCGCTCCGTACATAAACGATGCCTCCATTTACAGCTAACTAGATTCAGCCACCCTTGAATGCAGACCGACTCAATTTATATTTTATTACGTGACGTCATAATTCTGTTTTGTTTTAGGTTAGTTTTGTTTTTATTATGGATTTTATATAAGCATTTTTAAATACCTACCTACCAACCTGCATTTTTCAGAACGTTTTTCTTAGTTTTTTCCTTATTTGATGCACAACACTTTTTTCTGTCATTATAACATGTGTTCGCAAAAAGTTTATGAAAACCAAGAAGTTAATTAGATCAACTCATTAGTTAATGAGCATTTTCAAATGCAGGCATGCACGTACTAATAGTCTAATTTGGACCCCACACGAACATGAAGAAAAGCAATGAAAATAATTAAATGCTTGACTGAGAGGTCTGAAAGCTCGTTTTTCGTTGTTTTCCGAAAAGGGAACCCATTACATATGTTTGAAACACATTAATGGCCTAATGATACATCATAACTGACAGTAATATCCAATTTAACTGCAATAGAACTGACATTATTACTAAAAATCGTGTCTGTAAACACTGTAATTCCGATCAAAAAATTTCGAAACGAGCCATTTCATTTTGACGTTCAAAAAAACATTAGAAAAAGGTTGACATTCCGTCATTTTCTCAGGGACATTTCTTCAAATTAAACTATTATTAGTTGGCGATCACGTCGTAGGATGCTTTTAATATTGAATTAGGGGAACCTGTGGTTACAGCGCCCTTAATCGGGCCTTCGGACGGCGATGTTCGTGTATTAACGTTATATCCACAGTCGTGTAATGGCGTAAGTAATAATAAAGCCCAAATGACACAAAATATTTTCAAATTATAGGCTCTGAAAGCATGGGTAACCACTTACAATGTCTGTCGTTGATCCCTGTGTAGCGTCAACATATTAAAGACTACGTCCTTGCAAAGTTTACTTATTTTGAGTTACCAAATGTGATTGAATGTTAACAAAGGTTTTTTCCAGCTAATGATTTTTGATCAAGAATCGAAACGGTTCAGTGTAGAAAATAATTAAATGCGGAAAATGTAATTATTCCTAATCTTTTTTCAAGTCCCGTCTACATTAAGTACTTATTTACGTTTCATTAACCAATGAAATATACTTATCAGTTGAATGTTGCATATTTTTTCCGTTAGTTCTTTTAATTATAAATAGGTTTTTTTTTTAAATAACCTATCTTAGGTATCTCGGTTACTTAGCAAACAGTTCCTGCAGTAACAACAATATGCAAAATCATGCCTTAACAACTTATTTAATTGGGGATTAAGTATTTTTCTGCGATCGCTACACCACTACACTTAATTATGGCTATATCAATAGTTTTCCTTTTTGGGTGCACGAAGAAGATACAGAAATGGCTGTGTCATATTATTTTAGTGGATGACGCCGATCGCATAACTAACAGCTGCAACGAGTCGCCGCTGATTGTAGTCTTTAGTCTCGATACGAATCGATTTCATACGATTTGTATCGAATGATCCCATCGTAAGCTAATAGGAGCGATTCTGGTATATTTTTCGGCTCTCCGACCGATGATTTAGTTCGTACGTGATGTGCTTACACGGAAAATAAATCGTTTGAATCGCATAATATTCATTCGTATTATTAAATGTTCGTTTCTGTGAGAATTTTTGAGTTCGCCTACGCGTCGGAATGTACCGTGGATTAATAAAAAGTGAGTAGCCAAACCATTGAAGGAATAATTTGCTGCGGCTTTTGATATTCTGTTGTGATGGATTTGACTATTATATAACTTTAATAACTGGAGGTATCGGTATTCTGGATCGTATTCGACTATTACGATTTTCGGTTCGCTATTCTTTGAAAGCAGAATTAATTTTTCGATAACATATCATTAGACATTGTGAACATCATTCAAACTTTCGACTAATGTTTTATTGATATCGATTTTCAATGTCATGAAAATAATATTTAATGTTATTAGTGCCATACGATTGAAGTAGTCATTGATTAATAGATCGTCGAAGGTAATCGAAGGATTGATAGAAGAATTAATACTTTCACATAAATAAGGAAGCACCATTCACCAATTAAATAAACATCAAATTCTTGAACAAAATTAATCGTCAGAGACTTATCTTTAGTGTGGATAAAATTGGTATCGTAACCTAATGCATATCGATGTCTCTCGGGAACGATTTAAACCCGATTTGTTTACTCATTCGATGTAAAATCGAGAAGTATTATCGTACTCACACTCGGGCCTAATGTTAATTGGTTAATTAGTCTGTTTATGAGTCTTAAAACAAATTAATTTGAAGCGAGCGCGGCCATCTAATCTGCTTGGCGCCTCTTACGCACGTCCCTGTTCAAACTTGGCTATAGTTTTTTTTAGATATTATGGGAAAAAAAGTTATCTCTTCAAGATTAATAGATTGGATACCTAGCTGTTTCATTAGATGTACCTAATGTTATGCTTTCGATATGGTTAGCGGGTTCATTATACTTAGATAACTCTTCTGAGAAAACATGAAAATTAAGATAATTAGCTTATTATGTCCCAAAATTGAACTACGGGATTCTTTATCTGGTTTCTGGAGAGCCTTCGCACTTCGGCAATTCGGTAGCAACTTGCTGGGTTGCCAGTAGCAACTCGCTTTTATACTAATTAGCATTGCAACATTGAATATAGTGACATACAGTGTTTTTTAAAAGAAGTATAATATCATTACCAGCTTCAGCCTGCGACTTCGATCGCATTGAAGTCGTACCTACGTTCGCATGGAAGTCGTAAGATACACGATATACAAAAACAACAGCCACGTTTTTATAAAACTGCCTCAGCCCCCGACCCACCGCGTCGCATCGCATCGCCCGCCCGCGCTATTACCTACTTCGTTTTCGCTTAGCGTCTTTTCTGACTTTTTTCTTTTTGCTCGGCTCTAAGTGTCAAGAATTGGCCTATCCAATGCATTGGTATCAAAAGAATTTTTCAAATTTGACTGTTCGTTCCTGAGATTAGCGCGTTCAAACAAACTAACTCATCAGCTTTATTATATTATTAGTACATATGAGATTAGTTACACACATATCGAACATACCTACGTATCGAATTACTGTTTAATGTGTGATCGTTTGACTAATTCCGGAGTTACTTCTAAATTCCAATGAAACTGCTCCGAGTGCTACGGCTGCAGGTACTTGCTCAACTTTATGATATGGAGAGTGACATAAATCTACGTTTTTCAAGTTTCTCAAAAATGTATAAATACAATTACATTTTTAATAATTATGCAATTTTATTAAAAGTTATTTGAGTCTCCTAGTCAGACACAATTCCATCCGTCCGGTCCGGCCGAGGTGTCACAAGTCGGGATACAGATAACGAATACAACCTTATTCAGCACTATTGAACTCTTTCCACTTCAATTTTGAACTTTATATTTTCTGTTTTAAGACTGAAAGCTTTTTCAAAGACTGTAAAAGTAAGTTTGTCAAGTTAAAGGTACTTAATGATACCTGCTCGGGCCCCGATGACATCACACGCAGTATTGTAAGTGGCGAGATAAGAATAATTCAATAGGTACCAAGGATTTCGATGACACTACGTTTGAGTGGTGGTTTTCATTGATTTAATCGATGTGTACAACGTTTACGTGTCTTTTTTATTTAAAGGTGTTTCTCAACCTGCCTTATGTTGTTGTGAGTGGATACTGGATACCGATGCTTAGTGGAAGAAACTTGACTTGAAACAAACAATATGTGTAAAAAATGGCCAGGAACCTTCAGACCCTTGTACCTAAGTACATAGGAAGGTAATTCCTGTATCAATAGGTGCACGAATGGACTCCAGATTTAACAGGTACGTTCACGTAACAGGTTGACACTACAAGGCCTTTACTTACACTACAGGGCCTCAAGTCTGCTATTACAATAGTGTCAGAATGGTCTATCATTGATTTCATAATTGTTGATTTTGACAAGTTTGGTAATCTACTAATATATTGGCGACATTATTACTTTCCAATGGTCAGCCACCGACACTCCATTGAAAGAAATGGCATCTATTGGTAATCTCGTAGGTACATAATGAAAAATGAATGACTGACTTAGGCGGTAATCTGCTAAACTTTTGACAGTTCCTTTGATCAGTGGCCTACCATTAGAACGGCATTGTGCAGTCATTGCTTTTAATTCGATACGAGTATCGTGTTCGTGGAATACAATAATCAACCAATGATCGACCATTATGAATTTAGCAGATTACAAACTTTAGCAAAATGACAGTGGGATCGTGATAGAATGACGAATTTATAGCAGACTTGGGCCCCAGATCTTTGATTTCTTAAAAATGTCATAAATATAAGAATTCCTGAAATCTAAAGAGAAAACGTTAGCAATTTTTAAAAGTTGATAATTTAATGAAGGCACATAAATCTTATAACAGCACAAGAGAACTCTACTATCTCCATAATATTTGTTATACCATTAAATCCATAAAAACTTTGAATTTACCTCTAAATTCTGCGGCCAAGTGTCAAAGTTACGTCGAAGCGATCCCATGCAAATAACACCGACCCTACCGATTGATCGTCAGCAAAACAAAGCTAATGTCGTGTTTGTTCGGCAGGGCTAATCAAATAGGAACATTGTCCTATGTCAATAGCTAACGTCAATATAATCGATACAGGCGCCCTCAGGGATGTGGTGGCATTCATACTGCTATACAGCAATCGAGAATCGAATTTAGATTAAAATTTGCTGGTATTTGTTGGCGTAGGGACTTCATCTGCAGAATAATCAGGCAGTATATCCTGATACAGATTAGGTAGCGATCTGTTCATCTATGTCGATAAATTAATAAGGGCGCAGCATTTTTCAGGTGTGCACTTTAACCTTTGAACGTCATTATAAAATAACAATTGACAATTGCTTTTTCTTTGCTTGCGTCATAGGTATGTACCGCAATTAAACGTAATTTCCTTGTTTTTTTTTTGTAACTAACCACGAAACTATTTGTTTGTAAACAACGAAAGCCCGGTTTCATTATACCAGTGGTTCACAGTTTTGAAAGGTTTTACATGCCAATAGAATGCGAGAAAAGAGCTGATCTAAATCATGCTGTGGGAAGCCCCATCAAGTCAGAATCATTGACCACAGCAGTATGCTAGATGGTACATAACAAAAGGATGAATTCCTTATGTACCAATGTTACCAATGTTAATAAAAGGCAGTGTAGAGTACCGAAGTGCCGCTAGCGGCATAATAGCGGCGCTGCCTCGGCCCGGTTAAAGTGCCATAAGCATTGCATTGTCACTGATTCACTGTCACTTGGTATTTTGTTTCATGGTTGAGGTTAGTTCGCTGTAAAACACCACATTCCCAAAACATTACATTCTCTTGTGCCTAAACGGACCCTTGCACTCGCCGGTTGCTCACAATTCTAACCTAACCTAATCTACCTTTCAGCCATTTTCATTTGCTACTTCATTTTTCGTAAAATCAGTCACTGTACTAAATTTTGATATAATTTTCTAAAACAAATACGATCAATCTCAAGTATCAAACAAACAAAGTATCTCAAGTAACAAAGGGTGGCGAACTAACTCAAAAATCAAACAAAATAACAAGTGATAGTGACAATGACAATGCAATGCTTACGGTATCTACTTTAGCCAGGCCGTGGCAGCGCCACTATTATACCGCAAATAGCAGCACTTCATCCGATAGGGATAAAGTGCCGCTAGCGGCACTCTATACACTTCCATAATAACAAGGTACAGAGGCTTAGGCATGCTCATGAGTAACAGCAATTAGTTCTGTTTATAAGCCAAGTAGCACAGAATTAAAGGAAAATCCCGCAGTACGCATTCCTAGCTTTAGATTAGATATAAATTGCTATAATAACAACGCTAAGCAGAAGACAATATGTACCTACCTAACTAGATGTATTACCTTACACGTAATCACGAATCAAAAATTATTTCGATATGGAAAATTACTTCTTAGTTATGCTACAAGTTGTGGTTGACTTCGTTCCTAATAACAAATAATAGATTCTAAGGCCAATGCAATCATGAGAAATCATTACAAACAACATTATATTGCTTGCAATTTATAAAATGTGGTTACATAGGTAATTATCCATGTCAGAGTATCTATTTATCTATGTAAGTACATTGCAAATTACCTATATGTTAGTAAATCATCTGAGTAGAGACATGTGCAAGGCCGCAGCATCAGTTCCCACAAAGACCGTAATAATCTATAAAACTGACATCGAATCAGGTTTGGAATCGAATTAACGTACCTGCCATTCACACAAAACTGGAAACATAAACAAATTATCGAAAAGACAAAAAAACCGTCGTAATTTAACTTCCCCACATTTCATTCCACAAATTAGTCGAAACATAAAAACCCATGAATGAACTCTAAACAATCCCAAATGGTCATTTAGTGCCGGAAATGACCCGTTTGGCAAATAAATCAAAATTGCACTAGGAACGTAAATGCAGCGATTAGGCGGCGCTTGCAAAGGACCCGGTGACGCTGCGCATGCGGCGGCCTATTTATTAATTTCTCGAGAACCCAGAGGCGGGTCTCACCGCTCTAATTGTGCCTAATTTGAGACACCGCTCGAGATAGAGAGGCTGTAGGCTGCTATAGAGGCTCACGTCACCTGAGGCCATTCTCATTGATACAACTTAGTCCATTATAAGTACCTACGCAGTCGTTTTTCAATGAAACTTAGAATTGAATACAAGAAATGCATACTTAACTGTAAAATCAGCAATTAAATCAATAAACGACGGATTTTTCACACGGATCGTTCACACTTTATGAAATAAATGAAAGGCTTTCTGTCGTAAGGTAAGAACCTATACAAAAAGGTACCACACACGTAAAATCTGCTGGTGACGGAAATACAAGAGACTTTACTATCCGGATCGTTAAAGTTTATGTTTCAAATGTAGGTAATTTTCTGATTAATGATGGTCTAAGTCCGAAGATGTCAGTGAACTTAGCTGTCCGTCAGATGGTCACATTGGTCTCAACACTTCGGTCAGCAGGCTGCCATGGCTGGCGAGATCACAACTTTCAAATGTTTGTCACACGCTACAACCCATTCATGAAATGCTAATGCGATTAGTTCCGCATTGTTTTTGCTAAATTTATTGCCCGGAGCGGCAAACCAACCAACCTGTTCAGCTTGTGCCATTAATTTTATAATTAACACCTGGCAAAAACATTTAATATGAACACATTATGCTAATGAATATAGTTACGTCTTGGAACGCGACAACTAACAATATTACCCTATAGTTTTTATGACATTCTCATACATTTATTACCTAACTACGTTCGCGGCAAGGTGTTAATGGATATAATTTCGATCACACGATATAAGTGACTACGAACGGACATCGGGACTCTCAGTATCTCTAAGTGAAATGAAAACGGATATCCAAAATTGGTACAATAAAACGCTTAGGCCCAATAGGTTTATCGCGTCCACTTCCTACAGCCGCTCTAATAACCAAAACAAACAACAGCATCGAACACAAAGGGAGGCAAATAAGTCCAAAAAGTGCTAATATAAAAAAGTGTGCCCGTTTTTATAAGGCATCGAGTAAGTGTGAGGTCGGAGCGAGGAATGTTGGCGCCTGTCTGAGTACGTATACCTGTCCGTTTATCAATGGACCACGGACAATAAGATGAAAAAAAAATGTGAAAGAGTATCAAAAAAGCGCTTCATCAAACCGATGCGTCCGGCAAGGGTTGTCGCTCGCTATCGACGGTTATCCGTCCGTTACTGTCACTTTATAATGCGCCCACGATCATAAACGACATCTTTGTTTAAATTACGACGTATTGTTGTCATGTGTTTAATCATTAGTTAGAATGATGCCTTGGGACCATATACAATTGTAAAGTTAGGTGCACATACCAAAATCAGAGTAAGATACAGGTAAATCTCCAGCCTACGCCATTCTCTTGTAAATATCAATACAATTTCTGTATGAAAACAGAATAGAATTCTGCATTCCTTGCGCGACGTCAACAATAAGTTTTCGACATTGTCGCGTGTAGGCTCGCCAGAACTCGCCACCCCGACGTGGGGCGACATAAATATCCCGAGTAAAGCCTAACACAACTCAAGATGAACACGACAAAACTGATAAGGCCCCGCCACGCTCGGCCGAGACATCCCAATTTAGTGCCGGCCCTAAGATAACGCTATTATACAGCTTTTAACTATACGAACGATACGCTAAATGTGTTAAAATCAACTTATTGTGTGTGTTTTAAGGTAAAAGAATGTGTAAGTGGATTGTCACCTGCGCGGATGTGGTGCGTGGGCTAAATGAAACGGGTAACAAATAGATTCTTATTGATTTTTTATTTGTGAATCTTTAAATGGCTCTTCGGATCGTCAATTTACTATTGCATACTTGACACGAATTAAAACATGATATTGCTACATAATACTATGTAAGACCCCATACATGTAATAAACTACCTAAATAAGTTTATTACTTGTGAAGATAGACACTAGACAGATTCTAAAACAATAAATTTGACAAAAATATTGGTTTGTTTCTTCAATATAAAATCCCAAGCAACAATCACGTCAGTAGAAAATAGCGATAGGTCCCATGGCATCTATCCATCTATATATTTCGTTTTCGACAGTGACAGTTTTCAGTTTCTACGAAATAGCAATCAATTAGGTTATTAGGTACTTCGGTTTAAAGACATTTATTTCTCAAAAGAAAAGTGAGATAAAAATAAAAGGAAGTGCGATTCCGTGTGTTAACAATAAGAAAATTAAGAGTTAAAGGTGACAATCGGTATTGTGTCACTATTGGTTACATCATCAGGTAGTTTATTATATAGTTTTACTCCCTCGTACAGTATTATGTTTTCTTCCATAGTTAGTTCTGGGTTATCTTATTTCTATTTGTCTCGTCGTCTTGCGTTGTATGTGTAATTTTTCTTTCATTACATTAACATAGTTTTCTTTTTCTACTTCAATACATAAATCGGTCAATAATAAACAAAATAAGATTATAATAATATTATAATAAACAAAATAAGTTGTATTGATTCACACCTTTTTATTCTTACAACCCGACTAACTGGATTTTGAAAAATTACAAGGAAATTTAATTTTTATCAACCACATTTTATGGGCTTTTCTCAATTACAGTTTTTATGGTTGTATTGTGCAGCATCCTCCTGTGCCAATCATTTAACCTTACTATCCATCATTTGTTTTCCAAGCATGAGAAAAAACACCGGAAATCGTAGAGCTTTTATCTCAAATGTGTTTTAATTTTATGGTTTTTTTATTGCTCTATTTTGAATAGTTGATGTAGGCAAAGGTAAGGGACTTTCGGTATATTTTTATTGATATAGATATCCATAATCTAAGTGCGTACCTATTTATTTTTGCACACATACCTACATGAAAACTTTCTCACTTCGCCACAAAAAAATAATTGTTAAATTGATAACCTTAAACGTACAACAAATTTGAGATTGGAACCTCCTTTTAAGCAAAAATGCCTGTATTAGGAAACTCCGCTCTTTCAAAAACAAGAAGTGTAAACTATACAATACGAGTACATAATCAAAAACAAGGTGATTTGAGTGAATGAGGGTGAAGGTGGGTGACTAATAAAATATAGGAAGTCAATTTGTCGCTATTATAATATTCTAATGTTTGCCTGTCAAACCTTTTAGAAATAAACAACTTGACTGCGAAAGCAGCATAATATTATTGCGAATATGTTACGTAACCATACCATAAATGTATGTATGTAGGTAGATAGAAAGTTAAATATTTCGAATAACTTTGTCAGCAATCTATCACCGATACGATAATAGAGCCTGATTGCCTGTGAGGAACAAGTTACTAATTTATTCAATGAATTACTTAATTAACGACAGTGACTGACATGCCCGTGCCAAACCAGAACTCTTAACTCAACTCTTGTATCTAATTAATGTTTAAATAAGATTGTTAACCATTGAGCATGACAGAATTTATATTTTCTAAACACAGGCTATCTTATACGTTCATAATTCTTATAAACCAGCTGTTTGTAAATAGATTTCTAAGAAATCTATGTGATAAAAACTAGCTTTAATATGAATAGAATAGAATACCAAATAACACGAATGCCAATGTAAATTATGATACATTTAATGGAATGCTTTATTCAATTAGGTATCTGCACTCTTATGGATATCTAAATCAGCTGATATAAATGCTATATTTATGAGGCGACAAATTACTTGAACATAGTTTATTCCATTTCAGTATAATCGTAATGCCGATGGCAACACTTAAAACGTCGTAATATTTCACGGGAGGCGCGGAGCCGCGGCGCGCGCCGTGTGCGTCCGCCGAAGCTCGAATTTCCGTTTAACTAATTGAGCGAAAACGACACAACGAACGCCATTCAGTGTGGAACTAATGAATGGCCCTCGAAAAAGCCAATTTGTAGTTTTTTTAACACTTCAATTTGTGCCGTAAACCCCAAAAAGGCTCGACCAAAACCACAATCGAATTAGTGTCCCTTGTTCCGGAGATTAGAGGACTGTCCACCTCTTATCTCGGTCGTTCGTTATTTTATTGGCTTGTATAGAGTAAGTCGATAAACACGACGCATAATGGCCCATAATGAATCGTCCTCGCCAGCGGTTTGACTAATCATAAAGGTTTTATGGGTGTCGTTTCTGAATACTCGCTTTATGACGCAGTGCTGGCTCTCCACTCTCCACCCCGACGCAATAGCACATTTGTTGAATAAACAGACTATAAAACTATCACTTAAACATTACTAAATCTAAATTGCTAAAAGTATGAGCCAGTGTAGGATATTTTATTATTTAATATAGTCTATCTAGTAATTAGGGACAAAGGAGAAGAGATACGAGAAAGAGTTTTGGTTTGTTGTAAACATTATAAAAGTAAGTATCCGTATTTCCGACTAAAGCAGTAAGTAACCATTTTTTGTATAACATTATCATATTTATACTCAGCTTACAAAATCATTAAATTCTGAATGTGTTACATAAATTAACGACGTGTAATTAAAAAATATTGCTGTGAGCTATTATCTTTGCATAAATAATTACCCATAATAAGATACATTAACATCAAAGACTCAAAAAACTTCCAGAAGACATGAATTACTGCATCTATGATTCGAGAAATTGATAAAGATAATGTTTAAAATACGAAATTAGATACGCTCTAAATACCGTTTATTGCCACAAATTACTCTTGTAACCGTTTTCCGTACAGCAACTATAACAACTATCTAACAAAAAGATTTGTTGCTGAAATGATCGTAGGAACAGTCGACAATAGGTGACACAGATCGCTAACGGCCACCGTACCACTACACTGGCCACATATAACGAGACACATTAGTATCATATTAATGAATATAAAATGATGTACAAACCGCGTAAAAGACCTATTCATAAGTCGAATTAAAAGTGAATTAAAATGTCTGAAATGTCAAATTGCGAGGACACACGGCTTATTAGTGACGAATGTTGTTCGCCTCCTATCAGAACGTAGCGTAAAGTGAACGATCGTTACGCATATTAGTAAGTCTTATCTAATACTTTACAACTTTTCTAGACGCGAGCGTAAGTGCAGTGCACTGCTTGATGTGATCTCTCAAACTATTAGCGTCCATGTCTCGAGAGCTTTTTAATTCAATCTATATATTATTATTTTTAAACTCAGGAACATGCAATTCACGATATTACCAAAGCAACAATTAGTAATGACCTAATTTCAATTCTATTTATCTTGTTGCGGTTACACCGCCACATACGAACTACCTACGTATCAAAGACATGACGTCACACAAATCCTGCATCGCGCAAATAGAGTTAGTAGTACTGCGCGAACGACATATATAAGACTATCCGACATCAACATCATCAACAGTCGGGCAGTTGCCCGCCAGACACAAAAACCGTCTGGTCGCAGGATCCTCCCTTTTCTATGGTGGATGAGTGAACTTTACACCCTGTTCCTCATGCTCCTAAATTGGTGACCCCGAATATGAACGTCAGCGCAGCCTTCGTGCAACTACTTCAGCGTGACGTCATCATCATCATCACTCCAGCAAGCTTTCGTGAGGCGAGTTACACAGACAGGCAGCACCCTCGGCTTCAACGGATATCCTGACCACCAACATGCAGCGAACGCGCATTCCTGGTTATCACCCTCAGCCTCATCAGCAACCTTGGCACAGCACCTGCACTTACGGCCGGTCTCACAAGCAGAGCTCTTTCAGCCACAACCCGGTGCTATACCACATCCGACTCACTGGATCGTGACGCAGTGCCACCCCGACGGCATATATGCGGCACCCAGTTCCGGCTCACTGGAACCTCCACTGGCACTGTGAAGCATAGCAAGATAGATACAAAACTCAGCCCACTATCGACCTCCGGTCTCCGGAGGGGAGTGATGTAGCGGTTCCACCGCCACATACGAACTACGTATCAAAGACATGACGTCACAGAAATCCTGCATCGCGTAATTAGAGTTTACCGCGCGAACGACATATATAAGACTATCCGACATCAACAGTTGGTCTTTGTCCGATGAAGCACCAGCCCGCACCGCAGCTGAGCGCGTAGCTTTAAATTCCCCGTATAATAATAATGATACATCCTTGATCCAGCCTGTCCCATCTTGCTGTCCTCCCCTCAGCGACGCCCTAAGCCGAGGTTCGTACCCCACAGGGGGTGCCCTTAGCGAGCGTTCGCCTAATTTTAATTTAGAATAGTTTTGCTCCTGGCTGGAGGCTTTGAGTGTAGTGCTTAAGGCAGCCACAGGATTGTTCGGTTCAGCAGTAAATACCTCAGTGGTATACCTGCGAAATGCCATATTAAAAAAAAAAAAAACTGTTAGTCAGTTGCCCGTCAGACACAACACTCGTCTGGTCGGAGGATCCTCCCTTTTCTATGGTGGATGAGTAAACTTTACACCCTGTTCCTCATACCCCTAAAATATAAAAAAACACCAGTTTTCATCAAATCCTATTCACACCTTAAAATCCGGTGTGACACGCAGTCACGCTATTGGAACGACCATTCTCGTGAAATAGATGCCGCTCGCTCACTTTGCCACTAATGACTTCCTGTATTTTTTCATACGCCAATTATTTCCCGTGGGTGAGCAAGCCGAAGACAACGATGTTTTTTTACCAATTTGGGTGTCTCAAGTCAAGTGCATTTCGATTGAATTTACTGGTTGTATGACGTTGCAGTAATGAATTGCGGGGACTCTTCGGCAATTTTCTATCATAATTGAAATTAAAGTCTTATATAATAAATATTTTTACAGGTTCTAAAGACTGTTTCATCATCCTATTTATTATAACTGTAGCAAGCGTAAGCTAATAAAATCTCTAGGTGTTTGATAGAGTTAAGATAAGAAATATTTTATATTTAGATACCCAAGCGTCTATCCTCACTATCTTTATGAATTGTAATGTCGATCTGCTCATGTGGCCTGATATCTTAACAATTGAGAGGGGAATGCGATCGCCTAATACTGTATCTGTTTAAAACACGGTAAATGAATTATAATAAAATCGCGGCGGTCGTCATCGGAACAAATGTGTTGTACATGTCGCCGCCCACGCACACACTATGTCGCCCTCGCCACACTTTTTATATCCACACTTTTAAACGATTAAATTATTATTTAAAAGTTATAACGCCTCTGCTCTTTTTTTTTTACTTAATACCAAAGTACTATTAAATTTTATGTGATTTGTGTAATTATTTCTGTTGAGTGAACAGCTTAGGAGCTATGAGCTGGAGCCGTTGTTTTAAAGACGTATATGACCACTTTTTTTTTGGCAAATATTACAAAATTTCGAGCATGTCAGTTCAGAAAATAAATTTATATTTATTGTAACACATGTTTTATACAATGAAAACGGGCGTGACTCGTAACATTAAGGGCCCGAAGCTACGGAAGATGACATTAAAAAAATTCAAAGCAATTTACTTACAAATGACAAATAATTATACAAATTATATATAGGTATGATTACGGCTTGTTTGTGGAATTATTTGCGATGCGTAGTGCCGAAGTGCGCACGTTTCGCTTAAGTATTTAAGGGTGGGTTTAACCGCAAACAATTATGTGTTATGGGGGAGCAATAAAATGACATGCGGTCGAGTGAAGTCGCTCTTGTTAAAACACTGACAATGTTCCGCCATTTGGTGGCAGTTAGCTTTAATTAGGACCTGATAACGTTAAATTAGGCCAGGTGGTTTTAGTAAAATTGACGTTCAATAGCCTTATAGATTAAAATAAGATGAAATTCGTAGGTATAGCTTGTACGCTCTGAAATGACGCGCCCCACTTCCGCATTACCCATAGAAATCCGCATTACTGTGTGCGTAAATGCGGTAGTGGGGCGCGTCATTTCAGAGTGGACAAGCTATACCTGTTTTTATTACGTCACTAGAGTCATTGCCCTACTACTGTGCAGGTCTCTCCAGTATTCTTCCAAGCCTTTCTCTCTTCATAGTTTTGAAGGCGTTTCTTGAAAATTTGTGTTTTTTTTTCACAGAGTTCATCACACTTTAGGATTAAAATTTACCTCGTATCAGTATTTTGAAAAATCTTTGTTTGTGTTATTCCTTGTTCCTAGCCCTGTAGTCATTCTTCATTGATTTGCACACAATACTATTTTAATCTTTTTTTTTTGTTTTTTTTTGTGAATATTGTGTGCCTTAACTTGATTGAAATGAATTTATTTTATTTCTTTTATCTTAACCATTTTTTAGGGTGCCGTACCCAAAGGGTAACGGAACCCTATTACTAAGACTTCGCTGTCCGTCCGTCCGTCCGTCTGTCACCAGGCTGTATCTCATGAACCGTGATAGTTAGATAGTTGATGTATTTCTGTTGCCGCTCTAACCACAAATACTAAAAACAGAATAAAATAAATATTTAAGGGGGGCTACAACGGACATGATTATTTTGCCGTTTTTATAGATAATGATACGGAACACTTCGTGCGCGAGTCCAACTCGCACTTGGCCGATTTTTATTAATATGTGTCTAATATTTTTAATTATGTGACTGACGGACTAAATAGTTTTTTTTTTCCCAGTCAACATCCCTATTAGCAATTTATGGCAGAGAAATTAGAAAAATACCCAAAATCTTTAATAGTTCGATATCTCCAAAAAAATATATTTTGGACCCGCACTTAGTGGTTCAAAAATGTCGCAATTTAAGTCTAGTATCACCCATTTCAAATACTACACCTAATTACCAATCACCCTGTATATACATTTGTTAGTAGTTTCATACAGCCAAGCTGAGTGAGTTTGTCTATTTTGTCCAAGTCATTTCATTAATCCAGCTCCCGTACTCAAATGAAGTCATTCAAACAACTGTACAACTTGTCTTTAACTTCCAGCTCTGAATTTGAGCTTCCTTTATCAGAAAGCCAAAAGCTGAAGCTCAGCTTCTTCGCTTTAAGCAAAACAATTGACACGAGCACATAGCGATTATGTGCCTACGATATTCACATAATAGCTGCGCGTACACATGGCGCGTTTAATGCGCAACCACGAATAGGGTTTCCATCCGTCCGGATTTGTCCGGACATGTCCGACTTTTTGGCCCTCCGTCCGCACTTTGTCTGTCCTTGTCATTGGGCAATTAGAAGGGGGTTATAAAAATACTTTCATGATTAAGTACTAAAAAAAGGTCGAGAAAAAGTAAAATCACCGGACTTATTGGCAAATGCCCAGCTTTTTGCCGGTAGTTTTCAAAATTCGAAATAGGAACCCTACCCACGACGTATGCGCAGACGACGCGACGCGCACACGTCTTCGCAATGAAGAGAGCCGGCCCAATCGCCGATACGTGACCGCTGTGCCTACGATCCAGGATAATGCTAGGCCCTACTATGGTTGTCAGGCACATTGGACCTGACCTAAGTATAAACTACAATTTGAATAGGCAGATTCAACGATTTTTTCAGTGTTTATTTAAATAAATCTTATTCGTAAACACCCCAAATAAAAAGTTCTTGTTGATATTACCTATTCCCGTTTTTATTTTTCTTCTTTCAGTTTTGGATTGGTTTCAGTTAAGAATTATTACCTTCTTACCAACTGTTCTGTTATTACTCTTGGTTGTTCTACCAATATATAGTAGGTAGTCTTTCTTTTCAGAAATTTTGTAGTGAAGAAGATTACCTAATCTAAATTCTTCTATAGAGAAGATTCTGGAAAATCTGCGCTGGAAGTAGTTACTGTGAACATAGATTCAAACGAACTACATACATACAGCTCAGTTGTCTCAGACCAACAGGCAGACACTACAAAACAGAGTAGGTATCCTGAAAAGATACAAAAATTTACGCATAGGTACCTATCTTATTTTATATTGTAATAATAAAATAGGTACCTATGCGTAGATTTTTTCACAATGAATTTATTGGTTGGCAGAGTATTTTCTTGACAACCAATCCTTTTTTTTTTAACCTTTTTGAATCAAGATTTGCGGCAACAATCATAACACGGCGAGCAACCCTAGACTCAAGACAGACGTATTATAAAATATGATGGTGCGACGAATTAATATGTGTAAATGTCGCTTTAATATCACAAAATTGTAAACTCAATGCCGCTCAGTAATGTTAAAACACGCTTCAGTTGTATTCACTTAATGTGTCCAGAACTCTTATGCACTAGGATTGTCAGTGTTTATTTTCATTTATTGTCGTATTGATGTCTCCACATTGAGTGAAGAAACAAAAAATATACAGATTGAGTGCCTATGTCGAAGAGCCCAATTTTTGAGGAGGGCTATAGGCTATTTAACATCACGCTAGCACACTCAGGAGCCGAGCAAAAATAAAAGAAAAGTCAGAAAGAAGCAAAAAAGAAGTAATAGTTTGAACGGGCGATGCGATGCGAAGGGGTGTATCGGGGGTACAAGAAATTTTACGCGGACGAAGTCGCGGGCAGAAGATACTTATTAATATTCATCCTAGATCTTTGCGACCCAACAGGTTTGGCGTTGGATTGCCGTTGACACTCTACAATTCAACTTTAATAGATAGATACATACATAGTTTATTTGGAAAACACAAAAAAATAGCACTACACACCAAAACAATAAAATGTTATCAAATAACATGAATATTAAAGAAATAAGGAAAGAATAACAAAAAAAAAGCAAGAACAGACAATACCCACAATGGGCCAATATATTTTGAAGATTATGTTACACTTTAAATGAAATAAAAAACATACACAGTGTGGTGTGCGTCTGAAAATTGCACCAAATGTTGAGTCCCCGCAGGACTAATTGCCCAACACACTTACAATAGCTATGCCTTTCACTTTGACAATTCAACTTTATTCGAAAATTTGAAGCAATTTCCTTTAAAATCCTTATTGGATTGTGATTAACATTGTGTTAGGTACGCAATTACCCAGCGCAGCTCAGCATGTGTCAGGCAAATATACCTGACGCTGATATTCTGCTGGATCCCTGCAGTGACATACGGACGGAACTTTGGGCATCTCACACCAAATGTAACCTCAAGTTGCCTAACTTGAGGTTACATTTGGTGTAATAAATACTTGATAGAGATTTTAATAACCACTGGCTTATTTAGATGAAAACCGTTACCGTCGGCAAATATTATGCTCGTCGTCATAGGCACTAAGTCGGTATATTTGGGTTTCTCCTCTTTTACTTCCTGATACAATGTGGATACATCAATACGACAATCAATGAAAACAAGTACTGACAATACTAGTGCAAACGAGGTGCTTTTTAAAATGTTAAATCAATATCAACGTCGAATTCTAAAATAAGATTTTTTCAAACAAACCAATAGTAATGTATGTTATTTGCCTATCTTTGACTGGCTATAGTACCTATTCCAGTTTTAGGACCGACTTCGTTGGAAGAGAGAACAAAGATAAAGGTATACCTACAGTGTTCCCCAAGGGCAGAAAAATCCAAATCCTTTAAAAAAAAAATAGCAACATTCATTGAACTTTTTCACTTTTCATAATAACGACTCTACCACGTCGCTAGCTTCAATTTTTTTTTGCCATTTAAAGAACGAACTGGGCTATCTACTTCAGTGGCATTCCCAAAATTATCCTTATTAAAACATGATTTTTAAAGTATCAAGTAGGTAGTAACGCCACATTTGGTGTAACCAATAATAATCCCGTTACTCATGATGAGGAAACAGTCGATAAATGAAATACCTATATTCTGGAGATTATTATAACAAAATATGTTTGAATATTTATGTAAGTACATTACAGTGTAGATACCGACAACAGTGGTGGGCAATTAAAATGTTAAAACATTCACAACAAAATATCCCTAAAGTTTATAAAGATAAATGTTAAAAAAACACATTCCTAAACATCAATTTAATTCAATGGTTCAGTGGTTGTTGGTTCAAATATATTATGTTTGTATCTAATGTAGGTAAAGACATTTGTACATGTGGGCCCCATTTTAATTTCCGTAATGGTTATCGTCGGTGGTCCATCGAATCGTTAATGATTAGACGATTCGTACAATAATAACGTGTTTCGCTTTCCGATCGATATTTTAATAACCACTTTGAGCTTTATGTATGCGTACATCGATTAAGATATACTTCGAAAGCTTAACATCTGAAAAATAAAGGAGGAAAGTAGAATAACAATCAACGTCCGCTGTTGTATAATTAGCTTATCTCGTGTAGATCGGCTAACAACGCGCGGTCGTGCGCGCGCGCATTGGTGAGTGCCGCGCCAATAGCCGCGCAGCCATCGCCCATCGTTAGACCATCGATTCTTTTTGGTTATTACAATAATTCCGACACGATTGCATCTAATTGCGCTGGTTTCCGACGATCGTGGACCGAAGACAAGGAATTACGGATTATCTAGTAGGTACGTACATGAAGGCTCTTTGAAATTATAGTAGGTAAGATACGGAATTCTATTGGGAGATCGGAGCTTGTTGAGGGGAGCGTATCGCGTCGATAATCTTAACGCTGCCTTATTAGATATCATTTTGCGGTACGTGGTTTCCTTGCCATCGTTTGCAGCCAACAAATGCCTGTAACCCGATGGCGCGAAGTGCTCTTACAGCATGTTACATAGTAATAACAGCGCTGAAATTGGTTCTGGCGATTTCCTCCGCGTTAATTCGATATCCCTTGTTTAAGTGTAACGAAATCTGGATTTTGAAATTTATAACAGTTGGGTTGCAGAATTCTTTATCTATCCCAGAATTTCGGTAAGATTCCTTTCATCTCCCGTGACAGAATGACTCGAGAATGACAATTCAATCAATATGCCTAGCCTTTTCCCAAGTATGTTGGGGTCGGCTTCCAGTCTAACCACATACAGCTAAATACTAGTACTTACCATGGAGCGACTGCCTATCTGACCCACAACCCAGTAACTGGGTGATACGATACCCCTTGGTATCCCTTGGTACCCCGAGAGGTTGTCAGACTTTCGGGCTTCTGACCACCCGTAACAACTGTCAAAGATCCATGAATGACAGCCAGGACCAACGGCTTAACGTGCTTTCCGAGGCACGGAGGAGTCCCGGTATGTAATGATGGTCACCCATCCAACCCAGGCAATCGTAGCTTAACCTAATGGATCGACCCTTGCGGCTGTTATTACTTAGCCACGAGCTCTTCGAGAATAACAATTGATAACACTTACATCAGATAAAGTATAGTCTACCAGTTCTACCACCCTAAGGTCTAATATCACTGCACGTCATAAAACGTCAGGTTAAATTTTTTCCATGTTTTTTTTGTCCCAATATAGTACATAGGGGGAAAACGGTAGAGTTTAACCCCCTTTAACCAAAATTTCAATAAAATTTGAACTAAGTCATGAAAATTGACAGGTCAAGAACGTACCTATACAAAGCTCTGGTAGGTAGATAGGTACCATTGTCTAATGCCAAAGTTACATAATGCAATAACATGAGCAAAAAAGATTCTAAAACACTAAGTATTTATTATTTTTTCAACTTAACCATATTTCTTTGTATATGGAAAATATTTGATCACTGGTCATGTCTAGTCTACATTTTTTTTTTGAAAACCTCATGGATGTCCTCCGCCCTGGGGAGGGTGGAGGGGTCTGTCAGACTCTTACTGACTAAAACCACCCCGGTGTTCCGTCCCACACTTGCACCGGGGATCACGGGTCACGGGATCTAATGCGATGTGACGTCCGCGATCCCCGGCTAGTGCCGGCCCGCCTCTGCGGGCCACCTTGAACCTAACCTAACCTTATTCCATGCATCGAGTTATTGCAAAAATTAGATAAGCCGCAGGACTAAAAATACACCACGTTCTTAAAACTACATTAATTCAATACTCGTAAGTCTTTTATAAATAAAAACTTTTTACAAAAAAAACTAACCGTCTTAAAAAAAAAGATACTAAAAAGTGCAAAATAACTTTATATTTCGGAAATCGGTGTCTTTGGTTCTATATTTTCGTTTTCTGCCACTGACTTTGATGACCGAAATTAATAGTTATTTATCCAACATGTGAGGAAAGTTCGTTTTTCCTATGAGTTTTGATTATGAGTCTTGAGCGAACGAAGGATTGAAAAATAGAATCACGAACGCAGCGAGTGATTATAAATTTCAATTCTGAGTAAGTGAAAGACTCAACAAAACGAATAGCAAATGAACTTGCTCACATGTTGCATACAAAACTTTTCACCACTCACAGCAAGAAAGTATTCAGTCATCATAGGTAAATAAATTAAATAGACACAAAGCAAATCAAAATAATTCTTTATTTTTTAAAATATCTTTAAAACTTAACATAAAAAAATCAGGCAAGGTTAGTTTCTGAACGGGATCATTACTTTCCTCACTGTTCAAACAGTGAGGAAAAACCAATTTTCCTCACTGTTCAATCAGTGAGGAAAAACCAACTTTTCTCACTGTTTTCGTAGAGGAAAGACACTTCTTTCGTGCGGGAGTGGTGAAAAGTATTTTTCATCCCACCATCTCGGAAAGAGTATTTTTAATCTTCAGTATCTGAGTGGAAAAGCCGTTTTTATTCTCTAGAGGATAAAGTAAATTGAATTTAGAACATCGTGTGCACTAAGTTTGTGAATTAAAAAAAACATTAAACCTATTTACTGCTACCTCTATGGTGCCGAATATATCATACAACTTTTTTTTAATTTGTTAAAAACTCAGACTCGGAACCTTCTTGGTGTAAAGAAGCTTTCTTATTTTTTCAAACAAAAATATTACACTCAATTTAAATAACTGTAGCAACGTTACTTTAAAATTTTCTTAATTATACCTTAGTATTATTTTGTTATAATTTAAAGATTATTCTGTAATACTTACCTGTCATAATGTAGTAATTAATACCTAAACTGAAATAAAAGTGTACCTATCTTGTGATTGTAAACGTTTTTTTTTTTGCATTTAGTCATTTCCTCGCTGAGGTGGAATGAAAAGTTACGTGTTGCACTCGAGTGCAAAGATTTTTCACCTCGTGCTCTTTTGATTCCCTCGCTAACGCTCAGGATTCTAATTTTGAATCACTCGCTGCGCTCGTGATTCAATTTTAGAATCCTTCGCTTGCTCGGTCATCAAAATTGAACACGCGGTTAAAAAGCAACTTTGCACTCTTGTATAACAAATAACTATTGCACTTTTGAGTGTTTTTTTTTTTTGTTAGTTTTGTTTAGTGTTGTGGTAACTACCCCACACAAATTCGAATACCACTACCTGCTATGTAAATAACAGTGACAGGAACTTACCATATCATCCATTTATATCTACTAAGTTGGAAAAATACGTGTTATTGAAGCTAACTCCAAAAACTACCCGAGCAAAGTTAATAAAATGTAGGTGTATGAGGCCACCCCTGAAGTAAAGATCTATCAAACAAAAAAATAATCATCAAAATCATTTAGCGTACAGTCGAATTGAGAACCCTCTCCTTTTTTAAAACGGTTAGAAAACATGAAGTTTCTTAATAGTTGCCAAAATCAAGAGAAAAAAAATCACTTGAAACTACTAAAAACTTGTTTTTTCCGTTCACTCGCAAACCGGCGTAATGGCAGCCAATACTATAAGCACAATGAGTGAGCATGCTGTCACCTGCCACCAAACCCGATGCCACGATTGTTTAAATGATTTACGCGATGAGGAGCTCTCTCCTCACCTGAGCAGGTCTCCCGGTTTTCTACCTACTACTTCCATGATTTTTCCTTCAATAAGATCAATGTGACAATAGTTTTTTTTTTTCAAAAATGGTAAAGCACGGTCGACTATACATTGTTATGAAGTTATGTACCGACATAAAAATGTAGGAATAGAAATGGGAATGGATATTACTTAGATAATTAAATGAAGTCAAGCTACCTTTTTGTGCTCTATAAGTAAACTTGTAGCGACGATGAATTAATGATGTGATGTCAGTGGTTTTCTCTTTGGTCAATATACCTACTCCTATTGCCTAATCAATTATAATTATTTGTTGTTACTTTGTAGTTGGTTTCAAATCTGGTATGGTGGGCTGATTGGTAAAGCGTCTAAATATTATTTTTATTTTTAGTTGGCTTCGCTAAAGATCCCACTTCTCTCCATATCCAGCAGGAATCAGAAAAGAGATTAATCAGTTTCATCCAATATATTTTAGCAATAGCACTTTTTTCACCGAAACACTAAATAAAAATTTTCATAGATTCTTTAAAGTCCTGAAAAACGTGTTTCACTATTTTAATCAATTACCCAAATATCCATTTTCCTTGATTTTGATCAAAGACATACAATATTTCATCCACCAAAAAATCTTTAGGTATACCTCAGCCACAAAAAGAACCTAGGCCTCGTTGATGAATGGGTCAATCAATATTACACACAGTTATATTGTTGAATGTGGCCTGCTTTTAAGTATAGGTACTATCAATACATTGACAAACACAATTAGTTGCAGCACCTGATACCTGTGCCTTTTTCCAGAAACTCTAATCAGAAATATGTTAACTTCTCCCAGTAGACGTTGGTTAATTTGCAACAAGCGGAGAGATATTAGCATGCCAGTCGAGCTCAGACTTAATAGCACTAAGACGGCAAAGCTTCGACATTACCAGCGTCAAAGGAACCTAACTGTCAACTAACTGCTAATTATCTATGTCTACACTGGCGGCATCAACTTCCCACAGACTGCACAAAGTGCACACACACACGTCTCCACACCGCAAACTATCAAAACCCGAGGCCATCCGAAAACTTAATCTACTTTAGAACAAACAAAAAGCAGACAGATACTCTCTAACGTTCAGAAAATCATAACAATAGTTCTTAACATCAGCATCAATTTAGCAACGGAAGCTCAAAAACTACGGCTCGCAAAGGTTTTAGTAATGTTTTTACCGGCGTTTTATAGCCTCATCGCTAGATGGAATGGAACCGTCGTACATAATCAAACCACATGCGGGGCAGTAATTGCCTCTATATTCAAAGACCCCGCTCACATCACGCCGTATAATGACAAAAATAGTCCAAAAAATACCTCCGCATATGAGATATTTTTTTCCCGAGTTCGCGCTCTCGTACGGAGCTAAATTACGAAATAAAAGATTAAGTTAAAAGATCAATAAACTTAATAAATGATCTCAATAATTGTTGTATTACGGACACAATGGAGCGGCGTCGTGAAACGTCATTAAGGCGCGAACATCATTAATTTTATTCGCGGCTTTCTGACGTAAAGGCAATGGCGTCTGTCAGATTTGAAAAGCCGCGCAGCCGCCACCTGTTGGTAGCGCGGTGAATTAGACATTAAACCCCGCGGCGCGCGTTCCACTTGATACTGCCACTGGAATGACTCGCCACTAAATTGAAGGACCATTCAATCGTAGAAAACACGCGTTTATATTATAAGAAAATAAAATTATTCATTTAGACTGCTCTTTGTTAAGCTCATACCATAGAACTCATAAGCAATCATTTTATGTGCAGACGCAATAAGAAGTAATACCAATTTATGTGATAAAGGATTAGGAATCAATCTATCAAACCTGTCTTCTTAATTAGTTAAAGCTTTGTTTCTATTAACCATTCGTTATAGTTAACTTTTGTAATTTTATTCATTCTACTTATTCGAGGCGTCAATGTGGAACCCAAAAAGATGGCGGCCAAAAAAGATGGAGCCGCCTCTTGAGATTAGATTTCTTTTTGGTAGCTAATTGCGTTTTATCAAATTAAAGCTACTCTGCCCGCGGCCGAAGCGAAAATGATTGATAATGTTTGACGAACACCGGTCCCACTAGTTTTACAGAATAAACTGTTTTGATTCATATTAATGTTTGCCATTTGTCTCGTAGATCATCCCCGGGCAAAGATGTTTTGATTTGTCGTTTTATAAATGATGAAAATTAAATTTTAGTATTCCGAACGCCTAATAAAAGACCGCAGCAAAAAACATAAAACACGTATTTTACGCCTACAAACACAGCTCTACTTGACTGTACGATAGAGTTTTACTAGCGTTGAAAACTCGATTTTTATAATTTATAAGTTATATTTTCATAAAAGTAATGTCTACATGGTATATATGAGTGGCAGTGCACTGATTGGTGGAAATCCTATTAAATATTATGTAAATCTTCAAATGTTGTTGGAGAAGTTGACCGGTAGCCAGGTGAAGCCTCAGGCTATATATAATGTGTGTACCAAAATCTTGTAGCTACTGGTCTAGATATTACATTAGCGTATCGTATTTTATTATCTCAGCTCTTTTTTATTTAAATACCTCTTACCTTTTAATATAGAGAAACTGATTGTCCTAATTGCTACAGTTTTTATACTTCTCTATAAAATCTTCGTTTTATTGTTACATGGGATGGGAGGTGTTTTGGCAACGTTTTTGCTAAAGACACACAGATATACTATATTATATGTATTATAACTAAGTAGATGTTTATGGACAAATAATTCTAAAATTAACCAACGAGGATTCTATTAAGCTTGAGTAGGTACTTACGGCCACACCTGACTTTTTAGTTTGTATAGAAAGCATATCTTTGCGTATAACTGGTTATGCAAACCTGTCTGCTCATTGAATATTCAATATTTCATTGCCAATTCTTATTTCTATGTGGAAGCCACCCTGTAACACAATAATCGCGTTACTTTGCACCCGTTCCTTCTGCCTCACACGGGCTGCGCGGGCGCGGGCAGACGGCGGTCAGAGGGCAGCGCAGCCTCGTCTGGCATCATTTCAATCATTAAGAAGTTCGGCGGTAGACACAAAGCGGTGATTGATGCGCCGTTTACCAGCCGCGGTGGCACCGACCGGTAAAAAACGACGCTTAATTAACTCGTTTGGCACCGCCGCTCATTAGAATTATTAATCAAACCGAGGCGGGGCGATAGGGGAAGTATGATGTATTGAGCTTTGATTACATTAACGCATTTGGCCGGCAGTAATTAAAACCACGCCGTGATGTCCGCGGATGACGATGAACAAAAGAGCTGCGGTTAAGGCAAAGTCAATTATATTATAACAGTTTTAATGGAAGCAGAAGAAAAATGATTTCGCTAATGCAGGTGCGTCCGCCTACGATTAAATTAACACCTGCTTAGATAATAAGAAAAATCTTGTGTTTTAATCTGTAGGTTTTATTGTTCTACTGGTCATTGGTAGACTTGGGGTTAGCTACGTACAAAGTAAAAACTAATTACACGTTTTCACGGACGTTCTCTCTCAGGGACTCTTCTCTGATGATTTGTGTGACATACCTACCGGTAAATATCTTTCATTGTGTCGACAATCAAATATAAAGTTATTAATTTAGCTTGTGTAGGGTTAGGGAGGGCACCTTGCAAGAAGCTATTAAGGATCTAAGTACCGAAAACATTCGATTCAGGTAACAGTACAAAACATAAATTATAATCCTCGGTATCGCCATCGTATCGGGAACTGCCTATGATAACTAAGCCATCTTCAAACAAGCCGTAAACATTGCAAAAAAAAGATATAATTAATTAACTGTGATAATAAAACAACAACTAAATAAACTTCTTTAATAAATGCACATGTTTTGTACGTAGCCTATCTCATGCAAATCTATCTTATGCTATAAATAATAATAAAAACATTTATGATAAGACATAATTCTACCGCTCGTTAACTTCATATAGATATAAATTGTTAAAGAAAACCTTTTCCTATTTGTACGTAATTGCTCTTATGGCTTTCTTTTGCGATATTAGAAGTATTAACAAGTAATTATTTGATTGTATCTTCGCTAAATTTATTGTTACCCACAGCCACAGGCCGTGAGAGACATTTAAAAGACAAATAGAAAAAAACACCATAAAAGCTACATAAGTAAGTATTATACTTTTCATTAATTTTATGGTTTTATCATTACTTTTATTTGAAAAAGTCTGCCAGCCAATTGGTATTTAATTAGATTAGGTTAGAGCATGTTGTAGAAAATATCATTAAGTTGGTTTGTCTTTATTTATTGCGTCTAGAAATAGTTTAATTAATGTTGAATAGATACTCTTTCATTGATTATTCAATTGTTGTTTTTTTTCGTAAACTTCTTATTATGCATAAATTCAATATCCCTCGTTGGTCTAGTTTCAGGTCGCGGGTCATCGGTCCTGGGTTCGATTCCCGCGTCGGGCAAAGTGTTATTGGGTATTTCCATCTGGAATTTCTCCGTAGCAGCCCGGAGTCTGGATTTGTGCCCGGTTGATGGCAATAGGCTCGCCCCTTATTACATGCGACTCAAACATAACTGGCGAAATGTAGATGTACTACAATAGGTGTTCCTCTGCCCAACCCTTCGGAGAATACAGGCGTGATGTTATATGATAATTCAATCTACACATAAAACAACAAAATGTTAAGTTTGAATGGATTTTCGTCTCTCAACATTTCATAACTGCTAAAAAGATTAGAATTGAGGTAATTGAGATCGTGATAAATCTAAAAACCTGTATGGATACATACATCACCATGAAGTGTCCTTAACAAAAGTCCTTGAATATATTGTTACAAATAAACGTTGCATGAATTGAGCGGGTAGGTGGCGCTTGAGAACTTTAGGGGCATGAGGAACAGGGTGTAAAGTTCACTCATCCACCATAGAAAAGGGAGGATCCTCCAACCAGACGGGTGTTGTGTCTGGCGGGCCGACTGCCCGACTGTTGATTTCGGATAGTCTTATCTATGTCGTTCGCGCGGTAAACTCTTATTGCGCGATGCAGGATTTGTGTGACGTCATGTCTTTGATGCGTAGTTAGTATGTGGCGGTGTAACCGCTACCTCACTCCCCTCCGGAGACCGGAGGTCGATATTGGGCTGAGTCTTGTATCTTGCGATGCTTCACAGTGCCAGCTAAGGTTCCAGTGAGTCGGAACCGGGTGCCGCACAGTTCGCGGTGAGTCGGAACTGTCTGCGGTGATTGCGGCGGTTGTGGTGATTGAGGTGATTGCGGTGATTGAGGTGATAGCGGTGATTGCGCTGATTGAGATGATTGCGGTGATTGAGGTGATAGCGGTGATTGCGCTGATTGAGATGATTGCGTTGATTCCCCAGTGAGTCGGGGTGATGAGGCTGAGGGTGATGACCAGGAATGCGCGTTCGCTGCATGCTGGTGGTCAGGATACCCGTTGAAGCCGAGGGTGCTGGCTGTCTGTGTGACTCGCCTCACGAAAGCTTGCGGGAGTGATGATGATGACGTCACGCTGAAGTAGTTGCACGAAGGCTGCGTTGACGTTCATACTCGGGGTCACCAATTTAGGGGCATGAGGAACAGGGTGTAAAGTTCACTCATCCACCATAGAAAAGGGAGGATCCTCCAACCAGACGGGTGTTGTGTCTGGCGGGCCGACTGCCCGACTGTTGATTTCGGATAGTCTTATCTATGTCGTTCGCGCGGTAAACTCTTATTGCGCGATGCAGGATTTGTGTGACGTCATGTCTTTGATGCGTAGTTAGTATGTGGCGGTGTAACCGCTACAGAACCAAAACTTCTGCAAAATGGGGCTACCAATTAAGTAATTCAGCCTTCAGTAATTTAAAAAAAAAACGTATCCACCGTCTATTCTAAACACTTCAAAGCATTACTCATTACTGTTTTATATAAACAACATTATCACGCGAGCTTTCTTCAGTTCTACAAGTATATTCATAGGTCGTGTTGTGCTGATCCCCTGGTGGCCCAGCGGTGGGCGTGATGTCCCGGCGAGGCAACATCTTATCTCTGAAGATAACCGAGCCACATAAACTAGCGGCTACGCTGCGCTGACGCACCTAACTGAATGTACGTACGAGTGGGTACTGGAACATTTAATTCTGCTTTTTATATTCTGGATAGAGTATTGTGTTTTGATTACTTGTAAGTTGAGTCGTTGTTATTTCCAGCTCTATGATAGTACCTCTATGAGGACGAAGAAATGCATTCGTGTGATCATTCAAATACAACTTACACCCAAATGTGCCTCCGCTTACTATTCCATTGTCACTAAAAAAATACTGAGGTATGGACGTATTTCATATTACATTAGGTACATTAGTCTTTTATCTACTAACTTTACTGTTAGATCAATTTTTACACGAGTATTCGTAATCAAAATTAAAGATTAAATGAAATTAAATGGAAAAAAAACTAAGTGCATAAAATTTTCTTTACCAAATGTCAAAAGTAGTAATTGTGAGATAGTATTGAATCAAGAGAAACTAGAATTTGTCGATAAAATTGTTTTCCTGGGGATCACGCTTGACTCAAGGCTACAATGGGGTCCTCATTTAACATCTCTTGCAGGACGGCTAAGTTCAGCAGCATATGCTGTCAGAAAAATCCGTCAATTTACTGATGTAGATACCGCGAGGCTAGTCTATTTCAGTTATTTTCATAGTATCATGTCTTACGGTATTTTAGTTTGGGGACGGGCTGCAGACATCGAGTCTATTTTTATTCTGCAGAAACGAGCGATCAGAGCCATTTATTATCTCCGCAGGCGCGACTCTCTTAGGGAACTGTTTAAGGATATTAACATCATGACGGTACCTTGTCAATATATCTACGAAAACATCATGTACGTAAGAAAAAATTTACATCTTTTTAGTAAAAGAGGTGATAGACATAATTATAGTACAAGAAATAGGGACCTATTAGTACAACCAGGTTTCAGACTGGCTAAGGTAGACTCATCTTTCATGGGGTACTGTTTAAAATGTTATAATAAAATTCCTCCCCACATACTTCAACTTAATGAGACGAAATTCAAATCTTGTATAAAACGCACACTATGTAGGCAGGCATATTATAAGTTGGGGGATTACATCACTGATAAAAATGCTTGGCTCAGTGCTGGTCCTGCTCCACAACTAATTGACATACACACTGATTAACATTTTGAAAATACTGATGGAGCTGCTGGAGATTGTAAGTCCATTTTTGTATTGTATAAACTCAATTTCCTTTGTATTATATAATTGCATAGCACAGGTGTGAGTACTATGTACTAAAGAGCTACCATTTACTGGGTAATATGTAGTATTTCATTGACTTGAATGTGCCCTGGCGGCTGTGAGTATTTCATGCTCACTCAAATGTCTCGCTGATGGTGGCGTGTGTGTTGGATCATTTAGCTCCCTTCAAAATGGTTGAGCTGAATGGTGCTAATCCATGCGTCATGTTTGTGAACTGGCGCCGTCAGTTGGGACTGGTCATCTCTTAGCTGCCATGGCTTATTTTAATTTATTTTAAGTTTTTGAATGATTCTTTTTTTTCTTTTTATTACGGACGCTATTACGAACGTGCACGTCTTATTACATTGTTCTCACATGCATAATTTCAAAATGAATGATGTAACCAATATTTTGTATCAATTTTATATTTTATTTAAAAGAGTGTCCGTGGAGTTTCTTGCCCGTTCTTCTCCATAGGTACCTACTACGCTTTGGAATGGGCAACTAGCTTCATATTTTTGACTGACCGACCCCTTGACAATTCAAAAGTGCCTGTAAATGGTTTAATTGAAATAAATGCTTTGAGTTTGAGTATGAGAAAGAAAAGAAAAAGTAGGTTTAATTTTCACACAAACACGTGCATACAAAAAAACAACAATATAAACATAACATATTCGGCAGCTGCACGTCATGACTGTGACAAGAAGGCTTCCACTCAGCATATTGCTGTGCTATGGGGGCACAGCGCTGATTTTCAGTGGTCACCTGAATAATACGTACGGAAATCAAGTCAGTAAATAAATATTAATAAATCCAGTGTATAAATATTAATAAAATACAGTTTGTAAATATTTAGTAAATCCAGTGTAAAGATAAGCATTGATTAATTACTTATTCACTATAAACATTACACACACATTTACACACATGGACGAATCCGTGTGTTGCTAGACCAAAGAATAGCACCATCCCATTTCTTCTCGTGTGTGTCGTAAAAGGCGACTCTATGTATTTTAACACCATCGCCAACCCGCCTGCTACGCGTGGCGAATAAGGCAAACCCCCCATTTGCCAGACCAGCAGTGGACGTCTCTCGGCTGAAATGATGATGCTGATGATAAACATGCGGGTTCGATTCCCGCGCGGAACAAATATTTGTATGACCTACAAGTAGGTAGTTGTTCCGGGTCTGGCTGTTTGTGTATGTGAGTTTACATGTTTGTATATGCAATACAGGAGAAATTCCTAGTGTGGGACAAAGTTTAAAAAAAAACGGCTTGATAAAACACATTATTATTAAATAAATTGGTTAAAAGACATATATTCAATATTCACAAATTAATAAAACAATAATCCAAAGCTCATAACGTTAACACGAAACAACGACGTCATGTTACCATCTCATTTGAATTTAGTCATTTTTAGAAAGTTCCAGTCTATGTGTGTCAATAAATTGGTTGATTGATGACACAGTTATTAGCCACATTTTATAAATTAGACACGCGTATGTATGTAGGTAAATGAATGTAGCACCTAATAATAGATTTAATGAGCGCACTCGACGTCCAGCGATGATTTATTATCCAATATAAATTGGCAATGGAGTAACGAAACGCTCATGTAATTGGTTATGCGTGCCTTGTTGAGTGTTACTAATTTCTGCCAGGCTCTATTTCCCAGAGGTATAGTTGACTTGATAAACGAAACTTGCAACTGTGAATAAAACAATAACTACATCATTCACATGAAGTCCTCTTTCCTCCTACAATTATGCTTACAAAGCCGAACCATTAATATCAATTTCTTTATCAATTCTTAATTTCTAACATCGCGTAAAATTGTCTATTTATACAAATTGCTTAGTTTAATCAGTGAAACATAAGCAAAATATATATGTATATTAGGTATACAACCCTATACGTAAAAAAATATGTTCAAGTATATAAACAATGGGAAGAGCTCATTGGGAATCAATAAATTAGTACGCATCGCTGTAATATGGGAAAAATTTATTCGGCCGAGTGTAGTACTTAGTTTCACTAAATTAGGTACTTATTTCGTTTGAACTTAGTACTTAATTCGATAGAGATACACGCACCAAGTTGGTTCTAAAGGAGATGGAAAACGGTGGGCCCAAATGTAATAAGTTAAGATATGATCTAAAAAATTAGTCATATTTTTTTATCTTAGAATATAAAAAATCACTTCAATTCTCAATCTGGAAGCGGAGAAATATGGAAAAGATAGTTTTCATGAGATTACCGATTGAGTAATCGATTACACAGTTACGAAAATAAAACCTTTGCACTAAATAATTCACTCAAAGTAATTAAATGCACTATATATACATATGTCCAATATAGTGCATATAATTACAGTCATATTAATAAATAAAATATCAATTAATTACTGAAAAAACAATATTAATAATTATCGATTTCATATCGATTAAAATTAGTTTTCTATTTTTAGTCTATGTCACTGGCATGACAGCTGACTGACACGGACACTATGCGGACACTAGACATCCCTATGTAGTCTGTGACAGTTGCCAACGCACATGCCAAGTTGTTGATCTTGTTTGTTCACTCGTCTCGTGTTTTCCGATGCGTTTTGAGTGCTTTCCCGATTGTTCTTCATTTTTCACGACCTTTGCTTTGTATTTTACGGATTCCGACCCTGCCTACCTCGTACGACCCTTGCTTTCACACAGGACACCGAAGATCGCTCACACGTTTGACTTGGAATTGTTATTTTGGATGTTACCGCCGCCGCCGCCCGGCATATGGATTGGATATTGTTGAAACTATGGATTGCTGTGTGAATTGTGGGATAACAACTGATCACTGCAATAAACTGGCTCGACGAACCACCCTTACACGATGAAACAATTATGTCAGTGATTCGGCAATGGCTCTCGTACAGGAAGGGAGGCTATAGTAATGCATTACTGTAATTGTATTGTAGGGAGACGAACGTTCATTCATATGATTTATCAAACATTTCCTACTAAATATAATAACTATTAGTGCAAAAGCACATATTTTGCACTTCAGGAATCAGCTGTTAGTTAAAGATTGTAACATAACCTCACTTTTACATAATCTCTCTTATCTCTGTTCTCAGATTGACAAAATCCGCAGAATTTTCAGTGAAAGGTTGATAATATATAAGCTATTAATTGACACCACTTTCATCTTTTTACAACCAGGCCCAAGATTGTATGTAATCGTTTCAGTCTCCTTTGCGCAATCTGGCGCAACGACTACCCGACATCTACGCGTGCATCCGCTGCGTCTGCACTACTATAGCGTAGCGGCTACGCGAGCCTACAAGGTGCCTACGCAGGCTACGACGCCTACGCGTGCCTACGCCACCCTGCGCAACGCTACCGTTGCGTCTACGCGACGCGGACGTCATGTGATGCCTACCGCACCTATGCGATACCTTCATTACTTCCAACTAACACCTACATATACTGGCAAACACCTAGTGTGAAGACACAAGAAAAAGTCCTGTTACTCATTTATCTATTTTGATAGTACCGTATAACTTACTTACGCTAAAATTGTATTTAGATTGGGTCTACCCTTTATAGCAGAACTTTTTATGTCATAATATTATTTTGCATAACAGCGGATAGCATAAACTTCATTTCGCAGAAAATCGTTTGGCATAAACTCATTTATCATAATTCAAAACTCATAATTTTGTAAGTCAGAATCATCTTTAGGCATAAATTTCATATTCCTAATAATTAAAAAGCAGAACCATCATATCGCAGAAAGTTTTACAGCGATTGGTTTCTGTCACTAACATATGCAGCACAACATATTGACTTTTTAATACAATATTTTAGTTTAATTTAAGATTTAAAATGATATTTAATAGAAATGGCAATATGCCTAATAAAAGTATGCCATTGTAAATTCGGACATATAAACATTCGGCCAAACAATCATTATATTAAATATTTTTTATCTTTAAAATATTCGTTTAAAGAAGATTATGCCAAGTGTGTTATGCCAAATAAATTTCGGAGCATCAAGATTCTGCCAGATAGAGGGCATAGAGGGCACAGACCCTTTTAGATTGCCTAGACAAAATTATCTTGATTTTTCTAGATTTCGATCTTCCATTCTTATTTTCTTCTCCATACGAAAACGACCTTTTGGAATGGGCGACTAGAATCAATTATTATATATTTTTTTTGTAAATGTTGACGTTCATAAGTGCCTTTTTTGTGCCTAATAGAAATAAATTATTTGACTTTGACTTTGACTTTGATATCAGCGTCTGATTGTGCTGAAATCATTAATAATGAACTTGATATCGATGATCTAATATTTAATAATTTATGTACATCAAAACACAAAACAGAAAAAATATATAGAAGAGCACAAAGGTACCTGCTGCTATATTCATATAGAACATCCACTTCTAGAATTCTGGTTAAAGACTTCTTAAAATAAACATAAAACAATAATTTATATGACTTTCTTGAAATCAAAAGAAACGACAGATGTCACACTTCGTGCAAGGCAACAAAGGATGGTAATCAAATGTTCGATACAAGAAGCGCGTGGGCACCTAACCGCAACCCCATGCGAATCCTTACTTTATTCATGAGAAAAAGTACTTTTACTCGATAGCATAAAGTGCAATTTCGATTGCGGGAGCAATGCAAAATGGTAACAATTCGCAAGTAGTTGATGGATAAACGCAAAACAAAGGAAACGCGCTTGTCTTTGTCTTTAACCACACGGGAGGTTTCGAAAAGCTTGTGGTCCAACGGTAACACAACACTTATGAAGTTTTAAGCATTTTGCAATGCAATAGTCATTATTTAAACAGCATTAAATATTCCATGCCTGCATCATCTTAAATCAATGGACAGGATTGATTGTTACCAAATAAAATCTAAAATTATCTGTATCATTTGGATCTTGCAATGTATATATATATATATATATATACATATACATACTAATACATATATTTATGCATACTATATTTCTAACGAATTAAGATTAATGGGGAAAATTATACCACCAATGGATTCGCGCTATACATTGCTGTAATTCTAAAATATTACTAAAAAAAAACCACAAGTCTCAAGGCTATCTGTTAATCCTCTCAAAATAACAGGATAAATGGGCTAATCTCCACAAAATCATGTTCCTGCTAAAAGTGGCGAGGATTGATTAGTATTATTGCATTACGAGGAATTGTCTCGTCTCGCTGAGGACGCAGACGGGAAGTGGCTGTTTATTCTGTTTACCGTGCGGTCATCGCGACATCAACGCTCGCGGCGCAATGATCGGTGGATGAGTCTTTTATTACCCGACTATGGCGAAGCAAAAAGGAGTGTTATGATTTTGACCAGTGTGTATGTATGTTTGTATGTATGTTCATCTGTTATCTCATAACTTCTAAACTACTGATCATAATTTGACAAATGAGGTATCGTTAGAAGCGTCTTGATCATCCGCTGATTATAGGCTATATAACGTTACATTAATATGGCGCCCTCTAGAGGACATAGTCATGAACTAAAAAAATTGTTATAATGCCATGTTGGATATCAAATGAAAGGGCTTAACGTCATCATATTAATATATATCATACTGTCTAAGTAAATAAATATGATTAAATTGTTAAAAACAAGCGTAAGTGAGCATGTGCTACGTACGGCGCGGCTGTAAAATTAATATCTGTTATAAAATGAATCTTAAACAAAAAATAAATAAAGCGGCTCTGCAAATACTTTATCACGAAATTATAACCCCAAAATAATTTAAATAAAAAATTAAGTTCAAAAACTAAAACCAGACTAATATTTTCTTGTTTCATACTTTTTAGATCGTGATTTTTCAGTAGTCGGGTTAGTTGTCCTTACTTAACCACCCTCCGCCATGTAAGTATCAATGCAGCAATGTGGCTTGATTCGAAATCTTACAAGAAGAGGCACTGACGATTTTCATATGTCGGCGACTCAGAAAGTATACCTTCACAGTCGTCGCCGGCCGCTGCCGCTGTAGTGTTGCTTGGGGAGACCTAAACTAGAACCAAACCAGCAGACAGTAGTGACGACCTTCGGCTAAATGCTGAGGCTGATGTTGAATTTCACAGAAAGGTAATTTCAGTCAAGGGTTAATCATGGTATGAAATCATCAACCCTCACAAGCAAACAAGCGTCTTTCTCTGTAGGTTGAAGAAGAGGCCTTTGTCCTTTTTGTAATCATTCTTGTATAACAAAAGACATTCGCCGTGTCCGATGTTCGGAGCTGCACAACGTGAGCTAATCCCGGCATCGTTAGTCACAATCAAGTCATTCAGTTCATTACCGCAGTTGCCCCTGCGCCGCCCAGCTCCCGACATGTCGCCGACGATCGCGTTCATTGTCACAGGTATTTGGTTTTAAAACTCCTTTTTATTTCTTATCAAGTGATGGTTTTATTGATTTTGTTTCGGTTTTCGAGAAGTAACGATAACTCAAAGCCCCAACTTCTAAACTCTAACTCAAAGCCTTTATTTCAATTAAACCATTTACAGGCACTTTTGAATTGTCAGAGTCGGTCAGTTAGTCAGAAAGTTGAACCTAGTTTTAACAATGAATCTTTGTGATCTACATTCTAGGTTTCCCTGTGGTTTTGCACTCATTGGATCCACACTAGACACTTTTAAAGACTTGACATGTCTAAACGTTAAAAGCCATTATACCTATTTGTGTTTTATTTATTTTAGTTATTACAACATTTTGTATGCTAGTCCTAGTGCTGAACGCGACAGTAGACGCCGTGGCTCATCACTCGCACGACAAAAGCGAAAGACACGACAAGCCTGAGAAACACCCATCATGCCAGGAGTTCACCCAAGGCCTCTCTTTCAACGACAGCCAAGCTATCGGCTCCTGGCACCTACTGCACTATAGGACTGAGAAGACCAACGGAGCAGGGGATTCACACTGCGTTCAGTTCAGCTCTGTCGATGATCAGGTACGAATAGTTAGTAAATTTAATTATAATATCAGTCGGCCATTGACAACAATGAGGAACGAGCGTTGATAACCAAGCTCGTTCATTGCGTGTTGGCTATTTCTTACATGGTCTTATTGTAATTAAGGTAGTGAAATCACACTGGATACGCCGGATTCCTATGCTCCAGGTTTCAGACCTGGAGCATAGGAATCTGGTCCAGAAACCTTTAATTCTATGGCAAGCTTTTTGAGAACCTTGCGTATTATCGTTTATCTAATAACTGCGCAGTTCACCCACTCATTCCCGACGGCTTTTTTGTAATATTTTGTTTGGTTTCTTGATACAGGATCTCACAAAAACTATCATGGTTTACCTGTACCCTAATTACGTAATACACGATCAATCGAAATTTGAATCGTTTTGAAACAAAGTGCTAATCCATTGCTACTTAAGTTCGAAAAAAAATCTGCTCAACAACGTAAATACCGCAATGAATGTTGTTGAACTGTCAAGCTGAAACTTTGTCGTAATCTTTTACGATTTTTTTTTGCGTGATTAGATAGCTAACTTCCTTTGGGTCATTGAGAAACCAATGATATTGTCATCAAAAATCTTGGCAGACGTATTAATAGTATTGGTATTAGGTATCCCAACTATATATATCCATACTATATTTAATATAATAAATTCGAAAGTACTCGTAACTCTGTCTGTCTGTCTGTATTTATTTATTTATTTATATATACTTTATTGTACACCACAAAAACACATAACAAAAAGAAAAAAATTAAACACTACAAAATATACAATGGGCGGCCTTATCGCTTTCCGCGATCTCTTCCAGGCAACCTTGGAATGGACAGTGATTTGCCTGGACATAAAATGGGGCTGTCGTTGGTGCAAATAAAAAGTATACAATATACTAGAATAGATACACAGATAAATACATATCCTAAATAATAGATACATAAATACATACATACTTACTAAATATATAAACAACGAAAATAAATGAAGACTATAGATAATTACAGTTACGAGAACAAGATCACAACGACAAGTAATGTTCCTTCACGTCGTCTGTATGTAACCTTTTCACGGCTAAACCACTGAACGGATTTCCATAAAATTTGGCGAGGAGATAGATGGCATCCTGGAGAAAGACATTAAGTACTTTTTGTCTCAAAAATAATCCTTAAGGCGTGATATAAGGGATGAAAGTTTGTATGGATAATCCAACATTTCTTAAGTTGGGGATATGAAAATTCAAAGGAGACTGAGCAAAAGTGGTCTGTGGACCAATAGCGATATGGTTTTCACATTTGTGTAGGGCTACCTCATCTTACCCTTGTGCAAAAGGGCATCAAAATCTGACCCGGCCATTTTGAGAAAAATACTAATACAATAATAATATACAGGCTGGATATTCAGACGGGTCGTAATGGCAGGTACCTTGCCGTTCTGTCATAGCTAGATGAAAACATTCTAAGAAGATTCTCCTTTATTTTTTAAACATTTAACCCGCATTCACCATTTTTTTAAATTGTAATTTGTTTTTATTTATTTTTTTAATATCAATTTACAGTCAACAAGAAAATGGGCAATTTACACTAAAACTTTTTTGATGCCAATAAATCCTATTTCTAATAAGGATCAAAAACTCTAGTGAACCAACCGAGGTTAGAGTTAGAAAAAGTTTTTTTGCCATTTGTATGTCACAAAAGGCAAAAAACTTTTCATAAAATTAATTCATCAATCATCTGATCCACGATTTTTTATATATTTTACCGTATAATTATTCACAAATTATAACCTTCGTTTGTTTATAAACTATCGGTATTAATTTCGTTTGATTATAAATTGTCGAAAAATTGTGAACTGCAACAAACCATTAACAATTTAACGCATTATTTTAAGGGAGTTTATAACCTAGCCATGGGAAACCGACAAATTGTGAACTGGTATCAATCGCTTATAACCCATACGATAATTTGGCAAATGGTACGATGTACGATACTGAATGTCAAACGTACGGCAAACTTGAGCTATGCTGAAAACAAAAACATGTTATTGAACGAACGCAATTGTCAGAAAATATTTAACGCAGAAAAAAAAAAAAAAAAAATCAATGACTTGAAAATTTATGTCAAGTATTGCCAACCCGTACGATAATGACGGGGACGTATAATAATTTGGCCTATCATACGATGTACGATAGGATGTCTAAATTCTAACTAAAAAAAAAACATTCTAAGAAGACTGTCTTAACCTCTTTTTAACATTTCGATCTGAATTTACAGACTTTGAAAAAAAAGTACAGTCAGCAAGATCATGGGTTTACAAAATAACTTTTTTTTTTGTTGCGAATCAATCCTGTTTCTCTTTGTTACGTTGTATTTTTTGTAGCTACCACTGGTTGGTATTACACGGCTACTTACCTAATAAATAAAAAAGCAATTGCCTGTAAACATACGTAGTAAAATGTGTTGTTTCCAAGTAAAATATTTCATTGTAATTTGTGCAACTGTCTTTGACTTGCAATTGATAGAAGGATTCATTCCTTCAACTGTATTTCGTCACAGAACTCTTTAGTAACACTTTCACGATAAACCACTTTTCACAGACCACTTCCCATACAAATTTGAACAGTCTCCTTTATACTTTTGGTAAGAAATAAAAATTACACATTTCAGCGTTTTTGTAAATTATCAATTTTCGGATGTTCCTCTTTAGTTGACCTTGCTTCTCGCCAAACTTGCTGCTGGACCAACGGCAAGTACCAAATAAACTGGTTTATTTGTGAGTGTCAAAATATGCGGCATTAATGGCCGTAGGTATGTTATTATTGGGTGACTTCGAATTTTGATTTTCGTTACAGCTCCAAGAGACCGTAGATCTAAGTTTTTGATATCTATTTCAACTTGATGCTTCCACGCGTTCCTAAGAAAAAGGGGCTTGACAACGAAGTCATCATTTAAGGGTTTAAATTTTTCATTTTTAGGTACGGATCTCTAAAATAGATTTATTATCTGCCTTTTCATGCCGTAACGGCTGAAAGGTTTTGGCATACGGATAGGCCATGACCTGGGTTAGGACATAGGATACTCTGAGTCCCGGTAGCACGTTCCTGTGGGACATTTTCCGACATCCACGCGGGCGATGCCGCGGGCTAAAGCTTGTAATATTATAAATGCGAAAGTGAGTTTGTCTGTTTGTTACACTTTCACGCTAAAACGGCTGATCGGATTTGGATGAATTTTTTTCACATTGGTAGACCATGACTATCTTATCCCGATATTTCCACGGGATCGAGACTTATGCGGGTGAAACCGAGGGACGTAGTACTTCATAATGTTTTCTTTGAATTAACAGGAACGAAAGGACCTGAAGGAGTCGATTGGAAAATTCGTAGAGAACTTAAAATGGGAGAACCTGGTTCTGAAAATGCAGATCCCGTGTGAAAGTCTGAATACCAACAGGACACGTGACTACTACCTGGAGAAACTTGAGGGTGATGGATCCTACAGGACCCTGCAGATGCCTCCATCTACAGGTACAAATTGACACAATAGAATTCGATGACATTATGGTTTAAAAAAGTTTGTATTTTGTCCCAGGCAGACAAAAGGATGTTTCATTGTGTTCCTCCATTTGCAAGTCCCTTGGTCGTTTTACTTCAGCAGCTATAACTCAAAGTACTTATAGTTAAAACTAGTATATTATAATCAGTTGCAGGTTTAAATTTCTTCTGTTATTTATATTTCTATGGGTATGAGTACCTATACTTCGTTCATTTCGAGCAGGTGATTTGAGAATCATTATGATGACTACACCTGTCTTTATTGTATTGTGAAGCGCATGGGGAAGGGCATAATTATATAAAAAATAGGTACCTACTAATTTATAAAACAATATTTCGCAGCTAAACTAGACCTGGCAGACTTCCATCGTTACCCGATGCGACTGAAGGTCATCGAAGGGCAGTACCTCGGCATGATGGACTGTCATGAGAAGTTCGTTTTCATCCTCGGCAAGCAGCCCCCGGAAGGCAAGGAAATCGACGAGAAACTCAAGAAGATGATCGAGGTCTACTGGCCAGAGGAACTGTAACCTAACAAGTTCATATTTTATATAAGAAATAACATAATTATTTAGTTTTGTATACTATATGCTAAAGTTAAATAAAATTCACACTTTTATTCTCGACTAGGTAATAAGTTTCGTTGAATTTAATGTAAAAATTGGCGTATGATTGGGAGAAACTTGACTATTTAAAATTATATTAAAAAATACATGATAAAGGCGTGCAACTTACTTCGCGCCTCAAAGCCTACGGTGTTACCTTACTCCCATGCCTGTCAGGAATTTTATTTTTCAAGGGCTGTGCATTATTAGACCAAGCCCAAGATAGGGCACCAAATAAGCTTATTGATGACCTATCTTAATAATATTCCCAAAAAATCTACCAACATTTTACAAACCCACCTACTTTGCGTGATATTATTATTACAAATCTGTGTTCAATACAACTGCATGACACACGATATACAAACTATAATAAGTATAATTGCTGTACTATTTCCGGCAGGTTTAGGAAATTAGTATCGAAATAATCACAAAACCAACGGACCCATTACTTTGGAACTCACCCCACTGCGCAACCCCTGCGTTCTAAAGCACCACTCAAATTAAGTGTGGCTCGATCAACAGTCATTTTCGTTTACAATTAACCACACATTTGAGTGAAAAGTCAACCACCCACTCCAATTGATTTATTGTGTCCTACGAGTTCCGCCATTTTGTGGCGGATGTACGTTGCAACTAATTGTTATTCACTGGAAGCGGTACTTTGTGACCTAGACATTTTGGTTGGGATATTTTTTGGTAATGATTCAGATGTCTATAGTTCACGCGGTGTAGCATAGTGCGGGTGACAGGTGACAGAAAGGGTAAATTTATTTAATTTACTACAGTTACCACTGAGTCCGTATTATGTACACAATCTGTATGTAGGTACGGATCAGTCGTAAAATACAGAATCAGTGAATACAAGTAAATTATAATATATTTTACCCTTTCTGTCACCTGTCACCCGCACCATGCTACACCGCGTGAACTATAGGTAGAGGTAACAAAAATGGAAAAGAAAGTGGAAGTTTTCAAAATCAACCTAGAATGTTCGCTAAGTGAAAACTAGTTTCCATCTGTTCATTTAAAACTACGTATCGTACCTATTTCGTATTCGAGGACCGCGTGCATTGAAGTCCTATTAGAAGGCTCCGGTTTTGTGGTAGAATTTACGTTCAATTTTGATGATGAAAATAAAAAGAAGGTCTAAATGGATTAGATATTGGTATTGTATCCGTTGAATACCAAAATAGAACCATATGGATCATACATAATGAAAGCTAAATTTTATATAGAATTTCGAGAAAGGTTATAAATAATAGGTAGTTTACAAAAATTAATTCAGTACCTACTTAGTTGAAAAAGTAGGTCCTGAAAACTAGACGGTTATTTATAAACGTTGCTTAAAGATAAGTGACGTTCAAACGTCAAAAAATTATAATTAAACAGTAGCTAATCATTATCTACTTAACTTTTATAAATAAACCCCTAAATGTTTAGTAGAACTCCTTTTTCACCACTAACATTTGAAAGTTCAAAGTACGCTTACCAAAGGCACAAAAGTACGCCAATCTTTTCCATACAAACGTGCACGATGTAGCATGTCGTGTGCCATGAAGGGTGCAACGCTGTTCATTTGTCTAAACGCAGTAGCGTTTTGAAGGGCCTTACGCGGGGGCTGGGAAAGTGTTGCACTTTACAAAAAGTTAAATCGCTCCTCGAACGTTCGAGTGGCGCTGCCTGTTTCGGTAACCGTCGAACTTTTGTTTAATGACGAGTACTTGACTCCACTTCACTAATAAGTGACGGTATATACAAAGCTATCTCCTATGTTAGACTCTATTAGACACTCACACATTGCGGTAAAGTTCGGCGTATATGGTATAACAACTATTATTTGATACAGTAACTTCTAACGCTACTGTGTAGGAGTTAATTCGTTCGAAGCAAAACCATCAAATACAATGTAATCACTTTGTAAGTTTTTAAATTACCGACACTCTCCCCGAGTTATTATGTCGAATTCGACATCAATCCTTGGTCACGTCGCGGTCGTATTATTAAAAGTTCAAATAGTAATAACCGCTAAATAAAGCTGATAGGAATCAAGAGTAAAGAAATAACAATAAAGAACGTAATTTCAGGCTGTTCGGGGACTCTATCGATGGCAAACTTTTTCAATTACTGTGCCGGGACATAATTATCGTAACAGCGGAATAATAATTGTAATTACATGTCAGCCTACTGTTAGAACAAGTATCCCACTACAGCCAAATGAGAAATTAATGTGAATTTTATCCGAAACAAAGTATAAAATTGGTGCAATTGAAAAGCTTGTGTTGTACTTTCTGGTAGGCAGATTGCCTAAGTAAAAGCAATCGAACTGATGCCATTAGCCAATACGCAAAAATTGAATGTTCTTTTTTCTTTTTGTTTATAATTCTTTTTTTTTTAAAACGTGGCCCCACACTAGGAATTTCTCCTGTATCGTGGGTGCGTTTACAAACACTTAAACTCACATACACAAACAGCCAGACCTGGAACAATTACATGAGGTCATACAATATTTGTTCCGTGCGGGAATCGAACCCGCGACACGCAGTCAGCAGTCAATCGCTTAACCACTGCGCCAACCGTGCCGACAACGATGTTAGTACCTACTTATGTGTGTTGGAATGGATAACTCATAAAAAGTTTAATTTAAACGTTCCAATTGTCCGTCATCTGCGCTATAAATCAATGTGTGCAACACACGATCAGCGCGGCCTTGCTGTGGCGTGATTGAGCCGCCGCCGCCGCCGTTTACCGCGCTGCACACCTGTAATTACTACATATACTGCCTCGCATGTTAATTGTTGGGAAAATTTGGAACGAACGTAATGAGCGAGGGTGACTTTCTGACTTGTGGGAACTCGCCTATTGCCAATTAAATTAGACAACTGTTTAATTATATCTCTACCGATTCTTACTGCCGCTAATTTGAGGCCCCTATAACTGTCACTCGCACTAGTAGCGAACTAATTAGGGATAGTTATCTACGAATTATTAGACGTTTTTACAATGATTTAATAAGTTGGTAATGTTACAGAAATGAGCTGATTTTCTTTAATTGGAGACCGTTAAACGTGGTATTACGTAAGGTTTTTTTGTTCCTGTTTTAATTTTCTTTATTCTTTTGTAAAGGTAGACAATTAATTTAGTTTGTATGTCAGTTTACCAAAGTTTCTAGGGTATACAGCAATCAATCTATCTATCTACCAGATAAAGGGCATGCATTGAAAGGGGGGTTGTAATATTACGAAAAATAAGTAGGTAGCTACTTACCCATTCGTTTTAGTTTTAAGCCCAGCTAGAAACTAGAAAACCCAACAGCAAGGTTTAATGTTAGTTCAGAAACTATGATGTGTGTGACGATAGGAACTTAAGTCGCAGGGTTCCGATTTGCCTTTGTCTCTGTCTTTTTCTTTACGTGTAAAGAGTAAAGAAAATAACCACACTTTTGTACTTTTTCAATGTTTTTCGTTGTTTTTTTCATCATATTGCTCATATTACTCATCATAATCCATCACAGGTTGACATTAGACATTTTATGGTATATTTTTAATTATAGGTAATTATAATTGTTAGTGAAGGTATAAACTGCTTTTAAAGACAATTAAGAGGTGTGTTTGAAGATTTTTTTGAAGCATTATTGTATGTTTAATTATGATTTGAGTTCCATCACTGTATTAAAATAAGACTTGAAAATATCATTCTTTTTTTGTTGGTCTAAATTATTTACGGTTTAAGAGATACACTGCTTTAAAAAACCGCGTTTTCGGAACCCTGCGCCTTAATGTCGAAAATGCAAAGAAAGGACTGCTAAGATCCCCATGGCAATGTCACGAAGTAAGTTTTTATGTAAGGTAGGTAGGTACATATCTAACTGTAACTTCTGGTGTAAACTTGACCTATACTCCATTTGAAATAAGATTAGACATTTAAACCAACCTTTTTTTTTACAGTCCATTCAACCGATTCAGACTTATGATATAGACTATTGCGTTGGTGGCATAACAAATGGCAGCTGCAGGGTAGGTAGGTAGGGTAGGGTGTGCAAGATTGTGCAGTGTACAAGAATACATATAGTGATTCTCCAATCAGGAAACAGTCTTCTGCAGCCAACTTTTGAATACAATTTCCGAAGATTTATTCGAAAATAAACAATTTTTGATACCTGTGTTAAGGCCCGTGCAGACCAGCGCGACGCGACGACGCGACGCGACTCGAACAATACAATTTCTAAGAAAACTTCACGGTATAACAATAGCCGGTGTCGCGTCGCGCTAGTCTGAACGAAGCTTTACAATATTTAGGTGCTTTGAAAACGTGATTGTAATAAATGTAATCCAGGTAAGCTGTTTTTATGTGTTTATTTCTATCAAATTACTATCGAAACGTGTTATAGGTAGTTCAACTCATCTGTGCCTCTACCCTTGTAAGTATACAGCTTTAGTTTGTGTTGCGCTCGGACGACGACTGCCGCGTCACTGCCACACAAACTAAAGCTGTATAATTACAGCGCACGACGCAAACATGGCGCCGAGCGCACAAATGAGTTGAACTATCTGTACATCCTGCCCAAAAGATGGCAGTAATGGTCTTTCAAAGGTCTTTAGTGCTCCATGTGCAAGAGTGCGCATAGCCATCGTGTACAAGAATGCGGGTGTCTAGTAAGTACACTGTATCAACCTTTTATTTAAGATGAATGTGTTTTATAATTAAATGTGTTTACAGCAATGCTAATAAACTAATTATTTATGTTTTATGATGTCAAGAAGACAAAGAACAACGGGGAGAAAAAATGTAGTTTCGAATGTAAGAGAAAAAGTCTAATTATTCGAGTGGTCGCCGTATCCAGTCATCTATCGCGCGACCGATAAGAGATGCAATTTTAAATTGGTCTGAAATTTTAAGCTGCTCTCCACACAAAATAATACTCAAAGAAAAACCGTTTACATAAGAAGAGTAAGACTGTTAAACCAAAGAAGAAAAATTGGTCATATCCTTGTCAAGCTTGCTCAGAAGTGCTTAGAGAATCAAAATAGAAGACTGGAACGACTATAATTTTTGCAAAAACTGTTAACTGAAAAATGCACAGCATACGTAGGCGGTAGGCCACGGTAGCTTCAAATGTGACATTTGTGAGAGCGGCGCTCTCTACCTACGTGCGCAAACTTGCATATTTGACTGCGCACTCTTGTCGATACCGATGTTGATTCTAAAACGCTTCGTCTTTTTTGTAGAGAACATAGTAGTAAAAGTGGTCCCTACCCAACCGTCGGTGACCCGAGATAAGTATCAACACCATCATAGGTACCAGATATAGGCATACCTTTACGAAAGTCATAAATAAGTATTTAATGCTTAGTAAAAAGCTGACAAAAATAAACTTGTAAAACACAGTTCGTTAAGGTAACGTTTAGTAGCGCTATGCAAAGCTCCGTCGGTACAGCACCGTTTAGCACTCGTAGTAAATTCCTTGGATTTGCATAGCTAATCGGCTGGTTAGCTACACGCACGGCAGCGATAAGGGAAATATGCTGTTCAATGATTTATATTCGACACTTCGTAGGTATTAAGTAGCTACATTTATTAGACATAACAAGGCAATTTGTAGCTTTCGTGGTAATTAATGCGGGTTTAACATGGTAAGATAAATGTTACGTCGACTTTCTTTAGGAGTTTTCATAAATTATGTTCTAATTTTGACTACCCGGAACTAACTAACTGACTGACGACTTTCAATAACGACACAAAAGAAATCCACTCAAATTCAAATCCATTATAACGCCTATAACAAGCCTTTTCAATATTATACCGTAGATCTGATGATAGGCACGGCAATCAACAACAAACGACTGTCTACGACAATTTTCTCTCTAATTTTCGTTAGTAATAGCATATGAATTACAATCCTTCGGGTAACAAACCGAGACTAAGTGCAGCCGAAAGTTTCCGCTGGTCCCATCTCCGCGGCCATTACGAGACGACGCCGATACAATTACTAGCCACTGAATAATTTGATAGGGAAAATGATTGATACAACAATCACACGTAATCAGAATCGTGTCGGTGCGATTAGGCCCCCGCGGCCCGCGACAGAGGGCGCCGCGCCGCCACAAACCTGACAATTGCTCACCGACGATTTAATCAAGTCCCCGTTCCTAATGGCTTTCTCTCTTCATTAAATTGTAATAATGGACACTGTTTTTGTCTTTGCGGTGGATATTGGGCGTGGCAAGCTTAATGCAGCTAATGATCTCCAACCTCCTGATGTTATTGAGAACAAAGCTACCTGCCGTTATGTTCAAAAATATTTTATATTCATATTTTTGAGTAAGAAAGTAAGGCTATTTATTGCCTTACCTTCGAAACCTAAATACGTCTTGACGTGCAAAAACAACTTCGATGTGTATCTGAGTGACATTAGCACCTAAATCACGATTTTCATCAGCGCTAAGTTTTTCAAAGCTACCTAATTTATGTTGAAGAACTAGCTTGTTTTCGGAAACGTTTTCACGTAGTTAAACGTGCTACCCAACATGCGATTTGACAATTAGCGAGAACACCCAGGGGTGGGAACAATAAAAATAAAGTTAGTCCACAAAAAATAAGCGTCCACTCAAAAACAGATTGAGTAAATTCTTTGTAACGCAAATTCTCTGATATGCCAAGCAAGACGCTCACTAAGGTTACGCTCAAAAAAAAAAATCTGTTAGTGTTTCCTGAAGGGCGTATTTTAGTCCCTTTTTTTCATAGCTGACCTCTGAGGTCATGACTACTTAGCCGGGCTTGCTAAGGGCACCCCCTGTGTCGTACGAACCTCGGCTTAGGGCGTCGCTGGGGGGAGGACAGCAAGATGGGACAGGCTGGATCAAGGATATTTCATTATTATCAATCGGGGAATTTAAAGCTACTGGCTCAGCATCGACGCGGGCTGGCTCATCGTTGAGCAAGGGTCGGCGGGGAGTATTATTTACAACATAGGTAATTAGACCTTGGGCAGAAGCAAATAATTTCCCGGCCATATTTAGGTCCACTTGATCATGATAGTAGGAGTAGGTACAGTGGCAGATTAACCTTAAGTCGTCGATAGCCGATTTATAATGATTTTATAATGAAAATCACGTCTAAACGAGTAGTGATAATGATTTGGAATAAATAAATGATTTAGAGCATTTTTTTTATATATGAAAATTTTACTTATTATTTTAGACTGCCTCGTTGATCTAGTGGTCGCAAGCGCTACTGCTGAACATGAGGTCTTGGGTTGGAATTCCTGGTCGGGCAGTGTCATTGGGTTTTTCTTTCTGGAATTTCTCAGTAGCAGCCCGGAGTCTGGATTTGTGCCTGGTTGATGGCAATAGGCTCGCCCCCTATTACATAGACGGTGAAATGTGGGTGTTCTATAGGTACACCTCTGCCCAACCCTTCGGGGAAACAAGGCGTGATGGTATGAATATTTTAGTTTATGTTTATATGACATAGTGAAATTAATTTGTTAAGTTATGTCTAACGCGGATAAAAAACTGATACCTAATCACGTAAAACTATCAAGCGTATTTTTCTGAAACCTTCACCGTTTTAAAGATAATTTAATTATTGATCTTTTAGTATACGTGTTTTATTAAAATACCTTTTGTTTTATGTATAATTAATTAATAATGAGTCAATTTGGGACAGTGCTCCTTGATGGGTGAGTCCTATTACTTACTGGCTGAACTTAGGATGCGTTGCGTGAGCTCAGTACAAGCTAAAGTCAAGGTCACTGGGATACATCTGCGTCATACGGCCGACCCAGGCCTAGGGCGGCCAGATATTATCTAGGGGCGGCCAATCTGCGCAATGTGGTCGGCAACAGTGAGAAGTGTCTATATTGAGTTACTGAGCGATAAACAGAAAAGTAATTTGCAGTTTCAAAAGCTAGATGGTTTTCTAAACAACAACAGGGTGTCTGGCCGATATAATTTTTTGACTTAATATCATCAATTTTACACCTTTAAATAATCTTTCCGTAAAACAGGGCTCAATGTTTGTAATTTTCAACAAAATGGCAGTATTCACTTATGACATTACTTTTGCCACACCTTGTACTTACTTAACTCAGCTCAATTAATGTTAATAAAGTTATTAACTTAATGACACATTTCTTCATCGCTAAATTGGTACTAAGCGGCCTAGGGCGGCCAGCCCTATAAAAATTATTATTTACGTTTTAAGTTTTAGGGATTTATGGCTCTCATAAAAGGGGTCGAAATTGTCATTATTTATGCAATAGGACACACCATTTTCGAGATAATTTATAAGCAAAGAAAAGAAAAAAATATACAGTAGGTATGGTACTGTTTTTACATCTGAAGTCGAGATGTTGGTGTGAATTTTAGTTCATGACAACTAAAAGTATTGCACACTATTTTTAATCGCGATTAAAAATGGTCAGATTTAGTTAGACCAGCTTTCTATTTACGCAACATATTTTCGAAAACGATAAAGACAAATCTGTTTCATTTCGACAGTTCAAAAACATTCATTGCGTTATTTACGTTGCTCTGCAGTTTTTTTTTTCGAACTTACGGAGCAATGGATTAGCAATCTGTTTCAGAACGATTCAGATTCGGATTGATTTTTCATTACGTAATTAGGGTACAGGCATGGGCAACCTTTGACATGTTGAGGGCCAAACTTTAGCGTGCAAATACGTTCGCGGGCCGCGTTTAAAAGTACTTAGTGCATTTTAAAGTAGTGATAATATTATTTGCGATACATATTAGACATGAAATAATACGACAATGTTATTATAGTACAATTTATTAAAATAACAAGATGATTTTTTTTTAAATGGTACATTATTAAATCGTTAAATTTGCAATTATTTCAAACTACGAAAGTTAAATCACCGAAACCAATGAGACTCTTGAGCTTGAATTTGGGAAAATAATCCATCGATATTTGGATTAATTCCACTGATACAAAGACGTAAAGAATTTTCCAAATTATCGTCAGTCAGTCTTGTACGATGTGTTGATTTACTAAATTTCATCAATGAAAAGAACTGTTCGCATTTATAAGTACTGCCAAACGCACAAATCAATCTTCTTGCGAATTTTCTAAGCTGTGGAAAATTGTCTTCTTCTAGGTATTTTTTGTAGAAATCGCACAACTATACGTCTTCAAATTTGGATTTTAGGAGTGAGTTTTCTTGAATCTCGATCAACTCCATTTGTAAGTGTATTGGAGCATTTTGTACATTACATTTTGTAGGAGTAGCAAATAAACTGAAACAGTCTTCCATGTTTTTGAAGTCGCTAAATCTTTTCGAAAATTGTTCCGACAGTAGGTAACTTGAGTTCTTCAGCATATTGAGCATAAGCAATATTTTCATATTCAGAGAGCATGTTGAAATGGTAACTGTTACCAGAAAGCATCTGTGACTCCCACAAGCGTAGTTTGATCTGAAACGCTTTCAAAATAATGGCTGTACAAATCATTTACTAACTGTCCTTGTTTTTGAAGTTTCAAATTTAAATTATTCAAATAGCCTGTGAGATCGACCAGAAATGCTGAGTCACATATCCATTTTGGGTCACTTAATTCAGATAGTGGTTTATCTTTTATTTTCATAAAGTCTACTATCTCATTTCTAAGCTCGTAAAACCGTTTCAACATTTTTCCTTTGCTCAGCCATCTGACTTCACAATAATATGTTTCGTCGTTATATTCAGCTGATATTTCATCCAAAAACGCCTTGAACTGACGATGGTTAAGAGGGCCCTTACCGGCCCGTTTATCGACAACGCGAGCATGTTCGAAAAGCTTGTTGTTTCATCGAGCGCAAGTGAGAACTACTAACAAGCAAGTGAGAACTCGATAAAGTTGTACGAAAAATATGTGAAAACATTTGTTTCAGGAAATACGTGTTTTTGAGTAAGCCTTACAAGTTTTTGAAAAAGATTTTTATCATTTAGAATCTCTATTACATTTGCGAGGTTTTTTTTTTTACTTTTACTATTTATGAGTACATTATGACCGGCCAAAGTTCAGGTGAAATTTGTGCAAAAAAGCAGATTTTTGGAGGCTTATCTTTTGCTTTCATAGAAACCTAGGTATAGTGCACAATATACATATTAGTTACAAAAAATCAAATAAAAATGTGTTACAACGCCATAATCACGTACGAGCGTTTGTATGAAAAGTATAACGGGTTGGCCGCTCTTAAGCCCTCGGGATCGAATTAAGTTGATGGTTTTTACTACCACATTCATAAAATTCTGGAGTCGAATGGACTTAGAACACAAGTTCTGTTGGTGGATAATGCAATGAAGGACTATCAAATCATATTTTTGCACATTTAATTCTGTTGCTTATTCATTCAAAATTCCGATGAAAGCTTTACGTAAGCCGACCATAGAAGGTGCACCATCAGTGCATACCTACTCCAATTAATTTTGACCATGGCAAGCCAAAACTTGTGAATACCTTTAACTTCAATAAAAATATCCTCTCCTGTAGTGGTTCCTTTAAGCGGCTGTAAAGCAAGCAATTCCTACTGAGGAATTGCTTGCTTTACAGTGAACTCCTTATCAACACCTCGAATAAATATAGCCATTTGAGCTGTGTCAGACAAACCGGTGCTCTCGTGTAATGCTATGGAAAATGATTCAAAACCAGCCATACAGTCAGTCAATGTTGTTTTTATATCATTAGCCATAATTTCTATACGTCGAACAACAGTTCGTCTTGACAAACTATTTTTTTCAAATTCATTTATCTTTTCAGGACACAAAATACCTACTGCAAACGTCTAACATACACTCCTTGATAAATTCTCCTTCGGCAAATGGTTTTAATGCCTTTGCCAATTTTGAGCTAACTATAAAACCAGCTTTCACAACATTATCAAGTGAAACATTTGTTGCTGTTTTTCCAAATTTGCGGTAAGCTTCTGGATTTTGTCTGTTTTTAATTTTGTTCTGTCAGTGAGTGCAGCGTAGCATGCTTAGTTGAGTAATGCCTCTTTATATTGAATTCTTTCATTACTGAAATGGATTCATTACACAGCAAACAAATAGGCTTCTATAGTACTATTGTGCAAGGTAAAAAAGAATTCTTCAGTCCATTTTTCTTGAAACTGGCGACCCTCTGTAGGATCTACTTTTCGTTTCTTTCCACCGGACATCATTTTTGTTTACTTTTCGTTCAATAAACTTAATAACAAACTATAGGTAGTTAGTAACCACTCAAGATGAATTATTCCGATCTGTCACCCCGCTTTGTCCCCTTAAGGTGACAGATAGGAAAAAAAAGTTTGATCTGTCCCCCTGTTAGCAATGAGGGGACAGTTCGAACTTTATTCACTCCTTAACGGTTTCATCTGTCCCCCTATCACTGACAGGGGGACAGATGAAACTTTTTATTCCTGTTTGTCCCCCACACAATTTAATATATTAATTCTTAAAACTAATCCACACATACTGCAACATTACATTAAATTTAAGACTAGTGGTTTAGGTTTATAATCATCTGTATTTAAATAAGTTACAAATATTTCTTTTGTTTTTTTCTATTAATCAGCCACAGTCCCATAAATCACAGTACGTATAGTAGATACAATTACAATCAGTATTCTGATTTGACTTAATTCAACTTAATTACAATAAAAAATATACTATTATTAAGAATATTTTGTTTTATTATTGATTGATAGAATCAGTCACAGTCCGATAAATCACAGTAGGTATTGTACCTACATATTACAATCAGTCTTCTGATTTGACTTCATATTAGGCTATATGAAGTCAAATCAGAAGACTTTACAAATAAAAACTTTTAAATAATAATAAACTTAAAGTTGTAAATAATCTCAAAACATAAATAAACGAAAATCACTAGTATAACGAATTTTAAAACTTTTCCAAAGGTAGTAAGAATAATATATGTATAAATAAAATATCTATCGCAACTTCTCCAACAAATGACCAATAGTAATTTCACCACCTACAAACTGCATTTGACAATTATGTATATATTCGTCTTTCATAATATTTCTCTTTGTGCGACAATTTGACGTCGGAGGTAATTGGTTTTGGATCTGTTGTGATATGACTCTATAAAAAGCTGCATCCTTTTCTAGAATAACTAAAAGCATATTTAAGTTGGGTTTTTATTTTTCCAATTGCTTTATTTAATCCATGGTGCCAGCCTTCCAGAAAGAAATTGTAAATTTGCACTAGTTCTCTAAGTAATGCGCATCATTGCGGCTGCCCGTATGGCCCCTTGAGTAAGAAAGAGAGAACCGATCTATTGTTTATTTGCACCGAGTAAATTCCCGGAAGAGCCGGCTTTTTTGGAAACAATAATGGAGTGCAAGTAATTCTCAACCATATTGTATAAATCTTTAAGTGGTCATTCGCAAAATAAGTTTTGATATTAACTATAGTACTGACATACAGAACACAGCCAGAAATTTTATTTTGTTTGATAACTCTTATAGGAATGAAAACGTCAAAACTTGAATTTATTTACTTCATTTCTGAATAATACAGAATTAATTACCTTATAGAAGCTGCAATTTTATCTAAACAAGTAAAATTTTCTTATTAGGAACATTTCCTCATCTAAAAGTTAACATATTGTTAGTAAAAATTAACATTTGTAATATAAAGTCAAATCAGAGGACTGATTGTTATTATACTTATTATAATAACAATCAGTACCTGGAATACCTACGACGTGATACGAGTATATGGGACTGTGACTGATTAATAGAAAAACAAAAGAATTATTTGTAACTTATTTAAATACAGATGATTATAAACCTAAACCACTAGTCTTTAATTTAATGTAATGTTGCAGTATGTGTGGCATTAGTTTTAAGAATTAATATATTAAATTGTGTGGGGGACAAACAGGAATAAAAAGTTTCATCTGTCCCTCTGTCAGTGATAGGGGGACAGATGAAACCATTAAGGAGTGAATAAAGTTTGAACTGTCCCCACATTGCTAACAGGGGGACAGATCAAACTTTTTTTTCCTATCTGTCACCTTAAGGGGACAAAGCGGTGTGACAGATCGGAATAATTCCTCAAGATGCACACAAAATCACAAAACAAGTTGACGGCTCGATCAGTTCGCTAGGATATCGCTTGTCCAAGTTATCACCTCGGTAGCTCAAATAGAACTGAACTAACGTTTTTTTTTTTTTTTTTTTGACTAGGGCATCTCGTAGCTCACCTCTGAGGTGTTGACTACTTAGCCGGACAATCCTGCGGCTGCCTTAAGCTACTAAACTCAAAGCCTCCAGCCAGGGGCAAAACTATTCTAATTAAAACTAGGCGAGCGGTCGCTAAGGGCACCCCCTGTGGGGTACGGACCTCGGCTTACGGCGTCGCTGGGGGGAGGACAGCAAGTTGGGACAGGCTGGATCAAAGATAATTCATTATTATTAATCGGGGAATTTAAATCTACATTTCTCAGCATAACGCGGGCTGGCGCTTCTGCGAGCAAGGGTCGGGGGGGAGTATTATTTACTCGGGCGGGTCGCGATCGCGGAGGACCTCGGCGGCGAGGTCGGAATGCGGGTCGGTCTCTGTTTGTGCACTGTACTTGTGGCCCTATTGCTTTCCTGGAGGAGGGTTATGGGGTCGTCTGGGTCGGTAAGGATTTGCCTCGGGCGGCGGATCTGACTGATTCTACTAGTGACATAATTGGCGGCCTCGACAACCAGAGGGTTACGGTGTTTGGCGGCGGACTCAAAGAGACGCTTGGAATTGCGTTTGAGAAATTGGTGGATTGTGGGGATCTTTAGGTCGAGATGGAGGATCTCATTCCTAACGTACCAGGGGGCACTGGTGATTTTACGGAGGAATCTATTTTGGAGCGTTTGCATCCTATGAATATGGCGGGGTTTTGCGTGTGCAAATACGGCTCCCGCATAGGTCATAATGGGACGAACGCACGCCGTGTACGTACGCAATTTGCACTTTAGTGACATTTTGCTACGTGCATTCAGGACAGAGTGAAGTCTACCGAGAACGAAAGCGGCTCGCGAGCGGGCCTGCTTTATGTGATCGCTAAAGGTGAGATGCTGATCGAGGACAACACCTAGGTATTTGGCTCGCTTCTCCCAGGGAATAGGCTTGCCGAACATGGTGATAGGTCGGGGGGGTTTGAACCTTTTACGTGGTTTCATAAAGAGAACCGCTTGGCTTTTATCCGGGTTGACTTCGATCCTCCACTTTCTAAACCAGGCGCCAAGCATGTCGACTGAGGTCTGGAGAGTGCGGGCTATCGAGTCAGAGCTGGTACCCTTGTAGGAGATGGCCGTATTGTCTGCGAATAGAGCCAACTGCGCCCTTCTACTCTTTGGGATATCGCTGGTAAAAGCGTGAAGATTAGGGGGGAGAGCACAGAGCCTTGAGGGACTCCTGCGCGGATAGGACGGGGGGAGGATATCGCTCCTTCGATACGGTAGCGGAAGGTGCGGTTTGACATAAAGTCCCGTAAGATGAGCACGAGACGATCTGGCACACGGAGTTTGTAGAGCTTATATAATAAGCCGTTGTGCCAGACTTTGTCGAACGCTTTCGCTATATCGAAGAATATTGCACCGGTTATCAAACCGCGTTGGAAGCCAGCGCATATGTTTTCAATAATCCGGTGGGCCTGATGCACGCTAGAGTGCTGGTTTCGGAACCTAAACTGTTCGTTGGGGATGAGGCCCTTGGTTTCGGCATAGTCTCTGAGACGCTTATAAATAAGCCTCTCATAGACTTTGCCTACCTTGAGCGAACTGATGGGGCGGTAACTCGACGGCTCGGTCTTAGGCTTGCCGGGCTTCGGTATGCCGATGACCGTGTCTTCTTTCCATGCTTGGGGAAAAATGTTATTGCTTAGGGCACCATTGAAGATGGTGGCCAATGGCATTATCAGGTGGACAGGGAATAGCTGGATCACCCTATTGGTGATTCCATCAGAGCCGGGGGATTTGCGGGTTTTCAGACCTTTGATGATGTCATGCACTTCGTCTGGAGTGACGGGAGGCAGAGGACTATCAGGATCTTCAACTGGAGGGAGAGAGGATCAACGTTCGACCTCGGCGTCGACCTCTAGGAGGTGAGCTTGGTCTACCGGCCGAGGCGACCCTCGCTGGAGCCTGCCGGACGATGTACGCGCGCTGCTGACTGAGAAGAACGCGGCCGTTCGTGCCTACAGCAATTTTCCCTGCTCCGCTAACAAAACCCATATGCGCTATTTACAGAGAACTGTAAAGACACGCATACAGGAGCTGCGTGACACGGGCTGGGACAAGATGCTCAGCGAGCTAGAGCCCACCCACCTGGCATTCTGGGAACTTCAGAGGAAACTCAAGTCCCAGCAAGTGGCCTCCATGCCCCCCCTGACCCGTCCCGACAAGACCATCGCGTTCGAGGATTTGGAAAAGGCTGAATGCCTAGCAGACAGACAATCTCGAGGCTCACTACTCCCCTATAGTATTGAGCCTCGAGACTGTCTGCTAGGCATTAAGCCTTTAAAACTCTGACACCAGGTTAGTCACTCACACGAAAAGAAGAAGACCGTGAGATGGTTACAGAATAGCACTGCAGGGACAGAACCACGTGCTTTCCGAGGCACAGGGGTATCACAACGCCTACTTCCAAACTCCGGGCTATTACTAAGTTATCCTAATTCCTAATGGAAAACCCAATAACACTGCCCGACCCGGGAATTGAACCCAGGACCCCAAACTCAGCAATCGCGCTTGCGACCACGAGACCAACGGGGCACTGCACGAGTGCAAGTTATAACGATAGCGTGGACGGAAAGAAGAAAGGCAGTTTTGGTGTCGCTTAATTTCAGAAGCGTTCATGAATAACAGTATGTACACATCAAGCTATACATTTCCAGTTTATGCTGATCTCGTATTGAATAGGATTTCCGTACAATGCGAGGTCGGCCAGAGTTTGTGGCGCTCTATGTCTCTCAGGAGAGACGCGGGGGATTGAGCTGTTGTCACTACTCTGTTTTGTCTTGATGTGTCGTTGTAAATAGTTGTTGAATAGTTTAGACGCGCCCCACTCTTCTTCCTAATCGCTTACATTACAGTAATCGCATTTAGGAAGAAGAGAGGGGCGCGTCTTCGTGGATGACATGGCACTATTTATACAGCTCGATGATTAGACATATACGCACTTTAAAGCACATATTAAACTATTTTATAAAACATTGTAACAAATAACATAGAAAAATTACTTTTTATTTTGACAGAATAATTATAATATCTAAAAATGCATTTACTTAGGATTTATAACGTAGTTAGGCGAAATGTACCTATACCTACCTACTGCGTGAAGTACCTAATCGCTTACTCCTACGCACTTCTACCTACCCTTAGGCGTTATCATACACATTTTACATACCTTATACTTACCTAAATAATCACATCTTTTATCACGTCCCAAGATTTCCTTTTTTTTAATAATTATATTTTAAAAATAAATGAGTTCAGAAACAGAATGATTAAAAGTATAATGTCCGGACTTTTTCGCAAATGTCCGACTTTTTATAAGGACTTTTCAAATTTCGAAATGGTAACTGGAAAAACTAGACCTAAGGGTCAATTACCCTAGGAAGTAGAACGCCTAATCAAAGAATTCGTTCCAGGAAGTGTTGATGTTCCAGAGTTTGAGAAATATATTGCCGCCGACGATTAACTGACACCTACCAATCAATTAACTAAAACTTCTGTTCGGCTACAGTGCTTCTTCATTAACTGCCGTAAGTATTCCTGCCTTCAGATCGTTTAGTCAGCTCCTTGGGTATTTATTGTCCAACAATACATACTGGCGATTTGCGACCTTAAGGAAATGAGTAATAAATTATAATCTTTATAGTATAATTAGATTCAAGAGGGTATAAATAGGCTGTCCATGAGTGTGGCGTACCTATGCCCTTCACTGGAGGGCCAGCCTTGTGACTATTCCAGCTCAATTATCTTTAAACCATTCGTGCCAGCACGAAAGACGAGCGACTCCTTTTTCAAGAAATTGTGCAATCAGTGTCATGAGTGGCTGATCAACATGCAGCTATTCACACCAATATGATCTCCGTCTCCCACCCCGGTCACAACGTCCAACCTATGGATCGAAATGGTCTCCATTCATGATCAAATTTTAGGAGCTTGTGGCTAAGTAATAACAGCCGGACGGGTCGATCCATCAGGTTAAGCTACGCTTGCCGGGGTTGATCCATACATCCATCTTGGATGGGTGATCATTTTTCCATACCGAGACTCCTCCGTGCCTCGGAAAGCACGTTAAACCGTTGCTCCCTGTTGTGAAAATTGACAATCGTCCCCACTTATCTCCGAAACTACTAAGCCTAAAATTTTGAAAAAAGAGTATGGTTCTTACTCATAGATTATAGGAAAATATATAAGAAGTCTGTCTTAAAATAACATTGTAAATCTTTACGGAACCCTTCTTTGTGCGTGGTCCGACACGCACTTAGCTTTTAGTTACAGCATTAAATGATGTTATCCAGTTGCCCGTAGAAGTTGTCATCACAACCTATTTATTCACTGTATCCACGACATAACATGTGCCAAAATATTTTCCATAATAAATTCGGTTATTAAGTGGTCATATCAACTTTTACGATCCAATACACTTATGATTCCAATATATTTACGTTTATTGCTACAACCGAAACCATTCGGGACAATATAACCCATTCAAAAACTCCCAAGCCTCCATAATGGGGCCTATATTGATGAATAGTGCTGTACTTTACAAGAAAAAAATAAACAAGATATATGTTTGTATTTACACATTTATTACAGTTGCATACAACAGTACACAAGTATAAACAGGTCTATAATAATATTTATACATTTATATACATGAACTAACCTGGCGCGGGACCATGAGGCTAAAGGAATGTATGAAATCTAAAATATTTTCTTAGAAAACAAAACTACCTACACAAACTGGGATTCGATTAAAATAAACTAACAGATAAAGCTTGACTAGTCTTAAGGCACGTACAGACATGAAAATTCATCGGATAAGTCAGTTTATAAATGCTTTGTCTGTACATAGAAATCTCTTTGAACTCGATGAATAATCGCCTCATTGCTCACGTGCCAGGTTTTAATACTAGATGCTACAATAACATGATAAAATGTGAAACAGTTCATTTCTACTTCGAGGCGCAACCTCTTTGTGAGTAGCCTCTTCTATCACAAACATGCCAATATCCTACTTATAATATCAGTCGAAATCCGACAGCTTGCTTGCTACTCACTTAGTTCCAGCACAAGGACATTCGAAATGTATTTTAACATCCAAACCGAATACTAGAATTTCATTATTTGTAAAATTGATTATAGGTCATCATAAAATGTGTCATTACTTTACATACGTACACCTAAAAGATCGCGTGCAGTGCTGTAAAAATACAATCATGAAATGTAGGCACAGACACAATCTAATAGCTTTTCTTGGTTAACATGAGACTAACACATTTTTCATAGTTATAATTTGAACAATCTAGACACAAAGACACGCTGGTAGCCCAAAGCGCGATTGATATTTAGTATTTCAGTAACTTAGTACATTAGTTCATGAAAGTTCCTCGCCTTACAACAATTACATTACGCATTCAGCAAGCGCTCGTTTATTTATGGGCTCGTATTAGGAAGATAAAAAATGTCACTACCTTGTATTAAATTAATGTAAATACTCGTAGGTATACGAATTTCATCGACTTAAAGTCATTAGACAATGCTAAGCATTAAATAATTGAAAGCAATATAGGTACACAGTAGGTAACATATTTACATTGACGCTTAGTATCACAAGATGGCGGCGAAGATCAGGCGTATTCAAAATGGCCGTCCGTTCTGCGGCCGCTCAGGCAGCTTCGGCGGCATGTTCGGCACCGGGCGGCTATCGACATACAACGTTTATATTAAAAACTGCTTCACCCACACACAAATAAAATGCTCATATTATTTACAGTGTTATCTAAATACGCAGGATATGTAATGACAGTTTGACAAATAAATGTGTGGACTGTGCCACGAGAAAATTAGAATGAAAATGAAAAGATTTCGTTAGTACGCAGTCACAGTACGAAATGTATGCACAATGTCATGCACAGTGCAAGTTTATGGATAGTTATAAAATGTTAAATCCTATCTGAATACAGAAGTATGTTCATATCACCATGCTACTATTTCAAGTAAACGATTAATAGAGCAACGCTAATAATACGTCCTTAATATGTACACGTATTAATCGCATGCGCCAATACCTAGAACCGATACTTAACGCAAGCACAATCCTACGTAACGGTTCAGCAAGTAGGCAAATATTTCAATAAGAACAAAATTTCATGCATTTTTTGTGACTAAAGAATCTTTTTTAACAGAAGTTATAATAAGTACTAGTAAAAAAAGACAAATAAATGTTTCGGATACATGCTTATTTATATGCAAATAGACCATGTTTTTACTAGGTTTTAAATGCACCGTGTATATTAAAACAATTACTACAGTGGAATACTGAAATAACAAAGCAAACAAATTCTTATTGAAATATTTCTAACATTATTCAAACTCAGCTTACCTAATATTACATCCTGCAGATATTATTATCCGAAACTGTTAGTAACATACTGAAGCCAATGGGCATTATGTTTGCCAAAACTACTGGAATAAATCAAACTTCTTTAGTACACATATAGCATTTAATTACTCTATTTATACAGCATAAGATTAACAATATTCATAAACTATATCAAATCCAACAATCACTGCCTATACCTTTTTCGATGGTACTAACGCTATTAACAAGATAGAGAGAGCAAAACGTTTAATGATCGATTACTTTTGTATAGGTTCCAGCTAATATTGATAGAGCAATGAGTATAGCTATAGCGTTTAACACTTCATTGCGTGTAGGAACTCTGTTAGCTGACGACGTCCACCCGGTGGCATCGCTCGCGCCGCACGATGATCATCTCGTCTCACCGCGCCTCCGGTCACATACCAGTTAAACATGGTCAGTGGTACCGCTCTACCATAATCTGTACCTACTGCAACGCCACTAACATGATATTTTGTGTTTTTTCTTTGCGAATTAATGATACTCGCAATCGTTAACTATGAAAAGTGGATGCAAGATGATTCCAAGATTAAAATATCGATAAGCTTTATTTAATATTTTTAATAACGAATTCATATTGTATCACCATCAATAAAATGTTCTAATAATTGACCAAAGGTATTGCTAACAGCAACAATATACGAGACAACTGCTTTGGTCTTATCCAATATAAGTACAATTAATTTTACATACAAACTTTACTCGATATATCATTACGAGTTCATAAGTAACTTGTTACCAGTGTCACTAGATACCAGAGTATACTGACATAGTTGTAAATATACAACAACAATCAAGCTGGGTATAATTTAGAGTAAATGCATAAACGTTAAATACGCATCGTCGCTACTGGAGACGGAAAGAGATTAGACGAGCGAGTCAAAGTTCTAAACTACTGTAACACCTAGACACTGACGTGAGTACATGTTGCAACGACTGTTACTACGCAGCTAGTTCTACGCGACAATGGTGCGGCAACATCAACAAACTGTAACCTTGTCTTTACATAGTGTACAAACAACTCTAGCACATTACAAAACAATATGATATGCTCGTGGACTCCCTACCGAACTCCGGGAGCCCGTAGTGCCCTCCGCGAAACAACTCAACTACGTAATCCCAATATACACCTATCTTAAGCCACTGAATGTAACATTTACAATTAATTGTAACATAAATTTAATTACATCATAAGTAAGTATAATTAAAGTAATACGCAACCCGCGGCGCGTCCGCGTTCTAGTATACGTATGCATCATTGCACATAATCATGAAGCGCTGTGAAAAAATACCACGTCCACAGTTAATACTGAATAATTTAGTCGTTTTATAATTTTGACGCTATACATTATTAAGTTTTTTGTTGTATATCTTTGGGTAAAAACCCTAATTAAATCATTTTATTATAACCTAAATTCCATTACATAAAGCAAGATACTTATACGAAAAGTGTAGATAAGTCTGCAAGTGTTCAATGTGATCATTGGCCGAGTTTTACTTGTTACATTTAATTGAAAAACTTGCAAACGCATCTGCTCGTATTGAAATATATAACCATTGGAATGTACTCAGAAAAACTATGCCACGAAATTGGTAACAATATATGAATTCTCATTATTATTATTTATTCTCATCATTTATTTTATATTCTTTTGGATACAACGTTTTAAAGCATGTGTGATCTCCGTGATTTTATTAAAAATTGTGTTGCTTGAGCAAAACTTGAACATAGAAGTCAGTTTTGAGTAACTGCACTGGATCAAATATACTTGAAGTTTCTAGTACAACATATTTAAATACATACAATGATTTATCCCTACGGTAACGTTGTTATGTATCACAAGCAGAGCTTATGTGCAGCGTACAGTGTTACACAGGCACATTGGATTACATTTACACGTCTGGACGAAAAGCAATGTAACACAACACTGCGTTCTATACCCACGTACTTACAAGAGGTTTAGTTCACACTAAACGTTCAAGCGGTTAAACAATGTGCACTGAAAATGCTTTGATAAAGTTAACTTGTAACACATCATAAGCAACAGAAAATCTCATAACCCTTAAAACATCGCTTAAAGATTCGACAATAACGCTTAAGTTGTAACAACTAACATACAATTCAAAATATATTAAAGAATGTTATTTAAGCAACGTTTTAAATTGAATACATTTTTAATGCTTTTCAATAATTTACAAAAGTTTTTATATCAAGAAGAGAATTGGTTACAGACCTTATTTGTAACAAACGTAGTCACTTCGAATAAATTCATGGTTCATTATTAACCTAATTCTACAAAAATGTATCTAACTAAAAAGCTTCTACCGGTTCACACATTTTCAAACATGTTTCAATTTTCTAATAAGAAAATAGTGTGATACCGCATGTCATGTCAAATTGGGCAGTGGGGATAACCATATTGATATGTCCGGTGGGGCTGTATACTTGTTCTAGGAATGTCAATCCTGATATGTGTCAGTGTATTGGAGACAGCGGCTGGTCGAAGTGACGACGTTTCCAACAAATGCGTGGCGTACATACAGTAGTAACGGACAACATTGTCGTGTTTACTTGAATCTGGCGAAGGCGGAGCTGAGTTCGTTGATGGCGGCGCTGGTGACGGCCTGGCCGACGGCCTGGTTCACTTGCTGGCGCATGTGCGGCGTCATCTGGTTGTACACGGCGCCCGCCGCGCCCGCCGCACCCGCCGGTCTCCTATTTGGTTTATTGTGAACATTTCCTTTCAAACATGACAACACATACACAAGCAAAATGAGGGGGCGGGGATTTTAGATGATCGTTAGGAACTTGTCTCACAAATATCAATGAAGTACTTTTTCCGATGGATGGCAACATACAACGGCTGCCTTATAGTTACCGCATATAGTTATTTTTACAATATAACATGACCTACTTCAATATACACACAGACAAATTAATTACATACAGGGAGGAAGTAAGTGCGCATAGACAGTAATGTTATAATCGGTGAGTGAATTTTCTAAAGCTGTCACAGCTTCTCTGTAAGACATTTCGGAGTAACGTAACCGCCATAATGATGCAAGTCTCGTGTTGAAAGTGAAGAAATAATATTGACGCACAACTCTTACAGGGTAACTGTGAATATAATAGTTAACACAGATCACTAATTAACTACACATCACAATCACTTTATCAAAAGTAAATCCATCTCTACAGTATTTATTTAATGAATTGAAATCGTAACAATTGGAATTTAGTTGCTAAATATTATTTTTCATTCGCATTTCATCAGAATAGATTAAAGCAGCAACACACATGTCACACAGTAAGCTAAACTTTAATTGTAAAGTGTTACTAATCGTCGAGTAGCAACTAGAATATCATGTAACATATTTGTGGTGACAATAAAATAAACAATTTGAATACATGACAGTCGAAACGGTAACGATATGGTTAAAATCATGAAGATCACACAAATTAGTGCACAAAACATGCGGTGCTTCGATATTGTTAACACATTGGAAAAGTGAAACTTAATATATTACGAATATAACACCTTTTTGTTAATTACACCCAAAAACCAATAAGTTAATCATTGTTAGCCTCTCCTTTTAGCTGATTCTCGTCACACAAATATGGAAAGTAACTAGTCTTGCATAGACATTTATTATCGTAATAATATCATCGATTTTGTATATGTGGAATATGTATCGGTCTGTGGGCAGCCTGTACTGTTCGATGAGTACACAACCAGTTTCATCAAAAATACAACATTCGGAAAGTTATTGAATAAAAATATAAGTATCTAAATAAAATGTTCAACGTATATAAAATAGGTTTCGTCTAACGAAAGGCTGCCGGCAGAGGATTCATAAGCAGATAATTAATTATCTTTAATTTGTATTCTACCAAAAGGTAATAAGTAATAAATTCCATTATTATTTTAATAATTTTATGGAAGCAACATTTTTTTCATACGTATCATAAGTATTGATCATTTACATGACTAATAATAATATTGTATATAACATATGTATAATTTATTTATAAATTTGTCGATATTTGCTAACTTACTACAATCTCGTCACAGATCCAGGGGTTCTTAGAAGAAAAAATGGATCGTGCTGATAACAGATAACTTTGTCTCGCAATGTTTGTCAATTACAACAATATGCTAGGGTTAACGCGGGCTGGTATATTGATGTAAATATGTAATAAGTTAACAAGTTCGTAGTTAGTGCCTTACGTCGATACGTAGCTTATGTTAGTAAGTTAGTGCGCGCGCCGGCCCGCTTAGCGCCGCCTGCGAACACATATACACACTGCCTCACTCTGCATACTTCATTTATTATATTAGTACTACTACACCTCAGATAGTTAAACACAACCCGACATATAACAATCTTCCCAAAACCCAATGTTCCCAAACCATCAGTTCCATATGGATTTATTTAATAACGTGCATATGTAATGCATAGTCAAACTTACGTTGATAGATACTAGTATATAAAGCAAAAAACGTGTTTACTGCAAATTATGGCTGTTACATCACCCACACAAATGCCTCCTACTGTACTAAAGCAAAGCTCACACACCGGCAGTTCTGCGGCAATATATATAATTTAAGAAATATGGCATATTGATAAAGGTTGGAAAACAATCAATGCGTCCATCGTGTGTGCTCTAACACTCCAAACAACGAATACAATCTACTTCCCCTAGACCATTATTATTATTATTTACTAACTTCCGCCAGCAGCTTCGCCGGCGTGAGATATCTTTATAAATTATAGTTTATCTCACTACTCACTCAGTGATAATACAGCATTGCACTGGTGAAAGATTTTTTTAAATCGGTCCAGTAGTTTTTGAGTTTATTCATTACGAACAAACATACATACAAACAATCAAATCTTCTCTCTTTATAATATTCGTGTATAATGTACCGAGCTCTAAAAACAATTGCATCAACACCGGTTAAGGACCCTATCTCACTAGGATATTCACAGGCAGCGCGACCATGGTTGCGCCACCATGGTATCCTAGTGGAGAGGAAGGGTAACCTCCGAAAAGAAAGAATTTTGATTATCATGAAATTAGATAAGTACCGAAACACGTAAACATCACAATATTTTCACCATTGAAAGTGCGTTTCTATTTTTTATGGACTGTCGGATATCAATTTTGGATACTATTCCAGTTAAACGACAAAAGACAAGTACAGTCACGAGCACCAATATGTAACACTTAGTAAATTTTAAAAGTGATTTTCTCCTCCTGTGTTGATTGTAATTTGTGTTATTACGAACATAGTATATTGGAACTCATACTATTATGGAATAGGTCGTATTTCAAAGTTGTAATCGAAATTCCCCGAGTAAATCGCTTTTGCATTTTGCCAAGTGTTTACATATTATTGCTTTTCTGACTGTACCTAAAACTTAATCGGAGGCTACGCTGTACGTACGGCCCTCAGTGGACAGAATTTCCAGACAACGGTAGAGTCGTACTCACGTGGGAACAAGCGGAGCGGGCAGGCCGGGCTGCTGGGGCGCGGGCCGGCCGCTCGGGGGCGCCGGGGCCCCGCCGCCGGGCCGCGACGGCAGCGGGGGCGCGGGCCGCCCGGCGCCGCCCGGGGGCGGGGGCGCGCCGCGGCTGCCCATCGAGCCTGAGAAGTCACCACCTTCTTAACTCGGCGTGTTCGCCTTTCAGTGCATTCATAAATCAATTTGTGAAGTGCCGACAACGAACTGCCGACACCGTGGTTCCCGTTCGGATTCTGCTTGCAGCTGAAGGCGGCTCTCGTTTCATTAACAAATAAATTCAGACTCAGAGCTCTCAACGGTACGACTCGAGTCTCCCTAAGCCGGGAGGCTTAGAGCGTTGAACGTCAGACGGAGATCCGAATGAGATCATAGCAGTCACACGTACTATCTACTTAAAAGCCACGGCAAATATTGTAATACGAGGAATTACAGCAGCTTTATCAGCAACTACGCGTTGCAGATTTTGCGTAGAATCAAGAAAATAAAATCAATATGACGTCATCAGTCCTTACAACGCGAGTTTTCGTAGGTAGCGCTGGGATCAACACTAACCTTGCTGCGCAGGCGCAGCGCGGCGCGGGCCGCCGGGCGAGGGCGGCGACAGGCGCGGGTTGTTGTCGAGGCGCTCCAGGCGGCTCTCGAGCCAGTCGTTCTTGACGGGCGGCGGCACGGGCGTGCTCACGGTCGCCATGGACACGTCGCCGATGATATGCAGTGCTTCCTTGCATGCGTGGTACATGCGCAGCATTTCTTCGCGTTTCAGGGCTTCCTCGGGAGACTCTTCCATCATTTGTGACTGCGAATATAAAGAACAAGTTTAGATGCTAGTACACTTTTTAAACAACTGCATAGACCAAGCCAAATGTTGATGACGTCTTAAAATTGGGGCTATAACATTCAATCCTTTACCTGATCGCCGGATGCGTAGAGATGTGCAAGCAGCTCCCCATTGATAAAGTCTTTGGCATTATTGATGATCATCATCATGATGGTCTTGGGCACAAGATCCCGCGTCGTCTTAGTCACGATGCGCATGTACGAATCCACCAGGTTTCTGATGGTCTCCACCTGACGCTCCAGCTGAGGGTCCATGCTACTTGTGCCTGAGCTGTCCGAACTCTGAAAACAGAATTTTCTTCATGTTTTTTTTTCTATTATGATTCAGGGCAAATCCAAGAAGTCAATATCTCCATCAACTTTTGTAACGGAACGTTACGTGGGACAGCAGCACCGCTCTAGCGCATGCGCGGTGATGTGCTGGGTGCAGGCGCCATTAATACGTGAAGTTGTACTAAATTTCGTGGGATTTTAATATTCTTGATCTTTAACTTTGATCTTTTATTTAGTAGGTTCTATCCCAAAGTATGAGTAGATAGTGTATGAAACTGCACATAACTAGATATTAAAACACTCGTGTGATACTATTAAAAATCGAGCCGTTTTTAAACACATACTCGTATTTTAATACCCCTCATTATGCAACAGTTTCATAAACTACTATAATTATATATGTTTCTTAGATCTCCACTTGGTTGCTTCCCCTTGTTGTTTATACATTTGAGGCCAATAACGATTATTTTTATAAACTTAAAACTAAAGAACGGCAAACGCCTCTTTTAAGCCAATTTAGGGCCTATGCACACCACGTTTTTTAAACGCGCCGTCGACGCGCGTTTTTAGCGATACAGACGCGATACGCACGCAAGTCAACAAATATACAAACGACAACAAACTGCTCTGCAGGATAAAAACGCGCCGGCGACGCGCGTACCCAAAACGCGCGTCGACGGCGCGTTTAAAAAACGTGGTGTGCATAGGCCCTTAAAACGAGAAAATAATCACAATACACTATTTCCGTCGACCGATTCAGAGCACAGGTGTTTTACCTTACAAGCATTTCCATGATGTGAAACTGATAACCTTTATTGTAATGAAAACTACATGTAACAATTTCTAATAATTATAAATGCGCTAACGTTCAAGCTTTGTACAATAACTTGCTACAAACAAAAACATACCTAAAGAGTAAAATCTGTTATAATTGTTCCAGCGAAGTCGCGATTATTATAGTAGTAGGTAAAAAGCAAGGCCGAGCGAACCACATGAGACGAGATACAGTACGGCTTTGCCATTCAATCAAAAGATGTTATCGGAACGCATTTTGATGAAAATGCATTTAGACGAAGCAAACATGGCGCTATGATTTGTTCCAATGAGCATTCGGTTGAAACTCTTAGCAAAAATGTTGTTTAGTCTAAATTCAGCTTTAAATTAGGAAACGTCGTCCTGCTTGAATTATCAAAGAGCATGTTAATATATTTCTTTTACTGTCACTACGAAGCATTGATATAGAAGAAAAATAACAATAAGCCACAAAAGGAAAAACAGTTTATAGTTACAGAATCTATCATGTCGTCAAAACACATCAAATCGAATTACACGATTTTCTTCAATAAATTATAATAAATATTAATGCGGCTTGTATACCTATCCATCTTACATACAATACATACATCACGCCTGTATTCCCCGAAGGGTTAGGCATAGGTGTACCTATAGTACATCCACATCACGTCAGTTATGTTTAACTATCCATCTTAATAGTCAAAAAAGCAATGTTTGCATAGATAGATGATCAACAGTACATTTTGTTAGGCCATGCTTCACTAATGACGGCTACTTGTTGTATTAGTAAAGTAAGCTTAACTCCACCAAGACTTTTATAAAAACGATATTAATGGTTACGGTAAAACAGCAGAAAATTGAATGTTCTGTATGATGCAAGGTTACAACACTACCATACTCACCACCCACACAACGTATAATTAATCAACGAAGTCAGTGCTACAAATAAAATTCACAACCAAATAACCAAAACCATGTTACTGGACGTTTTATGACGCTCCCATATGATATCCTTTACAATATGATGCGCAGAGCTATCATTTGTAAATTATTAATTGCACATGCAATAATAATGTTTATAATACAAATTGATAACTACCGCCTTAATATATCGCACATCACCTTTGTAACAAGTCAAAAATCCAGCAAACAAGCTTTAAAATACGAGTCACTTACTCTTGATTTATTTCCACCCAACCCCATGGAAGGCAGAAATAACTAAAAAATAAAAACATAAACATGCTAAAACAAAATTGAATTAAACTTCTACAATATTTCGAAAATTAAAATAACGAAACACCTCTCAGAATATGCTAAAAAAAACGAAGCACGACATCCAGATGTTATTCCTACTATTATAAACGGATATTAATCATGGCATTTTTTGTGGTAGGTATATTATGTTATAACAAACAGTTGTTAGCAGTAGGTGATGCATACGGTATGATAATGAAAGTGCATGTGAGACTAAAATTAATATGACAAAACAGCACTATACACGTCTCATGCTACATCGGCTAGAATGTATTTCAAGAAGATTTATTACAAGTTAAAAAAATAGGTTAATAAAGATATTTTTAATTTAAGGAATTCTTGAAATTCACATCGGACGCAGTGTTAAATGTGCGACCACCGTGTTCTGTGTGATCTATGTACTTGTGTAAATGTTTCATAAGCCTGTATAAACAAACCTCATTTCCATCATTCTGAATAGCATGGCAAAACAACAGATTTTATAACATAAACTGACATATAAAATATATAATTCACAATTATATTAAACACCATTATTATAAAGCTATATAGTAAGAAAATAAGCTCAAAAAAGTAAACATAAGTTATGTTCGCTATAGTTTGAATGTGGGGAAAAAAGTAGAAGGGGTAAGAAATATTGAAATAATAATAATAAGACAGGCAGCATAAATAATAAATGATAAGCATGAGCTCTGTTCACCTCATCTCCGTTGGAGGCTTCGGACGTCTTTTCTGGGTAAACTCCCGCGCGCAGGAAAGATGCCTTCCAAGAGTCGACATCGTCTTGTGTCTCACACGACAACTCTAGTTGTTTATAATCCTGTGAAAATAATAATCAATCTAGATTTCATTTGTTGCAGTAAATGCGCATGGTCTTAGACAGGGCACTGAATTTTAACTGGGCCATGTTCGAGTGACGATTCTTTTAGTTTTTTTTTCTATACAAGACAAATCCCTTTTCTAGCCAAAGGCCTTTTTCACATCGAAAAATCAAATGTACCCTAGAGCTTTAGTAAAAGCAGCATTGAGGGAAAACTTCAGAAATATGAATAAAACCTCCTAATTTCCTCATAAATTGTTGTGTTCTTTTTTCCTTCATACCTTGTACACGTTCCTGCCCTCGGGGTTGAAGAGCGCGAACATGTGCCGCCGCGACATGAACCCTTGCTCCAGATCCCTCAGCTTCAGAGCGTCCAGGGGCAGCATGTACTTCTTCTCTCTTTCTTCCTCGTCTTTGAACCAGGAAATGCTCTCAGCAGTCAACACGAACCAGTAGTCTTTGGAGCCTCCTGGACAGGTAATGATAATTCTAAGCAATATTTTTTCAATGAACTTTGGGCATGGGCTCAATCAATAACCGTACATGTCAGTGCCGAGCATTGATTGAGATGTTTTTGCCATATATGTCGATATTCTTTATCGTTTGTTCTGTCACAACTCGAAAGAGACTATTTACTTTTTGAAGGGTCAAAACTGAATCGTAGGACAGTCGTAGACAAGATAAAATTGTGCACTTATACACTGCGTCAGCGCAGCTTTGAATGCTGAGCTGACGTAATAAATCATAAATATAAATTCTGTAGCGCATCAGAGATGTTCGCCGAGTCGCAAGGAGACTGCGAAAACGATGCACATCTCTAGTGCGCAGGGTTCGGGCTAGCCCTAGCAGCATCCTGAGGGCATTAGCGCAGAGGTTCGATTGTCAGTTCCTGAAACATTGCTGTATTGTTCACGTACTGATCAATCGAAGTTTTGAATAGTTCCATACTATAATCTTATATATAACATTCTCGTGTCACAATGTTCGTTCCCGTACTCCTCCGAAACGGCTTGACCGATTCTCATGAAATTTTGTGAGCATATTGAGTAGGTAAGAGAATCGGCTAACATCTATTTTTCATACCCCTTAGTGATAAGGGTTGTCCACCCTTAACATTTTTCTTTAATTTAAAAATTATTTATATGGCAAAACAACGTTTGCCGGGTCAGCTAGTAATATTATATAGAAGTAAAATATGTTTGAAAAAAAAAAAAAGATTTGAATATTTTTTTTGTCTCGGTTAGCCCAATTCTTGAAGAAGGTCTATAGGCTCGTGGCTTTTTAAAATATTTTTTGGTGTCTGCTATGATCCATAGTTGTCGAAATAACCCTTTTTTTATTTATTTATAAATACCTTGTAGCAACTCACCTTTCATGATTCCCAAGTTATGAATACACATGTATCCTTTCCTGATGACTTGGTTTCCTAGTGCGCGGTGTCCTGACTTCGTAGAATTCTCAGATTGATTTTGAGCACTGTAACAAAAGCAGATAATTCAATGACATTCTGTTCTTTACGACTAACAGTTGTACATTTTCCTTTTTAGCCTTCCACTGCGAAAGAGTGATGAGCTAATAGCTAAGCGGAACGGAGTAAGTAGTCTTTGCCTTTCACCAAGAAAGAGTATTTTAGAAAACTGGTTTTTGTCTTCCATTGCCAGTGTTTCGCGGAGTGAGCTAGGCGGGAAATGAGATGGGTCACAGATGAGCGAGGTTGCTTGTTTCCATTATCAGTGGGCATTGCGGTGTGAGCGCTAGTGCCAGGCGGCTCCTAGCGGCACCAATATGCGTTTGTGGTTTTCTTCAAAAGTAATGATGTCGGACGATTATAGTGAAGATGATTTTATAAACACAATACGTAAATGCTTGCTACTCTACAGGTATAATAAGATAAAGAAGCGTAACAAACCTAGATGTTTGATGAGCAGCCATATTAGAGAGAGACCTGTTAAAAGGCGATATACTACGATTTACAAGATGAATATTTCCAAAATTATTTCAGTGTCATAGGGAACAATATGAAGAATTACTGTCAAATGACGTGGCGACGCGGCGACGGTTGGGAGGGGCGGGCTGTATGGAGAGCCCGTTCAAAACTATTTCTCGGCACCATGACAAAACGGACTCTTTTTTACTCGCTCAGGCAGTACGCTCACTCGCTTACGAGTCCGTTGGATACCCGCCTCGTACCCACGGACGATTTTTTAACGCGCACTGGATTTTCAACGCACAGTTTAACGCCGATAGTTGAAAATTCAACAGTGTATTTTTTTTTACGTAATGTGGGTGTACTATTAGTACACCTCTGCCTAACCCTTCGGGGATTACAGGCGTGATGTTATGGTTATGTATTTTTTGATGCGCTGGGGTCCATTGTTGGATTCTCAATGCTAGGCTTAACACCGAGAGTTGAAAAACCCAGTGCGCGATACAAAATAACCTAGGCTAACTTTGCGACCACTTTTGTGACTGTTTTTACTCGTTCAGTCCACTCCGCTCGCTCTTTAACAGTGGAAGCACTTCTACGTAGTTTACTGTGCGAGTCCAACCAAGTCCATACGGAGCCCGCTCCTCTCGCAGTGGAAGGCGCGTCAAAATTTTGCAAAAAACAAAACAAACCTACTTCTCTCTTATATTGACTACAAAACAGAGAAAAATAGGTTACTTGGCAAATCCGATGAAGTCCTCGTGGTTGGTGTTCATGTAGGCAAGCTCGCAGTCTATCAGCAGCACCAGTTGATCCTTGCACATTTGTTCGCGAGAACGAACGTAAGACATGATAATGCGCTCCGTCTCTTCACGCAACCGTGGGTATCGAGACATCTGCAAAGGGGGATGAGTAAAAATAATGATTTGTATTGTACAGGTCATATTATGGTAAGGCAATATTTTATTTCTACGTGCTAAAGAAAGTTTAGACTGCTTGATGATGAATGTAAATCATAGTTTCACAAACGAATCTCAAATGACCCTTTAACTTTGTCGATCTTCAAGTATTTTTGTCGCTCCGATACCCCTTTAAAACATTGTTACTGTTAAATTTTTTGCGTTTGAGATTTTGAAAATATGAAAGATAACTTTAGTAAGACCATCATACTCATTTGCAAGATCAAATGCTTGTCGTTTAATATCAAAGAAACTAAACAGATAACAAGCAAAAAGTATAATTACCCTTTCTGTGCAGAAACGAACGACGTTAGACAGCTCAGACACGACTAGGTCGACGCACTTGAGACTGGGCTCCTTCAGCCGCGCGATCTGTTTCTTTACGATAGCCTCGAACGCCATGTCCGGAGTGAACAAACCCACCTGCGGAACAGAACGGGATTTCATTATTCTAACTATAATATTATAAATGCGAAAGTGAGTATATTTGTTACGCTTTCACGCTAAAAACGGCTGAACGGATTTGGATGAAATTTGGCACATAGGTAGACCATGACCTGGAGAAGGACATAGGCTAAATTTCATCTTGGGTCGCAGACGAAGTCGGGGGCAACAGCTAGTAAAAAATATTGTTAAGATAACATGGCGACTATATTCCCTGAAAGCTGTATGGAATGCATATTTCGTCAGTTATTTTGAATAACAGGCGGCAAGCCTATTGCCATTGACCTGGTACACATCCAGAGTCCACGCTGCTACAGCAAATGTCCGAATAGAAATTCCCAATACCACGAAGCCGGGAATCGAACCCAGCTCCCCACGTTCAGCAAGTTTGCTGGCGAAAACTAGATCGAGAAGGCGTATGTCATACAAGTTTGTATAATGCGTTATTTAATATGATGCTTACCCTAATACCGTGAATATTTCTAATAGCGAATGCAATCTCCCTACGCAGCTCTTTCTCATCAAACTCCATTTTGACAATCTCGAAAGGGAATCGTTCGTGGAACAACCGATTGATTTTCGCACCGCCAGATAGTTCGTTTGTATTGATCTGTGCCGAGCCAGAACCTTCGATTGTGCGTTCAAAGTCCGTTTGCAAAGTCTGGATCATTCTGTGAAAGAAAAGTTAAGTTTTTTAGTCCAGTACGAGATTCAGATAAGTTTTCTCTTTGTTTGTCTCATTGAGTAATAACAAATGCTGAGGAAGATAAATGTATATCAGGTTTCCACCCTTGTTACGTGTAGGTACTATAAATCGTGAAAGGGATAACGCTTTCAGGCATTTGTCACTTTTCACACTTCCAGTAAACAGACTTACTAACCCAAACACTATTTTACTATTGAATTATTCTATTGAATAAATAAGTTTATACTCACTGCAACATAGCCTTAGTCTTGATAGAGGGATCGTCAGGCCTAAAGTGTTTGTACTGGTCGACATCTTTCTCGAGCGCGAGCAATTGTTTCTGCAGTTTATCTCGAAGGCCGGGCAGCGTATCTCGGATGTGGTTGGTCAGCTGTTGGTTCAGTACGCGTTGTAGGTATGGGGTGCCGAGCCGATCTGCCAAGTGTCGGTATGAGGGGTGGCTGTAACAATCGAGTTGAATTCATTATAATCACGTGTAATCCCCGAAGGGTTAGGCAGAGGTGTACCTATAGTACACCCACATTTCACCAGTTATGTTTAAGTCCCATGTAATAGGGGGCGAGCCTATATTGCCATCAACCAGGCAAAATCCAGACTAGACCCCTAGTCTTCTAAAAGATTCCTGGTGAAAAAACCCAATCACACTTTGCCCGACCTGGGAATGGAACCCAGGATCTCATGCTACTCAGCAGTAGCGCTTGCGACCACTAGACCAACGAGACAGTCTAGTAGGTACTTCTTTGCAAAAATAATTTCGTTCGGGAATAGAACCTGCAATCTATATCACAAAAACCTTCACGCCGGTCAAACCGAGTGAGACGAGTAGAAATTTGACTAACATAATATACCGGACTAATTTGACCATACCTATCGTTACATTTATCAATAAATGTGAATATCAACAACATTGTCAAATAATACTTTCAAAACTTATTTACTTCTAATAAATTATTCAAGATTATTATGTAACAAAAATCACAATATTATGTAAACTAAAATCGCCTAATAAAATAAGTGCTTATCATATCACAAATTGCAAATGCAATCGACGACGTACGGAAGTAGGTCAGTGCGATAGTGAAGAGCAACCTATATGTCTGTCAGAATATTATATGTTGCCGTTGTTGACGTTGCTTCGATAAGTGGACGACATGAGTCATTGAGTACTAGTCCTTAATAGTAATGACTCATTTTATTGTCTCGGAATCATTCATGTTTAACCATGTCCAAACTTCTGCAAGTCAATTGTATTCTACTTGATTCCGAAGTAAAAAACTTTTTTTTTTGTCATTCGTAGATACTCATAGCCGATCACTCGCCAGTCAACTACCCAGTCGTTGACCTATTAACGCTTCTAAAAGTACTAGCAGTGAGATTTCTGCATCTGCAACAGTAAAACTACCCAGAAGGTGCTTTCGTAGTATACATACCTCAGGAAGAACTTCCTCTCAGCAGCCAAGGCCGCGGTAATGTCTTTCCGTCCATCGATGTCTTTCTGCGACCGGTTCACGACGCCGATGTATCCACGCCGCAGGGGCAGCAGTTTGTTCTCGAGCACGTCGCGCGCATCCGTGCCTTCGTCCATCAAGTCTAGCTTCGTAATTACACCGATTGTACGGAGACCTGTAATAACACAGACAAGTCTGATACGTTCATAGCGTAAATATTTGCGTTCTTCAAATGCTTAGACTGTGGGAGAATAGCTACATTGCTTGCCATACAAAAAGGCTGTTTTAAACTCTAAGTTGAATGACTTGTGACAAAAAAATTATGTAAGAAACATTTTGGATTAAGAGAAAAAACTGAAAAGAAGTTGGTCTGCCATTGCAAATTAGTCATCGCCATTTAGCCGTTTCCCGGAAACTGTTCAAATTCGGGAAAAACTGAACGTTCTTTTTTCTATGGAATTTTTGTATGTATAATTGAAAATTGCAATAGGCAATAGGCTCTCCCCCTATTACATGGAATTTAAACATAAGGCGCCATCTCCACGAAAGGCAAAGTCGCGGCGAGATAGTCTCTCCGCGCCGTGCCATGACATTTCATAGAAACTCTATGAATCAATCTCCAAACGGCGTCATGTCATCACGGCGATAATGCAATGGCACGGCATGACTATCGTCATGATTCTCTCGCCCGTGGTGATGGCGCCTAACTGGCGAAATGTGGTTATACTATAGGTACCCCTCTGCCCTACCCTTCGGGGAATACCGGCGTGACGTATGTTATGTGTTATTGAAAATTTGATAGGACGACTGTCGGGTCAACTAGTACAGAATAGAAGGAAATCGTCGCCACCTACTAAATTCATTCATATTAACTGTAACCATTTACAGTACTATGGGTTTTTTTTCCTAAACAGGGTACTGAGTCATAAAACTCAGTAAAATACCATTTTAGTTACTAGCCTTGTGGGTCCACTTCCTTTGCAAGTTTCAAAGCATCGCTGTTTGCCAAGTCGGTGTTAGCGGGCGTGACGGCAAGGATGAGGCAGGATTCACGCTTGATGAATTGGAAGATCATCCCTTTGATCTGTTGCTCGATGTCTATCGGCTGGTCGCCGATAGGCACCTTCGTCAGACCCGGCAAATCAATCAGGGTCAAGTTGAGCACTGAAACGTAAGAACAAGTCTACAGTTTCTATCGCTACAAGGAAAATTAGTACGAGTTTACATACAATTCGTTTAAAATTAAATTAAACATACTTTTTTTTCCAACTCAACATTCATATCAGTCATTCATATTGTAGGTCATTCATATTTCAAACCATTAAACTTAAAATTGATTGTCATGCCATGATATGGCCAACCACAATGACGTGTCCCTATAATACTAATACCATTAAGCTAAATTTTTACGTTACTGTCAGAAAGCAAGACATAGATAGCAACTTAACCGTAAATGTTGAATTGACCTATATACCTGCGGTGCGTGCCAAAATATTTCTTGTTGTCAAATCTTGAACAACTATGAGTAAGTTGCATACGTTAGGTAGCACGGAATGTTTGTAGTTGACGAATAACACAAGGTCATTGTTATCGGTGAATCAATACCTATTGTTTAACAATAAAATCAATGTTTTCAATAATTGTTTACATTAATATTTTTTATAGTTTCTTGGCTTTGACAAATTATCTTTTTTTAACGAGTGAGTAAATAATATTTTTATGTTTTCTTCGAAAGGAAATCAGCAGACACGAGGCGTGAAATTATATAACACATTTAGAATGATTGTAGTACAATTATTGGAGAAAATAAATCTTCATACGCTCTGTGACGATCAGTACCTAAAATAGAAAATATTGTATAACATATGATAGGGACAGATAACGTAAGATTTATATTATTTGATGGTTCCAGGCAAACTTCGTAACCGTCATACCAATTGTAAGACTCATTACTACATTATAGTTCACTACGTTCGCATGTGTGCAAAGATTTTGCCACGACCTTCACAAGCATAGGTAATTAAGTAGCTAATGTTCATTTTTTTCAGGATCGGTTATGTATTCGTACGTTATAAGTAGGTAATAATATCGTATAGACCTGAAACCCAGATAAGTGGACCTGTTGTAAATTCTGTGAGCATTCCGAGCATTTAAGATAATGTTCGCCAAACAATAAGCGTAGTTAATGCTTTATTTGTGAGTTAATAGAGAAACCTAGGTCGGTATGTAATTATGTTCTGATACCGTCATGAATGTCGTCTTATTTTGCTATCGATGTGATTCTTGTTCTTGCACAAGTGTGTGCCCGACAAACTAAGGAATCTCTACTATCACGTGCCGCCATGGGCGCCGGGAGCGGTGTGCAAGAGGGTGCTCTTGCACCTCCCTGGTTTCATAAAAATATATAAGTAAGTGAAAAAATATTCAGAAAAAAAAACAAAAAAAAACCAAAAACGCCAATAATTGAGGACTTAACCTACAGCAATGGCTGCTTTTCTGAATCCTAGACAGACAGAAAAATATTCATACATATATAACATAACGAAATATTTCCATAAAGTGTAGGTAGATATGTACTTAACGGTAAACTAACCACCAAATAAGTATTTGCTATGTAGGTCATTATCAAATAAGCAGTGTTATAATCAAGATTGCATAATTAAGATGAGTACACTACACACGCATCCGTGTCAGTACAACGTAGTACAAACTACTTAGCAATCATCGTTTTCTCTCCATAAAAGCACTGGCAGAAATATCGATTCTCAGTAGAATCGAATCGAATGTGTCAGTACCATAGATATCGATATCCGTGGTCAGTACACATATTTTCACTAGCTACAATATAACAGAATTCCTTGGAATGCAATATGCATAGATAATAATGAATGAACTTATCAATGAACGTTCAATTATTCCTTAGCAAATGGCCACAAAAACCTATATTTACATTAGCAGTAAATTGATTATGGAATATGTTATTTTATTATCAATAAACTGGGAATTGGCTTATCTAAAGCACATGATTAACACTGACTCATTATTTATTACCAGGCCCAGGAGACATCTTCGTCATACAACGCGTTGAAATTCCCGATAAGTTTTAAGTAGTTATGTGAAATGAAAATAAATTGTTTATTTAGATTATACAATTTATTTTTTTATAAAACTGATATGGGACCACCTCTGAAGTATGACCTACCAAACCAAAAATAATCATCAAATTCATTTCATAATTGGCGGAATCATCGCGTAACAAAAATACAAAAAAGAAACAGTCGAATTGAGAACCTCCTCCTTTTTGAATTCGGTTAAAAAACCCGTTGTCGTTGACTAAAAACCTAAAAATTACAGAACTTGTCGATTGACAATTTAAACGAAATCTTTATTAATAAACAAATAGGTATAGGTACTACTAATATTAATTTAAGCAATTGTTTCAACGCTATACATATTTAACTAAAGTCTGTAATAGAATTGTTTATTTATTCAATACTACGACAAGGTACCTGCGTAAACATACTCGTTGCGTCACAAAATAAAACCAGAGCAATCTTCTTTTGTTAACTGGGACCTATAAATAAGATCTGTCAAAGGTGAACAACTGTGGCCTTGCATCATAATCTTGCAAGTACTTTGGTGTATTCCCTTTTGTCCATAGAATATACAGTGCGCAGACATGGCGCAACTTCATAAATTTTGATCGACAATGCTTTGCTTTGAATCCTAAACAGAAGGAAACAGTAAATCATAAAATAATGTCGTTATTGTGAGTATGATAACGAGTGTCACGCATTTGTCGGGCTATGACTTCGTAAAATTGACAATCTATAACGTTACGCATGCGTATAAAGATGTTTCCGGTTTCGTCCTAACTTTTTTTTTAGCACTTCTATTAAATGTTACGTAAAACGCTGAATAATGTCTCAAATTAAACTTGTCGCTCTCAGATTTTATCAACCGAAAGCAGCCTCTGGCTTACGTGCAAAGATTGATGTAAATAACGGCTCCACGGACTATTTTAATCTAGGTACTTAAACTGTGGATAGTGTAATATGTATAACAAAGAGTGATTAATTTTATCTCTCTTTAGGAAATTAACTCAGTGAGATAATTATTATACCATTTTGAACCTTACCGTTTGGGGAATATACACGTAGATTGATCGGCACTGGTGATATGCCCTTGTTAGAGCCGGTCATACGATCCGTCTCTGATTCAATCTCTGCGCGTACTTCATTGAAATCAACGAACTTCTTGCCTTTGCAATGCAGAAACTCGGCATATTCTACGAAAAAGAAAAACACTTTAAATACTGCTTTATGTAAGCATTGTTTGCCAGATCTCATATAAAATCCTGGTCAATAGCCAATCTTGGTTCACGCAGCCTGCGTGAACCAAGATTGGCTTCATGGCATATAAACTGTAAAAAAAATAGAAGCCCAGTATATTTAATTAAAAATGGAAAGCCCATCATGTGACCGCCTGCTAGTACTGCCGTCTTTCCTCGACTCAATGAATATCCTTGGTCAATTAACTATAGGCATAATGCCAATAACACAAAGATAAGCAGCTAATCGGCAGTTTCATTCTGTTTTGCTTTTACTCCACGATAAGCGCTAACAACAACAGAATACATATGTAATCAATAAAGCGTAGGCTTCGTTCCGTTTTCAAATCATAAACTGTCCATAAACATAATTTTTTGGACTTCAACATTTAGAACAAAATATTTATTAGATAGGTATCAAGTCTCAAAAAACTCATCTATCTGCCATTCAAATATATCACGAGAAGTTCCAATCATGCAGAACGGAAGGTTAGTGACCTTTAGGTACGTGACCGGAAAAAAATATCACAGTATTAAATATCCAATGTATTGTTCTGTATAAGTAATGATCTTCTTAAAACACTGCTATTTACACTGTTCAAATTTTGACAAAGTACATACATAGATACAATAGAGCGCGTATTAGTAAGCCAATTAGTTGTTTTAACATTCAGAATACAACTGAAGGTTAATGATCACATTTTGCACAATAATGAACTACATCACAGCCAGTTAGCCGTTTTATTAAATAAATTGACGTGATAGGTAAGCTTATTTTCCCCGTAAAATATGTAATTTTGATGTAACACCTCAATTTATCTAAGTAATCATAATCATTAAGATTACCTGCATTTCCATGTATAAGCTGCAGAATCAATGGGCGTCGCGTGACTATTCCGGAACCTCGGGGAAGGAAGTCCCTGAAACAAAATAATCATCATAAAGAACTGGAAGCCTTTTACAGCTGTAGATTGAGATATAATCTTCCCTTGTATCGGCACGAACAATAAGAACATTTCAACTAATCTAGCTAGTCTGTATTGTCCCACTGCAGGACCAAAGCCTCCAACTTTCAACACAATTCTGTATTTTGCTAGTCCTTAGCCAGTCCTTTGCTAGCCTTTGGCGGTAAAAGTCAAGCTCGTAACGCCGATTTCGCCTTGGCCTGTTGCGATGTCGTCTTCCGTTTAATGGGTAACCAATTCGGTGGTTCTTTTAGCCCATTTTATGCCGCAGGAAAAAATATTCGCCGGCTGGCCAGCATAGTGGTAGAGGTGCCGACTGCCCCGGCCAGGGCACGCCACAGGGCACTCCACACATACGTAAATGCAGTACGTATAGCTACTCGAGGTTGCTATTTTTAAGCAACCCCAATTCAAATTTTTGGTATTAAGACAACCTAAAATTAAAAACTATTGTTCTGCTGTGAAACTGGTCGTAATCTCAAACAGAAAATTAAACCTAAAGTAAAGACGGTTGATGTCACGCAATTTACCCAGATGTAATCATAGCGTACTGATAAATGAATCATAATAGGTAACACATGCAATAATAACAGTGATTTCATGAAAAAAAATACTCGACGCACATAAAACAAGACAGTAAATAATCTTGAATTGACCAGGAATTTGATTCATGTTTTTTTTTCTGCTCAATATAATATTAAAATTCACGATTATGAATGACTGAATGACGCTGCAGAGCGTCTGAAATGGTTGCAGATTCTACATAGCCATTAGTTGTTTTATTTTATACGTCTTGGTCAAAGGTGCAAAAAAAGTAGGAGCTATTTTTCTTGGATGAAATACTGAAATGCATCTTATGCCTCGCATGCAGCAAGTAGCCCATGTACACCTCGATTTGCGAACCTTATAGCCTTACCACCACACCACATCTACATACTGCGTCAATTTCCAATTCTATCTAAATCTGGAGATACAATTGATGCAACTGTGCTATGATTATCATCAAATAAATCGAAATTCTACTAGATTATATTTAACCAAGTTAGATAACAGAAGGCGTGAACGGACTGAAACTGATCCATTGGCACCAGTAGAAATGACGCGAAGATAAATAGATTAATTATTTTCAGATGGAGTTATCCCAGATGCAACCGACAATGTCGGGGTTGATAGATTATGGAAGATCCTGGGACGGACTTCTAGATGGATATATAAAACCGGCTTGCGCGGGCGTAGCCATTGCGCCCACCTAGAACCGTTCTTTAGTAGAAAAATGTAGGGAGCATGAAGACAAAACCATCTTTCAGTAGAAAAAAACCTTGGTGATTCGGTTTAACAATTTGCAATTAAGGCAGCCACTTAGTATTTTTTTTATTTATCCTTGCGTTTGATGGTGGCTTTATTTGCGTAGAAGTGAACCTTTGCCAGTACTACTGTCATGTGGAGTATATCTACCCAGGGAATGTCATTCAGTTCAGACACAACTTCGAGAGAGAGAGACAAAAGGATAGTTTGGTTGGGTGGCACCATGTACACTACGCGAAGTCTTATTGATACCCGTTATGACTTGCAGTGCCGAGACGTGACGTGAAAGTTAGGTTAGGTTTAGGTTTACTTGATAGTAATCTAGGTGAACAATTAAATTAAGGGTACAGACGACGGCTCTAACTCCTTGGTGGGCGTAACTAATATGCATGCTAATTAGTCTAATTATTTAGATTGATTTATTTTGTATTTACTTAACTAGTTTTTATTTATTTATTTAGTGAAGTAGACGATGATTTGTATCGAAAACGAGAGCTTAAAATTTCATGAACAGACTTTTGAGAGTATAGGTAGATATTATGAATGTATTTATACTCAAAATAAAATTATTTGAACTATTGAATAAATGATCTATCCCTATACGTATCTATTTTACCATTTTCTTACTACATAAGTTGTTTATTTATGCCCAAAGACAAGTTTAAATTAGTGTTGGAATATGGAAGTTTCGACGCTCATAACTTCCAAACCAATTACTTTTTCCAATTTTGCTTCCATACAGATTGATTAGATAGATTCCATAGATAATGGACAAATTTATATAATTTTTAGTTATGAATGTACACCGTAAAACAGACTAGTAATCACCATACTACGTTTATATGGAGGAATGACCGATTAGCGTACCCTTAACGACTAACACTACATATTACAGTGCAATATTACACTAGAAGGAGGACACATGTGTATGCATGCTTCCTGGATTTATGCAGGGCTTTTGACCTTGTCTCATAATGACATCTTATGGAAAAAAAAATCGAATGAAGCTAACCTGCCGCCACTCGCCAGAAATCTAAACTAATATAATAAAGCTAGTGTTTGTTTGTTTGAAAATGTCTGGAACCACCATACCAGTTAGATTCGAAAAATTCTGTTTGACACCCTGCTACGATTAGGAGTCAAGCAAAAAGCCCATGGACTAAGGTGTAATACTAAGAAAAGCGAGCTGTTAGTTTTTATGGCACAAAACAAGACCTATAAAGTGGTAACACCAGTCTGGCTATTCGGTGCAACTCTAAACAGAGTAAAGCATTTAAATACCTTAATCATTACAGAGGATGGCACTGATAACTGAGATATGGAGAGATAGCAGGGCATTGGCCGTACGATGCAACATGCTGGCCCACAGATTTGCAAAGTGCAACAATAATGTAAGATAACACTGTTTATATTGCAAGGCTTCTTATACCTGCAGTCTGTGGACCACATATACGTATCGGACCACGCACAATTAAGGGTTTCGTAGTTAAGATAAATTTATCGCACAACAAACAAGAACAAACTTAACATTGTAGCTGAAAAACATGTTCTCCCATACATTCTAACTGCAAATGTAAGTTTGTATGCACAATATTGAAAAATTTAACATGTTATTTTGAGACCATAGACTTCTTATAGGTTTTCCAGTAATCTTAGTAAAGAACCATTATATGTATTTTTTTCAAAATAATTCTCAAGTTTCGGAGTTATTTTTCGCAGTAGTTTCGGAGATGGTAATTCTCATCTATTTTCTTAAATATCTTTAAAAGTATTTTTTTTATTTTTTTTTGATATCCTCACAACAAGCCCTTTAATTCGATATGTCACATGGTACCTACAGTTTGCAAAACTGACCGCTACCAGATGGGGCATCTCTGCGCAGTGTATTGTTGCCAGGTGTCTCCAGAAGATGGCTGGATGGATGGATTATATTATAAATTAAAGTAGCTTTTCGTGTTTATCTGTATGTCCGCGTTGTACTTTTAAGCCACGCAACAGATTTTGATGAGGTTTTCACCATCGTTCAGAGAATTTATTTCGGAGGGTACTTACATCTATTATGTATACAGTGTATACAATTAATAAGTTACGTAAAACTAAGAAATCTCGATGTTTTGTCATGTCGTAAAAACCGTGCGAAGCAGGAGCGGGTCGCTAGTAATAGATATGTAGGTATTCCTTAAATTGTGTTGTATTATTGTAATTTGATTAAGTTGGTGTCTTAATAATCCCGACCCCCAAGATACAGGCATATGTCTAGTTTGGGGGTCACCGTCCAATCTGTTAATGTACAAGATTTTTAACAAATAAATAAATTTGAAATTTGTTATACTAACTACTACTACTAAAAAAAAAATATTATACTAATATAGTTTAAGTAATACTAACAATTTATGAGTATTGTGCCTGAATTAAAGATGAATAAATAAATAAAAATTATGTTTCGGAATATGAAAAAGTAGCAGTCATTTTTGTGTGACACCGATCTTAAGTTTCATCAACTCTGAAAATTTTATGAGGGGAAACAAAACATCATGTTTTCATTAAATAATAAATGGTCAAATATAATTTCAAGAGCAGTCGCAGATTGAATTTTGATCAACATACAATATAAAACATAGTTGTAATTTACGAAAAACGCTAGAATTTTTGTTTCATACCTACTTGTGGCTGAATACCTATTTAAAAAAAATATGAAATGCAAAATGCATGCAGACATAGTTTTGGCACAGTTATATTACCGTGTTTTTGGGCAACAGCTAGTATTTTTCACTTAGTTATTTTCCTTAATTCAAATACTGCAGAATTCGTAAAAGGTAGATAATAATATTTAATTGTTTTACCTTTCTGTATTATGACTGTTTATTTATTATTGATAACATGTTGCTGATATTTTATTCATAAATAAAAGGTGAGCTAATACATGGATGGATAAAATATAACAGAAAAAATAAAATGCATAGCTTTTGCCCGCGGCTTCACCTGCTGTAGAGTTTGGAAATTATTGGAACATAGTACTGAGATAAAAAGTAGCCTGTTTCCTAAATCCTTACCAAAGTCATGGTCTAACTAACCCATTCAAGGGTCTGTAGACCTATTTGATACTAATTTCACCTTGATACCTGTACCCGTTCCTGAGAAAAAAGGTCTTGATACACAGACAGATGGACAACAAAGTGATTCTATAAGGGTTCAGTTTTTTTTTTTTGTTATTGAGGTACGGAACCCTAAAAACCCATAAAATTATTTGCAAATGTGAATCATTTTTCAACAAAATGTTTTAGCTAGCTGATCCCTTTCCTTTACTTAAATAAAATATTTAAAAAAATCATAAATGTCTGCCACACCTGCGTCGTGACGAGTAAATTAAGGCGTTAAATAAGACGTTACACAGGTGTGACCTATATTTAATAAGTTAACCGAGATGTGTCATTGCTAATGAAATCGATGGACGATGGTGATGTTGTTGTACCCATCAACAACAACATCACCATCGTCCATCAGATTGTTGAACTTAAAAAGATAACTCAGACAGTGGTTTTTTCACCACATCAAAGGGTTTTAGCACATTTGAAAATGCATCAAACTGGGTTGGCTACATTAGCGCTGTCATTTTCTATGCGTCGCACGCGCCGAGTCAGGACCACAAAGTACCGCAGCAGCTTCTACCTCCTTTTTAAATCCTAACTTTGTAACAATAGCTTTTGGAGCACCACATGAATGTAGCTATACATTTAAAGGGCTATTTTATTAAATGATAGTTCCTTATCTTTGCTATACAGGTTGGGTCAGACAATAAAGCGTTTACCAGGAGCATTACTAATAATTTAACATCATTCATTGTATATGTCCTAGAAAACCGTTACAGACAGATTACATAAAACATAAACAACAGTGTTTGAATGGCAGAACTCTCTATACCAGACCGTGAAGTAGAATACCTTCTTGTTTAGGCACATTTTTTTTTTTTTTTTATAGTTGCCTGATATGACATAATCGTAAAACTGACTAAATTCATATTTTCCTATTGAACTGTTATCTACACAAATAACCCACTGAAGATTGCTGAAACTTACAATAAAGATCAAAAAAACAGAATACTGATAAGCATCTGGGTCATGCTTTTATGTGACAAATTAATAATAGTATGCCATATGTGACAAATAATAGTATGTGTTAGGTGACAAATCGTCGCCATGCTGAAGCACAATAATGCAATTTGAGTTATATCAATTTGAAAGTTTACTGTAGATTGTTTTGTTAAATTCAAATTCAAAAGTCATTTATTCAAACTAGGCTGAGAATCAGCACTTTTCGAACGTCAAAATTACATAAGACAGTCCCCCAAAACGCCCACCCTTCACCACTTCCTAGTGCTTTTGCTGGGAAGAAGAAGTGGCGCAACAAACTCCCCAGCAGCACAGCTGTCTGTTCAGTTAGAAAAAAAAATACTGAAAGTAAAATACTAGCTTTCATAAATATTTTTAGTTATTTTCCCATGCATTATTTATGCTTCTGTAGAACGCAAGACTTCTTCCTTTCTTCTTTTTTTCTTCTTTCTTTTGATAAACCATATAGAAAAGGATTTAAAAAAAAAAAACACTTTAATTTGCTGCCAATTATTCAAAAATAGTCTTTCTGAAATTAATTAAATGCATATAATTAGCGATAAGGCCGCCCATTGTATATTTTGTAGTTAATTTTTTTTTTTTGTTATGTGTTTTTGAGGTGTACAAGTATATATAATTTTTTTTTTTTTTTTTTTTCACAAAAACATTATTTCATGTTACATAACCTGATGTATGATATTAAACCTATCATTAAACAAATTTAATCTTTTTTTGTCTGGCGACTTTTTACAGAAATGTATAAATTACCCTCTAATAAGCATAGAATATCTCTGCAACTAATGGGTGTCGGCGTTTAACTGATATTGTCAAACAGAACTGAAAAACTGAATCTATTGGTATTTTTAACACATAATTGACCAAAATTGCAGATATCAGTTTTGGCAGCATGACGGCGAAATAATAGTATGTGTTATGTGACAAATAACCGAACCTAACCTACCTAGAACAAAGAACCTACTTTCAAGTATTAAAACTAACATGAAATTGTTTGCTAACGCATACAAATTCAGACAACCCTCTGACCCAGCCTTATATCATCATAGAGTTCATCACATTGTATTCTCAAAGACTTTTAATAATAAGGCAGTATGCTTACAAATACAAAGGATTATACACAATTTTAGTATTTCAAAGATTTTTTAGAAACTGATATGAGCACCCTAATCTCTAACTGAATGACCTTTTCACATCTCATTACAAGTTGATGTATATCCATCTCATGTTTACTTAATTATCTTGTGTATGTAAAAAGTCTGCTTGCCTACTAGCAAGTCTTATTGCACCAATAATTAATAGAAAAGAAAATTCCCATAGAATTCCAATATACTACTTCTTCTTCTTCTACACTACATTGATAATAATATTGTTGTTTGGGAAGGTTACGTATGACTCATCACAAACGACTGTAGATTATCTTATAGAATCTGTGATTAGCTTATTGTTGCTCTAAACAACACCAAGCTTATCTAATTTATGCACCAAGGAAGTGGTTTATTCCTGCCGACTATTCCACACATTGAACCAATAAAATAATTGTCTTTACGATAAACAAAGAAGGTATACATACATCGACATTTTCGGCACATTAGAACGTTCTATAATGAACAAACAACTTCCTACTGGATACAAAATCTTACCTTCCTACAAAGTTTTCTAACACCGAACTCTTTCCTGCAGACTGACCACCCACAACTGCAATTTGGGGAAGATCTAAAGACATGTGCACGCCCATTTGCACAAATGCATCTTGCAATTTGTTTACAACAGGGATTAGCTGCTGCATTCCGAAATTTCCAGCCATTTTTTCTAAGATACATTAAACTTTTATCACTCTAAAACACTATTATCACTTGCTCATCATCAATTCATCATCGATAAACTAATTTATTTTTCAATATGGTGGTGGGTGGTTACGTTACGTTTCGATTCAGCTTGATTCGACTACTGTCAAAAAGAAACAAAGCGTAGTGCATTCAGTCAGCCGAACATTTCAAAACATTCTCTGTCTCTGTCTGTACAACGAGTATCACTACTCGAACTTGAGACAAATATCTGTACATGCAAAAATATTTGGCATTCAGTCTTTTCATTTAAAAAAAAATGATTATGGATCATTCTTTTTATCATATTAATTAACATAATCTATTGTTATCTATTATTCTCATCCAATTATTTCAATGAAGTACATTAAATTGACCCTTCGCAACCATTGACATTTGAGCATTAGTAAATCAATACTGCTTGACATGCGCACTAAATCTAGGCCAGAATATAAAAATATCCTAACATTATTTTCGTTATATATATCTATTTTTTGTCAATAAATTGAAATTGGCAAATGATAATTTTTTGACTCATTACAATAATTAAACGCATTTTTATTTTTTTTTGTTGCCAACAGTGAAATGAGTGGAATAAATAAATGAAATGGTTGAAATCATGTTAGAAAAATGGTTTAGGCACTTTATTTATCTAATACTCTCAGTAATAATAAATACTAGATATATGATATATTATAAAAATGTATTAATACTTTAACTGGATAGTGTACAATCGCTTAATAAAATACTTGGTTTTATCATAAAATACTTACGTAATTCGGTTTTTATTTCTAAATTAACTGAATAAGTTGAGAACCAAGAATTTATACTTCATTACGATGATAATTTATACGTAAATTAAGGTAGGAAGCGTTGTGAAAACTCTAGCCCTAACTCTAATCCGCTTGGTATTCTGCTTACCCCAAAATTCATGATGAGTCAAACAGACACAATTTATCCGTACTAAAATCACATACCTGCCCACAAAATTTTCTAAAACAGAGCTTTTGCCTGCAGACTGTCCACCCACAACTGCAATTTGCGGCAAATCCAGCTGCATGTGAACACCCAACTGTGTGAAAGCATCTTGTAGCTTGTTAACAATTGGAATCAATTGTTCCATTCCCATATTCCCGGCCTGCATGGCTGCCGGTTTTCTCAAACACTCCTCGTACTATGAGCTTCTCCGCAGATCCTCGCCTACTGATTTTTCTTTCATCAATATGGTGCAAAGTTCTCATGCGCAGGCGTAAATGGAGAGAAACTGAGAAAACTTGAAAAGTAAAATTATATCACTATCTCTGTGTTATATTTGTATCGAGTGGTCGAGTGGTGTCAGGATTTATAACTGCTGGATTCAATTAACAAGTACGCATCATTAATTACCTAAAACAGAAACGTTTAAAAAAAAAACAAACAAAATTGATTTTACTAAAACCTGAAGCTTTAGTCGATGAGCTAATCTTTTAAAATTACATAGTTTCGTAGAAATACATTTTATAGAAGAATAGTTTTAGATTTATACGTAAGTACCTACTTGTACCTTTTGAATTTTCTGAAAAAACGTTAGTTTCTGTTTTTTTCTGGTATAAAAAATTAAACTAGTTAGTTACTTAGTTTCTTTGGGAACAAAAATTATTTTGAACTCGATATAATATACGTGCGTCGTTCAAACTCACTATTTTTTGGGTCGCTTTTTGGCATGGCGTAATATGATTTAATTTTTTGCAATGTTCAATACTATTTTTATTAGTATTGAACATTGCAAAAAAATAAAATCATTCTCACAGACTTAGCTAACACACATATATTTTATTCGTCTAGCAAACTTTGCGCATAACCTTGCCTGTTTATCCACCAGAGAGCGCTGTGTCGCGTCTTTGTGACGTCACGCTATTGATTGTAAAAAGGAAGGAGATCGTCTTTTGGAGACGCCATCTTAAAATAAAGTGATATAAGTTTTTGGTAGCGTAGATTATAGTTTAAATCTAAAGTAATCTTCTTTAAGAAATTAGCAATCAAGCTTAGATATTTTTTATTTCGTGATACCAAGTGTAACGGACCAAGGTACTGATGTATTTTGCTTTTATTGTTATATAGAAAGATAAAAATTAGTTTATTTACCGTTCTTTTACTTCAATCTTGTTAGTACCGTTATTTTGAGCTAGATAGTAGAAAGTTATAAAAGAATAACGGATTAGAGAGTGTAACAAAAAACGTAAGTGAAATTATTGGAGTCATCGATCCAGCGTTCATCAGACGGATGTAACACGTCAATAAACCTTTGAGGGCAGGGCTCCAATTTATTGTTCTATCAGTGATGTGAAAGTGTTTTGTGTTTCAGTGGATGTAATCAATAGTGTGAATATTACTTAGTGCTTCGAAATAGTATGAATATTTCTTGTAATTACTAGTATCGGATTGGAACGGATTACACTGAAGGACGATTGTCTTTGGTCGTTGCTAGTAGCTTGTGATTACAGTGATTTGCGTTTACTGTGTGGCCATTATACTGAGGGTTTCGCTGATTGCAGTTGGTGGTCGTTGCGAGGGTGATCTCCTGATGGTGTGTACATCGCAGCATGTCTGCACTCTCAACGCCGGGCGGCGGAGGCACTACGGCGCAGAGCAAGCCGACGTCCGGCAAGCAAAGATATCAGAAGTTGGACATCAATAGCTTGTACTGCGCCAACAGAGTAAGTACTGTTCCTGATCCATATATTTTGTGTCAATGTCAAGGGAGTACACGCCCACCAGTACATTCCTTATGGCCTGAATAGTGTTTATAAAACAATTGTTGGTTTACCATAAGTGGTAGGTAATCTAGTGAGAAGTGCTATTATAACAAGTTTTTTTAAAAATTCTGTTAAAGTACTGTTTGGTATAAAGAGCTGCCCTAGAAGATATTCAAGATTTCTTCTAGCTATGATCATGTTAACAATCTACAACCCAGTTGTAAAATAACTGTAGTAGCTAGTCACAGTTGAATAAACTGACCTTCAGCTGCCTTGTGCATTTGTAGTTGCAACTTGCAAAAGTGAAATAGACAATGACCTTGTTTTAGAGATTTTCATTTTTAAAGATTGGAAGGAAATGCTTTATACTACTACTATACTTTAAGCTGTAAGTTATAAAAAATTGTAATAAAAAGTATGCTGCCTGATTAAATATGAAATAAAAATTACCTTAATTTTGATGTAGATAAAAAAATCTTTTAAAATTATTTTATAAAGTATATTTTTTATAACAACATTGTAGAACGAGAACTCAGAGCCGTCCTCAGTAAAATCTCAACTAAGCCGCAAACATGGAATGCAAAGTCTTGGAAAAGTACCTTCAGCTAGGCGGCCACCTGCCAACTTGCCTTCTTTGAAAACTGAAACTGGTCAAGACCCTAACACAAAGTAAGTAAACTTATGTAATCCAACTAATGGGCACCAACAGCAACTGGAAAGTGCTTTGTTTGACCTGATTACAAAAAAATCTTTGTGATATTGTTTGTTTGTAAAATAATATTAAATACTTCAATTTACAATAAAGAACATTTTGACCTATTGACATGTAGTGACTGAAGCAATAATCTTATTTTCAGCTCTATTTCTGCTGTTGCTACAACTGTATCTACAACCTCAACATGTACCTCTCAAACTATAGTAAGTAATTTACACATTTTGCATTGAATTTGTTAAACAAAGGAATGTTACTTCAGGTTGTAATGTTTTTTTTTAGGGTTCCATTGTCAACAAGGAACCCTTATAGTTTTGCCATGTCCGTCTGTCTATCTGTCCTAGCCCAGAAACTCTTAGTACTAGAAAGCTGTAATTTGGCATGTGTATACATTAATCATGCTGACAAACTGGTAAATAGTAGTAATGAAAAAAAAAAATTTTTTTAGGGCACCTCCTCTATTCGTAAAGGGGGATATTTTTTTTTCTTGTCTATTCCATGTTGTGGGGTGTCGTTAGAAAGGTTGTTCAAAAATATTGTGTGTGTGAAAACGATCACAGCTTAGTAGGCTCAACAAGTTAACGAGTAATAATCAACCAACTTACATTTTACAGTTGACATGTTCTCCCATGGAACCCTTGTTGTGCGTGGTCCGACACGCACTTGGCCAGTTTTTATTTTTACCTTAGATTGTTAACAAAATTGTTATCATAAAAGTTCAATGACTGCATTATTACAATCTTTGTTCAGTCGAATAACTTATTATTGTTATCAGGGTTGAGATAAACTGAATGACCTGATTTAAATCGCGATTAAAATCAAGTGATTTTAAACAAAACGATTTATATCAAAACTTTTTTAATGCAACAAAATCAACCAAAAAGTGTCACAGGGACTTCCCCGATATAAATTACGGCGGTGTGCGCCGTAATTTATATCGGGGAATAATTTATATTTATACGTGCAATGCTATGTTTATCTACACAGTTCATTCAGGTATTCCCCGAAATCAAGCAACTTGATGTATTTTCATATCCAAATGGTTATTGTCAATTTTAACTTGTTGATTTTCTTAATTTTTCATTGTTATGTGACTAATATTGATAATTTTAGTAGAACTGCAATGATTCTTTTTATTTCGTTAAAACAGAGTTGTTTTTTTTTCATAACAACTGACTTCCAAATGAAAAATATTGGATTATGTAAATAAATAAAAAAATCTGATTTAAATCCAATTTAAAGCAAATAATCTGATTATTTTGTTTTTTAAATCATGGTTTTGATCAACTTTGATTGTTATTAAAAGCCTGTGATCTCCCACTGCAGGACAAAGGCCTCTGCTAAGGACCAGTTCTTGCTGAAAGAGTCCAGGTCATCTTAGTTGAATAAATTATCTTTATATTGTGTAATTCTTCTGTACATGTGTATGTCACTGAACTCCTAAACGACTGTGTGTTTGAATGGGTCCCTGGGTGGTATAGATTCACAATTGTGATGCTGTTAGGGCAGGACAATGTCTGTCAGGTCCACTTTATAATATTCAAGTCATTTGTGAAGGCTGTTGCAGGTTGATCATTTTGTTTATCTTTTGTTCCATTATGAAATGTTTATGTGTAAGGTATGAAATGTATATTATGTTTCCTCAGTCAACAACGTCGAACAGCAGTGTGGTTGCTGGTACTGGACCCGGCGGATGGGTGGCACTGCCACCACCATCGTCCCCACACTTCCGCACAGAGTTCCCTTCACTGGAGGCAGCTGCCCAACCATCACATCGGTCAGCAGATCATGCAACACCACAAACCCAACTGAGACCACAAAGTGAGTTTAATAATATATTGAAAATAAAGCTTTAGTTTCTTTGTAAAACCTTAATTATTAAGCTTTTATTGATTTGGAAGCCCATAATCGTAGATTTTGTCAAATTACATGAACATGTAGAAAATGAAAAGAAATGTATGGAATGCAGATTTTTTTCCTATATTAAAAGTGGTTCATAACGATGAGTTAAATGACCCTTTTCCGGTTCGGGATTTTTTTATTACCCCTTGTATATTGTACCTATACTGCTTTAACATATCAACATTTACAAGTGGAAAAGTTTTTGATTTTAACTTATACCAAGGACAAGAAAGATTTATTTCCAAATTATGTTTTATAGATTCAAATAGTTCGCCTTGCCTTACCTTTCCTAATAACCTTGTTGCAGCGGAAGGCAGCTGGACGTCCGGTGGCACGGCGGGCGTCCGCCAGGAAGCCACGTCTGCCGCCGCCGCCGCGCCCGCCTCCGCGCCTGCCTCACAACAGAGTCCAGCCTGCCTCCCAAGATCGATTTTGCCATCCTTCGTACGTATTATACAGGCTCGAATTAAATTAGTTAGCGAAACTCTGTTATTGTGGTCACTTGAAGTGAGGGGTTGTTTTATCGTCTTTAGGATTCCGTGTAAAATTGAACCTTAGGAAAAAGTACTGTCATAAACATTCAAGACATCCTTATTCTCTATTGAATGCAGTTTTTTTTAATGTACTGTTTAGTTCTTAGTTAAAAAAAAAATTATAACGCGAGTCAATTGTTGCTAATATAACTGACAAAAAATTAAAAATAAGCAAAACAGGCAAGTTTTTCGTAAGGTTGTTAAGAATACTGTTTTTTTTTTTAAATTATAAGTTTTTATCATTAGTTTTTTAAACAAATCGTATTGTATTACAATAAAATTCTTGAAATAATGATATTGATTATCATTATTTCAAGAATTTATTAGCACCAAAGTGGACATTCCACTTTAGTCAGTACTGTAGACCGGGGTTACTTTGATCAATATTAAACTTTGAAGGTTCATATCTTTTAAATTTGTGGGTGTAAAAAAATACTAAATAAATCTAGTGATCGGTTTTTTTATTACTCTCAATTCCTGTAATAATAAGTGAAAAAAATTGGCTTGATTTTGAGAAAAAAAAATTAAACTGCCTGATCAAAGTTATACGTAGGATGGGGTTACTTTGATACCCCTTATTATATTGCGTAATTACAAAGTAATTATTGCGTAATTGCAAAGTAATTACGCAATTAAAAAAACCCAATTACAATGCCAATACAATTATTTAAATATAATTACCCAATTATAATGCCAATACAATTTAATAAATAAAAATCTATCAACTAGAAAAATAAATATTGTCGCATGGGGTAACTTTGATCTAACAATTGATTTGATTGTTTGAATGACAATATATTTACCTTTTTCAATTAAAATTATTGGTGGATTCCCAGCGTGTCCTCAGGAAAGGATTAAACAGTTGTTCAGTGTTCATAACTCAGAAAAAAAACTACCTAATTGCGTTTCGTTTTAAGTAATTCACGATTTTATATGAAATGGAAGTTTCTATCAAAGTTACCCCGCGATTCAAAGTAACCCCGGTTTACCGGTACTGTTTTATTTGCTTTAATACAAAATTACCAAAAGAGTTTTCTTTTTTTTTTCATGATAATATTACTAAGGTAGATCAGCCATTTCTTTTTACTCATCGGGTAACCGTGACACGGTAATCGTTGACGAAAGGCGTACGAACTACTGGTAGTCAAATAAGAAGTCCACTATAGTCACAGTAAGTTATAACGTGATACTGGGAAGTTCCTAAAACATTCTTTCATTTGCGAATTTTACTTTATATGTCTGCATATGTAATGAAATAATGATTCCCTCTAAAAGAACAAAGAATATTGGTTTTGTCGTCATTATTGTTAGTAAAGTGGGAGTTCGTCACGTAAACGGACGTGACGAACTCCCACTTTACTAACAGTGTCGTGAAATATTAGTGGAATTTTAAAATTGTGTTTTGTCCCTCTTAGTAACGGTTCAATTTTTAACGGAATGGCTCTTATATATCTATAAACATTACGTCTGTAAAGCAAAAATAAAACAGTGAACTGTTTGGTTTTTGTGTAATAATGAAATGAGGTATTTTGTGCGCAGATGAAAGGTAGCAGCGGTGGCGGGATCGGGATGGGTACCCTGGGCGCCCTGCGCGACAGCCGGGGCGGCGGCGGCGGCGGCCCGCGGGCCCCGCGCGCGCCCGCCGCGCCGCGCGCCGTGGAGGTGCTCACCGCGCGCCCGATCCTGCGCGACGACCAGATCTCTTCGCTCGATGACATGGCCCGCGACGCCGGCTGGGCGCAGCAGGACGACATCGACTATGAGTGAGTTGCGCCGCGACCTGAGCGACCGGATTTCTGTACGCGTTCGGACCGGGATTGAACTGTTTTTTTTTTTATTACAGTCAGAAGTTGGACTTCTCCGACGGTGAGTCTTCGGCCCCCAACAAAGGGCACGGCAGGAGCGGCGGCAACCGCGCGAGCGTCGACAGCGAGCGCACCGACGCCAAGCTTCACGAACCTGGGGATGAAGACCAGCTTTGGGCAGAACGTCGACAGAAGCAAAGTAACGAGGTAGCCCAGGCCGTCGCCCGCGCTCGCCAGCGCAAGGAGGAGGAGCAACGACGCCAACTCCGTGACGCCTCCGCGCCTCAGCCTTCCCAGGACGCGCGCGACCGCATGGACCGGGGGCCCGACCGAGACCGCAACGACAATAGGGAGAGGGAGCAAGACGGAAGGGAAAAGGACAGGGGTGATAATAGGGACCGGGATCGTGCCGACAATAGGGATCGCATGGACATTAGAGACAAGGAGCGTAACGATCTACGTGATAGAGAAAAAGATCGCGTCGAAAGCAGGGACCGCGATCGCATTGATAATAGGGATCGGTACGATAATCGAGATCGTGATCGGGATGTCAGAGACCGCGATCGTGACCGCGAACGCGACCGGGACCGGGACCGCGAGCGCGACCGTGAACGTGATCGCGATCGTGACCGTGATCGCGATAGGGAACGTGATCGTGAGCGTGATAGAATCGATACTAGAGGAAACGATAGAGGTCGTGTTGAAAATAGAGATCGTGCAGAGAGTGACAAAGAAAGGATGGACACACGAGATAGAGATCGTAATGATAACAGAGATCGCAATGATAACAGAGATCGCATAGATCGTGATAGGTTTGACAGGGAACGAGATCGCTCGGACAGAGACCGCGATCGTGATCGCGTAGATAGAGAGCGAAACGATCGCGAAAGGGACCGCGATCGTGAACGTGATTTTAGAGAGAGGGACCGCGACTATGGTCGTGACCGTGACCAAACAAACCCAGCATTTTCTAAAACGTTCCAAGCGAATATACCACCGCGATTTTTGAAACAGCAGCAAAATAGACAGCAAGACGATCACAAAGGCTGGGCATTCTCTGGGAAACCAGCGCCCAGGCGTCAAGAACCGCCGTCTTACAATGCACCACGACATGCACCGCACAACGGCCGTCGTTCTTATTCACGGTAAGATATTCTATCTCTAAATGTATGTGGTATTATTAAAGGTACGCTAGTCGGTCATTCTTCCATACAAACGTAGTATGGTGATTACTCGTCTGTTTGATGGTGTAGCTTCAAAACCAAAAAATATATCAATTTGTCTTATGTAGCCCTGTAAGAAAGCAGTATTAGAATAAAAATATTGGTTTTTAACAGTAATAAAAATATTGCTTTGGAAGTTATGAGTGTCCAAAAATCTATTTCTGAAATTTTACGCGCTCATGTTCGTTATAAATCATTATCTATTTAACTAAATACATTAATAAGTATATAAACTAGATAAATAAATAGTAAATAAATTAATAATTAGACTAATGAGCATGCATATTAGTCACGCCCATCAACGAGTTCGAGCCGTCGACTAGTGCACCCTTAAGGAAATAAAAAATCATATAATTACTTACATTACTTTACTTGTATTTCTAGGGACTATTCAGATCGTGAAGATGACTTTAGAAGAGATCAAAAAGATGGACCTGGGCCGCAATGGCGGTCTGAAATGCAAGATTACGAAAGATCTGGCCGCGAGTTGGACAGATCAAATTCGAAAGATTCATATAATGACTATAAAGATAGGAGAAATGAAACTGATAAAAAATCATTAGATACTATTGAACCTAGCAGTCGTACTGCTGCTGATAAACTGACAGAAGTATTTGAAAGGAAGAGCATAGGGCTCGCTGAGCCTTTCGCATCCTCGGAGTCGTCACCTCAGACACTTGCTTCCGAGAGACGCAATTCTCCTCCTTCGAGTTTATCGCAAAGGGAATCCACTGAAAGAGATTTTGGTAAGACATCCTGGGCTGAAGTTACTCAGGAAGATTGTAATAATTCCAGTCAACAGAAGTTAACAGCAGAAAAAGTCTCAATAACGAAAGATAACGAACCAAACCCAAAAGAAAGCCTTGACCGTGAAAATATTAATGATGAAACAAAACGTAGTTCTCAACAGTCTCATTCACTTCAACAATCACAGGTCGCATCAAGTATCGCATCTAATCCGCCAACATCTCAAGCTCCAATTCAAAAGAGCCAAAATAACCACCCCGCTAATGTTCAAACTTTTGGACAAAATCAACAAGCACCTGCAACAAGTTTTCAATCACAAGTACCTGTGAGCCAATCTCAAACTTCGTTCACAGATAACCAATGTAAACCTGCGCCTTCACAAACTGTTCCTAAACATCATAACCCATCAGAAGCATTGTCAAGCACTTCTCAAATACAGAAACAAACCCCTTCCGAACCAATAGCACAACAGAATATTGGTAAACCAATGTTTTCATCTCAAAAGTCTGAAAAAGAATTTTCAGAATCTGAATCAATAGCTTCTAAGTCTAGCACGGACCCTTCAAGCTTAGGAGGAATTAAAGTTAGTGAAACATACTCTGTAGAATCTCTTCATGCTAGTGCAGCTACCCAAAAACGTTCTGTTGATGAAAAGAGACACGAAAGAATCGGCAATGAGCAGCTAAACAAAATTCCTGCCAAAGAACCCGTTGAACGCAAATCAAGTGGGTCAGGATCTGAGAAGAAAGGCAGGGGATATCTTGGAGGTGGGTATGCTGTTTACAATAGAGGTTGGGGACCAAGACGACGGTCTCACCGTAGCTCACGTTCTAACAACAGAGCTAGTGAATCTGACGGGTCTACTGACGGTGCTCCCAATACAGAACGCAAAGAGAGACGAAGAGCACCACGTAGCCCGCGTGGTCCTAAGAATTCTCACGATAAATCTGATGATGCTAATCGACCTCCGACAATGGATCAACCAACTTCTGTAACTGATGGAATGGAAAACAGAGAACCATTTGCACCACGTGGGCAACCGTCGCGACGAGGTCGTGGAGGATTCCAAGGTACCTCGCGCCCACCTGCTCCTGCTAAAAGAGTAACTGGCTATGGACCTCCCAATACTAAAAGCCCATTTAGCCAGGCTAATCGAGCAGTAAAAGATAATGATGAAATTAAAGATAACTCTCAAATTGATGATAAAATTAAAGGAAATAATAAGTCGAGAGCGGGTTCATCGACAGGAAGGGGTCGCGATCGACGCCCGAAAGGCACAGGACCCCTGAGTGGTGAGGATGAAAATTGGGAAACAACATCTGAACATTCTGAAGGTGGTGGTGGTACATCTAGTCACCGCCGTTCTGTAGCGGGTAGACCATCCGGTCAATCCCAGAAAGGTCAAGGCGGGCGTAATCAAAATTCTGGTAATCGTCAAAACAATGGACGTAACCCTCAGTCCACTAAAAAAGACAATGCGACGGATAATAAAACTGGTGATATTACAGAGGCTATGACAGATCTCAAACTTAGTTCTGCCAAAAAAGATGATGAAGTTGTTGATGATGGTTTCCAGGAGGTAAGGAATAAAAAGAATTCTAAGGATGCGAGAGGTCCTACAAAAGATGACAACAATCAACATGCAGCAAAGCAACCCAGATCTCATTCCAATCAAGGTGGTGGCAGAAATGGATCAACAACCAGAAATCCTAATGATAAAACAAACCCACGTGGTTCAGCTCCTGTTTCTAACAAATCAAATGCTCAGTATGATCGCCCTCGTCAGGCTAACTTGGCACCGCGTTTTGTCAAACAAAGACAGAAACAACAAATGGGACTGGTGTCTGGATTCGGCCCCGACACTGGCGCCGCGCCCCCTCCACCACCTGTCAACGCGTGGGACAAACCTATATCACAAACATTACGTGGCAACGTAGAAGAACCTGTCGAAACTGTAGAGAACAAGTCTGCTCAGTCGAGCCAACGTAGTACGCCCGGTGATACTCCAGTTGAAAATAAAACTGCTGGTCAGCCCAATTGCGCTATTGTTGCTGATAAAAGTGGTGTGCTAGATGGGGCTACGCCTCCCGTTGAAACTATTATATTTGAAAATACTAATTACAAGACTGCAACACCAGATGAAACGCTACAGCAAAAATATCAAATTACTACCCCTATTCCCAAAACCCAAGCTGAGGAAATAAATACAGAATTAGAAAACCGAGCTCTAGCATTCAATGGTGAAGTTAGACAACGACCTAGATCTATACAAGAACTTATATCTGACAGACCAGTAGTAACTGATGCTGAAGCTGCTGGTTTAGGTTTGCAAATGACGTTCGATACATCACAAAAACCAGAAGATTCGTCTGATATGAAACTTGATTTTGCTTTTGATTCTGACCTTGGACAATTAACAGAAGATAAATCTGGGAAATCTCTCGGCTTGCCACGCGGCGTACACATGAGCACATCGAACACAATTTCTCCACTGGCAGCTGATCTCAATTTAAAAATCGCCAGTGTTAAGAAAGTTTGGGAGATGCCCGCAGTAGCTGAAGGCACCGAAGATATACAATTCACAGGTTTTGAAGAAAACAATACCGAGACTGCTCCACCTAACGTTTGCAAAGTGAAGCCCACGCAACAATTACAGTCGCCGCCGCCCCAACATTACAACCACGTTGGGTATCAAGGCGGCTACGGAGGTCTGTCGGTGCCGTCGCCGCCCGCCGTCATGTTCAATTCTTCCCAGCAACTGTTGAGTTCCTCGCAGCAGATGCCGCAGCAGAGCGGGCTGTACGGAGCCTTCCTAGATCAAAGTCGTGGTCAGTTCGGAGGGTTCCCGGGCACCCCGTATGGCGCAGGATCAGCCGCGCCATACAACTATCAACCTCCTCCGGACATGTTCCAGAGCCTACCTAATCAATATCGTATGGTAAGCACACACGTCATGAATTTATAAAACTTCTTTTAGAATTTAACATGTTCAGATATGGATCTTCAGAATTTTGTCTGATACTGTTACAAATCATAACTAGAATTTAGAATGATTGAAAACATAAGTCTGCCTTTGTATTCGAACTTGAAGAGTTTATTCAATACTTTTCATTTACCAGCATTTTATAATATTTGAGAGCATTTACGACAATACTCTAGTGTATTGTTGTAGGTGTAGTTGCCAACCTCTTCTAGGCTTGACTGCAGTACTTAATGACGAAAGCCTCACACAGGTCACGAAATGAACGTTTTTTTAAATTCTTATATTTTGTGGGTTTTAAAATTGTTTTTTTCAGTAACATATGTCACTTCTCTAGTACCTGAATATGTATAAGTTAGCAGGAGAGTTATGTAGCCACCGCAAGTGTAATTTTAATATTTAATTGTGTAAATAATGTTTAATCTTTGTTTCATTCATGTCCAGGCCGCAGCCGCTGGTGGTGGCGCAGCATTCGGCCAGTCGGGCCAACTGGGTAATAGTCCCAGTACTGTTCTAATCTCGAGCACTTCTAATTCTCTCATGTCAGCCACTGTCAAGCCTTCCACTCAACAAATAGGCGCTATTGGTGCGTATAACATCTCACAAATGAGAAAACAGAAATGAAATCTGATATAAAAACAAAATATATTCTTTTTTCAAAATGGCTGAATTATAAAGTTGCAGAAAAATTATATATGGAATAATGTTTAATATTAAAAGACTCGACGTCCATTTATTTGATATCCTATAAAGCGGATACGGGAGTCAGAACAATTGATAATTTACAGGCAGCAAAGGCGGCGGCGTAGGCGGCGTCGGCGGCGTGAGCACGTACCAGCAGCAGTACCTGGGCTACTCGGCGCCCGTGGGCGACGCGCCCTACTCGCTGCCCGGCCTGCTGCCGCGGCCCGCGCCGCCCGCCAGCTCCTACTACTCGCCCTACCAGCCGCCCGCCGCGCCCGCGCCCAGCTACCCGCTGCAGTTCACGCAGCCGGCGCAGTCGGGCGCCTTCGGCTCGCAGTTCCTCTCGTCGCAGCTGCAGGTCGCCGCTGCCGTTCAGCAGATGCAGGTAGTGTGCCGTGCCGGCGCCTAATGATCTATGTCCTCGATATAAAAATCTACGAAGACTATAATTTCTAAGTGAACATTTGCAGCAGCAATATCGCGGTCCGCTACAGCAACAGTACGCGCCGCCGCAGCCTCGGCCGCCGCCGCAGCAGCTCAAGAGCCCGCTGCACGAGCACGCCAACGGCTTCGCGCCGCTGTGCGACGCGGCCTCGCCCACGCCCAAAGGCGCCGCCAAACCGCAGAAGCCGCCGCACTCGCCGCCGCAGCACAAGTACCACGCGCCGCCCCCGCACCCGCCTCCCGCTCACACCCCGCACCAACATCACCAGCAACAGGTTAGCAACGGTTGTAACAATCTCGTGACCTAACATTAACCTTACAACGGCACTGGAATAACACTTAAGTCGCTACATACCCGCCGAAAAGGATTTCGGTGAACTCAGCTCGGAAATATATACGCTTTCATGTATTTGGTTCCTATAACAGATTATTTTGACTATTACGCGTCGTAAATCTTCTACATGTTGTACAGAATGCAAAGAAGTCGTCGTTGCCGATGTTCTGCCACACTTATTTTAACGCTGACGTCAAACAGCTTGGACATTTGGCAATGTTGGTGATAATTTAAAAAGTATCGTGCAGGCGTTTACGCTACTAAAACGACTTGTAACTCGTTATTAATTTTACGACAATGCAGATGGTGAGCGGAGGAAACAACGGGCGATGCGGTGGCGGCGGCGGCGGCGGCGGCATGGGGCGCGGCGGCATGGCGGCCCCGCGCTACCCCGCGCCCATCGGCCAGCGCCCGCACGCGCCCGCGCTGCCCATGTACCGCGCGCCGCCCGCGCCCGCGCCGCGCCCGCACCACGCGCACCAGCCGCGCCCCAACCTCTACTACCACCAGCACCAGCGCAGTTAGTAACCTCCCGCACGCCCCTGCGCGCGCGCGACCCCAGCTCACCCGTGTGTTGTGTGCGCAGACGGCGGCGCCGGCGACCGCGCGGCGGACGGCGAGGTGCCGGGCGCGGACGAGGCCGGCGACGCGGCCGCGCAGGACGCGCCCGCGGCCCCCGAGCTGAAGGCGGAGTGAAGGGCGCGCGGCCCGCCCGCGACCCGCCGCCCCGTGCCGCCCCGTGCCGCCCCGTGCGCCGCACGGAGACTATCGCGCGCCGATCCCGCGCGCGGCGTACGCTTCTCGACGTCGCCGACTTTAGATTTTCGGTATTTTAATTAGGACGTAAATTATGGAAGTGATTCTGAGCCGTTCGACTCGCGGCGCCCCCGCGGCCGCCGCCGAGTCGGCCGCGACGATGCGCGGCGCGTTCTGTTCGTATGTAAATATGTCGATCGGACGGCCATCCGACTCCTTGACTGTTATATTTAAGTATATATAGACGCGACCGGTCGGCAGCTCCACTGTGACGACCGGGGACCGCGCGTCCTTGTCCGATGCTGCCTCGAGACTTCTCATTAGTGAATATGTAGCTACGGATTTTGCAGAGCGAATGTCGATGCGATGTAACCGAATAATAAATATAATTTGGAGCGCAGACGACCGAGTGCCGCTCGGCGCGTCTGCCGATCGACGCGGGTTAACGCTCCATGTATCATAATCAATTAATATTATTATATGCGATTAAAATTATTATGACCGAATCTTTGTTTTGAATTTTTTGCACCAAACTGGTTAACTGGCTCAGAACTACAGTCCTTTCACAGTCGTTTTGTTATTGTATTAAAAGTAGCTGTCAAAATCACAATTATTATCTTTACAATGGTTACAATAAGGTTGTTGCCACTGACTGACATGTCTGTAAAAGTCATGTTAAGCCACAGTTTCAATAAGGTTGCTGTTGGGATGCTGCTGGCAGAGTTAAAATAACAGTGAAAGGGCTGTAGTCGGAAGTGCATCGATATTTACCAAATTAATACGAGTGCCCTCGAGCGCATCAGATGCAGACCTGTGTTAGATGAGAGAACATAGTTTGGACAACACCAAACACACCATGTCGACTTCCAAATTACGCGCGCCACCTACGTTTCGACGAATTCCTACTTCGAGCTACTTTAGCGCAGTCATCTTCATTAGTAATTTATTTATGAGAACCTCTACACAAACCATGCTAACTTTTGCATGCATCAAAATACTTCAACCAAAAATAATCCAACAAACCAATAACAAAAGGTTAGTAACCGGAGGCCAGGACTAGACTTCGGTTACAGATTATCTTGTTGACTGGCTCTTGGATTTTGTTACCTCTCGGGGCTCGGAAACAAGATCATTTTCCAAACCGGTTAATTAAACTAAAATTAACCCGTTAGTTTGAGTTTCGATTATATAAACGAGTTCTACCTACTACGCCAGCTCTCTTACACCTACAATAACAAAGTTCTCGCTCTACGCCAACGAATACGCAAATTAAAATACAAAATAGTTTATTGTGTCTTTTAGAAAATACATTACATGTTAACGTGTTTGGAGCCCCCATTTAAGCAAACAATGCCTGTGTTAGGAGGCTCCGCTCTTTCAGCATCATTGTCGTACATATAATACTAACACAGTTAATATTATAGTGTACTGAGACATTAAGGGTCGATATGCAATGTAAGTACATTTTTGTTTTAGTTACATACTAATCTTAAGAAATTTAAAAAATATATATAAAGTTGCAGTTTAATTTATTAACAATTAATATAACAAACTGCGATTGCGGGCGTGCAACTGAGTAAAACCTGTGTATTAAGGTTAGCGCGAGTTTTATAATTCGGTTCTCTGTAATAACCGGTAACCAAAACCCAAAGGGTGAAACGTCACCCTATTACTAAGACTCCGCTGTCCGTATGTCACCAGGCTGTATCTCATGAACTGTGACACAGAGCATGTAATATAAACTGTGATAGTTAAAGGTACTCGGAATTTTAATTCGATTCCAGATTTGACAATTTCAGTGTTGCAACGTTATGACAAGTACTAAATAGTGACGTTGCGAAATTATTCGATAAGGAATGGAATATTTCCAGATCGATTCTTCTCGTTTATAATTTTACTCTCGTAAACTAAGTTTATCAGGAAATTAAATATTTCTGAACCGATAATTTAGTTTTGACGATTAATTAACGATCTGAGACTTTTCTTTTATAATTGTGTGTGAAATAAATAAAAAATGTGATCATGAAGGAACATGACAAATAAAACAGATAGATGTAATAAGGTAATAATTTATTTTATAAATTGTCGCTGTCATCGCTGTCACTTTCTGTAACATTTATTATAAATGTGTCTGTGATATTGTCAATTAACATAACTAGCCTACTCATTTTTTCCTCTTCTTTGACAACATGGGATACGCATTTAGACCATTCGGTAGCCGTAATTTTTTTAATGCCTTCCTGAAATAAATTTCTCACGTCTTGAAGGTTTTATTATTTTGAGCTACATGCCCCTTTACCTGCGCCCATATCAATTCGATAGGGTTTAGCTCGTAATGGTAAGGGGGCAGTCTTAAAACCGTGATCCCATATTGTGCTGCCATTTCGTCTACAGCGTACTTATTAAAAGACTCGTTATGTGGAATCAGTTCTAAAAGCGTAGCTTTAACCATATCTGGTTCGTAATGAATATTTTTATTTAATGCTTATTGTCTGCCGGGGTTGCGGGAAAGTCCGAAAGGGATACCGTGGCCCCCTGGCATTGCACAGGCAAGAGAAGGAACACGGGTGGGTTTTAGTCAGTAAGAGTCTGACACGCCCTCCCGCTCCACCCAGAGCGGGAGGAGTCATTTGATGATTTCCCACCCAAAAAAAAAAAAAAAAGGGGTGGTTGCAACAGACATGTTTTTTTTTGCAGTTTTTATAGATAATGGTAGGAAACCCTTCGTGCGCGAGTCCGACTCACACTTGCCCGGTTTTAGTAACTAATCTGTTAACCGTTGGTCGGTTTTATGAACAATATTTATCGGTATTTCAAAACAGGTTTCAAGCCCTGTACCCTAATTACGTAATGCAAAATCAATCCGAATCTGAATCGTTTTGAAACAGATTGCTAATCCATTGCTCCGTAAGTTCGAAAAAAATACTGCAGAGCAACGTAAATAACGCAATGAATGTTGTTGAACTGTCAAAATGAAACAGATTTATCTTTATCGTTTACGAAAATATGTTGCGTAATTAGAAAGCTGGTTTGAATAGGGTCCGTATTACAGAAGGAAACTCAAGTATTGATCTCTGTTTAAAACTAGTTTTAAGTCTGATTTTAATTTTTGAACGTTCCTCAAGCATAGATACATTGATCATAGTTCAGCTGAGTTTGGCTTTATTTTAGATCGTTACTCAGTTCGCGAATCGAACCCAAGCAGTGATTTGATCTATAATCACCCAAGTGTGGTCGAGACCGCGCTTGAGCATAGATTGTCATGTCCAATTGTAAATATTTGTTGTGTTCATGTGTTGTCGAGTTTCTTTAGTGTGTTTTTTTTTTTAATGATTTACTATCAAAATGGATGCAATTGAAGAGGAGATCATTACAATAATTTGTTTGACGATAATTCAAATAGAAGGTTGAACTTCAGCGTTATTAATACACAGGCCTAAACAAATTGTGAAAACTCCAAAAAAGGTTGTTTTTCACAAGATGTGGTGAAATATTTAATTCTAACTATGATATAATTATCACTATAACACGAAAAACACAACAGGTTGTGTGTTTTTCTTAAATCATGATATATCATAGGTAGAATTAAATATTTCCCTTAACTACAGAATTGCAAATTCGTGTGTGTTTACGTTTTTATGCGACGGCTTCAACAATCTGATCACAGAGAATAATAAATAAAACTGATGTTTTCACATATTTGACCTACGACATTTTAAATAACATACCTATTTATGGTCATACACAAGTTTTTTTAAGCTAGACTTATTTTTCTTACAAAATGACTAAACTTTACTTCAATAAATTAATGGGGGATTGTACTATTCGGGATCGAAATAATAACGTTGATTTCCTAAACAATTGGGCTCATAAGGAATATTTTAATCAGAACCAAGTTGGTAAATAAAATAAATTGTAAACGAAAACAGGCTGATGCATAGACAAATACACATCTCTGCTTGAGGCTCGATTTGAGTCTCGATTCAGCTGAGTATAGATTGATTACCGTTCTGGAATAAGACTGATGCTCAATTTCTGATTCTATACTTAAACAGTGATCAACTGATTGCAGATCAAACTGGACTTGAGGAACGTTCTGTAATACGGACCTAAGAGGTTTGAGGCAAACGATTATTTTGGATTTTCCGAGCTAATGCTGAACGACAAGTTAGTCAGGCCATTTTAATAGGTAACATTTGACGTCTGTCAGTTTTATCTTCATAGTGAGGTGACCTGCTTAAAAACATCGATTAGAGTGAATGAATCGATACCGACTTGAAACATGTGAATTTTAAAAATCATCTGGCGAATCCTTGTCCCATTATTATAATATAAGACAAGTAGGTACTTAATTTAACAAAAAAAATGCATTTATTCAGTTGAACTATCAGAACTGTTATTCGTATTGTCATCTTCATCACTGCTGTCAGAACTCAGAGATATTATTAATTCATTTTCAATAATATTGTCTATTCTCACACCTCGTTCAAAATCTTGTAAAATTATTTTCTTTGTTTTCTCTACGACTTTTCTCCAGTCTTCTGTAGTGACTTCTGCACACGCAGTTTGGAGCAGTCATCATTTTAGCAGTACTGAAGGGTGGTTCAGTATTGTTCCGCGCTGCATAACCCTTTATTTGTACCCAAATAAGCGGAATCTGTTTTTCGTGATATCTTTGGATCGGCTGGACGCACAAATTCTAAATTTCGGGCACATTTACACAAGATGGGGTACTAATTATCTGTCGAGCCGAAATCCTGAAAAGCGACAACATTCCGCTGGAGTAACGCACACGATTCGGTTCTCTTTATCACCCCACTCCATTTTAATATCGCAAAATATTGTACAATGTACAGACGCCAGCACATCAACCTACTACTATCTGTCAAATTTCTTTAATAGATTTTCAAATTTAACGCTGAATAAGAACGTTCAAAATTGAGTGAATATAAGCCTACTGACAACTTTATATGAGCTCTTTTCTACAATCATAAACTAGAGAATCCGTGCATCAGCCCGTGCTACGCGGCTAGTGATCTACAGCACTACAGCTCTTGCTACGTGGCTACGGATATCCAGCACTACAGACCCTGGTACAGCGCTACAATCCTTGCTACAGAGCGCTAAAATCTTTGCTACAGCGCTACAAACCAAGCTACAACATCGCTATAGCCCGTGCTACAGGCAGCGTTACAAACCTTGTTACGCGGCTACAGTTCTACAGCGCTACAACCAACGCTACATCGTTACAGCCCATGCTACAGCGCTACAAACCTTGCTACGCGGCTACAGTTCTACAGCGCTACAACCCACGCTACATCGTTACAGCCCATGCTACTGCGCTACAAACCTTGCTACGCGGCTACGGGTCTACAGCGCTACTACCCATGCTACATCGTTACAGCCCATGCTACAGCGCTACAATCCTTACTACGCGGCTACGGGTCTACAGCGCTACAACCCATGCTACAGCGCTACAATCCTTACTACGCGGCTACGGGTCTACAGCGCTACAACCCATGCTACAGCGCTACAATCCTTACTACGCGGCTACGGGTCTACAGCGCTACAACCCATGCTACAGCGCTACAGCATGTGCGCATGGTGTCTCGGAGTTGAAACAAAACATATTTTTATCATTTACCGTAAAAAATACAAAAGATATTTACGTTTCATTTACACAATCAACAATCCACTTTCTGGCTATACGTATTCAGTCGATTTCGACTGATTATGCATGCGTATTACTGGGTTGCTTCATTTAGAATTGTTTCAGATATAAGAACGTGTAGATATTCAGGAATAGTGGTTGCTGGTAGTTCTTGTTCTAAGTCCCACCTGGCTAGCTACCACCATCTAAGTCTGTCGTCATAACTTCAATGTTAACAGCAATATTGTGTTTCGGTAGTTAGAGGTAAGATAGCCAGTTCCTCTGTGGTTGTGGGTTCCGGGTTAAGCTCGCTTCCACCTTCGGCCTGATCATCACTTACCACCAGGTCAGTGGTAAGTAGGTGAAAGCGAAGCGAAGCAGGCCAAGAGGTTTTCCGTTGTGGTAAAACTGCCCAATTATTTATGCCTTTTGCTCGTAACTTACAAAACTAAGTTCTATAGGTATGTTTGATGATAAGTTCGATAAAGAAGCTAGAAAATAACTAACATGTACGTACTGTAGTGGCACCAAGACCGGACCCAGAATTTATTTCTGGGAGGGGCCAGACCATAGACATCCAGACAGACAAGAAGTGGATTCAAGAAGTGGTTTTTGGATTCATTCTTTTTCAGGACTATGCTGTTTTAGGATTCATTCTTTTTCAGGACTATGCTGTTTTAGGATTCATCCTTTTTCAGGACTATGCTGTTTTAGGATTCATTCTTTTTCAGGACTATGCTGTTTTAGGATTCATCCTTTTTCAGGACTATGCTGTTTTAGGATTCATTCTTTTTCAGGACTATGCTGTTTTAGGATTCATCCTTTTTCAGGACTATGCTGTTTTAGGATTCATTCTTTTTCAATAAAATACAGAGTGGAAGGAACATCGACGCGAAAACTGATACCATGGATTCAGTAGATCAAACTCAACTCAAAGCATTTATTTCAAATAAACCATTTACAGGCACTTTTGGAGTCAGTCAGTTAGTCAGAAAGTTGAAGCTAGTTGCCCATTCCAGAACGTAGATCTCTATGGAGAAGTACGGGCAAGAAACTCCAAGGACACTCTTTTAAATATAGAAATTACAAAATCCTGGGTACATTACTCTTGTTGATTCTATATGTGAGAATAATGTAAAAAAAAATATATATAAAAATAAAAAACGATTAAAAATAAGCCCTGGCAAATAAGAGATGGCCAGTCTCAACTGACGGCGCCCGTTCACGAACATGACGCGTGGATCAGCACCATCCAGCTCTACCATTTTGTAGGGAACCGAATGATCCAACACACTCGCCACCATCAGCGAGATGATTCTGAACCCCCTAAAAAATCTGCTGTTCCATACATTTTGACCGCTTAGGTATTGAACTTTTCTATGAAACAGCTGTTTTTTTTTTTAAATAACCGACGAAAAGTTTCAACGGAGGGGGTTCAGAATCATTTACTGAATCCATGGTTTCAGTTTTCGCGTCGATGTCCCTTCCACCCTGTATAAGAATAACTACAAAAAATAATGAAATTTTTTGCATCTCGCCTCGGATAGGATAGATTTTCTTTTGACCGATAAATAGATACAGAAATAAAAGTTACTTTGTCGACATAGGTAGTAAAGTAAGAGTTCCCACCCCACCTCACATTGCTAACATTTGATTAGTTATTCTTTTGATCATACATAGTATTTTTCGAGGAATGTTGTACAAACTTTGGCGCGTTTAGAGCATTTTATGTTATGCTGAATTCCTCTCGCCCGCGCCGACTGAGGCTCTAGGCTGAGTAGGCTAGTGCATTGTTGGATTAGCAGAGCTCTGGGCCCGAGTACCAACAGACTGCACCACTTACTTTGTATCTTATATTTGAGTGACACAATTAAAATGGTCAAATTATTTTAGTTAGATTTGATAGGACTACATAGCCGTTAAAACTTTACCATGATTTTACGGAGGAAAGGACGGGGTCTCTAAAGCTGACGCACATTTAGGTGGGCCGCATCGCAACGCAAAAATCCTTAAATACCTATCACTTTCGCACATTTTGTGTGAACCTTTGCACATTACAATACATTCCATTCCAGACTTCAGGCTGCTACTGAGGTCGAGTGAATAAGGCACACTGGGTGGTTGATTTACGTTCTGGCTTAATAATTATAAAACGTTCATGTAATTTGATAAAGGTACTTGGTAATATTTTTCATAATATTAGGTCATATTCCAACGTTCTCACGGAATGAGAATGAAAGCAAAATGGTAGGTATGTTTTATGACAAAAACGATCGGTGTTTGGCTGAGAGCCAAAATAACTTCGCCCCCGACTGAGGGTTATTGAGGAGGGTCTCGGCCTCCCGCCGAACTGGCGCCAGTCTACGGTAGCGAAACTACAGAGTTACTTATGTGGGTACATGCGAGTACGACAACACAATGTATGCTGCATCAAAATAATTACTTGTTATTTAGTTTACTCCAACGCACGACTGGAGTATTATACAGGGTGGAAGGGATATCGACGCGAAAACTGATACCATGGATTCAGTAGATGATTCTGAACCCGCCTCCGTTGAAATTTTTGTCGGTTATTAAAAAAAAAACAGCTGTTTCATAGAAAAGTTCAATACCTACGCGGTCAAAATGTATGGAACAGCTGATTTTTTTTTAAATAACCGACGAAAAATTTCAACCCAGGAGTTTCAGAATCATGTACTGAATCCATGGTAGGTATCAGTTTTCGCGTCGATGTCCCTTCCACCCTGTATCTTATTACGATTGTCTTTGATTGTGCAATAGGCAAGGAGGGTAAACAAACGCATCTCTTAACATTTCACTCCTCATAAAATTTCCATACCGGCCATATGAAAATCGATTCTTAAGTAATAAACTCTAAAAACAAAAATCGATTTAATTAAAAAAGGTATACCTAAGTAAAAACAGTACCAGACTTAATGTAAGTAAGCAGGTAGAGGTAGGTATTACCTACACTTATGCGTTTCATTTGATTTGTTTTGATAACATTATTAACATCATCGAGTTCGTATTTTTCATAAATATGTATTATTTGATTCTTGGCGAGTTTTATATTTTTTTAAACAGACGCTGTGAACTCTCCGGAAAACGAAATCATCGGAGAACTTGAGGATAAATTTTGTAGTACGTAATTCATTAATTTCAGGGTCGTGACAGGGCCGTGGAACACACAAGGCAGGAACTGATGAAGCATTGCGGGCCCGGGCATGGACGTGTGTGAACGAGTTCATATAAAATGTACACACCGATATATTTTGAGCTCCTGAAGGAGCACGGACCGTCCACATCCCGGCCACGGCCCTAATATGTATGGTAAATATTCGCAATAGATTATCCACAGAATATCATATTTCGTAAACCATTGCATGGGCGCCGTGGCTTAGTTGGTTAAAGCGCCTGTCTAGTAAACAGGAGATCGCGAGTTCGAATCTCGCCGGGGCCTTCATAGAGAGAACCTTTTTTGAGATGCTTTAGATAATGAATAAAAGTATCACCTTAAATTATTTACACCAGTTTAATGTAGGTAGGTATAATATCTGACGTGGCTAAACTATCTTGGCAAGCATCCCCATAATAAGGTAGGTACCTGCCTATATAAATGGGAACCTGCATGCCTGTAAATGCTAGTGTTTTTACGATATGGTACTGATGAGTGCTGTTGTTACTAGAAGTGGTAGCCTGAGTCATGCAGTTGAGCTCAAACTATTGAAAAATTAATTAAAGATAACATTGTTTTGTTTATCCAAACCATGACATGGTATGACAGGTATTTCCCGATTACCCATTTATATCAATATAAAGGTACCTATAGATAGTGCAATCCACTGAGACGCGCTCCACTCCACGCCGCTCCGTACTAAAGTACAGCTTACAGTACAGTAATCGCGGAGTGGGGCGCGTCGTCGTGGATTGCACTATCTGTAAATTTAAGTAGGTAATGAACACAGATTGTAAGTAATATGTTGATTCGTTATCCTTATCAATTTTCTAAAGAAATCGTAGGTACAGTAATACGTAATTATGACCACTTAAGCATTGTTGTTTTCATAGACGTTATCAGATTTACGAACGAAATTCATACAAATGGCGCCAGTATTTTTTGTAAATCTGCCTGCAACTCTTACTCAATTATAATTTCAGTTGTTATAGGTAAACAGTGGCATATACCTACTTGCAATACTTGCAGTAGATACACAAATGAAAACGTAGAAACAATTAGTTTAATAAAGTTCAAGGCGGGTCAACAACCAGACGGGGATGCAACGCTAGTGCTTTGTTCCGATCCTGAGGGGCGACTGGCCATTTACCCCGAATAATACTTATATTCTTCCACGTCAGTAAAAAACAACCTTGTCTTTTTCACAGTTTATTTTATCACTGCACACAAACAAACTGAAGGATATCTATTATGAAAAGGTTGGTTATCTAAACAGGGACATTTAAAGAAAAAACAAAAAATGTTTTTTAAATTCAATTTGTCACTACATAGCTACACATATGATATTGTGCAAAATAATTATAATTATGAAAACTATGGGTAATGTAATGCACACGAAATCCTAATGAACAAGTGTAATGATGCTCTAATTAGTGAATCTAATACGGATAGGTAGATACGCTATACTAAAGTCATTTGAAGGATATCTTCTTTTATTATCTTCTATATGTTTGTAACAATGCGTTTATATAAACATAACAATAGGTAAATGATATACCTAATCAAATCCTATTCCTAACTATAATAATTAAAACTAATATTATAAATGCGAAAGATGAGTTTGTATGTTTATTTTTTACGCTTTCGCGCTAAAACGGCTGAGCAGATTTGCATGAAATTTGGCAAATTGGTAAACCATGACCTAGAATAGGGCATAGGATACTTTTTATCTCGATGTTCCCACGGGATCGAGACTTACGCGGGAGAAACCGCGGGGCGCAGCTATTATAATATGTATAACAAGTATAGTTGGCTTTATCGCGACAATGTAGCCGTACCATAAGTATTCAAGTATTTTTATTTATCACTGTATATTTTTGTTGTGTGGACACACATTGTTTGAAAATAGTGTGTTATTTAGGTCCACAATGATATTCCTACAACAACAACAATAACAATTGAAGTGGGAATTTCGTAAAACTAAACTAAGTATTTCAGGATATATTGTGATGTGGTTTTCCGTTTGGAAGTTAAAAATCGACTCGGCTGTAGTGAAATGATTAATACCTACAATAAATTGAGTCACACTACGACTTGATCTCTGAAAACGAGTGCTGCGGCTGCGGTGCGAAGAAACATTAGGAAAGGCCATTTCATTCATCAAGCTACTGATGATACTCAACGGCGGATCCAGCATTTAATTCTGGGAGGGGTACTCGGGCCAGACAGATAAGAAGTATCTCCTATTTCTTAGTGCACTATGCTGTTTTTGGGATTAATTCGTTTTCAATGAAGATAATAGAGCCTACTTCTTCAGTGTTCATCTTTGAAGCAATTTCTGATAGATATGCGTAAAGACAAAGCGTAAAGAAATCATAATTTTATGTTCAAAACTGGAACTCAGTTAATAAACGCGTCAACCGAGTTTGCAGCTTGAAATGATCGCAGTTCCATTGGTGACATAAGCCCTTAATTTGGCTATGCTGATGACTTATCTATTTAATATGTCGGTACCTAATTGCCTACATTACAGTAATTATAAAAGCAAAACATTGCGCGAACTGAAATGAATAAGTGTCATGCTGGGCTGCTATACTCCGCGCTGTCTCTGTTGCTCAGCGAGACGTCGAGCGGTGTGCAAGAAAGAGCGCGCGAAGTTTAGTTCGCCTTATCGCGACAATGTGGCCCCAGCATATACAGCAGCAGCAGATACAATCAAAATTAGGATACCTACTAAGTAAGCAACTGAAGAAAATGAGAACCAAAACCGCGGTGATTAAAGTCAAGTTTCTAAGTAGGTAGGTAAGTTAGTCGTCGTAAGCACGGGATATTTTAAATCGCGGACTATATGTTCAACTCTCGGTTGAGCTGAGCATGGAGAATCCAACACAGAGCATCCCAGCGCGTAAAAAAATCGCAGTGTTTCATTTTCAACTCTCTGCACTAAGCAGTAAAGCAGTGCGTTGAAATCTTTTAGACGGCTTTAAGCGCCTGCTACACGGTCGCCAACCGTGTCCCCGACAGAGGTGACCTTGGTTGGCGACCGGTAGATCTGTTTCAACTACATGGTCACCAACATGCCATTCTGTCATGATGTTCGAGGAGTAAAAACGTCATGGTGAATTTTTTGACCGATGCCTCATTGGCGTTTGGATCAAATATACGAGTATAACAACAATATTTTAGCCCCCAACCAATTTGGTTTCCGGAAGGGAATGAGTACTGAAGATGCAATAATGGCTGTCTGAATACGCAGTTAGGACTGTTGACAACAAGCGAAAGTGTCTTGGTATCTTTCTCGATTTATCTAAGGCCTTTGATACCGTTTTTGCGCCGGCCTTGCTGAATAGGATGGAGAGCGTTGGTGTTCGTGGCTTGGTGCTGTATATCTTTAGGGACTACCTGAGGAATCGCACTCAGGTGGTTAAAATCGGGCAAAATGTGAGCGAAGAGCTTCTCATTGCATACGGGGTGCCCCAAGGTAGCATACTGGATCCCACTCTATTCCTTATCTATATAAATGAACTCTGTAACTGCCCATTCAAACTGTAAAGTTTTTACATACGCCGATGACAGTGCCCTACTTATAGATGGAGTAGACTGGGCTCAGTGCTATCGGAGTGCCGAGAAGGCGCTCACACGTGTAATGGAATGGTTGAGTCGTCGTATGCCCATCACCTTCTCTTACTCTTAAAGCCCTTATATGTAAATTGAAATCGCTTAGTCCACTAGTGTTAAATACTTAGGCGTTCATATCGACCAACATCTCAATTGGTACAAACACCTAGACACACTTTCTGGTAGAACTCGCAAGCTGATTTGCGTCTTTAAAAATATACGTAAGTCTGCATATAGGGATACATTGAGGGTGGTTTATTTTGCTTTGTGCCAATCGATCTTAGCTTATTGTATTCCAGTCTGGGGTGGTGCTACTGAGAACCATTTAATCCGACTAGAACGAGCACAAAGAGCTGTTCTGAAGGTTCTGCTTTCTCGGCCGCTAAGATATTCCACAGTACAGCTATATGCGGAATCTAAAGTGTTGACTGTCAGGCAGCTGTATGTCCTTCAGTCAATGCTCCGTAAGCACTCTTCTCGTCCATCCTCTGAGCCAACAGGCAGAATTAAACATACGGTTTTTCCTCAAGTGTTGCATAGAACCTCGTTTGCCATGAGACACTATTATGTCACCAGCACGAAACTTTACAACCAGCTTAATAAAGTACTAAAAAATTATCCTGATACTAAATATTAGGTCAAATCTAAACTACAAGAATTTCTTATAAAAATAACTTACGGAGGATGTTCATCGATCGTTGGGAAATTTTGGAAATATTTATAAATACTTTAGGGTTTTTTTATGAAAGAAAAATTATGATTGATACTCTCGCGCATATGCTCGCACACTCACTAATACCTACCTCACAGTCACACTCACTCTTTCACAGACATTCACACACCTTCAAACATCCATACACACATAACTCCAAACAAACACACTAGTGACATACACAACACATTCATGTATTGCTGTTTTTTTAATTATTTCATTTTTATTTTTCTTGTATTCAGTTTTCATTTATTTTTTTGTTTTTCTTGGACTTGTCCTAATGGATTATTTTGTATAATGTGTGTCCTATTTTTTTATATCCACATCACTTTGAAAGGATAGGCTTCTAAGATGTATCTTAGAATCCAGGTAGGTACATAAACCTAGTTTAGTAGTCAGGGTTTTTCACTCTGGAGCACTAAATCAAGCCAGTTTTAGAGCAAAATAATGTAGTTAAATGCATTTATGGAGAACTATAGATTTTTATTTATTTATATTTGTAATGTTTTCTATTTAGAAACAAAAACCTCTCAGGCTAGGCGGTTTTGATTGTTGTCTTTGTACTGTTCGCAGCTGAGATCCCACAAACAGGGTAGGTCTCTGTACAGCTCGATCAACTCCGTAACAATTTCTGTTTCTTCTGCCATTTTGCACTTTTTTATACATAGGTCTACTTGTTAAACTTACGCTCGTAACACGTGTGCCTCGCGCAACGATTGATAGCGAACGACTGACGTTCTCGCAGTTAGCAACCGCCGGCTACACGGTCGGCCACCGACTCAACCTCCTCTATTCGCCCTTGATCGCTAGCGCAGCTCTATAAACCAAGGTCGTTGGAAGGTCAAACGAAATTTGGTCGTAATAATCATCTACACTACACGGTTGTAAACCGCCAAGGTCAACTCTGTCGGACGCGATTGGCGACCGTGTAGCAGGCGCTTTAGGATCGCGGTACCAGCAATGATGCTCTTCTCTAATTATACTGTTTGCGGTGCAGCATGGTGCGGGTGACAGGTGACATAAAGGGTAAAATATATTATAATTTACTTATTTTTACTGATTCTGTATTTTACGACTGATCCGTACCTACATACAGATTGTGTACATAATACGGACTCAGTAATTAAATAAATTTACCCTTTCTGTCACCTGTCACCCGCACCATGCTACACCGCAAACAGTATAGTGTGTCTGATAAAATCACACACATTTGTAGGACATCTTGGTGTCATGTATTACCTAACTAGACGTGTTTGTTCCTTACGTTGCGTTGCAAAAGAATTAATAGTTAGTCGTCGTAAAGGTTTTAATTGTTTCGTAGCTTAGGTCAGGTAGACGACCCCGGCCCGCGACCGTAGTGTTTTAATTTAAAACAAACATAGGTACGCAAAAGCAGTTATTTTTGTAATGCTACAATTTTCCCACATTGAGGTGGAAACTTCGTAAAACTATTTTCAGGATGTACGTGTCTACCTGCTGTGCTCTGATTTTCCCTTAGGAATTAAAAAATAAAATATAACAATTTATTTTAGTTACCACATGAATGTAAAGTTAACATCGTATATAATCATGGATTAAATTAATGGTACTTAAAGAGCACTTCGATGGAACAGACTTAATTGAGCTTATTGTTGCTGTAAATATGGAGAAACAAATTACAAAGAACAACGCTGAGCGAGTAAAACAAGTACTCACTGGCAAGACAAAGCCAAACTACTTTTGTATGTATGAGTGAGTAGTGAATCAGCAGACAGGCCACTGGCCACTGTGCTGCCGCCGAGCGCACCGCACTCACTTCAAAGCCAGTCAGCATTCAGCGCGCAACGCGCTAGCACTATTATTTATCGCGCTTTACATTCGAATTCTTCGAATGTCAACAAACTTTCACCTCGACAGTAAACAAACAAAACATACGAGGAAATTCAATAAACTGTTTGTTTTTTCTTAGTGTACTGATTCTTGTACATACAAACAACTCTGATTAATAAGAGTAATTAGTCGTGGTGAAAACTGTTGATTCAACTTGTTTTTTTTTTTCTTGCACGATGTGTAACAATTGAAAATATCACAGAAACGTTGGACGCTGGAGATTTGTTCTTATTAAAGTTTTATTGCATCACAGCGAGCTGTGTTGAGCATTAAATTGACTGAATGTTCCAATTGTGCAGTGACTAAATTAACTAACTACCTGTGCTGTTGATCCGCCATGGGCAAGGATTATGGTAAGTTTATGTTTCATAATTCAAATGGATATTTCAGACCAAACTTATAATAAAATTGGATTTATTCGTTTTTTTGTGTCTTTGTTCTTGTGAGAGAGACCAAAATAAAAGTTTCAAGGCAATACCTTTATAATAGATCATGCGGGTGCAATGCCTTGTTTTGTTCTAAACTTCTAGTACCTACTTATATTTTAGTTAACTACGTAGGTACCCTTAATAATTGTATTTGATGTACTTAAATTAAATGTGAGACTACATACCCGATTCTTTTCAAACCTCATTTCTTAATTCGATGTTGTGTTGTGACCGACTATTATTTCTGCCTACAGTTTTAGATTTCTATTTTTGTTGGACCAACATACGATCGTAAAATAGTTTTGACATTTTGTTTTTGGTTGAATACTGAATAGAAGGTACCTACGTTTTTTATTCGAGTAGGTACCTACCTTCCAGCAGTATAAATAATAATTATACTGTGGTTCTAGTGTTGAATATCAGAATCCTTGTATGAAGAGACTAGGTAACAAGAGAGTGAGGAAGCGTAATTCAATTGAAATCCATTACAATGGAGCTCCACAGGTTCACTGAACTGTGTCTGTTGTTTAATTTGGAATGTTCATTATCTGATGGATATGTTCAGATAATTGAAATAATCAATAAAAAATGAAACTTCGACAGTTTTAAAGTGTTTTTTATGTACTTAGTTGCGCAACAATCACAGTAATATTTTCACTAAAATTCAAAATATGTGCTGTACAGTTACAGTGGCATGAAATTATCTATATTTACTTAAAGAGGAGATAAATTGCGATAATTACATTTGGTGATATTTGCACAGTCGAGGTGTAGATAAATACCAAACTAGTAGTTATTATGTGTATGCCTGGCTGATAAATTACATAGGTTTTATAGTAGTACTTGTTATCATAGATCTGCTTTAGGCCTGTAGCCAGTTAACGAACATTTTTGTTCACTGCCTGTAGACACAAACAACAACAAAAAAAAACGTTGTAGGTACGTATAACTTAAAAATATCAAACAAATACCGAATTTAATAAAAATATTAATCATGGATAAGGTGGCGTGTGAAAAAACTAAAACCACAAACAGAAAATTAACACTGAGGGATAGGTACTAAATCACTAAACGCCCCGGCCGGCGGCCCAGCATAAAGCTTCGTGCAGACTAGCGCGACGCGACACCGGCTATTGTTATACCGTGAAGTTTTCTAAGAAATTGTATTGTTCGAGTGACGTCGCGCCGTCGCGATCGAAAATGGGCTGTAGAAGACATAGGATCTCGATTTCTTAAATGTTATTTTTTTTGCTGGAAATGACTTCTGCTGATCATTACTGTTCTATAAAATGTCATATGAAGTAAATGTGTGCACAAATGGAAGAGTTATAATTTTTATAAGAAAAAAATGTATGGAGCTAGTATGAAAAATCGAATTATCTCCTAAACGGCATGTTTAACCGTACCATCCTTGGAGGTGGTCATAGTGCTAATTATTTATAATTTTTTGGTTGCGGATTTGACGAAAAATTTAATGCCGTTTTTTTAAAAAAAATCGTCAAAATATTTTTATTTATTTTTACATGTAAAACGATCCCTTTTAGTGTCCAAGTTAAAAAGTTCGATATGTTATTAACCCAAATATTAAGAACACACAAAACAAGAAAAATTAAATAAAAAAATTGCTGTTTTTTGACACATTTTTATTAATTTAAATAAAAAAAGATTACCAAACTCTTATTTAAGTAACATATAAAGTTATATTATACACAAAATAATTTAATTGAAGGAATTAATACTAAGCATTTGTAAAATAAAGTAAAAAAATAAAAAAAAAGACAAAATATCATTAAATATTACAAAAAAAAACCCAAACAGACTCAAATACAAATTTACAAATGTATAATTTTTTTACAAATTTTCCTTATCACTCTCGTTGTCAGACTCCAATTCTGAGTCAGCATCCAGATTGGATATGTCCAAAAACTCGAACTCAGTTTCCTGAAATTGAATTAAGTCGAGAGTTTCAGCAAAAAAGCTCTGCTTTTTCTTGGCATCTAACTTAGGCCTTTGTGCACTTAGCAAAGGATCCGAAGAAACAACAAGCATATTTAAAATGTCTTGATTGGAATCCTGCCTGCTTCTTTTCCGCGAATGATGTTCTCGAAACCTCCTAAAATCTTTGTTTCGAGACTCTGAGGCTTCTTCCGAGAGAGTCCCAATCGGCACAATATTATTTTTCTCGATTATGTCAGCCCCATGGATTAATAATTTATGAACGGTTGACGACATGTAGTACCAGTCGTATAATAATACGTACTTTTCTGCTGTTTTGCGGGCATAATCTCTAAATTTTATTATATCGACCTGCTCTCCAGATGTAATTGCTTGTAAAATTACAGCAAATCTTTTGATGAGGTCTTCATCCAAACCGGTTATAGCTGCGGTTTTATTAGGAAACTCAAAGAATTTTCTTGCAGTATTCCCGTCATTGGTGGTTCCCGAGCCTTGTTTTACTATATCAATCAACAGATTGAGTTCATCTTTGAATTTATTTTGAATTATTTTCTTCCTTGTCTGTAGCATTTCTTTGTGCTCATCACTTCTCGCTGCCCACCGTTTGAAGTCGAGCCTGTATGCAATGTGTAACAGACATTCCATACAATTTATACGGGCGTGTAGGGATGACAAGCCTAATTCATAAAGGTCAGAACACACAATTTTTGATGTTACAGCATCTAAGCGGTTCATTTCTGTAGGCTTTGCTAAGCACAGGTAGCACGATGCATTTGATCTAGCTTCAGAAAGGTAAGTGCAAACTTTAGCGTCGATCATCGTCATCATTAGTTCATGAGTCACCCTATTATTATTATTGCACTCTGTGGGGATAAGGGCCTCAATTTCTTCATCCATTTGTTTTTTCAGCTCAAGGACAACTGCTTCACTCTCCTCCTCTTCACTCTCCAATATAGGAGTGATGCTATTTTATGTTACGTGTAGTTAAAAGTCCGTGTTCTTCAACATAAACACTAAAATGAATAGTTTTATATGAAAAAACAAATAAAAATATTTTGACGATTTTTTAAAAAAAAACGGCATGAAATTTTTCGTCAAATCCGCAACCAAAAAATTATAAATAATTAGCACTATGACCACCTCCAAGGATGGTACGGTTAAACATGCCGTTTAGGAGATAATTCGATTTTTCATACTAGCTCCATACATTTTTTTCTTATAAAAATTATAACTCTTCCATTTGTGCACACATTTACTTCATATGACATTTTATAGAACAGTAATGATCAGCAGAAGTCATTTCCAGCAAAAAAAATAACATTTAAGAAATCGAGATCCTATGTCTTCTACAGCCCATTTTCGATCCACCGTGCGTCGTCGCGTCGCGGTGGTCTGCACGAGCCTTTAGGCTTAATAACAATAAAACTTCTATTGTAGGTAGGTAGGTATCTCGTTCAGCTTCCTTCAACCGATTAGTACCTACCTATAATTTTATTCATATTTTCTTACTTTCTTTGTAACACCTGAAATCGTTGACCCTTAACACGTTCAGTGCCGGGAGCCCTCCTGGAGGGTTCACCTAGTTGTATATGGGATGCCGATGCCGGGAGCCCTTGCGTCACTCATTTTATGTGTAGGTTTTCCTAGCGAATACAGCATTATAAACCGTGAAAATAAAATCGGATGTAGGTATGTTTTAACAAGATTTATTAGTATCTTTAAGCGCTGGTTTTAAAAACCAAGCATTTTTATTTTTTGTTCACGGTTACAATATTCACAAAAAATTTAAAAGGTTGGTAACGTATAGCGACAAGACTCCCTGAAAACACTACAAGTATTTTACTTCGTTTTACAGTGTTTTTTATCACGGTTTTTAACCTAATGCCGTTGACCGTCCGCGATTTTTTACTTTAGCGCAAACGTAAACTCTCGCGGAGGGTTCAATTCCAATAAGGTATGGCGGCATGGCGGTAGAAGTTCTATGAAAAGTGGGTGGAGTCGAAAGTTGCCGTAGATGCAAAAAAAATGTATAACTTTCATAGTTTCAAGAAGCAGTAGCTAGGTACAGACGCCAGTACATCAACCTGCTACAATCTGACAAATTTCTTTAATAGATTTTAAACTTTATCACTAAACAATAAGGTTCAAAGTTGAATGGGAAAATTTGACAGTTTCGGATAGGTTGACGTGCTGGCGTCTGTACCTCTATCTAGTTAGGCTAGGGTCAATAGGGATCTCAAGGTACTTGCAGCATAATATACTTAATTGCTACATCTGTGTTTACACTCGCTCGGAGCAATAATTGATTGTGCGCACATTCACTTATCTAACTAGTTTAAAAACGTTCTTTTTAAATTCCGCTACACCGGCAAACTATAAAGCCGGCCATAGCCTCAAGGAAAAGTTGCCTTCAGCGTCCTTCCTTCCGAACCATATGTTTCCGGTAGCAACAATTAGTACTCTTGATAACATTTTGCTATGAATCTAAATGTCGCAACAAGGCCTTGCTGGTGTTCGCTCGTGAAGTTGCTACACCAGTCTATTTTCCGGGAGATCGACCTTGGGTAATATGTTAAGTAATAAACTGGTCCTAATGATCATATAGGTATAGGATCGAGTTTTATTTATTGCTGACTAGCTTTTTCCCGCGAATTCGCCCGCGTGGATATCGGAATAATCCCACGGGAACGTAGGTACCATCGAAGAACTTCATATCTATACATCGTAAGGACTATTTCTGCTTGCAGCGCTCCGCGGCTATAGAACCGGGGCGGTAACAGATGTGGTCATCGTGTTCACGGGATTTTGTTTTCAAACTGGTTAGATATGAAGTTCTTCGATAGTACCTACTACCGGCATTACATACAGCAATGTCCTTTCTTTGTTACTTTTCGTCAAATCCTTGAGCTCCTTAAGTTATGAGTTGAGCTGCACGATTACTGATAAATGCGTGCACTGACTGGACAGGTTCACTCTTTCCTAAAAAGACCATTTCACCAATTGACCATCCACATGGTCTTCACATGATCTGACCAAGATTATGTCTGGTCTTTATAAAAGACTATGACCTGGAGTTTGTTTCTGACTTTCTCCTCAGAGTATTCAGATAGGAAACGCCGACCTCCTTCTAGTTTTTAAATTATATTGACTTGTAAAAGTGTTTGTAAAAACCTATTTGCAGAAAGTAAAATCATTTCATTTCATTTCATTGCCACCTACCACTGCGCCCGCGCGCGTTGCTGACAACCATAATTTTTTTGAATCTGTTATTTTTTTAAATATTCATTTATTAATCTGTCGCGCGCGCAATTAGCAGACACAATAGAATTTTATTGTTATCTGTCTCCAATATGAGACACCAGTATTATAAAGGTTAAATGATATGATCTCAAGGCATATTTTAATTTAAATTAAATGCCCAATTAAATAACATATTTTAATGGTTATGGATTAATACGAGTACCTATATTATCTGTCAAAATAGCTACGGAACTAACAATGACATTTTTATCAAATTCTGAAAGATAATATTAGTTACTGTGGGTCATCCTTAGAAAATAGACATAATTACGATCGCGGACTTTTTTGTTGAACTTTTTATGATGATCAAATCCTGTAGAACATACATTTTATGGTGTCTTTTACGGTTTACGCTGCGCACGCCATTAAGCTCCCAGTCGGCAGGATTTTTTCCGACTTCTTCAACAATAATCGTTATAATATATAAGCCAATTTACACAAAACTTTAATAAATTATACACCAAAACTATCCTCATGAATCACTCCGTCCATTAGTGAAAACCGTTTGAAAATCGCGTCTATCGCGTTCAGACAGACAGACAGGCGTGGCGAGGGGACTGTTTTATAATATGTAGGTAAGGAAAGGATGGGCGAATACTTTGTTCAAGTCTACACAACTGTTAAGACCACGGATATCCTTACTATTCCGCAATGAAGGCATATCTCTGGATATCTATGGTTAAGACGTAGTTCTGTCTACCACCAAGCAATAAGTGTTTGCACCGGATAGGACCTACAGGCACTGATTGCCTCTGGAGCGACTGTCCAATATATGTGATGCCTAGGCAATGCCACGTTCTCAGTACAGACAGGACCGATGGTCGCTAGAAATCTCTACCTACTTCATACTCATAGATTACTAATACCACAGTTTTTCAAAAGGTACTTCATTTGCCTCTAGTAGGTTCGTTACATAATTTAGGAAATGTTATGGTCATCAATTAGATACCTACATTGCTGCTATTAAAGGTGCTTTACATTTCAACAGAACTCATACCTACCTCTATTTGCATTTATGATAGAATTAAACATGTAATAAAAATAACATTGGACGAAATTATCAAGATAACTTCCTATATTGCATAAGTCCCGTGTCGCTAGTTCGCTACATAACACTGCCCTGTACCCTAATTACGTAATGCAAAATCAATCCGAATCTGAATCGTTTTGAAACAGATTGCTAATCCATTGCTCCGTAAGTTCGAAAAAAATACTGCAGAGCAACGTAAATAAAGCAATGAATGTTGTTGAACTGTCAAAATGAAACAGATTTGTCTCTATCGTTTACGAAAATATGTTGCGTAATTAGAAAGCTGCTTAGCTGTTAACAGTATCGTTTGCATAATAAAATTATGTGCGTTTGGTCACATGCATCCCGTTATGAATGTTTTTAAATAATCAGCGATTTAAGACGGTTACTATTCATGTGAGTTATATAATACACACAAATATAATACTCTAATTTCAATACTTAATAATTCATTTTCAATTGAATGATGAAACCTGAAAAAAAGTAAGTTACTACATTGTAAGTTTAAAGTTCCCAGGGGGCCTATTACGAACTTTTAAAAAACCAGGCAAGTTCCAGGCAATTCATTTCACTGGCTGGATATATTTCGTACTATGACATCGGTCATTCTGACCGACTTCACGCTGGCTAGTTTGTCTGTGGCTGGCTTGAAATTCTCTGCCGTAACGTTCAGAAACACAAATAAATATTTATCGGTAAGTTACGGTTTAATTTAGATCACGTATTTTATGATAAAAATAATAAATATATCTTAATATAGTTACTAAAAGTAGGTGAAAATATGAACGCAATGTTTATTGTGCTATACAATTAATTTTTATTTAATTTTTCCGTGTTTGTAAATTGTAACGCGAGATTCTCAATAACTTTTCCGAACGTATTCCATTTGATGTTCAACGGGGAATTTGACAACTTCATTCTTGGACAATGTTTATTGTTGCAATTATTAAAATAATACTATCGTATTGTTTGTATTACTCTCTATATAAAGTACCACGAAAGTTATGCTGATAGTTTTCTTAGATTACCGCGGTGTAGTGCGCAACGATTTTTTTCCAGAGGGATAAACAGTGATTATAGAGTATTATTTAGGCATTATGAGGCGTTTGCGAGAGAATATCCGCTGAAAACGGCCCAGATTTGTGGAACGACAATTCATAGATTTTGCACCATGATGATGCACCATCACACAAAGCCATCATTGTGCAAGAGTTCTTAGCCAAAAATTCAGCAAATGTCATCGACCAAGCGCCGTATTCACATGATATGGCTCCGTCTGACTTTTTCCTGTTCCCGAGGCTAGAATTACCTCTTCGAGGAAAACGTTTCGAGTCGATTGAAGCTATAAAAGAAAATTCGCTGAAGGAGTTTTAGACCATACCTCAATCAGCTTACCAAAAATATATGGAGGACTGGGTCAAGCGCTGGCGTAGCTGTATTGCAAGTGAAAGGGCCTACTTTGAAGCCGACAAAATAAATAAATTTTGACGAATAAATTACTTAATGGTTTTATTGAACAATTCCCAGTACTTTTTACACAGAATGTATTATGTCCCATCGCAAGTAAGTACCTACTAGTTTCAGAGTATAAACAAAAATATGGATATAGTGGTGTGGTGTTTTTGAGTGTTTTTACTAAATATCCAGTTTTCAACATGTTATATTTACCTATAACCGTAGTCGCGAGGCACACATTCCTGCTGGTATCATGCAACGCAGTTTTACACTTTTTATTTTGTATTCTTTCCTTTTATCTTATTTTTTTTTCTCTTTCTACTTGTGTGCCTTTTAGTCTGTGCCAAATAAATGTATTTTCTTTCTTTCTTTCTATCATGGTAATATTTTGTAATTATCACGGTGCACCATTTATTAGGCTGTTGAAATTATTATAGTTCAATGGATGAGAGTTATCGCCCTCGGCGGAGCCTAACTTATGTTTAGTTTGAAACATTGTAGGAGTTTTTCAATTTTACCGTTATTTTAGTATTTTAATCAGAAGTGTCACTTTCCGGAGTTTCCAGAAACTCGAACGGTACATATTCGTCACACGTGATATTTTCTCTGAATAATTTCGTCAAAAATATCCAAAACCATTCAATAAAAGCTCCTATGAAGTAGCGGAAATTGACTGGATTGTGAGGTTACTTATTATCAGTTTTAATATGTCAAGAAATGTCAAACGAACGTTCATAATACGGTATTTCCAGCCAATAGTCGGGCAGAAGCCGGCCAGGCTGTCACGTGACCACTGACTGGCTTGTTTGACGAGTTCATAATACGAAATTGCAAGGCAGTTCTGTTTACGCCGTAAACTGCCTGGAAATAAGAGTTCATAATAGGGCCCCAGTTGTGCATAGCGAAAACCTAATAAAATCTATCCCTAGCAAAATCTGATAATACTTATTTAAATTTACCTATGATTGATTGTTTCCACATTTAACATCCGTTTATGATTTCTAATCGTTTAAATTCAACGAGGATTTAGCTACCTTTAGTACAAGCGGACTGTTTGTGAAAAGCCGATAGGATTTTAATCGGTGATTTTATATCGATGGGTCATTTTGAGATTATTTATTATCAGCGTCATTTGTTTATATGAACGGCTTTTTATCAATCAATTTATATCCTGATGCCCAAATATATATTAGCTAATTTGCGGTATTTGTCGATCATTATCAGTGCTGACGCAGTGTCGTTACGTTTAAAATACACTCATAATAAAATTATAAATAGTTGGTTGAGAAATATAGACCAACGGCAACGTCGAATTACCTGACTTACTTAGAACAAGACCGTTTTTTATTTCTATGCAGAAAGACTTTTGGTTGTATGATGTTATGAACTAGTCAGCCTGTTAGTAGGTACCTACCTACACATCCCGTTCAACAAGAATCATGTCCGTTATGTCTTTGAAATGATTATCCAATGACGCATCGGGGAGATTCTAAGGTTAGAAGGTCGAATGTGCGTGTTTATGTTATGCACGTCGCGCACAAGCACAAGTCTACAGTTATGTAAATACGCAACACATTTTCGTAAACGATTACGACAAATTTGATTCATTTTGACAGTTCAACCACATTCATTACGTTGTTGAGCAGATTTTTCTTTCGAACTTGTGAAGCAATGGATTAGAAATTTGTTTCAAAACTATTCAAATTCTGATAGATAGTGGTAATACGTACACGGTAATTAGGGTACAGGTTGAGCATGAACGAATTTGACAAGACAAATCGACGGTGGAATTCAAATGTAAGTAAGGGACATTAAATTCACCCGGATGACACGGTGGAGGTCTGCTACGGTGCTACGGTGGTGGTGCTGGTCGGTGGGCTTGGGCAGAGCATCGCCGTGTCCTCGTGGAGGAACAGTAATGCTCGCGAAGGAGGAGGCGGAACGCGTGAGGGAGAGGCGTATTTCGCGCCCTCACGCACCTAGCCACCGCAGAAGACGCCCTGAGCGTCGGGAATCGCAGGCCATTCCAATCGCAGGCTTGCCTGGCCAGTACCAGGCCCGGGTCGACAGCGCGTTGTGTTCCACGCGCGCCTCAAAGAGATGTTAGCACAACTGGCGGGGTCCACTAGGACCGATTCCTGCTGGGGCCATGGGGTTGCGGGAAAGTAACCGTAAGGGATACCGTGGCCCCTGGCAACGTACAGGCAACTGAAGGAACACGGGTGGGTTTTAGTCAGTAGGTAAGTCTGACACGCCCTCCCGCTCCGCCCAGCGAGCGGGAGAAGTAATATGTAAATTTCCACCCAAAAAAAAAGGGACTTTTTGTAATGACTTAAGTACGAGAAATCTGAAAAAGTGTCGACAAAACATCTCTTGTCTAAATGGGTAACGTTGCAGTAGGACCTATTTGCTGCGATGTCCGTCGGTCGGATTCGCACTTGAACATTAAGTATCATAATATCTATTGCTACATTGCAATATAAGTAGGTAAATGAAAAGGTACTGGGTACGATATACTCGTACATCGTACAGTAAATAGGTAGATACTAAGTTCTTTATAAATAGAGAAAACCGCAGGTGCTTTACGACTTTCTCAATCTTCCGTTTCATATGACGCATAAAATATTGCAGACTGCATATCGACGTGCTCTTTATATTTCCTAAACAAATTCATTTTAAAATAGCGCAAAGTAGACGTAGGTAGGTATCTATTATATAGCACCTACTTCCAGGAAATCAACATAGTTATTGACTGCTGTGATATGAATTCTGTGCAGTGCCAAGAAATATGGAACTGAAATATTCATGTAAACTGCCTGTAGTTTTGTTCATTGAATTTAATTTTATATGATACCTACCTACATTACATTTTGTAGGAAAATGTGTAACCAACAATATTTTTCAATAGTATCTATCTAATCGTTCATTTCAGCTTAGCTATTCACAACCATTCGACAGGCTTCTGGGTCGAAAATGTCACATTTTCGGTTAAGTACCTACCTGATTTACGCAGTCCCCGACCAAAAATAGCAATCAGAATAATAGTCGTCTTTTCCGTTTAAATAATAGTCGTCTTTTCTGTCAAAAAATTTCGGATTTGTGAACAGCGATAAGCACTTCCGACTCCACCCATTTTCATAGAACTCATACGCCATGCCGCCATACATATTAAAAGTGAACCCTCCGGGAGCTAACCATCGCGGACGGTCAACGGCATTAGGTAAACCGTGTTATAAAACACTGAAAAACGAAGTAAAATAGTGTTTTCAGGGGGTCTTGTCGCTTTATGTAGTTTCAAACCTTTTAAATTTTGAGTGAATATTTATAACCGTGTACAAAAAAAAAATGCTAGGATTTTAAAACCAACCAGGGTCATCGACGCGAAAACTGATACCGTGGATTCAGTACATGATTCTGAAACACCCCGCGTTTAAAATTTTTGTCAGTTTTAAAAAAAAACATGCTGTTCCAAACATTTTGACAGCGTAGGTATTGAACTTTTCTATGAAACAGCTGATTTTGAACAGGCTCCCGGCATCCCATATGCGACTAGGTGAACCCTCCAGGCCCCGGCACTGAACGTGACTGGACTCCATAGATATCAGGACTCCTTCGATAAAATTGATTGATGTTCGATTCGGCACGAAAGCGTTACGAATGGTTGTGAATAGCTATGCAGATAAGGTGCTAACTTCCTAGTTCCTAAATAAAAAACGTCTAAACAAAGTCGATGATGTAGAAGCCAAAACGATGAATAATTTTCAGTTGTGCTCATTTATGAGTGGCTTATCAAGGACTACACTCAACACGCAATATTCCACTTAAGTACTGTGCATACACTTTTTAAACCAATCACCGACGCATCGCCATTATCTATGATACATAAAGAACGTACTCATGAACCATTTTAATTAAAACGTGAAAATAAATGAGTCATTCGTTTCGTTGGACGCAGGAGGACGCAAGCTGCACGGCAGACGAGAGTTGGTCAGGGTTTGTTTTTAGGGCGTTTTCAACAGCAGCCAGGGTTCACCTTGGTTTCTATCCCTAAAACAGAACTTAGTTCCTAGCTACTCAGCCATTGTAATTTTGTCACCATGGCGTTTTACCACCTCAAGGGACAATGACCGTAACTACAATAATTATGACTATGCAGTTGGAAGATGACTGTCACTTTTAATGTAGGTACCTACGGTAATACCGTAATAGTCAGTTTTTTTTTTAATTATAACAAGACATACGTGCGTAAAAATACTACAAGCATAATAAGTTTTTAATCACCGCGGGGCGGATGTAGTAAAAACGGCTAAAGGAAAAAATAGAATCTACTACGCGCGGTAACGCGCGATACTATTTTATAATGGTCTAAGATTTATAGAATGTAGGTACAGTGCCTGACAAAAGCAGAAAAATATATTTATAAGCAAAATGGAATTCTATCTTAAATGACCAGGGGGCCAACCACCACCTCTTTAAGCTGTATTATTTTAATATTACTTCAGTGCGAGAAAGAAGTGGAGCTATACAGGACGTCTAGCTCTATCTCTTTCCCACGCTCAAGTAAGATTAAAATAATACTGCTAAAAGAGGTGGTGGTAGGGCCCCATTATGCTTAGAATGATCACAATAGAAACGGGTTTTGTCGACGGAAAAATAGACAAAAACAGATAAACAATAAAAATTTGTCATTTTGTCTATTCTTCCGTCGACAAAACCCGTAGACAACCCGTTTCTATGTTTTTCAAGCTACGCGTGCTGGTGGTGGCACCTGGATGTGACTGGCACAGGAGCGTAGAGTATGGCACACGCAAAAGGTCTATAGTATACCCACAGCAGTGGGTGAATTCAGGCTGTGGATGATAGTGGAACTGCATCCACAGAACAGAAACGATATCAACCCCATTATCTAACTTGAAATATACACAGAAGTGTGCCAATCACTCTCCACGGTTCTTGAATAATTGACATGACCTAAACTACGTAACAAACCTAACGAGAGCCTTATAGGTTAAAGCTAATAACCGGTGTTATTATTACATGGATTCTTCGCTACGCTTCACGGTATGATCGTTAAATTAAAAAAAAACTAATCGTATTGTAGGAAACAAAATTGCTAGTAGCCTGTGCTAACGTGTTATCAACATTTTGCAATTTAGTACGCCAATTTCCTTCTGTTATGAACAAACTAGCAATTAATGGTCATGGCGGAATGGCATGGCCAAGGGATTCTTTTTCCAGCAGGGGATTATTGACGAGGTCCCCTTAAAACTGGTTTCAAAAAGAAATTTCCTGGTTCCCACTGCTTTTAAGACGCAGATATGCTAGTGACCTTGACTGGTTATCTTGCGTGTTCTGTACTGAGCTTACGCAACGCGTCGTACTTCCAGCCATTAATAGGATTCCACCAAGGTGCACTATCCCAAATAAGACGCATTATTAATTTACTAACTTTTAGTTAGTTAGACGTCCTTTATAGCTCCACTTCTTTCTAGAACTGAAATAACAAAATAATACTGCTTGAAGAGGTGGTGGTTGGCCCCCAGGAAGGAATCGAATGCATTTTCTATCGTTCAATGTCGAGTGCTGAAGAGTCCATAGACCACTTAAATTCCTTGACGCATCGTACAAACAAAAGAAGATTCCTTCCAGGTCTGGGATAATATACTGAACTGGCGGTACTTTTGTGTTATAGACAATAATTGGTCATTTATACCGACTTTAAAAAGGAGGTTCTAAGGTACTCGATTCGAAGGTAGGTTTTTTTAAAAATATTTTTTACGAAATTACGCCGCCAATTATGAAATGATTTTCATGATTCTTATGTTTTGTTTGGTAGGTCATATTTCAGAGACTACTACTACCATATACATTTTATTAACTTTGCTTGGGTAGTTTTTGAGTTAGCTTCAATAATAGGTATTTTTCCCACTTAGTCTATATGGATGATGTTATTAGTTCCTGTCAATGTTATTTAAATAGCAGATAGAGCTAAAAAGTGAAAAATACACTCTTTAAAAAAAAATTAACCGAGTTATTAAAAAATCACGGAATTTTTCGGAAGTCGGTGGCAAAAAACGAAAATATAAAACCAAAGACACCGAATTCCGAAATTAAAGTTATTTTGCACCATTTAGTTTTTTTTTTTGTCTGTTCAATTATATTGTATAAACAGTTTTTTTTATCTTTAGTCCGTCCGTTTTCGTTGACGTCAACTTCTAAAAAGTTGTCCTAAAAGGATGTACCTATTTTGTCAATCGGGGAGATAATCTGTTGCACTCATCTGATAATCATACCTATGATTACCTATCAGATGAGTAGGTACCTAAAAGCGTATAACTAGTTTTCATAAAACTACCTAAAAAACATTACCTAAATAATAAAAGATTAAGTTGTTGGTCCGTTAAAGTAAAAAATTAAAAATGTGTCATCAAAATTAATCATCAAGCATGGCCTTCCAGTTCAGATGGTCAATGAAACATTTAAAACGGATTAGACGTCTATAAAATACAAATACCTAAGTACGTGTCAATAGTAGTACAAGTAACAGTGACTGTTCATATTTATGTGTCACGCACTGTTTGGGTTTTCCGTAACCGCTGCAGTTGTCGCACTGGATCATTTTAAATTGCAGCTAATTTTAATTTTTATCCTGCCTCTTTTGTCCTCGAATTCATTTAAACTTGGTTAATTTATTGAAAAATCTTCCTGAAGCGAATTTTCATACCACAAACGAACGAAAATTAATTTAAATGTATTGGTATATTAATACTCATTATAGTCAATTATCAATGCTATAACGACAAAGGTTTCTTATGAGAGCCAATCCTTTCTGTGTCCAAACCAGGGACTTGAAACGTTACTCAAAATAATGTTACGCGTAGTTCCGGTAACGATAATTTGTCCGTTCCGTTCTACCCGGGATCGTCTCGGTGGGCGACGACGACAACGGTTTGAGCGGGAAAAGTTCTTAAAAATAACGTTACAAAATGAATCTGTAAAAAAAGCATAGTGTTCTGTGTTACTGATACCTATAAATTATATTCTGTTTAACGTTTTTTTTTTTGTAACGTTATTGTTTTTTTTTTGTTCTAGTATCGTTACAAACTTTGGACCGTTATAAGATAGCATTTAGTGTAACAGAACGAAATTCATTTCGTTTTGAAGTCCCTGGCCCTGGTCCAAACTGTCTCAATACACTTTTCTTAATCCTTAAAGCCTCGTTCAGACCAGCGCGACGCGACTCGAACAATACAAATTCCAAGAAAACTTCACGGTATAACAATAGCCGGTGTCGCGTCGCGCTAGTCTGCAACAAGCTTCAAACTCCCATCCATTATCTTTTGGCCTCGCACAGGTCGTTATTGTTCTGTTAGTTTTTAAATGCTCCTTTTTTATTATTTAAGTATATATTTTTTTAATTATTATTACTGTTTGTATTTCCTGTGCGTGTCCCAAATAAAATATTTTTCTTTCTTTCTTTTCTTTCCATCCTCTTTCACTTCACAACGCTTCCTAAAATTAATTTGCTAAGAAGTAACCTTTATCATCATCATCATATCGACTGATAATAATAATGATGAAGGCATCTTACTAGAGTCCATTTCACGAAAGAAGTCCCGCGGCAATAAGTGGAACTAATTACCTATTATTATATGTAGGTATAGTTAGCAACATTCCGACAACAACCCTCCTACCTCATACAGCTTTCTCTACTTAAGATTGTAGATTTTATTAACCAGTGCATCAGATGTCGAGATAAATAAATATTTATGAATCGTCTCTTACGACAAGTGGCGCCGCCTCTGCGGGACTTCTTTCGTGAAATGGACTCTACTTACGACATTTGTACAGAGCCGCAATCTATAGGCCAAAGAGCCGCATGCGGCTCGCGAGCCGCGGTTTGCCGACCACTGGCTTAGTGGTGTGACCTGGGACTGCCAAGTCATAGGTCTCGAATTCAAACCCAAGGCACGCATCTCTGACTTTTCGGATTCATGTGCGTATTGTATATTTATCACTTGCTTCAAAAACGGTGAAGGAAAACATCGTGAGGAAACCGGCATGCCTGAGAGATATGTCTGATATATATCAGACATATCTCTCAGGCATGCCGGTTTACTATATCAGGGTACAGGTTAGTTACTAACGACACGAAAAGAATAAGATTACCTAAATGGTTAGGTTAGTTTAGTTACTAACGACACGAAAATAAGAAGAGTACCTACCTAAATGGTTAGGTTAGGTTAGTTACGTAATCAGGGTACAGGTTAGTTACTAACGACACGAAAAGAAGAAGAGTACCTAAATGGTTAGGTAGCCATTCCACACAAGGCATATTTGAGTGATATACCTATCTGCACCGATGATGATAGTATCAGCAGGATCATGTGGGAATAGTTCTACCGAGAGTGAGGACTGGCCAAAGTCGATCGATCGTCCATGTAATTTTATTGAACCCACATTTAGTCTGGTATGTTCAAGCACCATGTAATTGGGTCGCCCCTTGGGGTCCTAGTTTCGATCCCCAGATTGGGCAGTGTTTTTGGGTTTTTCCATTAGGAATTTCTCAGTTACAGCCTGGAGTGTGTATATTTGTGCTCAGCTTCATAAAACTAAGTGTGTGTGTTCAGTGGTTAAGCGATTGACTGCTGCGCTGCGTGTCGCCGGTTCAATTCCCGCACGGAACAAATATTTGTATGACCTACAATTAGTTGTTCCGGGTCTGGCTGTTTGTGTATGCGAGTTTAAATGTATGTAAACGCACCCACGATACAGGAGAAAATCCTAGTGTGGGGCAAAGTATACAAAAAAAAACAAAAAATAAAAACTAGTGTATGTTGTGTTTATTTGCGACACACGCGATTCGTCCGCTGACCGGATGCTCAAGACGTAAATAAAGTTACCGTCACCGCCATTCACACTGATGTTGACTTTAGGCGTCGTACACTGGTTCAATATAATTGCCCCACATCAGAAAATTTCAAACGAAATACTTCTGAGGTACCTTAGGTACTAAACTGGTTTAGCTTGCCGTCCGGTCCGGACCAAGCCCGGGTCGACGGCGCGTTGTGTTCCACGCGCGCCTCAAAGATGTCAGCGAGTGAAGGGGTCCGATCATCCGATGAGACCATTGCCTGCCGGGGTTGCGGGAAAGTCCGAAAGGGATACCGTGGCCCCCTGGCATTGCACAGGCAACAGAAGGAACACGGGTGGGTTTTAGTCAGTAAGAGTCTGACACGCACTATGACGCGCGCTCCACCCAGAGCGGGAGAAGTCATTTGATGATTTCCCAACCAAAAAAAAAAGGTACTAATCTGGTTATTCCAGATTGCTATCATAAGGAAAACCCCTCTACATAGCTACATTATCTATTTTTGAAGCAAAGGAAATTACCAATCACACTTAGATAGCCCCGTCATGCGACATGTGCCGTGACCCCGAAGTTACCCACCTACATCATTTTGTTAACTTGATAAGCTACATGTCAGAGTGCGCTTTTATCTCTGCCCCTTTCGGTTTTTACAATGACATATTATTATCATTGTAAAAACCGAAACTATACGGATAGACCTTCGTCATTTCCGCTGTAAGATAAACCGAAAATAATACAATAAATTAAAAAACTACAGTGCATTAATTTATTGTTAAACGAAAGCATAATGGCATATGGTAGGTATGGCTGAAATATGTTGTTTGGCTTCCAAGCCATTATCCACATGAAAACTACCTTATAATGTGAAATTAAAGACAATAATACAAAAACTATACGACACCATTGTCTTTATTTAGCCACGGTGGGTCGGTGTGAAATACTCCCTAGAATATGGTGGACCGTGTCCGTGACCGTGGATAACATGAGTAGAGTACAGAACTACAGACAGTTTACTATGCGACGCTGAAGCGTGCGCATATCTAGAAGATTTGTGAACTTCCTATAAGTTTTTTTAATCATTAAAAGCAAATCAGGTTTTCTACATAACGTGTTTGTTTTTTTTATGTAGACAAACAGTGCATTACAGTGATAAAAGCACCTACGTAATACTAGTAACTATTTACAAACACCTGTGCCCACACGACAATATCTGTTTTCCCGAAAGAAAATTACGCTATGTGCAACATGGATTTGTGAACTTATGAACTGAAATAATAGCGTTATTGAGTAAAATAAGAAGTATTTTCATCGTGAAAAGTGAATAAAGGTTTTATGTACAGTATTTGAACGCCACAGCATTTTAGTACCTTGGTCGGATAATAGCAAAGTTATTTAATCTAAATGACATATTAATTATATATTTTTGTAGTTATTTATTGTGGCTATATATAGTCGATAAGACGTTTCTTAAGGCAATATTAGTTCAAACTAGAATCGCATTATTTTTACCGAGTTTTACATTAGTACACGTGTAACTAACAACAAAAAGGATTGAGAATACAAGTTTAACTGGATACAAAAACGTAGGGTTATCGTGCAAGTTTTGATATTGTTCAGCATCTTCTTAGGAATTTGATCAAAACTGGTATGCAGCTCGCTAGAAAAAGAGGAAACGTCAACGATCGAAAACATGTTTTATTAATGGACATGATTTGATAACATTAGCTACACGTTCGACTAACTTTGACATTGTTGCGTGAATGCGATAGGTACTATCAAAAGTACAATAGAGATCTATTCAGACTACTGTGCTGTGAGTCACAGACTTTTAAATATTCATAGTTGATCTACTGCTTGCGTAGACTGTCAGATGTCGGTGCGTGGATTGTAAACGAGATTGAGGATGCCCGAGGATGAAGGCGGAGCGGTGAGGAGGATTCGTCTAATATTAGTTCATGCAGCAACGACCGGTCTCTGGCATATTCCCAGTTGTTTTATTATCACACCACACAGAATAAGAGTCTAAGCACATTGTTCAATCATTGGCGTTATATCAGGTCCAGATAAATTCCGAAATATGGGTGATAGTCTTCTTTTTATTCGTGTGGTTTGTGACTAACCAGCTATCTAATTACGCAACACATTTTCGTAAACGATCACGACAAATTTGTTTTATTTTGACAGTTCAACAAAATTCACTGCGTTATTTACGTTGTAGAGCAGATTTTTTTTCGAACGTAGGTATGCAGCAATAGATTAGCAATTTCTTTCAAACGGATTCAAATTCCGATTGATCGTGTATTACGTAATTAGTGTACTGACTAACCGTGTCAGAGTTTTAAAGCCGCCCATGGGCCTCTGACTTGGCTTCACATGGCGTCGAGAAATATCTCTCAGGTCTCTTACGATGTTTTTCTCCACCGTTTTTATAGCAATTAGGTAGGTATACAATACGCACATGAATTCGAAAAGTTAAAGGCGCGGGGTGTGGTGATAGAGTGAAATTCACAGTAATAATAGGTACCTAATTACATACAAAATAGTAAAAGTAAAAAAAAAAGTACTTTTGTGGTTTCGTTGAACTGACCTAATTACTAGACTAGACTGGCGCGACACCGGTAATTGTTCTAATAAATTGTTTTATTAGAGTCGCGTCGCGCTGTCCCATCGCGACTGTTTGCGGAAGCCTTAAACCACAATTCTCGCACTAAGTTTCACGAAGTAAACAAGGTTTTCAACTAGGTATGTGTATATTACGTAAACTAACAGGAAGCTAAGTGTAAACCTAGGGCTTCCCAACAAAGAAACACTTGTATGTAACATAGCCATGGATTAAACCAATACGTTTACATAAGCATTACCTACTCGGCTTAGTCTCTATGGCACACAGTGTGAACAAAATAATATTACAGAAAATAGAGCAGAAATAAAGTTTTCCGTCTATGTAGGTACAACGTACAATGCAACAAATATTCCACCAAGTAGGTACAATAATAATTGTCGTAGATACCTACTTAGTCATTCAAGGGAAGTACCTACGTACCATTCGCGTATTGATTAGCTTATTAAAGATAAGATAACACGCTGATTATACAATCCCGTCAGACGATACATCTTTACCTACTTGCAATTAGCGAAGTGACAATGAGTGTGCTTTCGTTGAAGGTAGTGACGTCACAGCAGTCAACCCACATAAACTAATTACGATGATTTGCCTGTAATTACAGCGATTTACTTAGGTAGTCAGTTTTAACTTCATTGTCAGTTAAGGTGTGGTCTGGCCATAATAATAGCTCTGTCATGTTTTCTGATAATTACTGATAAACTTGGACAGACCGCAGATCAAAGCTACAAGGTCATAATTTTCAGTATAAGTAGGTACCTATACGACATCATAGTTGATGAGTTTCTTAGTTATAGAACTGGCAAACGCGAGCTCGGTTTATTTAAGTCTGCATTTCCATTATATACTTGCGTAGTTTTTTATGATAGCTATTGTTATTTTATCACAACTGTTGATTATGTTTTAATATGTAGAACTCTTATGTTATCGCATAAATTAAAGCATAGGTACCTACGCAGACAAAAATAACTAGACGGTTACCTGCCTATCCGTAGGTATGTATGTAGGTACGAATAGAATCAATGGTTAAGTACCTACTCGTAAAGGAAAAAACAAAATCGATAAAATAATTTTAGAGGTCAGAGAAAACTACTAAAATTTTTGAATTTTTAAACTCATCTAATTCGTCGCTGTAGGGGCTAAATGATGGGGGCGCTCCACGGTGGGTGCCATCATGCACGTGCGAGCCCTCACGACGGGGGATGCGGTGGCTCGGGGTGGGGTCGTCTTGGCGGTGTCTCTAGACATCGCCAACGCCTTCAATACCCTGCCCTGGAGTTGCATCAGGGAGGCACTCCGGTATCACCGGATGCCGACCTACCTCTGTCGTGTGGTCGAGGCCTATTTGACGGACAGGGCTATCATCTACCCCGGTTACCAGGGAGAGTGGAACCGGCGAGAGATGTCGTGCGGTGTCCCACAGGGATCGGTCCTGGGGCCGCATCTGTGGGACATCGGATACGACTGGGTGCTGCGCGCCGACCTCCCCAATGGCGTCAGCGTCGTTTGTTACGCTGACGACACGTTGTTCCTGGCGCAGGGGTAGGTCGCACCAGGCGGCGGCCGAACTAGCGACACACGGGGTTGCGACAATCGTGGCCAGAATCCGGCAGTTGGGACTCGAGGTGGCCTTGCACAAGTCCGAGGCCATGTGTTTTCATGGTCCTCGGAACGCGCCACCGTCGGGTTCCCAAATAACGGTAGGAGGGGTTCACATCGGCGTCGAGTCGACGATGAAGAACCTGGGACTTGTCCTCGACAGTCGGTGGAACTTCGTGGAGCATTTCCGACGTTTGGCTCCCAGACTGGAGCGGGCCGGGGCTGCCTTGAAGCGGCTCCTGCCCAATCTAGGGGGTCCAAACGCCTCCTGCCGGAGGCTATACGCGGGGATCGTGCGGTCCATGGCCCTGTACGGGGCACCGGTGTGGGCGCGTTCGTTGAGGCGGCCTGCCCGCCGGTTGAACGCGTCCCAGAGGGTCATGGCCACCCGGCTGGTCCGGGGATACCGCACGGTCTCCGGTGAGGCGGCGAGCCTCCTTGCCGGATTGCCGCCATGGAATCTGGAGGCAAAAGTCCTCGCGCATATTTGGGAGTGGCGCGAGGAGGCGAAACGCCGGGGCTTGACTCCGATGCCGCGAGAAATCGCGTCGCGATCTCATGGCGTCATGGAGAGTGCGATTGTCGCAACTCAGTGTTGGGCACGCCACTATTGCGGCGATAAGTCCCCTCTTTGAGGAGTGGCTGGAGAGGCGCCACGGCGTTCTCACCTTCCGCCTGACGCAGGTCCTCACCGGACACGGCTGTTTCGGGAGGTACCTGTTTCGGATAAAGCGGGAGGAAACGCCCGGGTGTCATCACTGCGTGGATCGCCCGGAGGACACGGTGGAGCATACGGTGGAGGTATGCCCGGCTTGGGCAGAGCACCGCCGTGTCCTCGTGGAGGCGATCGGTGGCGGGGATCTCTCGCGTCCGGCCCTGGTCCAGGCCATGGTACGGAGCGAGAGGGCATGGGAGGCCGTCACCTCCTTCTGCGAAGCAGTAATGCTCGCGAAGGAGGAGGCGGAGCGCGTGACGGAGAGGCAAATTTCGCGCCCTCACGCCCCTAGCCGCCGCAGGAGGAGACGCCCCGGGCGTCGGGAATCGATCGCGGATTCCCGGCCACCGTAGGCGCGGGCTTGCGGACGGTGAGCAATGGGTAGCTCGCCGTCCGGTAAGGACCAAGCCCGGGTCGACGGCGCGTTGTGTTCCACGCGCGCCTCAAAGAGTGTCAGCGAGTGAAGGGGTCCGATGAGACCATTGCCTGCCGGGGTTGCGGGAAAGTCCGAAAGGGATACCGTGGCCCCCTGGCATTGCACAGGCAAGAGAAGGAACACGGGTGGGTTTTAGTCAGTAAGAGTCTGACACGCCCTCCCTCTCCACCCAGAGCTGGAGGAGTCATTTGATGATTTCACACCCAAAAAAAAAAACAAAAAGGGGCTAAATGATAACAGCCGTACGGGTCGATCAAAGGTTAAGCTACGCTTGCCACGGTCGGTTTGTGGATGGGTGACTATCCAATACATAGGTACCCCTCCGTGCCTCGGAATGCATGTTGAACCCTTAGCGGTTGTAATTCGTAGATATATATGACAGTCATTCCAGCTATCTAATTACGCAACACATTTTCGTAAACGATCACGACAAATTTGTTTTATTTTGACAGTTCAACAAAATTCACTGCGTTATTTACGTTGTAGAGCAGCAGCCTAATTGCGCAACACATTTTATTTTTGATATCAATTCCGAATCGAAACCAAGTCCAATTTAAATCGCATGCCATAATTGGAATTACGATAAACATTTTTTACCAATCGACCGAAATTGAATAGGGTTGTTCTTATAAAACGGCTATACGTCTTTAATTTATATGTTTTGTTCCACCATAAAGGCATGATTAATTTCCAAATTATTGTGCTTTAATTTAATTTTATTTTAATTATAACTGATGCTCTACTAGTGCTTATAGATGAAAATGTACAATGATTGCCGAAAAATTTAAAACCATTTTTTAAAACACTTTCTATCAAAAACTACCATAATTGAAATGCGTAACAAAACGTTTCCTTTCCCCGGTTTTTTTTATCTGTGGCCAATGACAAAATCGTAGAAAAGCAGTGTTGTCAACTTAGTGGGATTTCCACTAAACCTGGGGGTTTGGACACCCCTACTGGCGAAGAAATTGCTTGAAATTGCGGGTTGCTTTTAGTGGCTGGTGGTTTTGTCTAGTGGTTAGTTTAATTCAATTTGTAGAAAACAATACAATCAATTACTAAAACTGACTCGAGAAAATATTAAAATAACAAGATAATGGCATGTTTTATTGTTTGTCTAAAACCTGTGTCAGTGATTTTACGATGTATTTCTTTCAAATGCCGAAACCACTGCAGATTCGAACGCTGTTTTGGCAAAACTGTTCACCATGATGAATATGTTGAAACCAATCAGAGGCTCCGCCCGAGTAGTGATCGCAAAACGACGTCATTTCTATAAATATTTCACGGGAAAATACTACCGGGGTAAAAAAAATCTGCCGTTATGCCTAAGTTATGTATAGATCTAACAAACATTCAAACATCTTCACTAACTTTTTCATTAATTATTGTAGATTAAGTTGGATGATGTTTAAAAAAATACTTTGACCTTTTGTTTTATTTTCACTCTCAAATTTTCAAATGGACCTCCAAAACAGCGACCGAATGTCAGTAACAGAAAAATAAAATTAAAAAAATTGTGACTAAACTATACTCTATTTGAAATAAGATTATACATTTAAATAAACCGTTTCGTGTTCGGTTGAACATTAAAAGCAAAAAAGTGGTTACAATACCAAGTGTTTACTGAAGCTGCCATTTGTCATGTCACCAACGCAATAGAAGTCAAAATCGGTTGAACGGATTATAAAAAATGTCTCATCTTATTTCTTTTTATAGCACTCGGGGAAAAAAAATGGCAACACTGAGAACAACACAAAATTGTATTAAATTTACAAATTTTAATTTAATATCCTATACGAAACGTGGGCCTATGTTAGGCAGTTTTGGAACATTTTTCTTGTGGCTTGTGTAAGCCGGATGAACTGGAAAATTCTCTCATTAAATCAATACTGTTTTGCTCAATAGCGAAAAATACGTCGAGATTATCACTACAAGTAAGTAACCCAATATAAATAGGAATAACGTGAGTCCCTACGTCCGTCAACCTCACATTCTAACTGAAATTGTTAATTGATATTTTTGTACTTAAGTACCTACATGCTGAAATAAACTATAGTAACCACTAACCTAACTACAAAACATATTCATAATATTTTCACAGACGGTGCTAGAGCTGAAAATACATGAATGGAACACTACCCAACATGAATCTTCTTAATTTCCTAACAAAGAAGTTGGATGGCTAGATGGCAAAAATGCTGTGAATGAAAATGTAAGCTTTTAGTCACATAGAAGAATAAGAATCAAGTGAGGCAACTTACTTTATAATAAAATAATTATGAATATTTATTTCCTTGGCCGAACTTTCTACATCATAATTATATTTTATGTATACCTAACTAATGTTTACATAATTTAGTATTACAAAATATCTGGACATTGAAAAATCAGCCCTAAGTAAAGAAGAAATTATACAAACAGCAGCAATAACTAGGCTAATGGCTTTTGTCCAGCCATGGGCCCAATGAATGCCTACTTTACTTTGCCACAGGGTTTATTTATAAACATTGCTTAAAGTTAAATGACGTTCAAATGTCAAAAATGTATGGTTATACAGTTGTTAATCATTACTTAACTTTAAGTAACGTTTATAAATAAACCCCATAATGTGTACTTTATTTGAGCAGAAAATAATATGATTTTGTTTTAAAACTGTAGAGTTCCTGGGAAGTTTCACCTATGAAGACATGAAGGCAGTATGAATGAAGGCACCTGCTGCGTTGCTACTTAGAAACTGAAGATAGTTCTTGAAATATAATTGTTTTTTTAGAAAACTGTTGAGTCTTGAATGACAGTAATATAAAATGTATGTTCCTATTTTGTTAATTGATAATGATATCAGTGTAAACTACAAATAAAAATAACTTATTATGAAATATTTAAGAATTGAAGTTTTTTTTTTCATTAACACAACAATTAATAAAATTATGTCTCTTTGGTCTAGGGGTCGCAAGAGCTACTGCTGAGTATGAGGTCCTGGGTTCGATGCCTGGGTTGGGCATAGTGTTATTGGGTTTTTCCACCTGGAATTTCTTAGTAGTGCCCGGTTGATGGCAATAGGCTCGTCCCCTATTACATGGGACTTAAACATAACTGGTGAAATGTGTGTGTACAGGCAAACCTCTGCCCAACTCTTCAGAGAAACAGTGATATTATGTATGTATTTTCAGTAGGTTCAGTAAATAGAGCGAAATAAATTATGGAAAACAAAGCAAACAAAAACTGACAATAGCCTTTATTCACATTTATGAAATATTTACACATGGGGCAAAAAGAAATTGGAAAATATATTGTAAGGATTAGTGAAATTTAATGTATTCCTGTGGAATTCATCATGGATTATGTATGTACTGCTTGCTAATTCTTGCTGTAAGCGCATGAGAGTTTATACTTTTCCTCAATAATGAAGTTGACCCTGACACCTGAAAAAAAAAAGAATTTAAGTAAATCTTCTATATTATGTATATTCCATGATCCATTACATCCATCCACAAAATAAATTCTAATTGGCCTCTCCCTTAAACACTTCAATGAATACAACAATTATTAGGTTCAATGACTTTATTAAATGTATGAAAGTTTATGTTTGATGGTGCATTTCGTAGTCACCAACATAACATGTATGTATGTTTAAATAAATAAAACATTGTGCTAAACACACATTCAATGTTCAACACTTAGAAATAAAAGAATATTGTTATTACATATGTACCTTAGATGGTGGTGTGGTATGTTCATTGATGTCCTTACATAATCCACTGTCTTTTAAGCTCAGTACAATGGATACAGTACGAGGTACGAATTTGTCTTTCAATAAAATACCTCGTTTCTGAAATTTCATAATATATATCTTTAGTAGGTTGTAACAGAAGAGAACTTGGTCAGTGGGTCGTCTTATGGGCGGATAATTTTCACAATATTATTAATTTATCGACCGCTTCGATATTATTTTAATATCACTATTATTGATTTATCATTGAGGTTTTACACAAAAACACATTCACAATTTATTAAAACGATGTTCACTTACATAATTTCGTAATAATTAAGGAGATTATACGAGTAAATCCCAAAAATATTACAAAGAAAATCAAATGCGAGGAGTACATTGCCTTCTATTATAACTGACAGAAGAAACAAATTACTCGTTGATTTTAAACCAATTCACCGCTGTCAAAATGGTTACGTAATTCGAATTATAGCCTTTTTAGACGCGTATCGTTCACTCTTTAGCGTCTCATTCAGACTGCAGTTGATATCAAAAATTTTAGAGTTACGTAATACGAAAGCTGTCAAATTTTTCAATTTCCAGTTTAAATGATATCAATTCCACTCAAATTTGTATTGAAAATGTGTTGCGTAATTAGATAGCAGATTTTTTTTCGAACGTATGCAGCAATGGATTAGCAATTTGTTTCAAACGGATTCAAATTCCGATTGATCGTGTATTACGTAATTAGTGTACAGGTAGTCAAAAGACCAACTCTTCTGACCACCAGTTTTACCAAGGGGTATCGTGTTACCCAATAACTGGGTTGTGGAGGTCAGATACGCAATCGTTCCATATAAAATACTTGGTATTCAGCTGCATCCGGCTAGACTGGAAGCCGACCTCAACAATATTATTATGTAGTTGGGAAAAGGCTCGGCCGATAGATTGAGGTGCCCACTGATTGTCTCGCGTGGTCAAATTCAACATAAATTGATAATAAAAGCTCGTAAAAACATAATATTGGTTGATTACAATTAAATCGTGCAATAATCCCATACGTAGGTACGCTTATGTATACATACAGACAGGCAGGTCGATTCTTAATAATATTATGTGAGGGTAAGATAAGATCCGGGGTCGCGGGAAAGTCCGAAAACGATACCGTGGCCCCGGGCAACGTACAGGCAACTGAAGGATGAAGGAAGGATCACGGGTGGGTTTTAGTCAGTAAGAGTCTGACACGCCCTCCCGCTCCGCCCAGAGCGGGAGAAGTTATTCGATAATTTCACACCCAAAAAAAAAAAGCTTGAGATAAGAAACTGAATATTGTTGATAGACATTATTAGAAGCGCTGATTATGTGCTTATGTCAGAGAGAATACGGAAATAATGTCAATGCAGTCGGAATGCGACGGCTATACGTATTAATGTGTGTAGAATTGTCGACTAATGGCCACAAATTGAAGAATTTATACATACATAATTCCATCGTTATGTAGGTATATTTCTGATTACACATAGGCACCTAAGAATTACCTAACACAAATGACTCCGAAAAGAATCTCTTTATAACCAGCGGAACAACATGACGCTTCCAACGATACCTGGTCTTTAAAATACGACGAGCAGTTTAGGAGTTATTAGGGAACAGATGAACATACATACCTACATTGTTAAAATCATAACCCTCACAAATCCGAAGGGATTTGTCGGGTAAAAATCATAAAGGATTAGATAAAGAGATATAAATTGCATCGAAGTAGTAAGGTATTACATTTTAGCAGGCCTATCCTACCTATACAGGGTGGTTATTAAAAAAAAAAACAGCTGTTCCATACATTTTGACCGCGTAGATATTGAACTTTTCATCCATAAAACAGCTGTTTTAAATAACCGACGAAAAATTTTAACGGAGGGGGGTTCAGAATCATGTACTGAATCCATGGTATCAGTTTTCGCGTCGATGTCCCTTCCACCCTGTATATTAACTTCGTAGCCTATAGGTATCGACAGTGTCCTTTATTGAATGCAGTGAATGAATGAATTCAATTTCTATGAAAATCTTCATCGAAATTGTTCTGCCAGAACCTGTCTGCAGCTTCTTTATTCTTTTGCGTATGCTATCTATTAATAACTCGCATAAAAATATTTGGTGAGATCTAGTTACTGGGTAGCGTCATGACTATTATTTCTGCAATGATATCACCGAATCTAACATCTTAACCACTTAACTACAACCTCGGCTCTCTTGTACTTACACAAAGTATTTTTCTGCTCAGTTGATCATAACAAGTAAAATCGCGTAGGTTACCGACGACCGATAAATTCGTATAGATATGAGAATTCCCTTTCCAAACACTGCTGGAACTTCAAGCAAACCTCAGCTATAGACCTATTGGTTGATTAATCCTTATCAAAATTTGTAGCGATAAGCGTACAGGATAGACGTCGTCGTCGGCTCGAAGATTACGTGATAGAAAGAAACTGTATTTTGTTTTAAACATATTTTGACAAGTGGGCGGTTTTATGACTGTGATGACACTATTGAGGAAAACAAACATGATAAATAATTAACAAAATGGGATTTACTGACTGCTGTATACCGCCGAAAGAGTCCAGTAAGTTTTGATAAGCTCTGAGCCCTGCATTCTGTGTTTCTGTACTAACATTGATTACAAATTTATCTAACTAATTAGGTATTTTATACATTTTGTTGGCATAGATATAGTCAGCACCACTCACGATTTATTGAAAAATACAACCTGACTTTTTCCTGTTTTTGGCTCGGAATCTAAGTTTTAATGCGCAGCTTAATTTAATACTTAGGTAGGTGCCTTTAAGGTAAATACTCTTTGATAAACAAGTGGGGTACTAGGTACGTTATACCGATAGGTGATAACACTTTATCGGCAAATTCAGTTTGAAAGGGAATGTGGCCTGCTAATTAATCACGGAAAACCCAGGCTCGACAATTTCTAGACATGGTATTTTTTAAATATTATAAGCTGATGTTAGGCTCAGGCCACTTATTTATTCAGTAAAACGAACTGTCACACTTCTCATCTGATGCCTTTAAAGGGATAGTCAAAGAAGAAGGTAAAAGCCCTGCCAGATTTTTATTAAAAGGTCTTCTCAAGTGAGAAGGTACCAAGATGTGGCCTACTAAAGTAGTAAAATTGTACATAAGAGATGAGCGTGCATTTTTAAAGTGGGCACGTCGCATATAGCTGTCCAATATTTGTTTTGATTAATTTGGCAATTACTTGTAAAAAAAAAAACGACTTCCAAAAAAACACTACAAAATGAAAAATAACTAACTTCGGAAGACGGTTGTTTTTTGTAAAAGTTTTTGTTTTTCTCTTTTTGGTTGTGGTACCATTACACATTCGAATACCACTACTTGCTATGTAAATAACAGTGACAGGAACTTATTATAATATCATCCACATAGACTACCATTTGTAATTTTCGAATTACAACTTTAATAGCTTTATGTAAACAGGCACGCCCTTTATGCCTTTCAATGGGGTATTAAGTTCTTTTTTACTTTTTTGTTGGTAGGTATATTGGCGTGTGCTAGGTGACATATAGAAAATAATTTAATTTAATGATTTGTGTTGCATAATGTAAATTATTTTGCATACCTAAGTGCTATTGTATAGAATCAATTTTTTCTAACTATTCAGACAGCTGTGCAGCTGGGGAGTTTGTTGCGCCACTTCTTCCTAGCTAAAGCACTAGGAAGTGGTGAAGGGCGGGCGTTTTTGGGGGACTGTCGTAATTTTGACGTTCGCAAAGTGCTGATTTTCAGCCTAGTTTGAATAAATGACTTTTGAATTTGAAAACCAAAAAAACAAAAACTACCCAAGCAAGCTTAATAACATTTATATGGGATCACCTCTGAAGTATGACCTACCACACTAAAAAGAATCATCAAAAATAATTCTTAATTGGCGAAGTTATCGCGTAACAAACATTTAAAAAAGTGCAGTCGAATTAAGAACCTCCTCCTTTTTGTATTAGGTTAAAACTAAAAGTATCCATAAGTAGTGAACTAAAATATTGATGATGAAATGTAATACCTAATTAACGTAACACCGAATATTTATTTTTACATGTAAAGTTATAGTTTCGCCGTCTGACGTCGTCTGTTAGCTCAGAGACTGTTAGCATGGGCATTTGGCATGGGTATATTTTCTAATCACGCCGGAAAATAAAAACATGGAAAAACAGTGTTTTTTAGGGTACCTCCCCTAAACGTAAAGTTGGGAGGTTTTTTTTTCTCGTCTATCCCATGGTGTGGGGTGAAACCCAATTTTTGATTCAGGGATCCGTTTGCGAAATATTAAGCTTTAAAGTTATTTTTGTTAGAATCAAGTTTGCTGCCAGCTAAATGGTTGGTTCTGGATATGTGAATAAAATCACAGCAGTAGTATATGTATGTGTATGTATGTATATGTAAAATAAAAGGAATCTACAAGTTAACGAGTAATAATCGACCAGCTTACATTTGCAGTTGCAAAAACATGTTCTCCCATACCTACATTCCGTAGGTACGGGGGAACAAGTTTTTCAACTACTTACAATGTTGCCTAAGTTTGTGCTTGGGATAAATTCATCCCAACTACGGAACCCTTCATTGTGCGTGGTCGATAAAACGGTTCCAACATCAAATTTAGTGTTGTGATTGCAATTCAATAATTAATATTTTAGTTTAGTTTCCCTATAAATATTTGACAGCTGTTTGTGACATTGCCGGGATGCGCTAAGGTAGCTCGTGAAATGTTTGAATCAATGAGCACAATAGACTACTATTATGCAATGCTCCTGCTCATACTAACGCGGTAAAAAAAACAATAGGTATTTAAAAATAGCTGGCCTAATAAGTCATTATTTTAGTAGTTTTTGTATAGTACTTTGTGGAACAGGTTTACCGATGCGTGTAAGTTTTAAACTCAAAAACTGAAAGGGCAAAAAATAACCATGTTTGTTCTATGTTTTCAGGAGAGCCGATTCGGTACGATCCGAACTTCAACGGTCCCATCCACCGCCGATCGTGTACGGACATAATATGGCTAGTACTGTTCATCCTCTTTCTCGGAGTATGGGGATATGTCGGCTGGTATGGTAAGTAATCTATATCTATTTATACTAATAATAAAGATGAAGATTTTGGTTGAAGAAGTCGCAGGCTGAAGCTAGTATTAGATAAAACTCTTAGGTATTTCAGAATAATATTGAGAAATAATTAAAAAGGCAACCAGGCAAGAACTAGTTCTCAAATAAACTTCTCTAATGCATTAAAATAGATGACTCATTTAAACCGTTGATTAAATTCCAGGTATGACCAACGGCAACATTCAGAAGCTCCTCGCTCCCATCGACTCCAAGGGCGCGCGCTGTGGTCTGGACTCCAGCGTCAAGGACAAGCCCTACCTTGTGTTCTTTGATATTTCTAAATGCTTGTCACCTGGCTCTCCCATCGTCGGATGTCCAACGCCACAGGCAAGATCTTATCAAATTGATTTTAAAGCCTTTCTTCTACTAAGCGTGACGATGGCAAAAAATTTACTTAGGCCCGTATTACAGAACCTCACTCAAAACTCAAGCATTACTTAAAACTCGTTTAAAGCCTTGTGATTGGTTAAAACTAGTTTTAAGTAATGCTTGAGTCTTGAGTAAGGTTCTGTAATAAGGGCCTAAGACTTACTTATAAAAAACTTTATTACATAAAAAAACAACCGACCTTTAAAAAACTCTAATGGTGTTCGTTATTTGGTCAGTTTGTAATTCATATAAGTTACAAAAGCCAGAGCCTGTCAACTGCTAATCACCTTTTACAAAATATTGCTTTTCCCGATGCAGTGACGTTAATCGATGAGGAGTTCTCCTGGTACTTCACCATAATAAGCTCTCTCCATATGCATTATGACGAGCATAAATTGCTTGGCAACCGTATTATAGTACATAATCGAATCGCAAACCGTGAAATACTTATTATTGAGTAGTTCCGGTGGCCATCTGTGGTCTTCATCACACGAAATGGTGCTGTTCGAGAGCAACTACACGAGATACTATAAAAAATACCCAAATCGGTATAGGTGAGCCCAAAATATTTGAAGTTCCCCCGATTTCTCAAGGATCCCATGATCAGATCCTGACCTGACGACAACGGGACCAACTCGGAAGTACCTATACCCTTTAAAAAAAAAAAAGAATTTTGCAAATCCGTCCATAAATGACGGGGTTATTCCCGAACACAGAAAAAAAATTATGACCTCAGAATCCGAATTGATAACCTTCTCGTTTTAGAAGTCGGTTGAAAATATATATTTTCTAAATTTATTTGGCCCAAAATGCAGCAACGCCAATAATACCGTTTGCTGACGCAAATGAAGGTCACATTGCTGCCCTTCAAATCAACGATATGAACTATGCTGTAAACCTTTTCCATTTTTCAGGTGTGCGTGGAACAGTGCCCGCCTAAAACGATATTATTCTATAAGGAAATGAATATAGGCAACTTTGCTCAATTAAGATCACAGATGGTGTGTACGAACGACGTCAATGTTAACACCATTACTTTCAAGGAAGCAGAGGTATACATTGAAAACGGAACATGCGCTTCATACGTTTTGAAAAGTCAATCAGGTAATTTTTCAGTTCTATTATTTACATAATTGTTATGAAAATGACAGATGATTGGGTGTGTGTGTGTGATGGTTTGAGTGTCACTCTGCCACTAATTTTTGTGATGCTTGGTATTTAAACCACGTGGTTTAATGTGTGGCATGTGACATGTCCCCCCGGATATTCCTATTAAGAACGCTTGACCAACTTTAACCTGTGTTAGATATTGTATATTAACTACTACACTTCAGTGTTATCCCGTTGCATCGGCGATCTGTCGACTCTACAATGCCAGGACGACAGCAAGCTGAGTCCCAAGTCTGTTAGTCCTGTGACCAGCTGCGTGAGGAACCCTAGCGAGGCGCGCAAGTCACTGGTGAACAGAGCGACGGCTCTCGACTCGTACGTGGGCTGGATCGTAGCCAGCTGGATGGCCTTCTTCACTAAGACGGATGAGCTCGACACTCACATTGTATGTAGTCAGGGACTCCGCCGCACTTGGTTCTGACGCACGCGTAGAAGCTTGACTTTAATACTTCGCGCATGTGCACCTATCCGTGACTGAAAACCACTACTAATATAACTGTCGTAATCGATTAAGGAATGCTCTGTCTGACCCACTCAAAATTGACACCTAACTAATATAGTTTCACTTAATTCATTGCTTGTTCACATTCACATGTAAATGTAATACCTCACAACACTTATCCATACATTAACGTTGCGGTCGACGTTGCTGTGCATGTTCGGTGATCGGAGCAGTGATGGGACGGTGTTTCGTGAACGTTGGCGACCTGCAGGAAAACATAGCGTCTTTGGGGGAAATGACCGCGGAGGAGGTGATCTCACAACTCGTAAATCTGGTGCAGTTCCAAGAGGTAGATAGAACCCATTTTGTAGCTCATTTCTTTATTTTCTAACAATTAATTTCTCATTACTTTTGATTGTGCATGATATATATATATATAGCGGTTACTAAGTAGGTACAAGTATTAAAATTTTAAACGGTATTTAAACTAAATATGTAGTAGGTAGGTTATTTAAAAAATATAATCCTTACTTATTTGTAATATCTTCTTTTAAATTTGACTAACACGATCCTCATCATCTTCTTAACTAGCGAAAATATTTACCTGAGATATGGAGGCGTCAGCACATCAATACAAAAAGACGCGGGAGCACCGCATCAGTGAATCGCGTCATTTCAGTGGACAAGCTATACCTAATGCATTAGTGGCAGGAGTGGTACACATAAAATATTTCCACCAGTTTAGAACTAGCTTTTTGATTCTTGTTGTGAATAAATTACCTAGTGAGATTAGACAGTTAAAATAATTAACAGAACAATTAAATATTATTACCTACTTACTTTAACTCGGTAATATCATATTTTATGTCATTGTTACTCTTAAGCTCCTTTACCATTTAATGAATATGATTCGCCAGTACGTTCCTTTGTTTCACTGTCTTTTAAATTACCGTTTGTTCACCGACTACAATCCGACCACGCGACCACTAAAGCTACTTGTCGCTATTGTCATTAGGATCGTGTAGGAAATAGAAACATCCCACTAACTTTTCCCTTAACTTTGGAATAAGCTTGGTGACGGATATTTATGGTGAAGGTAGGTATTGCTTACGAAACTTGAATTAACAAAACATTTTGTTTCCAATTATTACTAGTATACTAGTAATTTAATTACGGATTTTACGATCCATCAATCGATTGGTCAATATTTTATGCTGGCAATCTGGAAGTAAAGTATCTAATATAAAATTGTGTATATATAATCAGCTGTCGGCGCAAATAGTTCAAGACTTGGTGCAGTCACGGTGGTACCTGCTGGGTGCAGTATTCGGGGTCGTGATCTTATGCTTCTTGTACATCCTGCTCCTGCGCTGGGTGGTCGGGCCAGTCGTGTGGGCCTCCATCGTCGGACTAATCGGCCTAATGGGATTTTGTAAGTTACGTTTTTTACTCACCCAACCAGCCAATTTTATACAAAATGAAAGTTGGTTTAAAACCATTTCAAATTAATTTAATACTTAGCTACTACTATGGACGTTATCAAAGAAGAGTCCGTCCGGGCAATTTTTTTATCGTCCCATGGGTTATTCCCGAATTGGGTATCTAGGTACTTGTTTTTTTTATTGGTTTTTTCCTGGTATTTTAGTTGACGTGATAAGCGTCAGTAAAAATATCGTGCTCTCAACCAATGCATTATGAAATACATAACACGCTTTTAATCATTAGCTGTATTATACCTATATGCTATGCGCCGCTGCACTTTAACAGATCACCTCAAGCAATACATTATTTCTGTTCGCAAAGAAACCGACGGTTAATCCTATAATGAGGACCCCGAAACGAAGGATAATAACATATATGTATTCATATTATGTATTATAACATTGTTATCCGTGTTCCAGGCCTATACCTTTGCTACAAGAACTACGCGTATTACAAGGAGAACCCATCGACTACGCATCAGACGACTAATCTCAAGGGCTACGCAGAGTCCATCTTCAGTAAGCCGGGGACATGGCTTGTAATACTCATCGCGGTTGCCATCCTGCTACTTATCCTCGTGTTAATTGTCATTTTCCTGCGAAACCGGATCGCTATTGCTATTGCGCTCATCCGCGAAGGAAGCAAGTAAGTCCATTGATTAAAGTGAAGTTATGCATGTGCAGCGGATAGGTAAATTGACCACAATCTCAATAGCCTGTAGCAAGTCTTCTGATATAGGTTTTATTGGGAGAGCTAAGCGCTTAGTAATTTGGCTGTGCCAGAAGCTTGGTTATCGCTAAACTACGCCTATGAATACTAAATGGCAGCTAGATGCATAGCTGCCATAAGTCAGATGACCAATCTGCCATTGGCCATTAGTCAATCTTGAGACAGAATGTTACCGTGAACTGCTCTGAATTAGTGGAAATCAACCACTTAGTACTAATTTGACGTTTTAATACCGGGATTGTAATTTATTTAAACCAGTATAGTCGACTTTTATTAAAACTAGCAAGCAATTTCCGTAATATTTTTCTTTACTATGGCTTTATGAACTACATATCGCTTTTAATCGCCAAAAAAGGAGGGTTATTTAATTAATGTTGCTTTACAGTGTTTTCATCATAATATAAGCTAACAGTCATAAATAATAATATGTAAAAAAGGAGGAGAAAGAGTAATTATTACCTACTTTTTTTACTTTGAAACAAATTTACAGCGCACGAGCTCGCTTTGTTTTTGTACTTGTATTGTAGGCAGTTTCTGATACTTCAATAATTAAGTATTGTAATCTCAGAAGATTTTTTTTTTTATTATTTACTTTAAAAGAGAAATTTATTGAACTTGTTTTTTGTACATTAATAGTAGTTTTATTTTAATAAAACAAAAGAAAATAATGAAAAGAAGCATGACACAAGGGAAAGAAAGAGAGGTCTTCACTAAAATTATATCTATACTAATATTATAAAGAGGAAAGATTTGATTGTTTGTTTGTATTGAATAGGCTCCGAAACTACAGGACCGATTTCAAAAATTCTTTTACCATTATTTATTTATTTATATAAGGTAGCTTCACAGCTGACAGCATGTATAACATTATTATTATTCTAAACATTACGCCAATTACGAAGTACACAGAAAAGTAAAGAAAAAAAAAATACAGAGAGAAATTAGAAAGCTTAGTTTTCAGGGAGTAACATAGGCTACTTTTTATCCCAGGAAAAACAAAGGGTCCCGCGGGAAAAACCACGGGAGCGAAGCCGCGGGCAAAGTGCTAGTTTAAAATAAAAAACAAATGTCGGTATCCCGGTTTTGAAATTTTTAACACCGGAATAATTAATACCGGTATGCCATGAAACCCAATACCGCATAGCCCCTTCATCAATCACATTAATGTGTTTTTTATCAATTCCAGAGCTGTGACTGCTATAAAATCAACAATATTCTTCCCGATATTTCCATGGATTCTTCAGTGCTTCGTGATCGCTTACGGCGTACTGGTGCTCATGTACTTGCTGTCAATCGGAGAGCCGGCTTTCAAAATAGTTAATTTCGCGAACGACACGTGCACCTGCAGTATTGTCGCTCATTACACTAAGGTACTTACAATACGATGATGGTGTATACAAGTTTTCTTAGTTTCTTCGTGATGGCAAGTTTGGTGACTATGGTAATTCGTCGTTCGAACTGCCTGCATAACGCCTAATCTCTTGGTAGTATCTAGTCTTGTTTCGATGGCATGTGAAGCCAAGTCAGAGGCCTATGGGCGGCATTAAAACTCTGGTTTTATTCACTAACCACACAAAAAAGAAGAATTTGTTAGGTGCCTGTCACCAGAACAATTTAGTTCTTCGGTAGTCAAATTCTTATTAGTGCTGATATATCGTCGGCCCAATCCCCAAATAGGTACTAGAGGCCCGAACCGCCCTAAAATTCGCGCCCTCACGCCGCCCCTAGCCACCGCAGGAGGAGACGCCCTGGGCGTCGGGAATCGATAGCCGATTCCCGGCCACCGTAGGCGCGGGCTTGCGGACGGTGAGCAATGGGTAGCTCGCCGTCCGGTAAGGACCAAGCCCGGATCGACGGCGCGTTGTGTTATTGTGTTCCACGCGCGCCTTAAAGAGATGTCAGCGAGTGAAGGGGTCCGATGGGACTTTAGAGGCATGAGGAGCAGGGTGTAAAGTTCACTCATCCACCATAGAAAAGGGAGGATCCTCCAACCAGACGGGTGTTGTGTCTGGCGGGCCGACTGCCCGACTGTTGATTTCGGATAGTCTTATCTATGTCGTTCGCGCGGTAAACTCTAATTGCGCGATGCAGGATTTGTGTGACGTCATGCCTTTGATGCGTAGTTAGTATGTGGCGGTGTAACCGCTACATCACTCCCCTCCGGAGACCGGAGGTCAATAGTGGGCTGAGTCTTGTATCTTGCGATGCTTCACAGTGCCAGCTAAGGTTCCAGTGAGTCGGAACCGGGTGCCGCACAGTTCGCGGTGAGTCGGAACTGTCTGCGGTGATTGCGGCGGTTGTGGTGATTGAGGTGATTGAGGTGATAGCGGTGATTGCGCTGATTGAGATGATTGCGTTGATTCCCCAGTGAGTCGGGTTGATGAGGCTGAGGGTGATGACCAGGAATGCGCGTTCGCTGCATGCTGGTGGTCAGGATACCCGTTGAAGCCGAGGGTGCTGGCTGTCTGTGTGACTCGCCTCACGAAAGCTTGCGGGAGTGATGATGATGACGTCACGCTGAAGTAGTTGCACGAAGGCTGCGTTGACGTTCATACTCGGGGTCACCAATTTAGAGGCATGAGGAACAGGGTGTAAAGTTCACTTATCCACCATAGAAAAGGGAGGATCCTCCAACCAGACGGGTGTTGTGTCTGGCGGGCCGACTGCCCGACTGTTGATTTCGGATAGTCTTATCTATGTCGTTCGCGCGGTAAACTCTAATTGCGCGATGCAGGATTTGTGTGACGTCATGTCTTTGATGCGTAGTTAGTATGTGGCGGTGTAACCGCTACAGGACCATTGCCTGCCGGGGTTGCGTTGGAAAGTCCGAAGGGATACCGTGACCCCCTGGCATTGCACAGGCAACAAAAGGAACGCGGGTGGGTTTTAGTCAGTAGCTCTCCCGCTCCACCCAGAGCGGGAGAAATCATTTGACGATATACCACCCAAAAAAAAAAAGGCCCGAACCGCCCTAGATATGATGACCCCAGAAATTAGTTTTAAACACATACCTCACGTACTCACGTCACTTTGTACTGCTAAGAATGATGTTTCATTCGATTGTGTTTATGTTTTAGGACAACGAAGCTTGCGATCCAATCTCCTTCTTGGCAGGGTGTCACGACACTAACGGAGGAGCCTGTAAACAAGCCACGTGCCATTTTACAGGCCTAGACAGTCCGCACAGCGTCGTTTACTTGCATTGTTAGTACCTTTTTGTTTATCACAATAACACTTTTTTTTTTACAGTTATGGTAGATATGCCTGCTGCTTTTCTATTTATGGAACACTAAGTGCAGTACGCCCTATCTGCCAGTGAAAGTTTCGTTAAAATCGGTCCAGCTATTTCGGAGATTCCGTATATACTTTCATATGCATTTAGTAAAAAGCTGTTATTTTGACATTACTAACAGACACTTAAATTTTATTTATTTGTGTAGTTGTATAGATTAATTTACCAAAAACATTTTCCCTAACAGTGGCCAACTTGCTGGGCTTCTTCTGGACAATGTTTTTCATCAGCGGCGTGTCGGACATGATGCTCGCCAGCACATTCTCCACGTGGTACTGGACGTACAAAAAAAAAGATCTTCCATTCTTTACGCTTACGTCTGGCATATTAAGAACATTAAGGTAAGATGTAGTGTAATTGAGAAGAGTTTCGTGAACGTCTTAATCAAAATTTTTGTTGAGCCACTCTCTCTCTTTCACCCCCGACGTAACATATCTCGGTCCTGAATCATTCTTGTGGTTCCTGAAAAGAGTCCCAATGTCCAGACTTCAGGAGGGTTAGGGCTGTCCACTTTTTAGTATCGCACAATACATAATCCTAACACTTAATTAAAACATGTTACAGGTATCACCTGGGTACCGTCGCTTTGGGAGCGCTGATTATAGCCATAGTGCGAGTAATCCGCGTCATCCTCGAGTGGATCGACCAGAAACTCAAGAAGTTCGACAATCCGCTCACTAAATGCCTCATGTGTTGCTGCAAGTGCTTCTGCTGGTGCCTGGAGAACTTCCTCAAGTTCATCAATAAGAACGCGTACATCATGTGCGCGGTACATGGACATAGCTTCTGTAAGAGCGCAAGAGACGCTTTCTCGTTGCTCATGAGAAACATCATAAGAGTAGTCGTGATAGACAAGGTATGTTTCAAGAAAATCTGATAAAAGGTGTTGGTCTATGTAAATAAAATCTTGTGAAAATTTGTGATCTGTTTTGATTGTATTCGATTTGTATTTATGAGTTAAATCACTTTCAGGTGACAGACTTTCTGTTCTTCCTGTCCAAGCTGTTGATATCCGTGGGGGTGGGTGTCGGCGTGTACTACCTGCTCCAGTGGAACTTCTTCTACGAGGTGACGCAGGGCCAGCCTCTGCACTATAACCACATTCCGGCCATCATACTCAGTATCGCCACCTATCTCATCTGCACTATATTCTTCAATGTCTATGAGATGGCCGTTGACACGTTGTTCCTTTGTTTCCGTAAGTATCTCATTCAAGACTCGTAGAAATAGGGAACTCAATTATATAATCTTTTTTTTTTTTATAAATACCATTTAATTATAACTATTACATTACTATTTTTTCAGTTGAAGACTGCGAAAGAAACGATGGTTCGCTAGAAAAACCATATTTCATGTCGAAAGATCTTATGAAAATTCTTGGGAAAAGAAATAAGAAATCATAAAGTGCCAAATATTAATGTATGTACGAGTGTTGTGAATGTAAGAAGTAAAAGAATAAGTTAACTGTGTCAAACTATTCAAATCATTGTCACAATTTTTATTATCACTTGTACGGTATACACATTTTATAGGATTTTTTACTATATTTCTATTTGTAAAATATCTTTACTAATTTAGATTTGTATGTACTCTTTTACAGTATTTTACCATAGTTTATAATATTTAAAACCAAATAATAATTTTGTTACGTACCTTTTAAAAATTTATGATGATAGCCATCATAAATTTTTACTACTACTATTTTTACACTCCATTTTTAAGAGATGCTGAGATATTTTATAATAAATCGAAAAAAGACTCCACTTCTATTATTTGATTAAGTGGTATGTGATATTGCAAATAAATAATGTAAAATAAAATGTAACTTGTATCATTCAACCACTCATGAACAAATCATTATCAGGTCAGAAAAAAAAGAGAGAAAAATAAAATGTAACCTGTTACTCTTCAACAACATAGTTTATTCTGTGCTGAGTTAGGAAGGCTACATCAAGCATAGCTTCAGGGTCCAGCAAGTCTTTAACGTCGTCATACTTCAGACTCTCTTCATATGCAAACATGATGCTAGTATCATCCAACATCATCTTGGAAGCTGCAAGCGCCAAGATGCAGTTCTTCACTCTTGCCATTGTTTCCCTGTCAGATCTGCTAACAGTCTGTAAAGAGACAGATGGAATAATGATAAAACTGCTCGTTGGTCTAGTGGTTGCAAGCGCTACTGCTGAGCATGAGGTCCTGGGTTCGATTCCCGGGTCGGGTAAAGTGTTATTGGGTTTTTCTATCTAGAATTTCTCAGTAGCAGCCCGGAGTCTGGATTTGTGCCCGGTTGATGGCAATAGGCTCGCCCCCTATTACATGGGACTTAAACATAACTGGCGAAATGTGGGTGTACCTACTACAGGTACACCTCTGCCCAACCCTCCGGGGAAACAAGGCGTGATGTTATGTTATGTAAAAAAGACAAAACCCAACTACAACAAAAAGGCCACCTAAAAAGATATATTAAGTAAATTAAAATCGTCGTAACGTCGGTTTTAATTACCCGTCTTTGGTCCAAATGAGGATTTTTTTACCGTAGGTACCTTTGGCTTGACCATAGTCGAGTAATTAACTAATGAACAAAAATCGTAAATGATAGCTTATTGACGTGTTATGAGCGTTTATTTTGAAAGAGGGCAACATGGCAAATAGATGTCAAATATTTCGTTTTGATTAATTTGGCAATATTACTGTATGGCAATATGAAATGTGGCTAACTTGCGAACTAGAATATTAATAATGAATTGCAATTATAACACTGAATTTGATGTTGCAACCATTTTAGGTGTAAAAAAGACATTTGGAAAGTTTCCAAATACTTTTTTTTACATATAAAACTAATTATTCGGTGTTACGATATTAATAATTACATTTCATAATCAATATTTTAGTTGACTAGTTAGCCACATCTCATATTTCCATAGCCAAATTAATCAAAATAGGTAAATATTTGACAGCTATTTGCGACGTTCCTACTTTTAAGATAGGCGCTCATACAGTGTTTGTACAACCCAACTTACAGAAATAAAATCATTTATAATTTATCAGTAATCATTAGCTGGATTTGTATATATTATTTGCACAAACTTTGAATAAAACAAATACTGGGATAATTTTCGTGCATGTTTGGCATGGTGGTAGATTGATTGGATGCTGCTATAAGCGTCACAGGTTTAATTCTTACACAAATTAAAAACGAGCGAGTCTTACTCTAGTCGCATAATATGATGTGAAGTTGGCTGAGAGTACCAACCTCTCAGAAAATGGGTTTGTACCATCTGACCAACCCTAGCACCGCTCGCCCTCATTGGTCAAATCAAATAGCGCGCGCTTCCCCGGCTTCCTGTTACACACTTCCGTCCCTTTTCACGAAATCACTCCCACAGACTGCAGGAAAGCGAGAGAAAAGATGTTACATATCAAAAACGATTTGTATTACCTATAGGTAAAATGGGTTTGTACCATCTGACCAACCCTAGCACCGCTCGCCCTCATTGGTCAAATCAAATAGCGCGCGCTTCCCCGGCTTCCTGTTACACACTTCCGTCCCTTTTCACGAAATCACTCCCACAGATTGAAGGAAAGCGAGAGAAAAGATGTTACATATCAAAAACTATTTGTATTACCTATAGGTAAAATGGGTTTGTACCATCTGACCAACCCTAGCACCGCTCGCCCTCATTGGTCAAATCAAATAGCGCGCGCTTCCCCGGCTTCCTGTTACACACTTCCGTCCCTTTTCACGAAATCACTCCCACAGATTGAAGGAAAGCGAGAGAAAAGATGTTACATATCAAAAACGATTTGTATTACCTATATTGACCAATGAGGGCGAGCGGTGCTAGGGTTGGTCAGACCAACCCTAGCACCGCTCGCCCTTATTGGTCAAATCAAATAGCGCGCGCTTCCCCGGCTTCCTGTTACACACTTCCGTCCCTTTTCACGAAATCACTCCCACAGATTGAAGGAAAGCGAGAGAAAAGATGTTACACATCAAAAACGATTTGTATGACCTATAGGTAATAGGTAATACGGGCTGGTATCCTGGGCTACCCCAGCTCTTCAAAGAACGCCAGCAACGGCTTCAGTGGCGGATCCAGGATTGTCGTCTGGGAGGGGTTTGACCCGGCTGAGGGTAGGTTCTGCCATAAAAAAGGTCAAGTCCTTCGATTCTCGATAAATGGTTTCTTGGTACCATTTTTCCAATATGGCGGCGCGAGCGGCGGTCGCTCAAGGTCGCAAATTCGGAATATTATTAACCCTTTTCTTGGCAAAAAAAATAAATCTTAAATTACTGTTTTTTTTTCTAATTACTCTTTTTTTATGAACATAGAATGCAGGGAAAAATAATTTAAAAAAACATAAGAGTTTTGTTTCTAGAGATACCTTCCGTATCCCGTGAGATACATTGCCATGTTCGTAAGGAATGACCATCTCAGGCGAATGTATCTCACGAGGCACACTGCCAAAAAGAGGTAATAATACAAATGGTATATAAAATAATTATTTTTAATTAATGAGATCACATATTTGTACTAAACAAGAAATTACTGGTGGTGAAAACTATAAAAACAATTTCTGTCAGGTACTAAGCATAATCTGACTCCACATTTAGTACATGACACAGTGGTTTGACCTTTGATACATAGTTTGCACCTGCCTTTTGTCCCAAAAGTCGTGAAATGGGCAAGTTGGTCACTGCGAATTTCTGTTGTTGGCCTTGGAGCAACCAGCGCCTTTATTAGTTTTGATGGGGTTGGACCCTTCACATTATCCGTGTGTTTCGTGGTGGTTCTGTGTCGTAACAATAAGTTTTTGGCAATGTTGTACCTGGATTTCTTCAAACTCATTATTTTTCCATTACCAATATTTCTCCGGTACAATATCCAACTATTTGTTATACATTACCTATGTCTAACAGCTGTGATACCAATGGTAAGTACCAGCGGTGCCCCTTTAGCTCAGTTCTATAGAGAGCTATTAGCATATCAGCTAAATCAACACCGCCCATATGGGCGTTGTAATGCTTTATAATTTCCGGACATGGACCTGCTGACCTCATCTTTTTCTCCTTATCGTATCTTTGGATCGTAGATATACCTAGGGTGGACATCTACATAGCTGCTTGCGGTAGTGACACATTTATTGTCGTACCACTTGATGACACACACTTTCTTATTATTGCACACGACTTGCGAATGAGAACCCCTTGGTTTCTTTTTCAGTGCTTTATCGGTGATGAGCTTCTTCTCAGCTCCACGTAATCTGTTTGCCCTTATAGTTCCAAGTGAAAATATACCCATCTCTTCTCGCAGGTAGTGAATCAATTCGAGGCTTGTAAAAAAGTTATCAAAATACACTACAGTACACGCTGGATCTGGTATAGTTTTACATAATGCTATCACAACTTTAGCGCACATTCCAAGAGAAGACTCTACTGGTGAAAAATCCCATTTTCCATCGACGATGGCAGTGAAGGCACTGGTGATGATTCTTCCTCTGCCCTATGTCGAATAGGAAACTGCCGGATTTCATTTTCAGACTCCGTCGACGAATCGTCATTCGACGATTTTCTGCCCGATTTTGGGATAAGCGCACAAAGCTTTCTGTCTCTTGCGAAGGATTGCTGTACTCCGCCCTAAGATAAACAAGCTTAATTAACCCTCCATGCTAAGCGAAAATCAAAACCATAAACATTCCATAAAAAGATCAGAAACGATCAACCAGATCTCAAAGACAAGAGCATACAGTATACCTACCAAGACTAAAAGTATGTACAGACCTGTTAGTAGCCATGTATAAAAACCGATTTTGTCTCGACCGGGAATCGAACCCGGAACCTTTTATGCTTTAGCTTTACCCCATCACCACATTCACCATTAAGCCACCATCAAAGTAATTAACACAAAACAATTAAAATAAAAACACCATAAACGTGGCAGTGTGCACTACATGATACATTACACCAAAACATAAAAAACCAGTAAACATGGCCGTGTGCACCGCGAGATACATAGCAATTTGGCTGTAGTTAACTAAACCATATATACAGTTTTGCATCAAAATTCACTCAATTGACACGTATACACTAATGTACTTTATCGTGATAAGCATAATTATTATATTATTGAGTAAAAACAACATAAAATATCAATTTTCTTACCTTTTTTGGTGGGATTGCTTTGAGCCGGTTCATCATTTTGATTGTGAATGAAAAACGGTTTTGTCAAACTAACATGACATGACGTAAATGCATTCAGAAACAGTAATTTTCTTAAACAGTAGGAACGTTCCGTTTCAGGCAATAATATTTTTCTTGGTATGATTTTTCAAAGTTGACTGTATCTGACAGTGCACTCCGTCAAGAAAAGGGTTAAGGACACCAACCTGTAACAGTCTGCCTAATATGGATTCTCCTTGACTTTTTGCAGGGAAACCCACTTTTATATGTATTCAATGACACACAACATTTTACAAGCCACCTCGGATTACCTTTTGCAAATTCCTCAATGACTTAGGTTGTATGTATGTTGTGTGTTGACTTTAGGTTGTAGATATAGACTACCAGAGATATCTTGGTGAATATACATGGCGGCCAAACCGGTCAGCGTGAGTGGAAGAATGAGTGGCGTACGGATTCAAATTCGAGTCGTAAACAAAATATTTAAAAAAAACTTGAAAACATTATACTTACTCATTCAGTTAAGAATAATTGATAAACATTAGGTACAGGTTGGAGATTTTTGCAAGTATTACATTAGGTAGGTACATACAATTTTGCAATTTTTTTAATTAGAATAATATACTTCAAATACATTTGTCGCAAATATGTGACACGAAGATTCGAAATATAAAATACTCAGAGCATTTGTCATGGAAGATCTCAGACACTTTTGGGGAAGGCTTGAGCCCCTTAGTGGGGCCGGCAGCCCTGGGCAGCCCTGGATCCGCTATTAAACACTTTGGTGTAACTGACAATCTCACATAGGGTTCCTGTGTTACCGAAGTAATTAAATATGACCATGAGAGTACATTAAAAAAATTAAGGAGCAATATTGCAAGCCATCCTAAAGTATGGAATTAAGTACTTTCAAAGAAAAAAAAAAAACTTAGTTACAAAAAGTTTTAGCCAACCCACCTGTGATTCAACATTTGCAATTTCATCTTTGTCACCTTCAACCATATTACTTTGTTCCGCTGGAGTGATCCAAATGTAACCATTGTTACCAATGATCACTGATATACCACAAGGCAGGTGGTGGAAATGGTTCTTTCTGCGTTTAATGAATGAGGGAAATACTTTGATAAGTATCCCTTGTGATAGCTGAAAATAAACATCATTACTTTAGAGAAGGGTGCCAAACTCGTAAATTATTCTGATATGAATGTGCATTCATCTTATTCATGTAACTGGCACTCATTTGCATTAAGAAATTGGGACTGTTTTGGTGTATCATTTAAAACTGCACAATTACTCTTAAATTGAAATAACTGGCCTACCTTGCCATATTTCAAGCTCCTTGTGTGCAAAGAGAGGGACCCGTCTGAGAACACACTCTGTACCTCTGCACTGATCAAGTCTCCCTCCTGTAAGTGTTTCCTCATCATCTGCTCGTCTTCTGCTGATCTCCGCCTCTGTAAGTTTCAAAACCAACTTTTAACAAAGAGGCTTTAAAAGGGACAAGAGCCACATTAATGTGTTAGTTCATTTTCATACATGAATATTTGATGTACCAAACTATATAAATGTAATAATTGAAGTCACATTCTATGAATCAAAAGAATTAAGTACCAGTTCTCCGCCAGGAAGATTTACAGCAGACAACTGAAGCACAGAGTCCAAACGTGAATTTGTTTCCACCTTCCATCTCCGCTGTTGGACTTCAAGTACGCGCCCCACAATAACGTCACCAATTTCACCAACGTACCGATTCTTTCTAGGCCGAATACATATCAACTTGTTCACTTTTTGCATAACCCCAGCTACTGCAGCTTTTAGAGATTCATCCACTGCATAAGTACCATGGCCACTGTAAAATAACATTTTAATTAAAACAAAATTGTGTTTTTACTCTTTGATAATGTATGTATTATGATTTCAGTTGATAAACAATAGGTAAACAAATCTTACCGCATAAAGTCTTCCATGCCTGTAACAACCTGACCAGGAGTATAAAATCGAGGTAATTCATTGTTAGTAGTAACAGAATGATTAACTCTTTCGGAGGCTAAACGTATTTTAACGTGACTCGTCATTTTGTACAGGAAATTAATTACAATATAGTTTCAAATAATTACAAAACAACACGCTACTTTTCTCAGCATCCCCAATTCCCCAAAGAAACTGAAGAAACATGACATTGACTTTGACATGAAAAATTTCAATTGACATAGGCCGCTTTCCGAATTAGAATAAATCGCTCACAGCGCTGACATCGATAATTGGCGTTCCGATTAAGATATCACGAGTATGACAGCTGAGGGCTGTTAACAATTCGGAACGCTCGTGAACGCGCTGACAGTACTCGCTCAACGTCAAAATTGGATATCATATTTCTTTGTTTATATACCACACATTTCTTTTTCTTCTTTGGTTAGGTGGTGAACGGTAGTAAGAAACACAATTTTGAAAATGCCACGTTAGTTTAGAGATAAGATGCGAGTCAAAACAAAACAGCACAACTGTCATTTTTGACAGCGCTTACGGTGATATTAGTAAAAGGCATGGTCGGCGTTATCGCAAGATGGCGTATGTCATGATGTCATCTGTGACGATTCAAGACACAACGATATCGTGCCCACATTAAAACGGAACGCTTGTTAGCGCGCTCAAATCGATTACATCGTAACTCGGAATGCGGGGATATTCTGTTCTTATAATGACAATGACACATGACACACACAGAGCTACCAGTAGAGCCAACATTTTGCCACAGTTTTGCCTAGAAATTATACAAAATTAAGATACAAAAATAATTCTGAGCAAAAAAAAAAAGAACTATCTCTAGGAGGGATTCCTAACTGGTGGGGCGCGCCCCCCTTAGGTGGCATAGAATGACCAATGGGGGTGCGCAGCGGCTCCAATATTATAGTATAGATAGATTTATTACATTTTATGTTTTTGGTATTAGAAAAGCTAAGACTAGTTTCAAAAACCCAAACGTTTCATAATACATAAATAAGTGCTATAAAATGAGGTTCATCTTTTCTGCATATGTCGACAAACAAGTTTTTATATTTCTGTATGAATGGACTAAAAAAACGAACTTAACCGAGGCGGCTTGCTACAATTTTCGAACTCGCTTCGTTCTTCCGTTCTATATTCTCTTGATTCTTCAACTTTTCTGCATAAGTTGACAAAGTAACTCAGGGGCGTAGTGATTTTAAAAGAAAGTTAGGGGGCGCGTATTTTAAAAGGTTGGGAACCCCTGTACCCTTATTACGTAATACACGATCATTTGGAATTTTAATCGTTTTGAAACAAATTGCAAAACAAAATCTGCTTAACAACGTAAATAGCGCAATGAATGTTGTTGAACTGTCAAAATGAAACAAATTTGTCGTAACCAGTAACCGATACAATCAATCTGCCTAGCCTTTTCCCAACTATATTGGGGTCGAATTCCAGTTTAACCAGATGCAGCTGAATACCAGTATTTTACATGGAGCGACTGCCAATCTGACCTCCATAACCCAGTAACTGGGTAATTCGATACCCCTTGGTAATACTGGTTGCTCAGACCAATAAAAAAGTACTTTTTTATTGGTCTGAGACTGGTTGTCAGACTTTCGGGCTTCTGACGACCCGTAACGAATATCAAAGATCCACGAATGACAACCGGGACCAACGGCTTAGCGTGCTTTCCGAGGCACGGAGGGGTCTCGATGTAAAGATGGTCACCCATCAACCAGTAACCGATACAAACAAGATAAATAGGTGACCAAAATACAGATTTTGTATCGTCCAAAGTCATAAGTCATTGCCTCATTGGTAGTATCTCTAAGTAGTCTGTGCCTCATTGGTCCCAAGTCTCTATCTACGACCCACGTATACAATCCTCGGAACATTATCTAGTTATTGTTCCGAGATACAATCTGATGTCAAATGCAAATCCATCGACAAAGAACAGAATAGATGATATTCTATATCTAAACGAAGAGGATTCTCATTCTCAGTAGCATCCTGTGGTACAGTATGCGCAAAACTTATTGAGCTCTCGGAAGTTGCACGCGAGTGGCTGCGCACTTATGTAAAAAACGTTTCACAGCTTACAATAAATGATTTTGCACTCATCTGTGTCCTGCGCGGTTTAGTACTCGGGCCTACGTTCAGAGGGCTCATAAAGTTTTGCGAGAACTCTATGCTGAGAATCTATCAGACCTTGAAAGTACGCCAGTCGACGCCTCACGCCAGTATTGTACTTGTTATTTCCATGTGATTCCATCATTGCAAAACATCAATGGATTCCATGCTATGAAAAAATGTCAAATGATTGTCATCATTTCATCAATGTCAAAGTCTCATCCAACTGTCAACTCATCGAGACTGTGTCAAAAATACAAAATTATTGAAAACAGAAAAACATAAATTATACTTACTTTAATTTTGAAAAATGGCTGGAATGTCAGCTGCAAACGCAGCCCCTATTACCGCCACCGACAGTTTATCGCAAGCGTTAAAGGCTAACATAATTCCGAATCAAGAATACTTACTGCAGGCAGGTTACTCAATCTTTATTTTTTCGATATTCACTGATGTTTGGATTGTTTGTATTGTTATTGTAATGTTACGCTTAGGGCTCTGTGCTGGATTCGGCTGTAGAGGTTTTACTTCATCGTCTGCGTGGATTGTGTGATAATGTCGACGCTGGACCGGAGACCTTTGATGATCAAGAAGTTTGCTTTAGTTTGCGAGATCCCAACCAACAGGTAGATAATTCAATAAGAATATTTTGTATAAATTATTAACAAATAGCTACTTCTGTATGTAAAACAAATAATATGAGATTGTAAATATTTACAAATTTAATGGTTTGAATAATTAGTAAGCTACTAAAACATTGTATATAATTTTTTGTTAATATTTTCAGGCTGCGCCTTTAATGCTGCGGGTTAGAAAGGCCCTGGACTACCGTGACATGCCATTCCAGCTCCGGTACATTGGTCAGCCAGATCTCGGAGATAAAAACAGGCCCACAGTGGTTCGATCAAGTCTTGATATTGCTTGCAGTGGAATGCTTATCGACTTCCTGAATGAACTGGGCTGCAGAATTGAATTTGAATATAGTGTGAAAGGTATTTTTTTGTAAAATATGTTGTTGAACATGTTTAAAAAAAGCCAGAAAGTATAATGTTGCCCTGAGAAAAGGGCTTTATTAGTTCATAGCCTATTTAATCTTCTTTTTGTAAACATGGGTATTGTCAATGTTTCACATCACATAGGTGAATCTCAGAGAGCTCTAGACTAAAGTTCTAGAAGCTATAAATTTTGTAAATAAAAAACTTCTACTAAGTTACATAGTGACAATTCAATCAACAACTGCTGTCGTCTAATGTTTCATATCCTTAAAATATAACCTGACCAAGTGAAATTGCTTGTTAGTTTCATATCACACATAAGTTACTTTCGAGTTGATAGAATTTGGGATTATTTGTTTTGCTACGTAACTTAGTAGAAGTTCTTTACTTACAAATATTGATAATGCAGATAGGACACCTGTATGCAATTTGTACTTGATAAATTAATTACTCATGCAAGTTGAAATATATTGCCATTAATAACATAAACTGTTGAATCTCAAATGAAAGTTGCTCATAATTTATGCCCAATACAAGTAAAAGTTTAGTTGTAACTATGTTAATGTTACTGTAAATACAACACACAAAATAAGCCACTGTTGTGCACATGTTAGGTAGGATCCCTACAGTGTACAATAACAGGGCCATCCTACAATCATCATCCTAAATTGGATATTAATTGATTTTCAGGTTATATGTTCAGAAAAGGACGAATGAAGATTACAGTTGCGAAGGTTTTCAAGATATCCCAAGGGTCAATGCCCGCAGAGCCTATATCTCAGAGTTATCTAGTGGAATTATCTGTAAGTAACAGTTTTTTGACAGTTGTAATTATAACATGTCAGGAAATACCAGTGATTCTCCAGCTGCAACTCAGTTGTTTTAAGAGCCATTGAAATTTGTTAATCATCTGTTAACAAATCTCAATGGCTATTAAAACAACTCTTGAATAAGGATTAAAACAAAACAAAGTTAAGTTAAGTTAAGTTAAAACTTTTACAACTTGCAAGTGCAAGTGTCTGCCCAAGAGTACATAACTACACATAATGCATCTTTCAGTGTTGTTTCTTTTATGCAAGCTGAAAGTGGTATTCATTTTAAATCTGAGTGTTGTCCATCATAATTTTTTTCATCATCCAATATTTATAAACAGTTTGAAAATAACTTTTATTTATTTGTCATTCAGGTGCTTGCGCCGCAAGGTCAGGATATGATAGCAGAGGACATGCGCGCGTTCGCCGACCAGCTGCGCCCTCTCGTGCAACTGGACAAGATCGACTACAAGCGGCTCGGGCTTATGGCCGGCCCATAACCCATGTTTCTCGCTCCGACTGCCCTCACACTGGCCGACGCGTCGTCATGGACACAAATGTAGGTTAGTGTGAAGACAGTCTTTGTTGTGAAAACAAGTGGTACCTCCTTAATAGAAATGGACTTTTAATTTTTTAAGCATTGTTGTATAAAAGTGTACAAAAGGCCATGTTTGCAGAATAACTTACTCATGTATGGGCTTTTTTTAATCAATGCTGATAGTATTGCAGTACCCGAATACGTTAACTGCACACCAATGTCTATATATACAATATTATCATATATCCAATGTACACAGTAAGACATAATTTTTACTGAGTGATAATACTATTTAAATTCAATTATCTGTTTGTTTAAACAGTAGTAGTACTGTTTCATAATAAATGACTATATTGATAATTGATGATAAAAAAAACACTAAGATATTTTAATAGTTAGTTAAACTGATTTCCATAACATAATAAATTAACAGTATTTTGGGATATTTGTATAACTGATTTGTCTTTTTGTACAGAATAGATTAAGTGTAATGAAACTGATGACAGATTGATATTTGTTTAGGATTACTAGGTTTAATTTATATAATATCACCGAAAATAAAATACTTTGTTATTCTAAAAATCTGGGTTCTTCTTTGAATGTTTGACTATGATATGATCCTCTCCGTAGTCCTCATCTTCATGTTTGTATCCGTGAACGTATGCGAAGTTCCCGAAGTACAGGCACTTTTCGTATTTCATTACGACAAATTCTGGAAAATATAGGTATTTCCATTAAGAGGGAACAGGGCCCGCGATTCTCCATACAAACGTATTCCCCGTTTTTTAATAAAATCACGGTCTCTATAGGCATGTCCCTGTCATTTCCTTTTTTTCAGCAATTAATAAGTAAGGAAACTATGACCCTCCAAAAATTACAAAAATGCCCCATTTTTACCGCCGTGATTAGAGGACTACCAGAATAATTCGGAAAAGTTTTTAGCATAAAAAAGGGAGAAAAAAGGAGAATGCCAAATGTCGTTTTCGTCAAAAAATTTGTGATATAATCGGTCTGAGCTGCAGTTGTCCCTATCGCACTTTACGGGGTTTAACTCGGTTTTTCGGGCGCAGCGCGACGGCAATAGTTTCTTCAAATACCTATTTTTCAAATTCCTCGCAGCCCCTGTTCCCTCTTAATAGAATTTATTGGAGTTTTATTACTTACTAGCTGTTGTCCGCGACTGCCTGTGTATATTTTGTTTTTCATCATTTTTATTACATAAATACAGGACGAAAAGAAGACTATTTCATAAATATCGGTTTAGTGGCGTAGGCTTGAAAAGGTAACAGACAGACGGACAGCGTTACTTTCGCATTTATTATATTAGTAGGTATGGATGTAGCTTAAGCAACATAGTCTAATACCATGCATCGACTTTATCTTGTTAAGATAATCGTTTACTGGTTTTCCTCTTGGCCATCAGCCTTGAGATAAAAATAATGTTTGCAGCAGGGACTACCGCCGTATCAGGCCCCACGTATGTAAGCAAAAATATCGTAAAAATATTATCAGTGTTATTGATAAGAGGCCCGTAATGTTATTGAATACCTAATGAAATTGAACGCAATTTGTTTATGACTACAAAGGATTCAAGCTGCAGGCGCGGTCCAATTCTCAGTCTTGTATTCATTTAGTAAAATCTGACCTATCCGATTCAGGGGGTCGCCATTAGCGAAATCCATAGGTTCGGCCGAAGTTAAGGGCGCTTCGTTCCCCGCCTCTCTTACGAACTTACCGTAATTGAAACGGAGTAGGCCGTGTCCGTAACTTCGGCCGAAACTACGGATGACGCTTAGGGATTAGATCCCCCAGGATACTCCAATTTTCGAGCCCACATTGATTACTCTTGCATTCTCTTAGGTAAGGCTGCTATTTTATTTATTTCCCGACCCGCTATCTAATTACGCAACACATTTTCAATACAAATTTGAGTGGAATTGATATCATTTAAACTGGAAATTGAAAAATTTGACAGCTTTCGTATTACGTAACTCTAAAATTTTTGATATCAACTGCAGTCTGAATGAGACGCTAAAGAGTGAACGATACGCGTCTAAAAAGGCTATAATTCGAATTACGTTACCATTTTGACAGCGCTGAATTGGTTTAAAATCAACGAGTAATTTGTTTCTTCTGTCAGTTATAATAGAAGGCAATGTACTCCTCGTATTTGATTTTCTTTGTAATATTTTTGGGATTTACTCGTATAATCTCCTTAATTATTACGAAATTATGTAAGTGAACATCGTTTTAATAAATTGTGAATGTGTTTTTGTGTAAAACCTCAATGATAAATCAATTATAGTGATATATTAAAATAATATCGAAGCGGTCGATAAATTAATAATATTGTGAAAATTATCCGCCCATAAGACGACCCACTGACCAAGTTCTCTTCTGTTACAACCTACTAAAGATATATTTTATGAAATTTCAGAAACGAGGTATTTTATTGAAAGACAAATTCGTACCTCGTACTGTATCCATTGTACTGAGCATAGAAGACAGTGGATTATGTAAGGACATCAATGAACATACCACACCACCATCTAAGGTACATAAGTAATAACAATATTCTTTTATTTCTAAGTGTTGAACATTGAATGTGTGTTTAGCACAATGTTTTATTTATTTAAACATACATACATGTTATGTTGGTGACTACGAAATGCACCATCAAACATAAACTTTCATACATTTAATAAAGTCATTGAACCTAATAATTGTTGTATTCATTGAAGTGTTTAAGGGAGAGGCCAATTAGAATTTATTTTGTGGATGGATGTAATGGATCATGGAATATACATAATATAGAAGATTTACTTAAATTCTTTTTTTTTTCAGGTGTCAGGCTCAACTTCATTATGGAGGAAAAGTATAAACTCTCATGCGCTTACAGCAAGAATTAGCAAGCAGTACATACATAATCCATGATGAATTCCACAGGAATACATAAAATTTCACTAATCCTTACAATATATTTTCCAATTTCTTTTTGCCCCATGTGTAAATATTTCATAAATGTGAATAAAGGCTATTGTCAGTTATTGTTTGCTTTGTTTTCCATAATTTATTTCGCTCTATTTACTGAACCTACTGAAAATACATACATAATATCACTGTTTCTCTGAAGAGTTGGGCAGAGGTTTGCCTGTACACACACATTTCACCAGTTATGTTTAAGTCCCATGTAATAGGGGACGAGCCTATTGCCATCAACCGGGCACTACTAAGAAATTCCAAGTGGAAAAACCCAATAACACTATGCCCAACCCAGGCATCGAACCCAGGACCTCATACTCAGCAGTAGCTCTTGCGACCCCTAGACTAAAGAGACATAATTTTATTAATTGTTGTGTTAATGAAAAAAAAAACTTCAATTCTTAAATATTTCATAATAAGTTATTTTTATTTGTAGTTTACACTGTTATCATTATCAATTAACAAAACATACATTAACATACATATATATTACTGTCATTCAAGACTCAACAGTTTTCTAAAACAACAATTATATTTCAAGAACTATCTTCAGTTTCTAAGTAGCAACGCAGCAGGTGCCTTCATTCATGCTGCCTTCATGTCTTCGTAGGTGAAACTTCCCAGGAACTCTACAGTTTTAAAACAAAATCATATTATTTTCTGCTCAAATAAAGTACTTAAACATTATGGGGTTTATTTATAAACGTTACTTAAAGTTAAGTAATGATTAGCAACTGTATAAACATACATTTTTGACATTTGAACGTCATTTAACTTTAAGCAATGTTTATAAATAAACCCTGTGGCAAAGTAAAGTAGGCATTCATTGGGCCCATGGCTGGACAAAAGCCATTAGCCTAGTTATTGCTGCTGTTTGTATAGTTTCTTCTTTACTTAGGGCTGATTTTTCAATGTCCAGATATTTTGTAATACTAAATTATGTAAACATTAGTTAGGTATACATAAAATATAATTATGATGTAGAAAGTTCGGCCAAGGAAATAAATATTCATAATTTTATTATAAAGTAAGTTGCCTCACTTGATTCTTAACTATGTGACTAAAAGCTTACATTTTCATTCACAGCATTTTTGCCATCTAGCCATCCAACTTCTTTGTTAGGAAATTAAGAAGATTCATGTTGGGTAGGGTAGTGTTCCATTCATGTATTTTCAGCTCTAGCACCGTCTGTGAAAATATTATGAATATGTTTTGTAGTTAGGTTAGTGGTTACTATAGTTTATTTCAGCATGTAGGTACTTATGTACAAAAATATCAATTAACAATTTCAGTTAGAATGTGAGGTTGACGGACGTAGGGACTCACGTTATTCTTATTTATATTGGGTTACTTACTTGTAGTGATAATCTCGACGTATTTTTCGCTATTGAGCAAAACAGTATTGATTTAATGAGAGAATTTTCCAGTTTATCCGGCTTGCACAAGCCACAAGAAAAATGTTCCAAAACTGCCTAACATAGGCCCACGTTTCGTATAGGATAAAAAAATTAAAATTTGTAAATATAATACAATTTTGTGTTGTTCTCAGTGTTGCCATTTGTTTTCCCCGAGTGCTATAAAAAGAAATAAGATGAGAAATTTTTTATAATCCGTTCAACCGATTTTGACTTCTATTGCGTTGGTGACATGACAAATGGCAGCTTCAGTAAACACTTGGTATTGTAACCACTTTTTTGCTTTTAATGTTCAACCGAACACGAAACGGTTTATTTAAATGTATAATCTTATTTCAAATAGAGTATAGTTTAGTCACAATTTTTTTAATTTTATTTTTCTGTTACTGACATTCGGTCGCTGTTTTGGAGGTCCATTTGAAAATTTGAGAATGAAAATAAAACAAAAGGTCAAAGTATTTTTTTAAACATCATCCAACTTAATCTACAATAATTAATGAAAAAGTTAGTGAAGATGTTTGAATGTTTGTTAGATCTATACATAACTTAGGCATAACGGCAGATTTTTTTTACCCCGGTAGTATTTTCCCGTGAAATATTTTTTAGAAATGACGTCGTTTTGCGATCACTACTCGGACGGTACCTCTGATTGGTTTCAACATATTCATCATGGTGAACAGTTTTGCCAAAACAGCGTTCGAATCTGCAGTGGTTTCGGCATTTGAAAGAAATACATCGTAAAATCACTGACACAGGTTTTAGACAAACAATAAAACATGCCATTATCTTGTTATTTTAATATTTTCTCGAGTCAGTTTTAGTAATTGATTGTATTGTTTTCTACAAATTGAATTAAACTAACCACTAGACAAAACCACCAGCCACTAAAAGCAACCCGCAATTTCAAGCAATTTCTTCGCCAGTAGGGGTGTCCAAACCCCCAGGTTTAGTGGAAATCCCACTAAGTTGACAACACTGCTTTTCTACGATTTTGTCATTGGCCACAGATAAAAAAAACCGGGGAAAAGAAACGTTTTGTTACGCATTTCAATTATGGTAGTTTTTGATAGAAAGTGTTTTAAAAAATGGTTTTTCATTTTACGGCAATCATTGTACATTTTCATCTATAAGCACTAGTAGAGCATCAGTTATAATTAAAATAAAATAAAATTAAAGCACAATAATTTGGAAATTAATTATGCCTATATGGTGGAACAAAACATATAAATTAAAGACGTATAGCCGTTTTATAAGAACAACCCTATTCAATTTCGGTCGATTGGTAAAAAATGTTTATCGTAATTCCAATTATGGCATGCGATTTAAATTGGACTTGGTTTCGATTCGGAATTGATATCAAAAATAAAATGTGTTGCGCAATTAGGCTGCCGCCCCTGCTTCGCATGGGTGCAATGTACCAACTGATGTGACGACATGTCAAAATATCGAGATTTCTGTGCTTTAACTAAGTTAAATTTGACGGCACGGTTAGCGCAGTGGTTAAGCGATTGACTTCTGCGCTGCATGTCGCGGGTTCGAATCCCGCACGGAACAAGTTTTTGTATGACCTACAAGTAGTTGTTTCGGGTCTGGCTGTTTGTGTATGTGATTATAAATGTTTGTAAACGCACCCACGATACAGGAGAAATCCTAGTGTGGGGCAGTTTAAAAAAAAAAAAAAATTAATGTTTTATGCACATAAAGCTTCCGGAATTAATTCTCTGAATTATGGTGAAAACCGCGTTAAAATCTGTTTTGTAGTTTAGAAGAACTAAGCGGTCACACAGACAGACACGAACATGGATTTTGTTTAATACTATGTATAAGTAGATTGAGTTTCACCGCAGTCTGGTATAAAGGGTCCTAAACTAGGGTTGTAAAACCCTACTATATAAAGTATAGTATTTAGGCCTCTAATATAGCAATATTAGAGGCCTAAATACTATAAATGTCTAAAGAAAAAATGTAGTAGGCGAAACTAATACATTTTTATTTCAATACAAAATGACAAGATTATCGCAATTGGGCCAATAAAAATCTCCTAAAAGCTGAATTAATGTTTTTTTCTAAACTTAATTTAGAGTGTAAAAATAGTAGACACATAGATTTTTTTTATATTTTGCCATCTACTATTTTACAGGCTTTGGCTACTATATTTGATATAAAAAAAGTTGGCAACACTACCCAACCAACATACACTGGTCTGCTCTGCAGAGACTTACGTCTCGAAAAGAGATTCAGACCGACTTTAGCTAGTGCCTAGTTAATGTTAGTGATCCTCTACTAGGATAACATTTGAAGGCTACGTAAATTAATCTCGTCATTTCTATAGATCTGTCTCTATTTAGTGCTTTAGACTGCAAGTGACTTTAGAGAGATCACCAGTTCACCACCGGCTAGGGCCTACTAATCGTTCTCGAAACACTACCAGTGGGCCATTCACACCAAACACACCCGTACCCTAATTATTATTGTCGTAATAAACGACCAATCACAATCTGAATCGTTTTGAAACAGATTGATAATCCATTGCCTCATAAATTCGAAAAAAAAATCTGCTCATCAACGTAAATAACGCAATGAATGTTGTTGGACTGCCAAAATGAAACAGATTAGTCTTACCCCCGAATACTGAAACGTCACTCAAAATTTAAGTAGCACTTATATTTAACAGATACTCAAAAGTGACGTTTGACAATACGAAATCTAAAGTTTAGGAGCTGCTCAAAATGTTAAGCAGCCCTTAAATTTTGAGTGACGTTTCAGTATTCGTGGGTTAATCATTTACGAAAATGTGTTACGCAATTAGATAGCCGTTGACCATTCATTGAGTTTAATATATTTTAGTTCAGAATAAAATGCCACCTTAGACAAATGAACTTTAAATCGTGCCCGGCATCGGTCATTGTTTATCAACCATTATTTTAGCAGTAGTGGTTGACGAGTGAACTAAATGTATGATTACGTATAAATCATGACCGTAGCAAGGTAGACGCAAACCCACAAATCATGGAAACGCTAATAATATGCTTAAGAAACAAACCGGTGCCTTCAATGCAGTTGTACAAGTCCATTATGCAGTGATTGTCGAATATATGCGTGTCGTTAGATGTGAAGTCGAACGCACATATCTTTTGAAAATACGTGGGACATACGCCGCACCTGTGGGACGTAATAATTGTTTATTTATTCAACTAAATAGTCTTTTGACCTCCATATTGAACTTTGTTATTGACCCTACAAAACAGTAGAATCGATCATTCATTAACTGCGCTTGCCGCTTATTAAAGCAAATTTTTAGGTGTAACAACTTTAATGAAGATGTTCCGGCTACCACAACTAAAAACTGAAAAATATAAGGTGGTACTTATACCTAGTCTTGCCATAAATATTAATATATTTTTTAATTTTTTATTGCAAATAATATTTATTACTTTTACAGTGTGTTAGTTTAATACATAAATTTATAACAATTTAAAATATAAAAAGCTTATTCGAAGTGGTCTCCATTGGCTGCAATACAGTCCTTTAAACGTTGAGGTCAGTTATCAATAGAAGCATACACTCTTTCCATGGGAAAATTCTTCACTGCCAATCGTATGGATTGTTTTAGGGACTCCAAATCATCATGGCGTTTAGAGCAAGCCGTACTCTCTAAAACTGACCATAAATCATAATCCAGGCTGCAAGTCCTAAGTCATCTTTTAAAATACGCGACATGGTCCTGGGTGCTATCTTCATCTCCCGAGATAAAATCTTTTGCTTTCGGACAGGATTTCTTCGAATTCTTTCCATTACTGCTTTGACCACCTTTTTTGTACGAACACTACGTGGACGGCCAGATCTTTTTCTGTCACAAACAGAGGAGGTCTCATTGTACCTATTAATAGCCCGGTACACAAACATTTGACTAATACCAAGCGTATGGAGAGTTTTAAAATTGCAATTGGCTCCATACCAACTTTGTGTACCTAATGCAATCACAGCGATTCGGTTCTCTTTATCACCCCACTCCATTTTAATATCGCAAAATATTGTACAATGTATTGGCGCCAAAATTAGAAAACCCAATGAACAATCGTATAAAAATGACAGATTCCAAATTCAAATGTAATATCTTTCTTATTTTTAATTGTAACAGTATTTATGGCCAGACTAAGTATATCTTGGGAAATGCACCTACAAAGTTAAGGGAACAGGGGTAGGTACCTATTCATAGTAATTAGTTAAATTTTGACACCTTTTAACCGATTTCTTAAAAATGTAGGAGGTTTTCAATTCGTCTGTCATTTTATATTTGTTCATCGATATTTTTGTCAATTGGAAACAGATTTTGAAAATTATTTTTTCATTTGGTAGTGGTACATTACGCGGTAGTCTTTTAGGGGCATGTGGATCAGGATGTAAAGTTCACTCATCCACCATAGAAAAGGGAGGATCCTCCGACTAGACGGGTGTCGTGTCTGGCGGACAACTGCCCAATGGTTGAAGTCGGGAGCTTGTATAATGTCGATCGCGCGGTAAACTCTTATTGCGCAATGCAGGATTTGTGTGACGTCAGGACTTTTTGATGCGTAGTTCGCATGTGGCGATGTTGATGCTGCCACAGTCTCATATAAATTGTATTAACTTTGCTTGGGAAGTTTTTGAGTTAGCTTCAATCATACATATTTTTCCACTTCGTGTATGTTGATGATGTTATAATAACTTCCTGTCACTGTTATTTACGTGTAAAAGTAGTGATATAAAAATTTGTGTGGGGTTAGGATAAAGTTTATACAAACACTAAATAGTGAAAAATAACTTTAATTTCGGAAGTCGGTGGCAAAAACCGAAAATACGAACGAAACCAAAGACACCGACTTCCGAAATTACTCACTTTGTAATGTTTTTTTTTTTTTTTGTGTAACTTATTTTATATCAATAGAAGCGTTATTTAATACAAATTTAAATTATTTGTTTAAGTAAAAGGGTTGTTTTGTTAATAAAAATAAAAAAAATACTAAGAACATCGGAAATGGCACCAAAAAACTTAAAAATCAGATTTTGTTGATTAGAAATAACAACAACATTCCCAGCATTTTTTTAATAATCTGTTGGACCTTCTGAGGTATAATCGACGGTTCTACATCGGCGTGGTATGCTGAGTTACAAGTTATCTATTGTCACCTGTGGAATATCGCTCCATACTTTGGAAAGATGTGCAAAAGGCTCTTCTTCCGTGTTCCAATTTTGGGGAAGGTTACTGAACGCTTTTCTCCAGCTTCTCTATGGGATTGAGATCAGCGAACTGAGCAGGCCAGTCTAATAGCGTGATATTGATCAGATCTCGCAAAGCACATTCATCACTAGCCTCGCTGTGTGTGGATGAGCGCTGAGCAGTATCTTGCATAAACATGAAATCTTGGCCATACTGCTGTCGAAGAGGAATTACCATAGGTTGCACAATCTCGTCACTATATTGTTCCGCATTTAAAGTGCCTCGTATCAAAACGAGGTCCGTTCTTCCACCCAGGCGAATTCCAGCCCACACCATAATTATTCCGCCCCGGTACGCGTGAATTTCCTAAGGATTCTGGCGACTGGGAACTCGCCAAACACGCACTCTTCTTGAATCGGGATGAAATTCAAAGCGCGACTCATCAGAAAAAAGACACAAGCCCACTGAGTCTCGGTCCAGCTCCAGTGCAAATGTACGTTAGCCCACAATAGTCGACGCCCTCGATTTCCGTGTCGAAGAGCTGGAACGTCTGCGAGTGTGAAGATTAACTGAATGCATTCTTCTACTGGCGGTTTGGTCACTGACGACCACTTGGTGCTGAGACTGGAGTATTCCTAACAGCTGGCGAACCGTTATTTGAGGCTGTCACCTTGCAGCATTTTATAGAAAGCGGTCTTGTCTAAAAATACAGCAATACTCAAGTACTCAGTACTTGAGTAGTGCTGTATTTTCCTCGGTGACGTTCAGCAACATCTCCTGTAGCCCTGTTACGCGCCCATAATCATCGGTAAATTACGCTTGGCTGTGTCGACAGTTTCACGTTGACTGCGCCCTGCTTCCATGCAGCATACCCACAGCCCTGAACATCTCTTCTCGCGACGAAAATGACGACGTGACATAACGCTCCAGAGGCACACAAAAGCAGCGAAGCGTATTTTCACAAGTAAAAAAAAAACGATTATGGACAGTAATCTCTAAAGTTATTAATGCCGTACTCTACGACCACGTGAAGTTTTCCTTCCATAATCCAAAATGCTTTTGCTTTTTTTTTTTCAAACTTTTAACCAATATCTAATCTATGGGTACCTAAAGAGTTTCCTTAAATAAGTTGATGACTAGTATAGAGACATGAGGAATAGTGTGTAAAGTTCACTCATCCTCTATCTATAGCTTGTTCCCTAGACTTTGTTGAGTAGTGTCTGTAGTGTATAGACTTGACCTAAACGATATTATTACAGTAATACAACCTGTGGCCGACTGCTGCTGAAGGTTCCCTTTTAAAAAGTAGTGGTTGTACGGCTCCATAGTCCTGGGCTTCAACTGCACCTGTTGCATAACAGCAATTAAAAGCACATAAGTGTTACAAAGCTTCAGTTTGCTGAATGTTCATAAAACAGTTCTATTTTACACTTACTAAAAACAAATACAAGTAACCACAAATCCAATCTTACATCCATATTTTTCATATAAAAAGAAATTGTTCAATGTAGTTTCTGACTTTCTTATCATTTAATTAAATGCTCGTATGAAAATTATGAGATCAAAATAATTAAGTTTACAATGGACTACGAAGTGAATGTTTTTTGAGTATTTTTTTAGTGTAGTCAAAGTCGCAGATGTGTAGCATTCGTTAAATACCTAACTGTCCGAGTTACTTTATTATGTAACACCAAGAACAGGTCCATTGAAGAGTTTGACATAGCCATAATATACATGTGTAACGGCCGTCTGTACCTAAGCGACAGAACGGTAGGTAGTGATGTGGCGACTTGCGAGCGAGTGGCGACGAACGTGAGCGGTATCACGATGCCGCTGATGACTCACTCTACCAGCCTGCTCCGTCGCGGATCATTATTATATATTATAATGAGATGCACACCCCCTGACCTCAAGGTATAGATAAGACGTACCAACTTGCCAAGTCCTTTAATTACTATTTCTGTCACTGACTGATGTTTTTGTTTCGACCAGATAGTGGGAAACACCGGCTTACAACGTGATTACTTCATGTTAGGTAAACGGTGCATTTTGTCTCCACCAGCTTATAGGTTGATAGGGTTGATTTTGTTGTCTGAAAAATACGTTCTAATTAATTAAACTTGATGTTTACCTTAGAGAATACATTGGTTTATTGTGCTATTTGCAGTCTTGTTCTGCAGTGTTCCCGTTTAGAACCGTAAGGTTGAAATCAAATATCAAGTAAACCCAACCGTGTCGACAACTGTAGTCCTGTCAACATTGATTAGACATCCTTTACGCACGAATCACGATTACTCATTATTATACATCATGCGTAGACACTTATGAACATAGCAAAGGCGCGTAGGCCGATCGGTTGCGTGGGTAGCATGACAGGTAGGTGCTGCGGGGTGTGGGCGGAGAGGATGCGGGGGGGGGGGGGGTCGGTGCTGTCCTCACCAGACTCGCTGGCGCTGCGTAGCCGTGCCGGTTTACCTTGACGCTCACCCAAGCTGAAGAGCCCTTAAATACTGATGCTTAGGTAGATACTTCAGATTACTGCGTTCGAAACTGATGGTTGATTTGCCTGATTTCCAATTCCACTCAGCTGTGAAAATGATTGTGTGCGTTTGTGCACACACTGCTTGCTGACGATGAAGCAACGCAAGGAGCAATATTGATGATAGGTTCGCATCATGATAACAACTAACGAGGCTTGCAAATAAAAATGTATAGGTAAGTACTTATCATCCAAAGTCTAACAGAATTACTGATCGACAACTTTTTGTGCATGTAGGTTGGCATGGTGATTATAACGGGACAGTTTAGTGAGAGCAGACTATAGTAGACACGTACTACATTAATAACGAACTATTACTTATTGTGAGTAAACCATAGAGTAGTCCTAATTTAATCCCGAACTATTATTGATATCTTGCGAGGACAAGCAATACTTATTGTAAAACATGAAAACATCCAACGGTCAAACAGGAATCTGTGGTAAGAGTGGGTAATAGTAATTGCAGTAGCAATTACGGAAAATTATGACGAAAAATGGGTAAAATTGCAATACGTCAATCATTAGTCATATAAGTATGTACGTACTATTTGTAGTACTTAGGTACTGCTATTTAACAATAATAATATAATTATACCTAAGTAGTCTTGGTGAATGAATAAAACCAAATTGTAGGTCGTCACGCGGTGTCCGCGTCACCTGAATGGCAGACTGAAGGGAATGGGCGCAGTTTCCATGGGGGTACGGTGTGGGTGTGTAGCTTGGCAACTTGCCGCTACTTATAATTACAGATAATACCTATTGTGTAAAATATTATTCTAAATTTATAATATAGCTATTTACTCAGACACCAACCTCATTCAGATGAAACTATGTACGAGTAACAGTGTCTGATCAAGGTGCTTTTCAAGTAGGTGTTTCAAGGTGCTTTTCATTTAGGACCATTTTTTCTACTACAAATTGTGGTGTCCAGCTATCTAATTCCGTAACATATTTTCGTAAACGATTACGACTAATTTCATTTTGACAGTTCAGCAACATTCATTGCGTTATTTACGTAGTTGAGCAGAACTTTTTTTCGAACTTATGAAGCAATGGATTAGCAATCTGCTTCAAAACGATTCAGATTCTGGTGGATCGTGGATTACGCAATTAGGGTACAAATCTCTTATTTGGTTCTAAGCTGCGTAAGTACGTTGTAGAACATAGCCGCGCCGACACCGCGTCGTAGCCGCGTAGCCTGAGCTCTACGCGGCTACGACGCGACGCGGTCGAGGGCGGCTTGGCGTACAACTACGTCAAACTGAGGCCCGACTTGTGCCACGTAAAGCCCGTCCTCTGCCTGTTGTTGTCTTGTCACTGATAGCTATAGATTATTCTTACTTATTGTATAGGATACCAGTATCTTCCAATAGTTAAAAAGTTACGAAAGAACTTTAGAAGGTTAGAGTCATTCGGGGTAAGAGCTCGCGGCGGGTAAAAGTTCGCAGTAGCCCGATTTCCGACGGGGGTGGAGGGAATGAGGTCTGTATTCGGAGAACTTAGTGACGCACGATTCGCCGTTTTGGAGCCACGTGTCACACCGGCACAAAATATGTACTTGTCGCCACAGGTCGCCGAATCCGTCAACTGCAAAAAAATCCTTTAATATTTGTGCCGGGGAAAAGTGTGTTGAAGTTACATGCATGCATCTAAGACAGTAAGTTTATTACATTTCTATTGTTCGATTACCGTAGTATTTATGTAAGTGTATCATATTCTCTAAAAAAAACATTGACCTGTGTATTGTGAACGATCATTTAATATTTTTGCTAGTTGGGGTAAGAGCAAAAGTACGCACGCGTATTTTTACCCATGTTGCGTACCCCAATGTAAATAAAAATATCATTATTTAAAAGTTGTTTTCTTTCAGAACATATTAAAATGCATCTTTGAAAGGAACTATGTAAGGAAAGCACCACAACGACCCCCGATCTCAGATGATCAAACTTCTAGATACAATTTAATAGCAGATACGTTTAGACTAGGTAAATAATTGAACTTACTACGTCATCACCTGTAAGTTCAACTATATTTACCTAGTCTACCTTAGGAAGTGACGTTGAAGATTACTGGGTTCAACATGGAAAACTTAGTGTAGTGTAAAAACTGACATCAGACAAACAAATTATTTCTTCAAAAGATGACTCTAATGCCGCAGTTACTCTATATTTCACTTAATGATTAACGACCAAAGTTCAAAATTTACAGATAGGTACCTACTAAAGTTACCATTATATTCTTCTAAAGTTTAATAAACGTTGTTTATCGGCAATCTTTATTTTATTTTACTATCCATTTAGATTTCTTTAAAAGCTTACGTTTACCCCGGACGCGTAATTTTACCCTAAAGCTTGCGTAATTTTACCCGCGTGACGGGGCAAGAGTACGCGTTCGGAACATGTTACTATAAACACACGTAGAAAAAATTTAAATTAATATTTAATGTAAATTTACTTAAATAATGAAAATATATTAAAATCTCGACCAACTTTATGTACAATCAACTCAGATATCTCATTTTTGCTAGTTCGTTGAGACCATAGAAAATAAAGTGCGTCCTCTTGACCCGAATGACACTACATTAGATGGCTGTTACATATGGTACAGAATTCAGCTGCAATCCTCGCTAGAACGAAGCTGGGTGCAATCCAACATAGGAAAAGGCTAAAGTTATGACAATGACAAGAGTCATACTCATACAACTCATTGTTTTTCCAACTCAACTGGTGTTAGCAAGAGAAAACGTCGCGACACACTGCACATTTATACGACAAACTCCTTTATACAAATTGGAAATTGTAATGAAGTTGTCATTAGAGGCACCTGATTAAAATTAACAAGTTAAATGTTGTTGTTGCTTGTTCATTATTAATTTATTGCTGGCAACCCAAATACCTTGCTGGATTATCCCACAGTCTCTCGGCTCCATTCCTAGATTACGAATAGAGGTAAGTAAACAAAATACTCCTTTCTTGACATAGATGCTCAATTTAGTGCAGTACCTATTTTAGATTGTAGGGATGGGAACGAAGTGCTACAGAAGTCAGACCTGCGAAACAGTACTTACTATTAAAAAAAAACTTTTTTACAATAAAACAACAGACTTCCAAAAAAACACTGCAAACTGAAAAATAACTTTAATTTTGGAAGACTAGACGGTGGCAAAAAACGAATATTCAAAACCAAAGACACCGAATTCCGAACTTTCACTTGGTAGTGTTTTTTTGAAGTCGGTTGTTCTTTTGTAAAAAAAAAAAATTGTCACTTTAGTTGTGGTTACTACCCTACACAAAGTCGTATACCACTACTTACAATGTAAATAACAGTGAAGGAAAGTTATTATAACATCATCAACATACAATAAAAAATACCCTACCTATTATTGAAGCTAACTCAAAAACTACTCATCAGAACTTGACCAAATTTATATGAGACCAATCTGGAAGTATATCCTTATCGTAATCTGTTTATAATTATTGACGTAGCTCTAAGAAAAATAGTTCCCAAAAAAAAGTACAACCAAATTGAGAACCTCCTTTGTTAAAGAAATGTAGAACGCTACATTTAGCTGGCTCAAAAAGTAATGTTCGTTACTTTGCTCTGGAGAACGTATTATTTATTGCAAGTATAAAAGATTAAAGGCTCCCGCAGACTGGCGCGACGCGACGGCACTTCGCGGCTGGTGGAACAATTTCTATGAAAACTTCACAGAAATTGTTCCACGGGCGTCGCGTCGCGCCTGTTTGCGAGAGCCTTCATAATCGTTCATGCCAGATACTCGTACTATACCTATATTATGCATGGCAATGTAACTTGTAACTTGAGCATTTGACCTTCAACGGTTCGCTGGCTTCGTGTCTCTGAACTTAATAACTCAAGAATGCCCATAATAGTTATTTGCCCATTTAATGATTAGGACAGCTCTGCTATTCACGGTAGACCGTAAGTAGGTACTAAACTTAGGTATCAACTACTACTAGTACATGTACTAATAGCAGTCAACAAAACGGACAAACTCGGGGAGTGTATTAGTAGTTATACATTATTTACGTATAGGTCGCGTAATTCCTGTATTGAACGTAATGTTTAAGTACCACAAAATTGTGCTTCTTGGCTCCTTGGCAGAAAAATCGGAAAAATTATAAATAATGTGTTTTTGTGGCTGTTTAATGGTGATAAGGGGAGCTTCTATACAATCCTTAATCTTGAACGTGAACTTGATACAACATTTCGTTTCTCATAAAGCCTCATCTAAGACGAAATAGCATAATAAATTGTTATAGAACATATTTATTCCAGTTTTATTTTTATTGTTTCTAGCGCTTACAGACATATATCTAGGTACATTATTTTTTTACATATTTGAATAATTATTTTGAACGAGTTACGTGGTTGGGTATGAAAATGTCCTTGTTGAATGTATGATACGGTTTTAACATTTAAAACTCATACTTAATTAATTTCACACCAATACCTCTATAACATTCACGGTGCGGCTTGGGAGTTTATTCCTATTAGCTATTTCCCGTTGGACAAAATAAAATATGTTTTTGTTTATTGGTGCGTACCTATTACACAGTGTGCTTCATTTTGATCCTGTTGTAGCGCTTGCCTCTTTTTCGACGAATTGCGACCTCTACCTGCGCGGCTGTGCCCGTCCATTTCACAGATGTCAAAATTGATAAAAATATTCTTATTCATTTATTCCTACGTTTAGAATTATATTTTTTTATTTTATTTGTTCTATTTGGATTCCTTATTAGATTACACTAAATTGTTGATTGATGACAAGCTATTCCTCAAATCACCTTTTTTAGACTTTTTTTGTATTTATTATCAATATAATCAGCAGTGACTATTGGTTGATGTTACTTAGTCCTTCCAGCTACTGAGCAAAAGCAGCACTTTGAAAAATAAATGCCCGCATTGGATGCAGGCGCCGTAAAAGCAAACGCTACCTGGCAACGTCGCCTTAATTGAACTAAAGCCGTATGCATTGACTGCATCCTGCGATAACTGATAGCCAGCTAGTTCTAGATGCACTCATGACTGTTAAACTTTTGTTATGACACCATATACCTATGTTGTAATCGAGTATCAACTACTGACTGTTCATTGTTTCAACATCATCAATCAACAGTCAATCAATTCAGCTTTTTCATAAATTAAAAGAACTCACTCAGCCTAGCTAATCCGAATCTACTGCTGGACATAAGGGACTTCCATGAAGTAGGTACCACAACAACTCTCGGTGCTCAATACAGTCAAAACTGTGTGACAAATTTAACAATCCAATTCACACATATTTACTGTCTTGTTAAATAAATGAAAACAACGAAGTAGGTACCTAATTACTACCTATAAATATTATAGCAAAAATATTCCTCAAAGTGAAAAATATCAACTCGCGTGTCGCTATTTACATAGGTAGAAATTGGAAAGCGTATGGCATGCGCATTGAGCTAATTCTTTAAATGTCCATTAGTCATTCAGGAGAAACCTAGGCCCAATGGTAATTTATTCAGTGGATTAGACAACTCTCCATATAAAGTGCGACCCACCTCACCACACCGCGCAAGTTGCTGCGTAGCGGCAAGCGGTGCTCACTACTCAATAAATTATCTACTCGCACCGACAACGCACACATCGCCAACATCACACCTACTTTGACACACCTATTTATATGTAACGCCAATACATTATCTATGTAGGAGTGCTGTGATGCGTCTACGAAGCATGAGCATTGAACATAGTATTCCTTTGTGTGGACATTATCCACCATGAATCAAACGTATCAGTGCGATTCAATGACTGGTAAGAGGTTAGACAAAGATAAAAGCTACTAGGTAGATACCTACTTGGATTTCGGCTTGGCATAATTACTTTGGATGTTAGATCATCCCAAAGTTGATTGTTGAGTAGTTGATTTGTATTCAACAGAAGGAATACTTTATTCTAGAAATAAATAAAACATTTAAAATAGTTACTACCACCGCCACCTGTTGCTTTCCAAATGTTGCTATGCTGCTAAATACAGGACTTCTTCACAAAACAATCCGTCTCACTTCTAGATTCTGATAAACCTGTCATAGTGTAGTTACAATATTTTCTGGTTTCATAACATAGCGAATGATTGCTTTTGTTTATGTTCTACACGTGTTGTAAAAAGCTGCCAGTCGCCACCTGTTTATTGAACACGCATCTTTCTTGATCGACACGTTTCTTGAATTCAAGCGCTGTTTTATTGACGCTGTATTCCTAAAATAAATGCTTATCAAAGATCCCATCATTAAAGTACAATTCGCCAGTCATCATAAAACCCAACGTAGTACTTGTTCAATATCTAAGTATATCAGGGAGACTAATAGAAATTTATAGTAGTGAAGACAAAATATTTTGAATAACAAATTAATTTCATCCTCTTAAGGTCCGTATTATACCTACTGTAACTTTCGAATCCTGATTATTTCAGAGCCTAAGATCAAATTATTCATACAAATACAAAATATAATTAAGCTATCTTCAAAATTCATTGGCACATCAATTAAATTTTCCCGTCGAAGAAACTGTGTCGTGTATGTCGTATCAACTGCCAAATGTCAATGTGTGCGTCACCGTATCGTCGGATTCGTTTTCTGAGAAGTGGCGGCGCGGGCGCAGCGGCACGGCAGCGGCAGGAGGTGCGGTGAGGAGCAAGAGGGGGCACAGGCCGGCGGCGCAGGCCCATAATAATGCGCGGGGTGGGGGCGCGGTGCCGAGCCCGGGCGCCGGCCCTGCCAGACAAGTTGTCGCTGAACCCCGGAACCGATGTTCAGTGGCCTCCCCTGCCCCGCGCACCGGCTCACAGCAAATTACTTGGCGCACCCAACTTCTTAACTAACCAGTTTATAACCTATGTGGAATTGGGTATCGATAACATCATTACGGTCTGAACGATTTTTTATAAATTAAACGACACGACAAGAAAGCAGTTATTCTATGTGTTAAGTTTTTAACGTCATGGGTTATTTTATTCGTGTGTAAAAATTAACGTTTTCACGATATTCTCAAGTAACGTCGTTAAAGGTAACATTATTCTTATAGGACATGATTTTGTGCAATACTCAGCACCCGATTTGACCGGCCGGGCATACTTCCACAATGACAACGAGCCTGACTCATTCTTTGTTTCAAACTGGGTCATCTACTCCATATGGATTTACCACTAATTGATAAGAATAACGATTTTGTAACTATTCATTATAGTCCTTGCATTCATTTTGAGTACCTATTAAAATTTATGACGCAAGTAGCACGGTGGATTAGGCTTAAATCTTTGCTGTTATCGCCCTTAACAAAGAGGGAGGATTAATAAATCCAAACAGATATGGTGATCTTACGCTATCATGTCAGTATCTTAGGCTTATCAGGGCTCAAGGTGCTGTCGTGGATGATCCTCTTTGCGCCACAGATATTTATGACATCGGCATCGGTCACACGCGCTCGGGTGGTCCGCCCGTGTGGCGGAGGCGCACAATCAACAGGAGTTTATCAAGAGGGCAACCGTTAAAAACTCATGGAAACTGATATGAACTCGTTTTAATGATCTCAGCATGTAGCGCTTGCTGCCAACACAAATAAGTTGATAAGTCACTTTTACTTGAGATCCTAGTTAAGTAATTCTCAGCAAAACGGAGCTTTATTTGATAGAGACGATTCGTATTACACAATATTGAGATTTCTTTAAATTTAAAATGACTACATGGAATAGAAATTACCCTGGTAACGATAAATTTAGAATGCCAAAAATATTTATGTCTTGGCACGTTGACATTCGGTAGGTGTAACAATGCCCACAAGAAGAAAAGTAAGTGATTAGTGTTTTCATTGGCACGAATTTATTTGCGTCACAGCCGGTCGTCGTTCCTGAAACTGCGCGAAAAATGTCCACAGTCACACCATTGACCCTTGTCATGAAGGTAAAGTTCACTGCGACACTTGAGAAAAATTGCTCTGGCATTATTATGAAGTACACTTTACACTATAAGAACGTTGTAAAGGTGGATCTTATTGTGAATTTGGATGAATTTCAATGACTGTAAATTCTGTAATTTATAGCTCGCAATAATTGTTAGTTGTAGGTACCTACAATCTCTAAAACATCATTATGGCCACTTTTCGCGTAGATTTTTTTCTTATGCTCAGATACGATTTCATATTACAAGTTCATAACAATAAACAGTGACTACTAACCGATCAGTAACATTTAAGAACCAGGCTAAATGACTTTGACTACTCTACGGAAATAGGTTATATTGTTAAGACATGAACTGTTTTAGTATTAAACGAATTAAGCTTTAATGATCGATCCTTGATTGGTCATCATCACTATCCTCTTATCCTCAGAGAAAAAAGTTAGGCATATGACTCGCGTGATTAAACATTCTCTTGAGAACGAGATAAAACTTAGTTCTCGTAATACAATGTTGGATTTCGTTATGCAGGACTTACTTCTCGGGGTAATTACGTTACACACTAACAGTAGCAATGGCTTTCATTCATTTTGAAAGTTCAACAACATTCATTGCGTTATTAACGTTGTTGTGCAGACAAATTTCTCGAACATATAAAGCAATGTGTTAGCAATATCCTTCAAAATCATTAAGATTGTAATTAAAAGTGGGTTATATGTATATAGCAGCTCTTATTAGTAGAAAGTAGGTATGTTAGTTGCCCTTAAGCCCCGTCCATGTAGGTGCTCATGTATAAGTAAATGATAGAAACATGCAGGGCAAGTAACTTTATCATGATGACCTATAAACGCAGTCTTAGAGCAGTACATTATAAACATAAAGTAAATACTAACAAACAGTATACTGTAGACTAAACGATTAACAAAGTTTTCGTTAAAGCTGGTGATGTGACCAACAACACACCATTATTTTGGCACCAGTCACATGTAAGTACGTCATGGTCGGTCATCGGTATTGAAAAAAGAATTCTTATCTCATTGACGTGTTCATATCTAGGGTGCTCTGTTTCACAACACTTTTATAAGTTAATGTTGTAATATTTGTAAGAGAGAGCTAGTAAAAAAAGTTAATTGTCGATTGTTTCATAGACTATACAGGGTTGAATTTTTTAACCTCTTCTGGAGGGAAAGTACTCTAAAAATAAGATAAGTTAAGATAAGATAACAAAGGAGATTGCCACGGAGCAGGTCCCTTTTGTGGTATCGGGTGCCTGATTTTAATAATAACCAAAAAATATAACTTTTTTTTTTGTGTACAGGGTATTTTTTATACAATTTATTTCATCCTGGGAATAAAGAAAAGTTAATTAATAGTTAAACATTACGTCGACATCCGTTTGATTCAATGTAGTCTGTGGTGATTGGCATACAAAAAAAAGTTGCCAGGTATCAAAGAATTTAATAACTAAAGCTATCTTTTAATCAATTGAGTAATCGATATTAATTAAAACGATATTAAATAATAATAAAAACTATTATTTTTTATTTAATTATATATAACCTATGGGCAGTTTACTTCTCAATTAGATCTCAACATTTGACAACTTTAACGCTACTGTGTTAGTATTTTGTTTTAGGACGATAAGATAGAATGATGTTATCCCTGTCCTTTTATACGTATTATTGTACCATATATATCTGAAATGAACAACAATACGTGTACGCCAAATATGAGTTTATGTAAAGTATTCTTGATGACGAACACTATTGGATAAATAAACAATGCTCATAGTCGCTGCGAGTAAAACCGATGGAACAATGACAATAATAGGTTGCTTAAACTCATAATACTCATTGATAAATAATAAATGTTCAGAAAAGTAATAGACACAAAAATAATAGCCATGTTTATTTAGATAACTCATTAGTAGAAAAGTAGTTTTTATCGATTGATCTATAACGATTTATTAATAAATTATTTAAAAAAAAAATCTGGCAACATTTACTTGTGCATGTCACAGAACTCGCAGACTTCGTTCTGTGCACAGACTACATAGAGATACTTACGTATGTTCTGTGGTTCGTTACGTGCGTCATTGCTTTGTTTAGATACTTTGTTTTGAATTCCGTAATCTTTTACTTAGTTATTATTTACGATACGTGCTTTTTCTGCTACTACCGAGTTGAGCTATTAAGTTCCTGGAGTGCATTACGTTTTGTGAGATATTTGACTCTTAATAGTGCTGTTCTTTGTGAGATATTTGACTCTTAGTGCTACAACAGAAAAACAATGATATCTCTTGAACCAGGGTGAATAAATGAAAAATGGTTTCTGATTATGAAAATACTATGTTTTTACTATTATTTAAAATAAAAATCTTCAGGGCATAACAATTTTCCAGTGGGACCCAACTTTCCTTACAAATCGGGCAATCTCCTTTAACTCAAAAGAAAATTCATATATTTTTTTAAAAAACCAAATCTGCATTCAATTATTTTTGAAAAATTTCTTACCTTACTCGGGAATCGAACCGGCAAACAACCGAAAAAATAACACCTTTTACTTATGTTTTCTTGTTACCCTTTACTTTTTTTGTGCTTTTATGGCACCAATCGATAGGGTCAATCATAAGTACCAAATCTCTAGCAAACATGATAAATTAAGTGAAAAGAAAACCATAAAATCTTTTAAATCGGTATATCTATTTAACATCACGCTACGACCCTAAGGAGCCGAGCAAAAAAAAACTGAAAGTACGCTAAGCGAAAAGGAAGTAACGGAACACAGCTATACGATATAATGTATGTTAAAAACAAGAAATTTCACGCAGACAAATCCGCAGGCAGAAGCTAGTAGTAAAGTTGAATTAACGAATAAGAATTTTATTGAAAGAAAGTAAAGGATAATCATGTAGGTGCCAATAAATGTATTGTTTTTCTTAAGAATACACCTACGTATGTAATGTTAAAATATGTAAACATGAGCAGAAACTTCCTGCTGTTCTGCACTAGGTTAGGCCTGCGGCCTGCCTCCAGTAAGTAAGTGAAGTTTGTCCAAAATACTATTTCAGAACAAACATTGCTAACTTAGTGTCAGATGAGCGGTCGGATAAGAATGCGATAACCTTGACCGACAGTGTCATCCAATCTACCGGTCAAACTTATTACAGCATCGGCTGTCGCCGCACATCTATCATAGCAACCGCGAATGGTTCGCGTGCAGTGCCTCATTAGCTCATTCATTACTGTTTAAGACATGCTTATTTAAAATGTTTCTCTTCCGGAATCGGCAGCAGGGAAATAAGCAGGATGATCTGCACAATAGGCGTTATGGACATGCACAGGAGAATAATGGAATGTCAGTTTCAAATTTCGATTTATAGGTAACTTTAATACTAATATCAACACTAATCTCGTTATTAATTGATATAAAAGGCCAAAATATCTCTGTAAAGGATCTTTGACAGATGTCTAGTTTCCTACACATTCACAACAAAAAAATCACAGTTGAGCGACCGATACGAAACTTAGCTCTACTTCAACACTAACGTTTTATAAGCGCCTTATTATATAATTATGTGACAGGTTCTATTACTGTCTTGTAACAAACTTTTGCAGATAACTCTTCATGCTCCTGTTTGTTAAAACCTCTGCTTCGATAACACGCTTTTGTTTTAGTTTGGGCAGAACAAGTTCAACGAGCAGAAGCGACAGCAGAAACCTGGTCAAGCAATAGAATAACGTTTTCGATTCAGTCTAGGACAAAATTCATCCTAAAATCTAAAAATTGCACGTCGGCACTATGTATACGTTTAAAAAATATTATAAGTTCACAAAAGTTCATCAGAAAGTAATTTGAATGAGGTTAACTTTGCTATAAATATGCCAAACGGTACGAGGAGCTCGAACTACACAATCAGAGGTACCGAGGCTGGTGTCAAAGGGCGTGCTGATTGCGTTACACGACTACACAGGCAACAGGCGTGTTTACAGAGAAGAGCCGTTTCAACGTCGCCGACACCTCTCTGATCTCACCGAACGGCCGTTATCAAAGCCAGACGACATCAATTAACAGAACCGGCCGGCTTGTGTGCCTTTTAACAATACCTTGTTTTGAGGATGATCATGCGATTACTTTGTGTGGAAAGTTTGGTTAGATATAGGTACAAACTGCATCTTTAGTACGACGGTAAAATTCTACATAAAGACCTCAAAATAACATTCACGAGAAAACAATTTGGCTGTGCTGTGTGTACAGGATATGTGAACGGACTCGTCGGACAGTCGGCCGATGTGAGCTCGCTGAATATTATAATTAGTCGAAGCCGGTGTGAGTAATGGCGTCGGAAATAACACGCGGGCGGCGTTGGCGCCAAGCGGAGCGGCCATCGAACACCGCACACAAACGCAGCGCGCGCGCAGCCGCGCATCCCCCCTGAGCTGTGCGCGCGCCGCGCCGACCGGTCTGTCTTGTGACTTGAGCTATTTACGTACTAAGGAGTGACGTGACTCCGAGCTGATTTATTTAGGCGATCACCTCATGGAGACTTAAAGGTTGCTCTATTACGAGTATTCTTGTAATTTCAGGCTTACTGTTAGACATCATGTGACATAATGTGTTGTAAGTGAAAAGCAAAAATAATCAATTTTGAGAGAGTTATTTCTCTCAATTTAAGATCAGTAGGTTGTCCAGTACAAAGTTTCGTCGACCATTCTAATCAACAAAATGTTTAAACTTGCCAATGCCTAGTATTTAAGAGATATCTAAGACCGTATACATTGCAATAATGAGTATTGCACTGTATAAGGCTTCTTAGAAACTAGTCCTAGTGCCTACCTGCTAAGTATTGGCAGTAAGTACCTACCTACAACAAACCATTTACCGTTCATTTAGTTTTACTACATGGTGAGCTGTTACATAAACTTACATTATAATACGTATTTGCCGTGTGCATATTATTGTGTTATATTCATGCATGGATCGTGAACAAAATGCATTGGTTGAAATCTTGATAACAATCAAAGTTAGGATTGAAATAATAAAGGTGGAAGGACCACATTCCATTCATCTGAGTTGTACTTGTACCCCAACAAAGCAGTGAGAGTTTAGATATTTCTGTGTGATTACGAATTTACGACTAGCTGGACTGGACTCTGACATCAAAGAAAACCATATTAGAAATCGAGGTGCAACGGGTACATTCAAACATCTTAACATTTAAAGCAATTTCTGGAAGAGGCAAACAAAGGCACCGCGGTTAATTAGTCTGTGTTTGCGCTGAAGAAACAAACTCGTTCTGAAGACAGACAACACCAAAGTGAATATCCTTTATGCCGACACGCACACATCCGGATACTAAACAATTATAGTAGTCATGGAATTAAGTTTAACAAAAGTAAGAATACCGTTCCGGCAGTCACGCGGAAAAACGGACAATAAACTCACTGCACTGTCCATCGTGCAAATAAGTAACTCGAACACCTTCAGGGTTTAGACCACTTCAGGAAATAAAAGGAACTTAGGTTTTATGTGCGTTAAAAACAGGTAAAAATATCTTACCAAAAAATGCAGTTAAACTAAAAGTTGTGAAGGTCAGTTTGAACAGATAAAGCTATTGAGTTGTAATTTGAAAATATTGCAGTGTTTGGTAGTAGTTTTGCATTAATAGGCTCTAACTGAATGAGCTGAATTTAGTTAATTCATAGAACTTTTGGTCTATAAACGTTGCGGCGAAATTGTTAAACCGGTCTTTCTTTACTACAAAAGTACAAACATCAAAAAGGTTAAATAATTTATTTTAAATAGGCTCTTTTGAACGTCAAAATTTTCAACAACAAAAATTTGGAATTGATTCTAGTGAACCTTCCAAAGGTAGCTTACGTATGGAGAAGAATAGGCAAGAAACTCCACCGTTAGGTACTCTTTTAAAATGTTTTACAATATTTTATGTATGTGAAGACGATTTTAGACGATGCACCTTTATCATTATTTTTCTCATAATCACTAGAAGTGCAAAAGTAAGATCAGCAGCCTGCTAAGAATTTCTTAGCAGTGAAAGTTTCTTAGCTTCTAAAACCTTTATATGAGTAGTCAGTCATATACTATAGTCATATATGGGTCTTATATTCGTACGTTATTATCGTTTCGCATTACATTCCTACGAAAAGAAAGCAGATAGGCACGCCAGTAAAATTCATAGGTAACCTAATAGTTTCTACTGATTATGACGGCTGTTTTGTTGAGAGGAGTATAAGCTGCTACAAAACAGCCGTCAAGAACTTTTTTAATCTTTTTTCAGCCATACGAAGTCGCTATAAAATAACAATTCAAAACTCAGTACAAGCACAGAATATAGTAGTAGGTACAAGCGAAACTGCGTCAAACCTTAAAAAGTAAACGACGAAGAAAGACTATTGTTAAATGACCCGTGAACTATAACAGAGAGTGTATCCTGTGCTCGCGTGTGCCAAAAATATCCTTGACTTCATAGTTGATGCTGTGCCTACTTGCTTTATGGCCCATCGCGTCGTCCGGCAGAGCATCGTAAATATCACACTCACATCTGCGAATGCAACTCGAACACTAGGTAGTATGCGGCACGCTGAATTATCCGCCTCAGCTCGAAAACATGGCGAAATATTCCAATACGAGTACGTCAAAGACACGTCAGTGGACGTCGCTGGCGTCAGCCCGGCCGAGTCACAGAAATATTTACAGGTCCTAAAGCTTATTTTTAATGTTTGCTGAAGGGAAACATTTGGCAACTTAAGTAGTTTGCGATTATTTAAAGCTCTGACATGGTTTTCGGCTTTCCCAGATCCGTCTTAAATTTACTAGATGTTTCTTTACCCCGGGGAGATTCTTAAATTATTTGTTGTTCTCTGGTCTTCATTATTTTTGTAACTTTTGTTTAAAAGTTTTCTTTTTGTGTATAACAACAATGCTAAAATATTTCGGTTTTCAACTTTACAGTTGCTGTTACTAAATCATTAATACTTTTTGAATCCAGTATCGATTCTTCTTTTTGTAGAGGTACCATGGCATGGGTAATTTAGCTGACCGACCCCGCAGTGGTCGCCCAACTAGGGCCCAAGTCTGCTATTTTTATAAATTCGTCATTCCAACACGATCTCATTGTCATTTTGCTAAAAGTTCGTAATCTGCTAAATTCATAATGGTCGACCATTGGTTGATCATTGTATTCCACAAACACGATACTCGTAACGAATTAAAAGAAATGACTGCACAATGACGTTCTCATGGTAGGTCACTGATCAAAAGAACTGTCAAAATTTTTGCAGATTACCGCCAAGTCAGTCATTCATTTTTCATTGTATAAGAGATTACCAATAGATGCCATTTCTTTCAATGGAGTGTCATTGGCTGACCATTGGAAAGTCATAATGTCGCCATTATGTTAGTAGATTACCAAACTTATCAAAATCAACAATTATGAAATCAATGATAGACCATTCTGACACTATTGTAATAGCAGACTTGAGGCCCTGTTCTTACTGCTGCTCAGAAGTGATATATTACTTTAATAAAAACCGTGATATCTCCATAAGTTACCTACATACCTAGATCGTTAGAATAAATAATAAGTAGTAAGCAGGTTACTAATGCTTGTTCTAAATCTCTAAAGAGGTTTAATTTGTACAATAGATTTTTTTTTTTAAACTGCTCTTTAAATTTTTTTTAAATTTAAAATAAGGAAAATAATATTTTTTCAGCTTTTGTTTCAAAGCGAGCTGCTATTATAAATGATTCCTTGGATTGATCAGATTATTCAGTGCAATATCATGTCGTTAATACCTGAAGAATGTACACGGATTATTACCATGGTACAAGAAGAAGAAGTCAGCGTAGCACTGCTAGAACAGTAGGAGTTTCTTTATCAACGGTCCAAAAAGTACTCCAGCGATTTCAAGACACCGGCATGAACAGCAGGAGACCAGGAAATGGTAGGCCAAGGTGCACAACTACACGAGAAGACCAATTCATCGTGAGCACTATGTTAAGAAATCGACATCTCACGACTGTTCAGGTCAGAAACAGTCTTCCAGAAATTCACCACAACAATGTGAGCTCTGATACGATTCTGCGACGTCTTCGTGAAGCTGATATAAAGCCTTACACCAGCAAACGGCTCCAAACTGCTCAGAGAACATCGAGTTGCCAGGTTACGGTTTGCTCGAGAACACATTCGATAGACAGATAAAAAAAAAACAGTTTATTTGCGGTACATAATGACCCTATGCGAGACAGAGCCCCAGCACAGATGAAGATTGGTCGGTTATGTTTTCCGATGAGTCCAGATTTTGTTTATTTACGCACGACGGGTGACGAAGAGTATTTAGACGACCAGGAGAACGGTATCATCAAGCGTGTTTTGAAGAAAAGGTGCCATTCGGTGGAGGATCAATAATGGTTTGGGCTAGGATATCTTCAGAGGATCGCACGGAGTTAGTGATCATAGAAAACGGTCCTCTGACTACTGTCAGATACGTAGAAGCGGTTTTAAATGAGCATGCTGGTCCTTAGTGAATATGGGTGCAAATTCCATTTTTATGCACGATAATGCGCGACCATATACTGCTCGTTTGGTCAATACATATGTATATTCAAGACGTCGGTATTACCTGCATGGAGTGGCCAGCTCGCAGCCCAGACTTAAATCCCATAGAACATGCATGGGACGAGCTCGGGAGAAGCGTGAGACAACGCTCTCCTGCTCCCGTTACCTTACAAGAGTTAAGGAATGCGCTAGTGGAAGAATGGGCAAACATAGACCAAAATCGTATTAAAAATTTGGTTTACAGGAAAAGACCTGGAGACTCTAAAAGGCAAAGAACTGCCACTGGAACCGTTTAGCAAGGCGGAAAATCGGAGACCATCCGAGTAAACCATGGGCACCAATTCGTACTGGGCCTCAAGTCTGCTATTACAATAGTGTCAGAATGGTCTATCAAAGATTTCAAAATTGTTGATTTTGACAAGTTTGGTAATTTACTAACATATTGGCGTCATTATGACATTCCAATGGTCAGCCACTGACACTACATTGAAAGAAATGGCATCTATTGGTAATCTCTTATACAATGAAAATTGAATGACTGACTTAGGCGATAATCTGCTAAAATTTTGACAGTTCCTTTGATCAGTGACCTACCTTGAACGTCATTGTGCAGTCATTTCTTTTAATTCGTTACGAGTATCGTGTTTGTGGAATACAATGATCAATCAATGATCGACCATTATGAATTTAACAGATTACGAACTTTTAGCAAAATGACAATGGGATCGCAATGGAATGACGAATTTATAAAAATAGCAGACTTGGGCCCCTGGTCGAATAATGCGCCCGCACATCGAGCTTAACGAGTCAATGCTGCTCTCCGAAAATTCGACATCACAAGGTTACCCCGGCCTGCCGGCTCGCCTGACTTAAACCCAATAGAGCACGTGTGGGATGCTCTTAAGCGAGCTTTTTGGAACCGTCAGTCATCTCCCCAGACAGTGCCAGAGATCAGGGAAGTCGCAAGCAAGAAAGGGACATGTTACCGCAAGAAATGCTGCATAACTTGGTCCTCAGCATGCCCAGGAGGATCCCCGCATGTGTGTGGGCCAGCAGGCCTAACATGACACACGCGACAATTACTCGCTCTCGCGTGAGTAATTTTTGTCTATTTCGGTCACTTTCTCGTTTTCTGACAGCTCTTCCATACAAAATAGTCGACTCCTTCTGTCAAAATTGATGTTTTCTCGACAAACCTTAACATGGCACCTTAGTTAACTCGATTTTTGTCAATTCAACACGAGATAATCTCCGATTTTTCTATCATTTAGTCGTATTTACTCGTCGTCGATTTTGACGACGAGAAGAGTAGACAAAATTATGGTACAAAAAAAAACTCCAAAATAACATGGCAGTTTCATAATTGTATTTATTTTAGTCATCATTTTATTTTAAAATATATTAATAATGAAAGTACTTAGTGTTAAACTACCTACTATTTATATTGGAACGACGTGTTTTATATGGAATTTTTCGTTTTTGTATGGAAAATATGAAAAAATATTACCTAAATGTTGAGTGTTAGGGGTTTATGGGTTTCATAAACGGGGTCGAAATTTTCATTATTTTTGCGATAGGACATACCATTTTCGAGATATAAACAAGAGAAAAGAAAAAAAGACAGTATTGTTTTTGCACCCTCGAGGTGTTGATGTGAATTTTAGTTCATTTTTTAATCGTTATTAAATACTTAGACAATCAAAATTTTAGGTGACGAACGTAAAATTCTGAACAGCAAAATTGCCATTTTTACTAAATTTAATAGCTCAGTGCCGTCAAACTAAAATATAGTTAAGTTGTGTCACTTTAGTCTATTTCAGAATGGAAAATCGACGGTTGACAAGAATAATCAAAATTTTGGTGATTTTTAGTCTAGTTTAGAGGCATTTGTGACAAAAGAATCGGCACCATTGAATTAATTAAACGGAATCTCAAGCCGATGTTGCTATCATAAAAATAATTTGTTTTTAATAACTTGCAACATCGGTTTCTCGTCGCGAGATATAGAAGTGTCAAAGTGCCTTTTTAGAGATATCTCGTCGTTTAGACGTTTACGGTCATGTTAGGGATTAGAATGACGTCAGAATCGTAGACAAATTTCGACAAAACGAGATAAAGAGCTTTCTCGCGCTTGTCATGTTAGCCCTGCTGGGAGGAGTTATATTGTATTAAATAAAAAACTTCTACTAATAAATTGTTATATAAGTTTGGTTAAACGATCTTTTTCTTTCCATCAAATTTCTGTTACAATTACATTAAGATTGAATTACTTAATTTTTGTTATTAAAAAATAAAAAACAGTTATAATTATTTATTTCAAACAGTGTAGGTACCTATTTAATAAAAGGTATAACGTAAATATTTTTCTTGATAAAGTTAAATTTTAAATATCAGCTTTTACTAGTGACCACAAACTTTTTTTGATGTGTGTATATCTTTTTCTCAAACATGCTTGGAAATTGGGGTATAAATTTGACAACCTTCTTCGAGATAAATAGAAAATGCTGTAGGTCGAATACATGCCAGCGCCCGCGCCCGGCAATGTTTGTGTGAAAATCCATATTTGTCGTGATTAGCGGTCGAATAAATTACAATGAAAACACATTATGCCGTGTTATTTAAAAATGAAATCAACTTTTTACTTCAAATTCTGCGAAAAAAATGTGTTACCCTAGTTGGGGAAGTCCTCCTAATCATTTTTTACAATGAAAATGAAATGGAAAATGAAAAAATATTTTTTGGAATCAACAAGATTTCATATCATATCAGTGGTGATTGGAGCCTCCTTTTAAACGTATAAAGCCTGTATTAGGAGTTAGGAGACTACTCTTCCATGCATTATGATTAGTAATTATAAATACTTGTTTAACTCTATTTTACTATTTCTATTTTACCATTCCGTCAGCTGTTTTTTAAAGTTGAAAAATCTAGTTACCTTGAAGGCATCTATCGCGTCTGGGAGGAACATTTTAGTGACGGAGCCTGTTTCGCCATTCTTGTATCTTCGGTTCCACTCGTCGAGCGACCCCATGCGGATCTGCCACTTGATGAATGAAACCAGACAGCGGTCATAGTCCGGCTTCTTTTTCAACTTGAGTGTAACCTCTTTCGTAAGGTGGTCTGCGCGTTCGTTGTCCTTCAGCCCTGCGTGTACTTTTACCCAGAACAAGGAAACATCTTTTGTTCTGGGATAAGGCTGCGCCCACGTTAGCTCTCGCCTCCGCCGCGCCGCCAGGAAGTGGAGGAAACCTTGGTTCGCAGGATGTGGAGTATTCGAAAACGCCACCACACGCTTAATTTCCCTGTCCGCAAGGGCTGGCTGGGGTACTCTTTGTCTCTCACAGGGCGGCTATTTTTTGTATTCGGAGGTCGAGTGGGAGTACCCCATCCAGCATCAGGGATGAATGGCTCAACGAAATGGTGATGTATGATTTGCAGAGCTTTTGGGCGTATACTCATTGGACCGAAGGACCGTGAACTAATAGTGCATATTCTGCACTCCAATCTTCTTAGTTGCCGGCGGCGGCGCGGCGCCCAGGCGCTTGACGCGTGCTTCACTACCGGCACCACCACTACCGTGTAAATGCTCCGTATGACCTACAGGTGGAGACCCCAGCAGCTCACTGCCGCTCTAGATATATAGTTGTTTGTAGATTCTACACACGTTAGCGGCGTGGATGTTGAATGTGAGCTGGTGGTAGATTTTTTTATTTCCTTAGACATGCCAATGTCGACCCCGCCCATGCTCAGGAATAGGACATCTTACTTTAGCTTCCTGGGGCCCTAGTCTGCTATTTTTATAAATTCGTCATTCCAACACGATCCCATTGTCATTTTGCTAGAAGTTCGTAATCTGCTAAATTCATAATGGTCGATCATTGGTTGATCATTGTATTCCACAAACACGATACTCGTAACGAATTAAAAGAAATGACTGCACAATGACGTACTCATGGTAGGTCACTGATCAAAGGAACTGTCATTTTTTTTGCAGATTACCGCCTAAGTCAGTCATTCATTTTTCATTATGTACGAGATTACCAATAGATGCCATTTATTTCAATGGAGTGTCAGTGGCTGACCATTGGAAAGTCATAATGACGACAATATGTTAGTAGATTACCAAACTTGTCAAAATCAACAATTATGAAATCAATGATAGACCATTCTGACACTATTGTAATAGCAGACTTGAGGCCCTGGTGACTACCATTGCACAGGTGGTGCAAACTTATTATGTTTTATGTTCCTATATGTTTTAAAATATAAATATGTTTTTGTTTTATTTTTAGTTTTATGGGATAGTTGCAGTGGTTTGTTGTCATAGTAATGTTTTTTCGAGGTCACTCCTTTACAACTAGTTTATTTCATTTATTTTTCATTACCTAAATAGCGGTTAGTTTTATACAGGGTGTTAGGTTAGGTTAGGAAGATTCTACAGTTACACTAGGTAAAAATAAAATGTTGTAGGTTTTGTTATTTTTAAACGAAAATATTGACTTGATTGTTTGATAGATGCCTTCAATTCAAGGTAACTAGATGTTTCAAGTTTAAAGAACCAGAGAGATTCCGAGCCATAGTAAAAAAATGTAAGGAGGACGTCCCCGACCGGCTAATGAATATGCTTTGGAAACCGCGCGACTTTTAATTCAAGAATATCCGTGGTATAATCTCCCAGCTTCCGTTCACAAAGTCCTCATCCATGGTGCTGAAGTGGCACAGTATGCTCTATTATCTATTGGGGAATTATCCGAAGAGGCAGCAGAATCTAACAACAAACATTATAAGGCCTTCAGGCGGGATCACACGAGAAAAATGTCGCGAGTACTTACGAATACGGACTTACTTAACAGACTTTTACTCAGCTCAGACCCATTCATGACTAGTCTTCGGAAACTTCACCGTAAGAACAAGAGCGTTTTGTCGAGGCAGGTTTTATATTTATTACGAATTTAGTTTAAATTCAAATTAAGTTAGTTGTTGTGGTTATTTTAAATTTATCCGAATCAATATTAAAAACCAAGGACAAGGGTTGTAAAATTGTGGAACAACGATCAATCAAATCTTTATTTAAGCCAGTAATTTCAGCTGAAACTGCAGAATTAGAGAAAAAAAATCGTTCGCAAGATGGCCCGGGCTGGTTCGCGTTTTCTTGAATACTTCTTACTAATTTTACACATTCAATTACATTTAACCAATCTAAGTACTTATGCAAACATTTTGATTTATTTCTAGAGACAATTTTCCAAGTCTGTCAAGACTTTTACATAAACTGAGTATCTTACTATCTAAATTCCTAATGTCTAGATTCTCCACCTCATCCAGTGAAGCTAGAATAGTTTCCAACACGTGTTGATGTTTCTGAGGAACTCTTCCAGTTACGGCAGACCAAATATCAAAGTAATGCATTCTTGAGAAAGTACATTTAATCAAAGTACCTGAAAAAAAAAAAAAAACGTATGTTTCGTAGACCGTGCTACGCCTGAGCCTACGCAGTCGTAGAGGCTATATAGCAACTAAAGTCGCAAAAGGACGCAAGTAAACCTTTTATATTTTCAAAATAGACAGTTCAATCTTTAATTTAAAATATGTGAGAGTATTAAACTATTGTTGCAATTAGTTGTAAGTCTATGAGAAGTCAACAATAAGTTAAATATTTGGTAAAAATCCTGTGTGGCGTAGTACGTAAAAACACTTCAAAATAAGTCAAATAAAATTTAAATAAAAAGTATAACTAATTAGTAAGAAAATACCTTGATCTTGGAAATCCATGTCACAAACACCACTCAAAAACAATGCAATTCTGAGAATTCACCGTTACCCCAACCTTATGTGCTAATGAGTTACTGATAAAGCGAACGCAACGTAATGATGTGTTCACTTCGGAGATCGAAAAATAAGTGATAAATAGGTTTTTTTTTTTTTTTCTGATTGGGGCATCTCGCAGCTCACCTCTGAGGTGACTACTTAACCGGACAATCCTACGTCTGCCTTAAGCTACTAAACTCAAAGCCTCCAGCCAGGGGCAAAACTATTCTAATTAAAAACTAGGCGAGCGCTCGCTAAGGGCACCCCCTGTGGGGTACGGACCTCGGCTTAGGGCGTCGCTGGGGGGAGGACAGCAAGTTGGGACAGGCTGGATCAAAGATAATTCATTATTATTAATCGGGGAATTTAAAGCTACTAGCTCAGCATCGACGCGGGCTGGCGCATCAACGGCAAGGGTCAGGGGGGTGATAATTAGGTAAAATGGGTGACATATTTATATTTTTGGGTAGCTTGTTTATCGGTAAATCGTTATAAGTAATTAAAGTGCGGTAATTGATGATTTGATTTTTGCATTAGGTAATGACCTAAGGCGGTACCACCGTGTGCAATGGATTATAAATTTGATTCAAAACGATTCAAATTCCGATTGATCGTGTATTACGTAATTAGGGTACTGGGCAATACATTTCTTTTCGCTCACTTTGGGTTTTGGGCCCAATATGAATGATCTCCTTTCGATTTGGTTTGCAAAAGAAACAAATAACATATTAGCGCGTGAAAAATTATCGTTGTTCGTCGTTTATTTGCGGCTTCGCCTCGGGCCACAATTTTCTCGATCGTCCGTCAATGCCCCAGTCGCGACAGTATTAAGACACTTTTACACGTACATTTTTTGGTTAATATTTTAAACTAGATGCCGCCGGCGTTTCCATTTCCTGAGAAGAAACACCGAAACAAACTCAGAGAGTTCTAAAGTATTTTTCTTTCGGAACTTTCGATACAAGTCTTTTCATTAAAACAATGCTTAACAATGAATGGAATGGTATTTTCATTATAATTTGAACCTTAAATGTGAGCCGTAATACAAACCAAGCCGTAGTAATCCAAGACATTTTATTTATAATAATCAGTCCCAAATTTATTTACAAGTTATTGGTGCTTTTCAGTGCGAAAAGTCCTTAAGAGGAGCTTTAAAATTAGTCTACCATAATCTGGTAGCCTGGTTAATCTGATAAGCTCCTTTCTCTGTTATCAGCCGCCTGAATTGGTAATCATTTGAACTGTAGTACTACATTATCTAAGAAAGACAAACTTTAAGCGTTGCAAATCCAACAGCGCGTCTTTATTTAGGCATTTATTTAGGTGTCTACTAGTGTTTGTGGAAACAACACAAGACAATATTTGAGGGCTTATTTATAAACGTTGCTTAAAGTTAAGACTTAAAAGACGAAGATATTGTTAATCATACTTAATTATGACTTCAATCAACGTTTATAAATACACTCCGTATAAGGGTAGATAGGTAATTTAATTAATCGCTGATTTGGATTGAGATAGTTTTACATCTGTTTAATCCTGATATTCGTGATGTTCGTTTAGTTTTACATCCAATCCTCTTTTGTGGTGTGTACAAAAGGAAAAGTAAACAGTTCGTTGATCCGACATTACTTCATCAAAACCACGATCCGGAATTGATTTGTTTTTATTGATGATCATAGTATGATGAGAAGATGACATACCTAGCTGCCTATGCCTTAGGCCAGATAGATAGGCAGTCGCTCCATGTAAAATACTGGTATTCAGCTGCATCTGGTAAGACTGGAAGCCGTCCCCAACATAGGTAATTGGGAAAAGGCTTAGTAGAAGATAGAAGAAGAGGTCATAGAAAATAAAAGTTCTCGGAAGAACTCATTTGAGAACCTTGTCCCCACTTCTCCCCGTTGTTGGTCCTTATTGATTCCTTTATAAGACCGACAAATTCGTAGAAGGATAGCCTGAGAAATGTAGGGTCTGTCCGTATGTCGTTATCATAATAGATACCTACTAACTAACTGGCACCTACCACAGCCTAACCCACAAATAGCGAATGGAAAAATCTGCAATTATTAAAAGCCAGATCTAATTAGGTACATCATCTTGCAAGGACTATAGTCACAATAAATGATTAACTAGCAGAAAATAAGTAGGTAGGTATAGCTGTAATACTATCAACTACACATTTACCTACTTAAAATTATGCTCACCGATATTCCTATCTACTCCTGTGATCCTGAAATGCAAATGCCAAGAATAATATGCGAGCAAACCTCAACGCAATTTAAGTTTTTAAAAGTTTTGTAGTGTTTTTAGAGTCCTCCCAGTTTCTGAAAGGAAACAAGAATTGCTAAACTTCATATCTAAGTAGTCTGTGCTTCATATCGAGTGCTGTGATTGGCTGACTAAAAACAGCAACATAAATTACTAAATAACTTGAGAATTTTTACCTACGCGAATGGGATGACATGACAACCCTAGCTACCCTCTACGTTCCTATGAGTTCCAATGGTTACGTGTTTTAATTGAATTGTACTAAGCAATTATTTTAATGACCAGTAACTGGTAGGTGGCGGAGTTTTTTCTCTTCCATTATATCGTCGGAGTGGCGGCCCTACCTGCTACTGCGGCATATGATATAGGCATTCCGCATGTGTTGCGGGTATGCGACCGGGGACCGGCGAGCTCGCCTCGTGCCGCCCTGCCGCGCCAGACTGCTCGTCGCCATTACGTTTAATCCACAATAATAAAAGCAATGCACTCAATAATAAAACAACTTCTTTATTGTTTCAGTCTCCATACTGAATGCTTTCGCTGGAAAATAAGACCGTACAAATATGCGCCTATTTTGGCAGTGCGAGCTTTCTTTTCTTTCTTTCTGAGTTTATCTTGGACATTATTGACACCGGTGAAGGAAAACATGCGTGGTGATCAATGCTCGTGCCTTCTCTGTTTGTGAAGGCCTTTGCCTGCAGTGGGAACTAAAAGGCTGGTATTATATTTAGTGTTATTTAAGCAGTGCAGAACAGTGCCATACCACACGCTGCGGTCACAGTATAATAAAATAACAGTATTATATCTCGGCAGTGACCTTGAAATAATTACCTACGGCCGCTTAGTAGATAAACCGTTCGCGTCCGTGCGTAACTGCCGCGCACTCAATACTCGGACTGATAATACACTGAGATTTCGAAGCTTGTCGTATCAGCCTTTTTCTGTGAAGATATAACACTCTTACATATTTATACTGTGCTACGGTGTACTGGGGCCCTACCTACCACCCACCTCTTTAATTAGCAGTATTGTTTTAATCTTACTTGAGCGTGGGAAAGAGATGTAGCTAGACCTCCTGTATTGCTCCACTTCTTTCTCGCACTGAAGTAACATCAAATAATACTGCTTAAAGAGGTGGTGGTTGGCCCCCTGGACTGGATAGAATAGAAGATTCTGTTTTTAGGCTTCCGTAGCCAAATGGGAAAAATAGAACTGTTATAATTTCGTCATGTCTGTGTATCCTTCCTTCCGTCTGTCCGTCAGTCTGGATATTATACAGTCATTTTATTCGAAGACTATTAATTGTACGATGAAAAATCTTTTGACAAAAAATAACCAACCGCCTTCCAAAAATTGTCTTTGGTTTTAAATTTTCGTTCTGCCTTCTCTTTAAAACTTAGAAAGTATTTTGTATGTTCGCCAAAACTTAGGACTTTTCAAAATAAGAAGCGATTTCCATAATATAAATACACGTAGTAGACATGAAATTGTGATACCCAAATTTAGATTAACTAAAACAAGCAAGTAATTTCTTAAAAACAGTATCCGCTTTTATAACAAGGCTAAGGCAAGGTTTTTTTCGGTTACAGAACTTAGCGATGGGAAGTTCAAAACCCACATTAAACGCGTTCTTGTCAAGAATGCATATTATAAAATTAAAGACTACGTTGAAGACTAGGAAGTTTGGCAATAATTCCTTCTGCACACACACAATTTGCCGTTAATGAGCTACCAGGGAAGCCACTTCCCTGGTAGCTCATTAACGGCAAATTGTGTAAGAGTCTTTAACTGCTCCCAAATTACCATGTTTATATATATATATTTTTACATTTTTATTTTTACATTCTTCCTTGACATAATCACGCTATTATTTGACATTATGATATATCATGTAGGTATACCTACAATTTAACTTCAACTCTTTATTAGTGGCTTTTTTGAACATGATAATTATTCAGAATTGTCACAGCTGTAATAGCAATCACGTCATTTCGTTTATAATACGTTTTCATTTTTAATAATTTATTCTTCTTTACATAGATTATTTTCTATTTTGTGAATGTGAGAACGCTGTAGGTTTAGTGGACTGTACATTTGATGACCATAATTATTTTGTTAAGTACCTGGTACTTGTTGAAAGACCTACACTGTCCTCCCATACCTAATAACATTGTTTGAAAATATTGTAAAAACTAATTATTTTTAAAAGAGTAACCGTGGAGTTTCTTGCCGGCTCTTCTCCATAGGAAACGACCAATTGGAACCGTGCACCTAGCTTCTGACGTTTCATAAGTGCCCATGTAGGTTTATATTATGTGAAATAAAATAATTTGATTTTTGTTTTTTTTTTTTCGTTTTTTGCCTCCGACTTCCGAAATTAAACTTATTTTTCAGTCGTATTTTTTTTGTTGTTTTTTTTGTCGTAAGTTTTTATTTTTCACTTTTTAGTTGAGGTTCCGACCCCCCACACAAATTCGAATACTAGGTACTACCTGCTATGGAATTAACAATGACAGGAACTATAACATCATCCATATAGTTATAGACTAAGAAAAATACGAATTATTGAAGCTAACTAAAACTACCCAAGCAAAACTAATATTTATATGGGACCACCTCTGAAGTATGGCCTACCAAACAAAAAAAGAATCGTGTAAATCGTAATCGCGTAACAAATATTTAACAAAATCCTCCGTTTTGAAGTCGGCTAAAAATAAACTCATGAAATTCTGTTATTCAGATCCTAATGTTATTATAATCACTGCCTACATTTATATTTTGAGAGTGAATAAACAAATAATATTTTTATTTTTAAATTGGTAATACATCGATACCAAGTTTTCCCATCCCTATTTTTGAAAAAGAGTTTTGTTACAAAAGCGGTTTGGCGCTGCTGTCGTTTTTTAGTAGAAAGAATAAAGCTCGTTGATTATAATGAAATTTTGAAAGTACCATGCAACCTTTGCCTTTTGCTAGGAAACTATTTTCGTACTAATTAAGAAAAACATTGTTAGCATCAACTTTTCCTCCTAAATTGAATAACAAATCTGAGGAAATTGTCTGTAGGTCTGCTATTGTTTTTAACCATCTTGTATGTTTATTAAAACATATTCCGACCTGTTAAAACAAATGTAAGTGGTAATGGTAAATAAATAAATATGAAGTTTTGTGTAGTAAATAAATGAATATTATTCTTGGTTGTCAAATCTCATTCGATAGGTTAGAATTTTATTAAACTCACACTTTTCACTTTTTTTGCAACGATCATAATAAAATGTGCTTTGCTATCTGTTGTGTGAACTTGTGTCTTGTAAATGTGATAAAATAAAGGAGTGAATCATAACGTTTATCTAAATTAATCGTTCATTAGCTCACAATAATATCTTCCTAATATTGGCTCTGAATAAATGTTACAAATGCTCAAGACGTCATTATTACTCATTAAAAAATGGCTATAATTATAGTAATGGAACCTATGTTTGATGTGAATATGAATATAAGTACCATAGATAATAATATAAATAACGATTGTCTAGAAACTAGTTGCGTTGAACATGATTTTCACGTAGTATTGTCACGTGGTTCTGAAAGGTCAATTGAATTATTTTTTTCAAGTAGGTTTATATTTTGGCTTTTCAGAACAAGTACTAGATAGTGAACACTGTATAACAAATTGATTGCAACTGTAACTAGACTGCCTATAAAGACAGTTATAGGTAAATATAACTATCTTTGTTAAACTTAAATAAAAGGTACAAAGGATATACTCAAAAATGTATAAAAGTAGATACAATAAAGTTGAGTATTCGACCAATAGTGTTCCATTCACGAAAGAAAAAAAAGTATTTTATAGTTTTATGTAAAACATAATAGAATATGGGATTACATCAGGTAGGCAGGAGGATGGCGCCGGCGCTACCTGCTCCAGAGCGGCCAGTGGATTCTTACTTAATGAATTAAAATACGTTTTTAATAAACAATCCTCTTTATTTATTTAATAATAATAATAATAGACGATATAATATTTATTCCTTATAAATGTAGGTAAGCTTCATAAACCCCACATATAAAAATACAATCTTATACTTTATACACAAAATATCTGTCATCGGGTGATGACGGCATAATGCACTATGGCGGCGTGAACATTAAGGCACGATGATAGAGGGCTAAGCCCCAGGCGGCGCCAGGCGGGCGTCGGCGACTAGATCACAGGAGTTACGGAGCAGGGCTCCGGCGGCATACTCTCATCTGAGCGGGGCCGGGAAGGAGGGAACTGGCGAGCACCAGCGCGGTGCGGAGCACGCAGTAAGCGCGCAGCCCGCCGCACTCTGCACCGGCACGAACGCTGACACATGCACGCCGCTAGATACAGGCAGCGAAGCTAGGGATGGCCGCTTTTCATCTTCGTCCCCGAGGAGATACGGCCGGAATAGTTTAAAAGGCTTGCGTGGTGGACAAGGTGCCGTGGGAGGCACATATGCTGGTTGAGGCGCAGGTGGTGGTGTAGGTCGGCGTACAGACAGGTCGATAGGCTCCGCAATTTGCATAGGCACAGGAACAGGCACTGGAACTGGTAGAGGCGTGGGCACTTGCACCGTTGTAGGCACTGTCACTGGCGGTGGCGTAGGTAGCCGAGCGCTCTCTGGAGACCCTGCTGCGTATGGTGGAGGTGACGGTGCTGGCTGCGGTGCTCGCCTCAGGAGAGCCGCTCGAAGAGCAGGTTCCGCTTGAAGCCACTTTTGGATCTGACGACGATGTATACCGAACTTTCTGGCTGTGGCGCGTTGATTTCCGCGACATTGAGCGTCGCGCCTATACGCTTCGAGAACTTGCAGCTTAAATTGTGGTGGGAAGATACGGCGGGAACCGGCGCGGCCCTCTGAGCGACGGTCTGAGGGCGCGGGGGCCGGGTGCGTGTGGGCGGCGGCCATACTAAGGAGAATACGTGTGCGCGTGGCGGTTGACGGCGCCGAACTGACTGTGGCTGCTCTCTCGCCTCGGCACGGCGCGGATGTTGGTGGCGCGCCGCTGCCTGTCCAACGTGCGTGAGTGTGCGACGTGAGTCTCGTATACATATAAAACCCTGTTCACACTGCTAGGTTTAATGGACTATTAATTGTATTGTACCTATATTTTGTATTACTGTGTTTCCTACCGATATATTGATGAAATCGCATTCATGAAGATCCTATTCGTCAGCCTTCATTAATGCTAAAATAATCATAAAATCTCTGCATAAAACCATTGAATCAGTAGGTAATTATAGACAGAATGGTCACGAGTTGCGGTTAAAATATAACTCCTTTGAAAGAGCAATTCGATGCTGCTTCTTTTCCGTACTAGCATAATCAACCAAAATAGTTTATATCTAATGCACTACTTGTAAAACAAAAAGATATCATAAAAAGTCGCATGTGTACGTTGCTTTAGGCAGTAATCTCGCCTCATTCTCGGCGTGAAAAAATGCCGCAAGTGGGAGCCGATAGCACGTAGCGCCACCATTTCTATCTCTTTCAAACTTAAAGAATTTCCCATAATAGAAGAAGACAGACAAACGTGCCCTGCCCCGGTCGCTGCCACATCCGTTTACGAAACAAGTTTGCATGCGATGTTGCCACTGAGTGCGCGCGGGCGGCTCACGAGCATCGAGGGGTGCGGGCGGATAGGAATGCGCACGGAACGGCAACGGCGCCGACCGTGGCAGACAGGGTGTCGCCGACTCGCCGCCGTAGACAGGCCGTCGCTCGGCGGCGCTAGCCCCCCCTTACACCCGCGTGCACCCGTCCCACCCGCAACGCACATCAACAAGTTATTTCGGCCCAGCCTGTTGCGTTGTTATAAGATCTCAAGTGACATGGTTTAAGCCGGCGGTTACGACGTTTTAGGTTACGTGGCAAACTTAGCGCCATCGCTGTTTCGAGGAAAGTTGTTTTTTTGTTGAGCGGCCGCCTGCTGCGCCTGCCTCGCTCGCGTCCGGCGACCGTGAAAATAGCGATCCAAGTCAAAAAGGACGGCACGAATAAGTTTTAAAATGTTCTACAGAAAATATTACAGTTGAGTTGTGAAAAATCATATTAATTTTATGATTGAATAAATAATAAACTGCTCATTACGTAATACATAATAACATTATTATTTCTAATTCATTAACTAAACAATAATTACTGTATATTCAAAAATACATTTTAAAGTAAGTAGGTTTGAAAACAACATTTATTTTGGTAAGCTAATTAATTACCGCCTTCCTGATAAAATTCTTTTGAAACTGAAGTGTATAACTTATTTATTATCATAAGCCGATAATACCGATACCATTTATCGTTTCTTGGACATCTCTAACTGACTGATTGTTTTGTTGCAAAATTGTACGTTGGAAGTTGTATTCTGTTTCTATTAAAACCAACACAGTAGATAGGTATAATCTTTGTTAGGAATTTGAATGAATTAAATATAAAAACACATAAGCACGTGTTTTAGTGACATAATAAACATTTTTTCTATTTTCTTTTGTTACTAGGTAGGTACAGTTTAGAATAATTTGAAGTTTTGAACTTAAGTACCTACATTCAGACTTAAATTACAAATTAACGACTTTTCGGACTTATTCTTTTACTTGTGCTGTGAGACCTTGCTTTCTGCCTATAGATATCCATCGATATCCGTTTTTCTGCCAAATCACATGATTCTAAGTCAACGGGAAGTAAGTAGCCTGTAGGTTTTGATGTATTTGCGAGTATCAAAATATGTCACATTATGACCGTATTTTTTTATTGCGTTGACTTAGAAGCTTGTTTTTTTTGAGCTGGGAGCTTATAGGGACCACAGAATTACATATTTTATATTAATTTCATCTTGATACCTGCACGCGTTCCTGAGAAAAAGGGTCTTGAAAGACTGACGGATGGACAACGAAGTGATCCTTACGGGTTCCGTTGTTTCCTTTTGAGTTACGGAACCCTAAAAACGAATTGGGTAGGTATTTATTGTACAAATTGTTTTTATCTCCTTCAAAATGAATACATCAAACAATCTGCCTAGCCTTTCCCAACTTTGTTAGGGTCGGGTTCCAGTCTAACCGGCAGCTGAATACCAGTATTTTACATGGAGTGACAGCCTATCTGACCTCTACAACACAGTTACTGAGTAACAGTATAGGTACCCCTTGGTAAGACTGATTGTCAGACTTGCGGGCTTCTGACGACCCGTAACGACTGTCAAAGATCCAAGAATCTGGAACCAACGACTTGACGTGCTTTCCGCGGCACGGAGGGTCTCGGTATGGTATTATACGTTGGTCACCCATTCACAGACTGACCGCACCAAGCGTAGTTTAACGTGATCGATCGACCCGCGGGTGCGGCTGTTATTACTTAGCCACGAGAACTATAAACTATTAAATATTGTATTTAAAAAAAAAAAACTTTTGTTTGTACAGGTACAAACGGATGTACGGAACCCTAAAAACGGAATCCTTATACTTAGGATCACTCGCGCACGTGTGTCTATCTGTTCGTCTGTCACAGCGAATTTGCTCCGAATCTTCTGCACCAAGTTAGCTCCTCGCTGCGCGGTACCCCACCCCTCACCGCCGCTGACACATGAATTCGTTACTGCGCAGCGACTCGCCTCATGTTCCGAGCCTCCATTAAGAGGGAACAGGGCCTGCGTGGAATTTGAAAAATAGGTATTTGCAGAAACTATTGCCGTCATCTTACCTCAAGTCTGCCCCCGTAGAGTGCGATAGGAACAGCTGCAGCTCAGACCTACGGCGACGTATCACAAAAAAAAATGACGTTTAGTATTCCCCTTTTTTTTCCTCGAAAACTGAACCGACTGGATAATTTATTACCTACATAAAATTTAAAAAAAGAGTTGGTACGTCTAGGTTCCTATAATTTTCTTTTATGTTAACCTACCTACACTACCTACCTAAATAATGGCCTATTCATTCAGGGGTTTGTATCCGAACCAGAATTTGACGATGCTAATTGTCTACAGAATAAACTTCACAATAAAATTACAGTCCTCTGTGGGTCTAGATATAGCAGAACTTTTTGTATTATTTTGCATAACAGCGGATAGCATAAACTTCATTTCGCAGAATTTCGTTTGGCATACACTCATTTAACATACATTCAAAACTCATATATGTAAGTCAGAATCTTTAGGCTTACATTTCATATTCATATTCAATAATTAAAAAGCTGAACCATCATATCGCAGAAAGTTCACACAAACATGCAAGCAAGCATACCTACACCATGCATGCAGAAAGAATGCAGCATGCAACATGCAGCAGGCATGGTTTCTGTCACGTCGCAAATGGTTTTAAAGCTCACCGCCGCCGCGGCTGAGGCTGGCCGGGCGGCGCGCGGCGCGGCGATTCGCCGGCCAGCAAGCCGAAGCTCCTCAGCTCGCGGGCTGACTCGCCCCTCCGCGCCTAAATTACATTCTAGTGGTAGGTTAGACAAGACTACGTGGAGTTGGTTTTGCAACGATTAGTTTCTGTCACTAACTTTTGTAGCACAAGATATTGACTTTTTAAGACAATATTTTAATTTAATTTAAGATTAAAAATGCTATTTTATAGAAATGGCAATATGCCTAGTAAAATTATTCCAAATAAAATTCTGCCGTCTTAAAAGTATGCCATTGTAAATTCAGACATACGAGTATAAACATTCAGTCAAACAATAATTATATTAAATAATTTGTATGCCTTTAAAATATTCGTCTAAAGAAGATTATGCCAAATAAATTTCGGAGCATCAAGATTCTGCCAGATAGAGGGAACCCGTCCTCGGCATATACCGCTCACCTTCATTTACCAACATGGAACGTTTTTTAAACTCTAGACGATTGTGGCGGGTGATATTAACATTGACATACTAAATATTTGATGACTGTCGACTGAACATGGGCTATTGCCAGCTATCACTCACCCAACTCGGGGAAAGCGTGTCTAGACCATGGCTACATTAAACCCAACACACTACCGCACAGGGAATCATCTGTGACGGCAGCCTCGGTAACGGATCACCACCTAGTGCTGCTCGGAATCAAGATAAGATAAGATAAGATAAGATAATTTTTATTTGTTCAAAACACAAGTATACACACACATGGCATGCAAGCTGTTATATAAAATTATAGCACAGTCATGTTTCAACTACTCTAATCCTAAAGCCATAAATTAAAACAGATTCAAAATTAAAACTGACTACTCCATGGTGGTTGAAGAAGTAAGGCAGCTCGACTGGTCTGACGTTACCTCTACAGCAAATATTGATGATGCAGTACTTCTTTTTAACAAGACCCTGTCAGACATCATAAACAAACACACCTCAAAAATTAAAATCAGTCGTTCCAACAGGAAAGAATTGGAAAGTAATAGTAAAAAACTGCGGACTATTAAAGAAATATGCCAAGTTCCTAAACGAACCAGCGACAGCCAAGAATTGCTGAAATATAAAGGAAACGACATTATCTCCATCGATAAGTGTAACGAGTACTTTATCTCAGCTGGTCAGAACCTTGCAACCAACAACATAAACGGGTGGGCGACAACTGGGCACGAACAGTGCCTTGGTCCTGAAGGTAAAAACCCATCTAAAGACTGACTGTTTCTACACCCTACTGACCATCAAGAAATTAGTAACATCATAGACACTCTCAAAGACGACAGCGCTCCAGGTCTCGGTGAATTTCGGCCTCTGCTCCTTAAATACACAAAGAAACACATACTGTAGTGTATTCCTAAACCTCGCCAAGGCTTTTGACACAGTGTCAATTCCTACACTGCTAAAAAAAACTAGAATCCTTTGGTGTCCGAGGCCTGTCTTTAGACTAGTTTATCAGTTTCTTTTTTGGTCGACATCAGCTCGTCTAAATTGGGAATAGCGTCAGCGGGAGTCTTCCGGTTCCCTGCGGGGTGCTTCAGGGAAGTATTTTGGGACCTGAAGAGGGTCTTCATTATGTGCATGGACGACATTCTGAGGCTTAACATTGCACAAGCGGAAGTCATCTGCTACGCTGATGATACTGCTATTATTTTTGATGGAGCTACTTGGGAAGAGACTGGATGCATCTGAAAAAGGGATGAGTATCATAGCAACATGGCTAGAGCAAGTGCAATGTAAATGTAATTGCAAGTCTTTTTTGCGAGTGTTCGCAAAAAAGACTTGCAAGTACATTTACATTGCGAAACTCTTACGAGTCAGTGCTCCTAAGAACATATTTTTACAAGTTTACATCTCTCTATGCCAATCTGTCCTACAATACTGTGTAGGTAAGTGTCTGGGGTAAATGATCTAGCTGCTGAAAGAAGGGTAGGAAAATAGCTGAAAGAATACCCCTTCCACCCTCTTTGCGACCCGGTTTTCTTCTTATTTACCCAAACGGGTGTTTAATGCTATAAGCAAAACGTTCACTGTACCGAACAACTACTCTGAGGCTAAAACTAAACTAAAAGAATTATTGCTCGGCCGGACTTATGAGGAAACAGAAATTTTACTTTGCAGCACATATACACACTGAAAGAATACATACCCTCACGCTTACGCTTACACCACACAGTACTAACCTTAACAGTTTTAGTATGTATATTCTATGTTATTTATTTTCTTTGTATGTACTTAAATTATTGTTTTTGTGATGAACTTTGAATAATAATATGGCGCTAGCAGAACTATTTTAAATTATTAACTTAATTTAAATTGTTAACTATTTGTAGTGTTTGGGTCACCAAGATACAAGCTGTGCCTAGTTTGGGACCCGCTGTCTAATATTCTAAGTCTTCTGTTAGTGAGAATTTCATAACATGCTAGGTTGTATATTTAATTAGATATAGAGGCCTGAGAGTCACGTTAGGTATATCAATGAACAGAACCATCGCATCGGCTTGAAAAGTCAACTTCTACTTGAGTCGGGTTTCTGGAACAGTCAGAATAGGGAGTGAAATAATCCTACTCTAAGAACTACTTCTACGCATAGAAGCTAAAACGCGTTGAAAATCGCGATAGACTATTATATTTTTGCTTCCGGGCGTATAACGGTAATACACTCAGGGGCACATTTAACCGGCCACCTACATTTTGTCGATTATTTCAAAATTGTATCGGATTTTAACTAATTTTGTTATAAAATTACTTTGGGTGAATCTTTGAGAACACAAATAAAACATGTGTAAGTTGTGAAATGGTTTAATCAAGACAAAAAATTTCAAAATGCGAATATGCAGTCTTCTGACCAAAAACGACATTTAGCAAAATTTTAATTTAAAAAAAGTATGCTCTTAATTATCGCACTAATAATGTGTATTTCCTCCTCTGGCCCTAATCACCTCTTGTAATCGATTTGTAAGCCCGTCCATTATGTCTTGGATGTCGCTTTGTGGAATGTTCCTCCACTCCTCAACAGCTGCAGTTTTCAGCTCACTGATGGTCCTAGGAGCTGGTGTTCGACTCCGAATTCGTCTTTTTAGGTTGTCCCATACATGCTCTATCGGGTTCAGGTCAGGACTCCGAGCTGGCCATGGTAATCTCTGAATATTGATGGCGTCCAAGTACTCTGTGACAATTCTCGCGGTGTGTGCACGAGCGTTGTCGTGCATTAAAACAAAATTATCGCCAATGAATGGAGCAAATGGCATCACATGTGGTTCTAGGACTTCTGTCACGTACCTATGAGCATTTACGCTGCCTCTATCGAAGACCACCAACTCTGTACGGGCCTCGTAACAAATGCCACCCCACACCATAATCGAGCCTCCTTCGTAGCCCACTGTTTCAACCACAGCACATTCAGCAAACCTTTCACCACGGCGTCTATACACCCGCTGACGTCCATCAGGACCTCGTAAAGCGATTCTTGATTCATCAGAGAAGAGAACTGCTTTCCATTGCTCTGACGTCCAATTTAAATGTTCTCGAGCAAAAACAAGTCTCGCTCTTCTGTGAGTTGTCGTTAGCTGTGGTACTCGAGCCGGTCGAAATGATCCCAGATCCCTCTCTGCTAACCTTCTTCTTATTGTTCTTAGGCTCACACTTACATTTCGTACCTCAAATAAGCGGTTACGAGCCTCAGAAGCCGTTGTGAACCGATTTCGAAGAACGTTCGAGACGATGTAACGGTCATCTCTCTCTGACGTACACCGTCTACGACCTTGTCCTGGTCTCCTTGTGTAGGAACCGGTCTCTCTGAAACGCCGGATAGCATCTTGGATAGTGCTTCGTGGGTATCCAAGCATTCGTCCAATCCGACGCTGGCTGAACCCAGCGTCTGCAAGTGCCACAGCCCTAGCTGCTCCAGCTACGTCTAGTGGCATTATTTTAGTGTAAATAAGGTCACAGTACTTCAATACCTCGGTTTTGTTCGAAACAATGGTAAGACAACGTTGTAAAACAAATTTATCCTTCACACAAAACGAGAGGCGAGACTGTCAAATTTCTACTGAACTGATTATTGTTGAATAAAAACCACAAAAGTAAAAAAAAACGCGGGTATATGTGTTTTCTTTATGTCAGATATACCCACTTATAAAGTTACGCCTAGTAGTCAAAGCCCAAGTTAACATAAACAAACGATATGGAATTTCGAATGAGTGGACGGTTAAATGTGCCCCTGAGTGTATAATACGCCCATGTTCACTTCCAAGCAGTTTTTTTTTCAATGTGGTCAGTTTTCATTAAATGATGTTCTAAGCAAGTAATATATGGCTAAGTCAATAAGTACTAGGAAATAATAGTGGGTAGAACATCTGTAAGCCGATAACGATCGTACCCAGCACACACCCAGTACCCACATAATCCACCTTTTCTTCAACATGCTTACGTGGGTAATTAAGTAAATAGTAACATGAGTTGCACAATTGTACATAATTATGGAGATAAGTACAACATATTAAATAAACATCGACTCATCTAGATAATACGAGTAATATCACAAGAACGCTCGTATCTTTAGAGATCACGTCATCGGCAACCGAGCTTAGAGGAAAATTGTGGTACCAATTTTCCGAAGAATTCTAGGAAATGTGAATGTAAACTACTTAGGAAAGTCGTGCTACCACAGCCTAGGTCAGGAAGTCGATATAAAAATATAGTAGATACATATTTATGATAGAATTATGTTTTTAACTAAGTAAAACGTAAGTACACCTCTGCCCATTCCTTCGGGGAAGCAAGGCGTAATGTTTTGTTATGTATAATAATACACCTAGGTTCTTTTCAGAATAGGTACTTACCTACTTATGTAATACTTCAATTCCTGTTATATTCACTAATATTCATAGAGAAACTTTCAAACAAAAAAAATATTTTCTACTCTACTGAAATCATTATAAAGGCTCGTGCTGACCAGCGCGACGCGAACGGCGGCGCGACGCGACTCGAACAATACAATTTCTAAGAAAACTTCACGGTATAACAATAGCCGGTGTCGCGTCGCGCTGTCGCGTCGCGCTAGTCTGAACGAAGCTTAATTCGCTAATGCACTGGAAAGTAGAAAAGCTGATCCGAGGGTTCGAAGGAACTACAGCGTAAGATTTTTCGGTATCAGGAATAGTGATGTTCATTCCCAAGAAATTTTAAGGCATGGGTTTTTTTTCTAGTAAGATACTCGAAAAGTTTGGGAATATTCCCAGTAAAAAGACATCAGTAAATCAGGACTATAATAATTGTACTTAATAAAAATGCAATCAAGGCGAATCACACAATCACACCACTCTTGAACACTTGTTAGATAACGTTATGATTGACTTTTATCGAACGGCGCAAGTCCTTCCATTCCATACCCGTTACATAATTATTTAACAGTTTTTGGTAATGGACACCGGGGAGGCATGAGGCATCCTTGCATGTTACCGAATTATCATAATTTCAGCAGAAATCACCCACTGCAGGTTATAGCTTTCTGCCTTTCTTCACAGTGCACTCGTCCAGGTGTTTCCTGCAACTTTGATGTCACGTAATATTGCAGTAGATCATCCCTGCTTCTCCCAAACGGTGCATTGCATACAGCCATAACGCAACGAAGATACGCTTATTATACAGGGTGTTTGGCAGAACGTTGAACATACGAAAATGGTGGATAGGTGGGGTCATCTGCTACTTACTCAACCCATTTTTTTTTTTTTTAAATGCAAGTTGAAATTTAGTTTCAAGTATTTTTTTACATATTTCTGTAAGTTTGAGGACTTATAACTTTTTTTCTAGCTAACATCTGAATAAAGCAATAGTTTTATAAGAATCTACCACAATAACGATAAAAAAAAAATGCCTGTTTTATCCATTTGTGATAAAAAATACACTCTAAAGTTAAGAAAGTGGTGAAACTAGAAGAAAGCAAAAAAAAAATTTTTTTAATATCCTGGAGTCCAGGGCCAATTAAATTAGGGCTGAGTAAGTAGCAGATGACCCAATCTATCCACCATTTTCGTATGTTCAACGTTCTGCCAAACACCCTGTATATAGAATAATTGAGAAAGTTGATTGAAAGGTAAAGTCCTTGAAAAGTTTTGTGACTTGTTTTTCAGAAAAAGACCTGTGGGTATATTTAGCTGTTTTGTTTTTGTGAAGATACAAAATGGATAATGTATGTGTTCATGTAATTGATCCACGTTCCGTTAAGATTTCGGAATGGTTTTGTTCCTGTAGGTTTAATTTACGCATAAAAATCTGGATCGTTTTAAGATCATGTATTGGTACCGTAAAAGGTACCCAAGATTTCTGCGATGTAATGTAACTGGTTGCTACTTAGAATGTTTTTAGATAATACCTAATTATATTGTGAACGTTTGATGTGATGTTTGCAACCAACCAAATGACCGGTACGCCAAAAGTTGACAGGTGGGTACCTAATAGGTATGTTATGTATGAAGTTTTTGATGATGTGCTTATTAAGAAGCTTGCTATGGGTTGTCCATTATCATGTGTACCTTCGTATGTCTCTTCTACCCAGTTAGTTACCTATGTTAGTATTACGTATAGTGATACCAAGACCGCTGTACCGCGCCTTATGTATATGCGCGGCGAGACGGGAGCAGTGCTCATTCTGCCGCTCATTCGTTAACGCTCAAAGCGTCCCGCCGCTCATTAGTCAACGCTGCCCCCAACATCGCCGCGCATTTCTAAGGCGCTGTACAGCGGTGTCGGTCAAACTATAGTTAAAGTACCTAGCTGTAGTAATTTAAATATTAGTTTATTGTAGTCATAATAAAAATATATTTGTAGCTGCCATACGGGTGATGGTATGAGTCGGGTTCCTTCAATCCTTGCAACGGGAGTCAAATAATGATATCAATAATTGAATGACTTCAGATTCTCGATTCATATCACTTTCGCATGACTCCCAAGCTTCCCGGATGTTCTGCGAAGATGCTACAAAATTGGTCCAATTTCTATTCAAAATAGTAAAGAAACATGAGATATGAAAACATTAATAAAACATAAATAAATATATGATAAATATAATACTTACTGCTTAAATCTATGGCCAGATTATTTTTGCGACAGATAGTGTTACAAAACAGCAACAGGATGGTGACAGTAAAACCAGCAATCCGGTGTGCGCAAGCGTCGCGTCGTCGGGCGCTTCGCCGCCGCTCCGCCATCACCGCTCATTCAACTGCGGACCAAATTCACTTGATTGAAATTAATCCATGCTAATATGAGGCCCCTCCAGGCGACAACGCTCATGACAAAACGAGTTCTACACTCGTTATAAAATATCATCAACGTAATCTCCCGAGATAGATAAAATTAATCGAATCAATAAAAATAAAACACGATAGCTATCTAAAGCGTGTTATTATTATTGAAATAAGAAAATATTGCGTCCAGTTTGCAATTTTGATTTTGCGTCGTACATTCTGTTACCAATTAGTTTACCACTACTTCGAAATGGAATACTGGATTAGACTGGAACACTAACTTATGTACCTACTTAGAACAGTTTAGGCACGATGAATCGATGATTTGTGGCTTGCCGTTCAATTGAAGTAATATTGCTGTTGTAAGTACTTGTAAGTACGGTACAGATAATATTCTTTTACTAACTACCTACAACTGACAGGCAAGGTCATAGTACTCAGTAATTTAATCCACCATGACATCATGGCGTTTGTAAAATATTCCACTGAGCTGGCTCGAGTTTTTGCATGGTGCCACGCTATGCCGCCGCTCACAACACATTTAGATAGGTTAGTTAATTGCGACGCGGATGACGAATAGATAATACATTAATGGACACCATAGCAACAACTTTTATGAATTATGTATTTTTATAGGCAGTGCTTCATTCCATTTGATTCATCGTTTCGTCAAGTAAATGCAGCTTTCATAAAGCTCTTACTGCATGGAACACAAACACAGAGGTTGCACGTGCACATTTCATGGAAGGAAGGAAATCCTGAAAAGACTCCACATTCCATATTAACATTCTTATAAAACTTCTAATGTAGTTGACAATATACTTAATGTGAACTTGAACAAAGATTACTGGGTGTATACTTGGAGATAGTTTCAAATCTCAGATGAACTTCGATGACGCTGCATGCTGCATTCAAGCAAATATTAAATTCAGCTAAATCAAAGTTTTCTACCACATATTTACACACAAATAAAACACGCAACTTCGGAATCCATTAGCACAGACTATTTCGAATGTTAACCACGTGCAAGTGTTCTTGACATTTTCAGATCTATTTATGATCATTATAACAACGTTTTAAAACTACAATGTTTTTCTCAAATGTGTTTCGTCTTGGAACATTTGAGAGCCTCACACAAACCCAGAGAGACAAGACAAGCAGTCGCCGCTCATAAAATCAGCTAATCAAACCTACAGACACATCGACGCCGCTGCCTGTTCGCCATACCAATGAGTCTTTCACGATAACGAAGTGGTTTATCTACCGTAAAAACATTTTGCATTATCAACTCTGTATCAAGGCAATACGATACTAACTTGAAAATCAAGCTCAAAGCTATAAAATGCTTCAGTCGTAAACATAATCCTATAGCAATAATGACTTATATCAAATATGTAGCGTTGGAAATCGAGTCCTTAGTTCATCTCGGAAGGTGTATTTTCTCGTCGCATGTTTTGTTAGAGTTTGTTGAGGATTAAGTGTCAAGCACACGTGTGTTTCAAGCGTCACCCAAATGGGGACCAGTTAGAGTTCCATAATATATCTCCTGAGATCGTAGCATTGATAACTGTATCAATACCGGCCTCTGTCGGGACTTAATGGGCTGTTTCTTGCTTCTTTAATATCTATGGGACTTGTGAGACACATCCTGTGGAGCGAGTGTTTTAAAACTGTTTATAGCCGTTCTGGGAGACGGTTTAGCACTATGATAGTCTCTCTCTATACTAAATGGTAGGTCGGATGAATGGCTGAGTTTAATTTATAATTCAGATCTTCACACCTATGAAAGATTCCTTGTGCATTTCTACTATTTAAAAAACTGACCAACATCCGCTTCTTCAAATATAACATACAATAGACAGTGGACACTAAGCTCTCACTCTCATAACAAATGCGATGCGCGTGCGCCAATCAGTTTACTCTTCCGATTAGAGTCAATAAGCACTAGGTAAGTAGTCGAACGAGGATTCACTTTTAGCCAATGATATTATAAGTAAAAAGGTGTAGATACGTTACCTAAACGACATTCTATCTTCAAAAACGGCACACTAACGCACACATGATTAACTAAATATTGCAATAACACACTACATTACGATTAGTCGTCAAAACAGGATGGCATGATTCAAGAATCGCGAGTGAAAAAGAGACAAATATAATTCGCGACAGTGCGTCGTCTCGTGCACTAGAAAAGATGTAGAATAAATTAATCAGATATGACATTACCTTACACCGTGATTTATGCCTAAAAATGCGATTCACTCTTGAGTTCATATAGTAAAAGTAATGTAATAAAAATGCATTGAAAGTAGGTAAATAAAACGGTTTAATTATTTTTTTAAAATAGTAGGTAAAGGTAAAAACAAATATGTAGTAGGTATCAAATAAAGTGCTGTAATAAACTTATTTCTAATGGCATCAGTGAATTCTTCATTTCTCTGTTTGCGGACCATATCCACCCACTGGATACACCTTAGTTCATTTGTTGGAAATCTAGAAACAATAAATTAATTGAATACCTTACACCTAAAGAAAAAGAATCCCAATAGATTGACAAATTCTAAATTAACGTGAGCGAAGCCACGGGCAAAAGCTAGTCATAACATAAATAAAAATTTACATTTAAGTATAAATATGTGGCACCATTTGCACTGTAACTCAACTGACTTGTCTGTTTCGTACGTTTATTTTTACTCTATGATCGGTAATGACGTCTATCTCTATCGCACTTGTTGATAGAGAAATTGTTGTTGCACTCTTTCTTTTCTGACGCCATATTTTAGAAACGTAATGTTTGTTTTGTGAAAATATTAAGTTAAATAGTATACTTACGAATGATATGTGATTCCTTGACTTTTGGAAGTTTTGTTTGTATAATTTGTACAATATCTCATGACACACGACGGCATTTTCGGTAGTTTTGGGTCACGCTCACTTTTAATTCACTGTGTTTACGTGAAGTGTGTCCGTCGACGCCGGCAACGTCACACTGAGGTCAAGGTTTGCTAATTAGCCACATTTTAACGTACCGCTTGCTGAGCGCGTATAACGTATCTACACCTTTTTACTTATAATATCATTGCTTTTAGCAGTGTTAATAATCCAAGATTTTGTAGGATATGCATTTATAACAGGAGCAGCTACTTTCAAGTGTTGTTGTGGTTCGTCATTATCATTAGACCTTCTTGTCTTGTGGCTTCTCGGCTTTGACCCGTTTAATCTAAGCGTTTAGTCACTTGTTTTATCTGAATAATATAACATGTTTGTGCGCAAAACATGACATGTCGAAGCTTGTCGACGCGAAAATTCATAAAAAGATAAGAATCGATAAATTGATATTAGTTGCAGTGTTTGATGACAAATAGGTACCAATCGAAATTATTATAACCATCAGATGTAAGCATTGTCTGGTGTTTCCCATATATTCCCGGGAACGGCACATCACTAAACAGTGCAACTGGAACTGAGCAAGATCCCCGGATCTTGCTCAGTTCCCGCTTTAGAATTTATTGAAGAGAGACAAATTACTCTGAATGAAAGTTTCAGGTTTTAAATTGTGTTTTACTTTATATATTATGAAACTAATACAGGAGTGTTACGTCCACATTAGTTGGTCAGTTGTCTACAGGCGAATCATAATCTCCAAAATGTTACATGATTCAACTTGGGGAAGTTGAATCAAAATGTTAAATGCATCTTATTTTAGAATATTACCACTGTATCTCTGTATGTTTACATTTTCCTCCAGTTGGCAGGATCTGGTTGCGATCAAGTATGATTCACCTGCTTATGTAAACTTCATGCTAAGTTCTCCACGAATGTTAGGAATATTAAGATGCTATTTGATTTACTATATTACGGCAACCGCCTTTCTCGTCGGCCACTTGGGCAATCGTTTTGATAAGAAAAAGATGTGTGCTATTTTGATGCATGGAATAACGACAAGTGACGAAATCGAAAGAAATAGTTGGTAAGTTTATAATTTGAATAAGTATTAGTTGATTTGGAGTGGATGTGAAGATGTGACGAGGCGATGGTGCGAGGCAACCGGTTTGTGGTCATCTCAGCTCACCTGCGCATTTCCTCTCGCCGCGCGCCCGGTCCGTGCGCACACGCGTCCGTCGAAAGACGCCCGGTACCTACTTACACAAGGCCTGCTCGCCTCATTCACGACCACGTTAGCTTTCTACGGCGCACACACGAGGAAAACTTTTATGTTAATTACATAAATTCGTAGTAAACAGTATGAAAAGCGTTTAAATCTTCCAATATGAGGTAGATACATGTGTTTATGTAAGTATTTAATGTTCTGTATAATATTTACCAGTCATCGGTTCGCTCGTACTCGTAAACTATTGATGTTATCGTTGACAGTACTAACACAGCTGTTAACAATTTAGCGTTAATTATGAACTAGATTACGTTTCTATTAGCAGCAATTTATTTATCTGACGTTCACACTTCTTCTGACGCTCGGAACAGGTCAAGCCCTTACTTTAGAAACGCATTATTGTAGCTTGGAGTAGCTGTACTGTAACAGATGGAGTAGCTAGTCATTGGTGTTTGGAACGCTGGTTCAGTCAGTGTTTTTGTGTAGCGTGTTGTTATTATGTGAAAGATATTGTAATGAATGCGTGTGGGACGTTGTACGCGGTCGGCGCAACAGGCGGCGCGGGCGCAATCACGCTTGGCGCCGCCTACAACTACGAGCTAATCATAGTTTATGCTAGACTAGCCGACAGAAACGAACCGTTATCCTCTATCTTGTGCTGCGACCTATATAATTTAATTAATATATACGCATTTATTTACTTGCAACGCAACATCTTGGCATTATCTAACTGTCTCAAATAGAGTTCGTTATACCTACCATAAACAAAGGAATCTCGATTTGTTATGTAGGTTACTCATATCATTTATATATAGCAATACTGTACCTACAGACACATGTGCATAAATACACATACCTACATACACCTTTGAGTATTAATGTATACCCAACGAGACATGTTATTTCTACCTTAAATTAATAGAGCCAGATCATTGTACACCACCTACCGGATGGTGATTGGCGGTCTATCAATTTAAGATCATCGTAAACTAGAGAAGGCGATACGAGTACGGCAAATGTTTGTGATACAATTTTGCAGTCATTCACCGACACAATCCCACTTGGCGCGATTGCATCACGTCCAAATATAGCGGTCACGCGTTGATAGAGCGCCAATCACTTCGACCAAGTAACAAGGCAATGCATCGATTATCGCCAATTTACTGATGCGCAGCGTTCATTACTGCGCGATAACGATCGTTTCTTTGTTGCCGGTATATTCAACTGGTAATAGATACTGCAGTTTTATATAATGCAGTACAAGTGTGCACTGGTTGATGTTTTATTTTTATTTGTTAATATTATTGATGATTTTTAGTGGCGTCCTTGAGATTGCAGCGTTGGTTTGCAAATGAAAGTACCTATTCGCTTTCCTTAGGTTATGTCCATGGAAACTGAAAACAATTCTTTCTTTAAGATACTAGAGCCATGCATCTTAGTGTAAATTACTTTACCTAGATATCATCAATTTATTGATAATTTCCTTACATTGCTGATACAAGAAAAACATCTTTGGTGAAACTTGCACTATTCAAGTTCAACTCTAAAACTCTGCTGTGGTCTCTTCTCACTTTTCTCCAAACAAGAGTTTCTTCTCTTCTGTGACCAGTCATAACTTGAAAATTTTCAGTCGAGAAGTTTCGGTAATCATGTTTAAAGTAGCTAAAGTGTCCTCACTTTAGTTACTTTAAACGTGATTACCGAAACTTCTCGACTTCAAAATTATGACTGATCACAAAACGTTTGTCGTGCTTGTGGGTGATGGAAAATTACCTAAGTATCAAACTGGATATTTTAGTACTAGACTGTCTTCAGTGTCTGCCCAGACTAAGGTACTTACTAAACTATCAAGTTGTGAGATGATCGGCAAGTAAATTGTCACTCAATTTCATATAATATTATAAGCAATTCAACGGCTCTATGGCACCTCTTTTAGTTATTAAAATATTCGGTTTCGCCTCGCACCTGAGTATGAATATTTTGTATACCTACCCAAGCATTATGATGACATTCCTTTGTAATATGGCAATATTATTCATTATAAATTGCTATAAGTAAAGGGAGAAAATTGTGGAGTATTCATTTATATTTTGTTCATGAATGAGGAAGTTAGTTAAGGGACATTTTATTGATTTTATTAACGAATCCCACTCGGTAGCTCTTAACTCTAAGCTACATCCGGTACATGATTTCCGAGTAAATAAACTCATTATGAGTCAAACCACGCCTCGTTGTTAGAACGTAAAGAGAATGAATATTGTTATATAGAAATATTAACCACGTGTATATTAGAGTTCATATCACCACGAGTAGGCGCCTACGTGCGGTAATTCGCGTTGCCAATTATTACGCAGCACCTATAGGTAAATAAATTATATCTACCACTGAACGATAGATAGCAAACGTACCTACCACTTGACACTCAGTACAACACACAGCTGCAACAGAAACAATTAAATAATCATCAATGCATTGGACGAGTGATGTGATGAGTTATGACTAATTTACTTCGATTCGTTGAATTTTAACGGCTGGTTTGATGACCATGGGAAATTCGTTCGATTAAGTTCCATACATAAAGTATTTAATCAATACCAAATAGGACGAATTACATGAAAATGTGTGTAACTATTTATCTGATAATAGTATCAATGAATGAATTGAAAAATTCCTCAATAGTTCTTATCAAAAATGTTTTTGGCACTTAGTAGTAACTACAACTTCCAATAAAAAATTGAATCATGGCTTGCAATCTCAACTGTACTGTACCTTCATGATCGTAAAATGGCTTAAAATTGAATTGATTGAAGTTCGTGGCTCCCGAAAAATAACATTATTTTCAGATGTTTTTTTATTTACCTAATCAGTCCTGAACTCCTGATATTGAGAGCCTCATTGATGAATGGTTTTATAGAAGTTAGATAATGGGTCTAGTAGCTTGAAGCAGTCAGTCAGTAAGGAATGGTACCTATTTTGCAGTCTCCCAATTTAAAAGTCCCAGGTAGGTAAATGTAATTCTGCCACGCTAATGAACTTGATGCGATGGCGTTTCACTCGGGTGAGTGATGTAGAGTTGCGCGCAGGGTGCGCGTACGCACGGTATCGATCGACACGCGACGCAGGCGCCATCACCAAATTGAACCACGCCATCGCCAAACCGAGACATGTTCACACTTACGCCCATAGAGGACAAAATAATAAAATACAAATTTTTAGCAATCTTAGTAAAGAACTGCAGTTAGATTCATGGTCATGACCATGAATCTATGACAGACTTTTAAGTATCCGCGTTTTACTAATTACCTAGTCAATAATAAAACACGATCTTATTTTGATATCATTTCATGATTAACATACTACATAAAGAAAACCCGCAAGAATGCAAGCAGAATTACTAATGTTGTTAATTTATAGTTCGTGTATTTTAATTAAGGTAAGTAGGTATCTTTAGCAAGCCTCGAGTCCTCGACTGAGTAACTGAGTTAGACCACCGTATTAATTTAGGTGTAAATTGCAGTCTAGATTATTTTAGTCTACTCGATCTAGATAAATCTGATCTAGATAGTGCCTAGTGTGATAATCTGTCCGAGTCACCTCGGTAGATTTTGCACCTATTGTGCAACGGTGACGGTGGCGCCTAGCCAGCCGACGAATCATGGTCATCCGATGTAACAAGTTATTTGTAGACACAAACCAGTCTCGACTCCGCTGTCCCAATATTTAGCACCTTCAATCATCACTGCTTATAAATAGTTATAACGATTAATTAATCATGTATTGTCAATAACTAAAAGAAAGAAAAATGATAAATTGATAACATACGACGTAAAACATTTTTATTGTAACTACGTCACGTCATACATGTGCATTGTGCACTAGCGAGCCGTAAGTAGGTAGGTACCTACTGCTTACATTACCGTGGCGTATGCCGTATACATTACGGAGGAGTGCACAGGCGGATGTAGATAACATTTCGCTGCGTTGACATCATTCAACTAAAGCTGCAGAGCCGATATTGTAACTCAAGATAACGGGGAAAATGTAACAAACAGTAAAAGGAACTGGAATAGTTGTGCGCAATAATGTGATTGCGTAATGTTTCCTGATGCGTCAATTTTAGCTTGCTGATAAAATATTTTCAACTCGTTGCCCTCGCTAGTGCATGCATCACGGACTTAGTATCTTTTGTTAATTATGGTGCAAGGACTTAGGCTCTACGTAATAATGATATTTTTTTGAAATCCATCTTTGTCTGAAATCGGAATGTAAACAAGTGAAACGGTTTCTATTTTCTTATAAGCTCCATATCTCTAACTTACCGACGTAAAAGATAAACGAAGAAAACTTTTCATTTCCAGTTCCAGCGACATTTTAAAATATTTGGTGTCGTGTTTCATGCAGTTTTTGGGTGAGGCGCACGCGGCGGCGCGGTGCGGCCTGTGAACGTGGCGTGGTCGTCGGCACCGCCAGTGAGAGGAAACCTGTTTGGTCGGAGAGCTGATGTCGATCGTGGGCGTCTGCCAAGCCTGCGGACCGGCCACACCTAATGCTAATGCGTCTTAGCATAGCCATTAAACATCTAATTGTTTATAATACCGTGAAGAAAGGCCGTGCTTTCGAAGTAAAGAGTCGCAAACTCATGAAATTGCCCCGCACTGAACAATAGCATGTCAAACAAACGATTAAAAGAAAAAGCTCTAAAAATCAAAATCGTTGCGGAACAATGAAAAAGCAATAAATTGAGGAATGGCGGCAAAATCTTCAGCGACATTAGAACAGGTTGTGATTTTGTTTAGAACTTAGGCGGGTCCGTTTAAGGTGGCACAAAAAATAAGGTGCCAATAAAGGGACGGAAACCCATTGTTTGACTGTTATTCTGGTATCAGGAATTTCGGGGAAAAAAGCGAAGAAGCTAAGGGTCCATTCTATAGAATCGGGCGGCGAGGAATACAATAGAGTCCTTTGTGAGCGCAGGCGCCGAACGGTCTGGCGGCGCAGGCGCGCGACGCCGCCGCTTCGTCTGGCGCGCTCGCGCTCGCTCCTATGTGTGTAAGTACTTAGTCGATCTATTGGGCGCTTTGTCACGCACGACCAACGATCCTGATATGGCAGGCGGTTGCACTAGAGCCGTGGCGCGAGCTTGCATCTGCATACAATGCGACACGTTATCCCTGCCGCGGCAGAGTTCCTCACTCGTTAACTTGATGCGCAAGCGCAACTCACCTCCGCATGATAGAGCGCAGCGCCCTTTACGACGAATTTAATCCGACACACAATACATGTTTTTCGTAAACTTAAAACCAGAAGCTGAGAATATATTTTGATTAAATGATGTTCCGCTTTGAGGATTACCTCCATATACTGCGGTGTGGTTGGTAACTAGCAAATGTCATGGACTTTTGTTATGTAATTAACCTACGAGCAGTTAGCAATAAAAAGAAATAAACAATGTCCCGGGGTTTACATAGTCCACGTGATTCAGCTCCGTCGTCAACTCGTCGCACATCACACCACCAGAACTTGGCCTATGAAATAGTACGTTTCTGAGTCAACGAAGGACGTGCAGTCAGTGACGCAACAAAATGCGCGGCATACCTTTCTGTTCCTGTCGATTGCGCTTGATAACATACTTTACCGAGTAAGAAATTACTAATCATTCTCATGCGTCAGGAATGTGGAATATCTGCGTACCTAGAAGGTACTTTAAAACTTCTGACCATGCACAAAGTACCTACTTAGGTACCTAGATACACACTGGAATAATGAGCCGTTATTGCAAATTATGCGTGATGAGGTGATGACGTCTTCATATATTTATAGACATTTAACGCTTAATACCATAAAACAATAATGTATTGTGAGCTAACATACAATAAATTAAACGTACTAACAAAATAAAATTGTAATTTTCTAAATCATCAATAATGGTGTACGTACTCTATTCATTCATCCCGTGCCGGACCATTGTCGCTAACAATATAATTATAAAGAAAATGTTCAGTTGACCAGAAAATAAAGAACAAGAAGAAATGTTCACTACACACAAAAAAAAACAATTGAATGAACGATTACAACAAAGGTGCCATTCAAAGATGATACAAGAGGCAAGACAATAAATATGCACGAATAAGGCCGTACTATTCTGGCTTAATACTTATAGAAAAAATCGAGTATGTCTCTGATTTTAGCCCAAAGTATGATGAAAAAACGAAGAGAACTAACATAGCCCTAGTAACGAAGAGATAGATGTGCAAGTGGGCAGGCCACACATGCCGAAGATCAGACAATAAATGAGGTGGAAAAGAGAGAATGGGGACACAGACACGTGGATAGGTCACGCACGAAGTGGACCGACGACCTGGTCAAGCTAGCAGGGAAGTATGCAATGCTCGACACCGGAAAGCTTGGAGTGCAGTTGAGGAAACCTACTAGGAAAATGTACTTACTCAACATTGAGTGAATACGGGTTGAAATAGGGTGCGAAAGATGACCGAGAAAGAAATATTATTAGTGATTCCACTCAACAATTCCTTCCTAAACGTATTTTCATACAATTTCAGCTTGTCGTGGGCTTCCAAAGTTCAGAATTACCTTAAACTTATTTGGAAATAAAGCTCCATTTATTTACCATAAGTAAACAAAATACAATCAACATTGATGAAGTGATGAACATTGAAATAACAACTTATCTTACAACTATATCTACTTGCTTGTAGCAACCAAATTCAAGGAACCGCGTAATCAGATACTTATGCGGTTATTATTGATACAGAACACTTATTCTCAAGTGTAGGTTACATACTTTGTCCATAATTATAAACTATAGCATTTTATATTATTAATTTATAAATGATCTCTATTACAACGCTAGTGACTGCTTTGTATATGAATATTACAGTCGTTCGTTAGATATGTTGTATAAATTGGTCAGAACTGTGCATTAGATAAATTCCAAGAAATTACGCTTGGCGTCGCGTCGCTTAGCCTTGTGGCAATCGCGCAGCGTTTTTAATCTTTGTACTTAACAAGGCGTTGTAGTCAGAACGGCAATAAATTTTTATAAATAATATTCATAAGTACTACTTCTACTATATGAAAATGGAATAAAATTGATCTTTTTAAGGTACAAAGTAATTGTAATTAATAGTAGTAAGGAAATTCATGTTGAATGAATTACGTCATCAGGTACCTAATAGAAACAAGGAAAATATTAAAGAAATATACCTAACGTTCAATAATACAAGAAAAGTATCATATAGATACTTTTCTTGTATTATTCAAGGTCAAGATTTTTTTATGTTATCAAATAAAAGTGTTCTAATCCGTGGTAAGGGCAGAACCACCAAACTTACGAATAGTGTACAATTCACAATTCAATGTGAAATTTTTTGCTCTATTCATTGTAAAGTTCAATAGTTCCTTCACATATACCCGTTCTGCCGTGCCGTCGAGTAGCCGCGTAGATGGTTACGCCTCGTAGTCGCAGCGTAGCAGTTTCGTAGCAGACATGATGCTGTTTTTCCGTCACGTAGACGGTTACGCCTTTTAGTCGCAACGTAGGCGTTTCGTAGCAGTCGCGTAGCCATTCGGCAGTCGCGTAGCCGCGTAGGCCTCATAGTTACAACGTAGCAGTTTTGTAGCAGACGCGTAGACATTATAGCAGAACAGTTACTCTTCTGTTACGCGACTGCTGCGCTGCGTCAACGAGGCGTAACCGCCTACGGGACTACGCTACTCCAGAACGGCTACAGTACCTACAAAGAGTTCTGACAAGAATACTGTTAATTGTAGTTTCTTTGTTGTTACAAAGAAAATTATTAAGAAAAATAAAAAGGTATGGGAGGATGTGGAGAAGTGGACTCTTCTTCTGTCAACTCAACGTTAAAATTATTTTTACACTAGCGACCCGCCCCTGCTTCGCACGGTTTTTAGCGCTTGATAAACGTACACAAAACCTTAATAACCTATAGGTACACCTAAACCTTCCTCATGAATCACTCCGTCCAGTGGTGAAAACCGTATGGAAATCCGTTCGGTAGTTTTACAGTTTATCACGTTCAGACAGAAAGACGCGGCGCGGGGAATTTGTTTTATATTATGTAGTGACAGTGATTTTGTATTATTTTGTAAGTAGATACCAAACATTTCTGACACTTTTGTATGAGCACTGTACAGCCAGTGAAGCGAGATAAATGTCCACCTAACTAACTTAACTGCGCCTATTTCTATATCCGCCTATATCTATTACCTGACCGTACATTGTAATGGTATTGGTGAGAAAACCTGGCATTCCCGCGGCATCGCCATCTAAGAGCACCGCGCCGGCTCAGTTAATTGTGTCAAAAATAATTTTATACTTAGTTTTAATTGAAGAAAACAATTCAACGTAGGTACCTATATACCTACTGTGATGGAGAACATTCCGAATGTTCCCACAAGGTATACCGGGTAGGTATACCTACTAGTCTGAATTCCCTAGTAGATCATAGCTATCTATTCAGTTCAGTGGTATTGCTAGTCCTTGTGTTATTCATGACGCGTTATATTAGTTCATCGGTATGTCCAGTAGCCGGGTACATACATTCTAGTAGGTAGTTGTTTACATTATTGTGCAGTTAATTGGCTCACAGAGTCAGACCATACACCGTATAAGGCAAGTTGCCGAGAATCTAGTCCCACAAGTCGACGTGCGGCGCGGCGGCGACCGGCCAACCGCTTTCATCATGCCTCGATTACTTATGTCAAGCATTATCCTTTTACAAGTAGGTATGCACAATGCTGGTATGACGTGTATGTGGATGGTGCACAACGACTTGGAAATACTCGTTGTACCTACACTACCATGACTTGAATAAAATCAACTATGATCGTTTAGAAAAAACAAACAGATATGACATTCATGACTTTGGCATGCAAGATAGCTTACTTGTAACACTGCATTGAGCATTATTTTATCTAATAACTCGATATGATTGTATTTTGTAATAGGCGGCGGTGGTATACTTTTTGTTTCATCCAAAAAGAAAACAAAACCTCATGAACGCATTCCTCAGTTCCTGCGGCCTTCCGCCCCGCCCTCGCATTCCATCGAGATAGTTGAAGATAGACTCAATCAAATCTCGACAAAAAAAATAGATTGATGTTACCACGAACATCTTCAAATTCTTGATTGCAAATCACTAAAACAACAGTAGGTACCTATCCCAAGAGATTATTTTATATTAGTTCCCAATATTACCTATCTTCGGAAATTCTGTCATATCTAAAAAAAACATGACTCTTCTTCGTTCTGTATCCCTACGTGCCTTTTGGAACTAATTAGCCAATTAGCTAGTTTCAAGAGGGTGCGATTCCGTTTACTAGTTTTAACGGATGTCACTTCATTTCAGTTTTTGTTGAAATAGTTTTTGCAAGTTGTATAGCCAGTATAGCATTTGCCCACAGTCAACATGTGGGCAGATGTCATGGTTCCTAAATCCTATTAGTTTGATGTTCGTTAACGTTTTATTTCGGTACGTTTATTAGCAACCAAACGATCATGATGTAAGAGCCACCTCTTACATCATGATAATTTGGTTGCTAACCAACTTTGGTTTGGTCCTCTCTTGTCAGATAAAGTAATTCGAAATAGACGCGACAATAGTAAACTTTGCATTACTAGATCCAGGACAGCTACTGCGTAAAAGTATATTCTGTATGGCGCCAATTCTTTATAGTAGGTACTACGTTGCCAAAATATTGGAGGGAATATACAACGGAAAAATTAAGAAGTAGGTTAATAAACCTTCTTATAGAGAAAGCCTACTTAGGTACTACAGCACTGAAGAATTTCTGAATGATAAATTAATCTAATTCTTATTAGTTTTTTTTTTTATTAGTCTTACCTGTATTGCCAATTATGTGTATTCTTATAATTGTGTATTCCTTTACTTTGACAATAAATTTACTAATACTAATTTTATTATATTATTGAGTTGTTGACACTATTCTATAATACTTACATTTTAATTTTTAATTCTAATTTGGACAGTATTTTATTTGAATAATGGAAAAAATTATAATACTTTAATTAAATGTAATAAACTAATAACCTACCGTACTTATATTTTGTACGCCGCGCACTGTGGCAAAACATGACTGTGATATAATTTAATTGTAACATCTTGCATGCCGCGTTGTGTGTGTACACTCATTTTTTGGACAAATAAAATCTTTATGTTATCTTTATCTCTTTAAACATGTTAAAAGACTAAAAAATACTTGCTTTAAAATATTTTGAGAATAATAACGGTTTTGTACAAACGCCAGCACATCAACCTACTACAATCTGTCAAATTTCTTGAATAGATTTTCAACTTTATCACTATAGCATAAGGTTCAAAGTTGATTGGGAAAATTTTACAGTTTCGGGTAGGTTGACCTGCTGGCGTCTGTACATATATTAGATAATGTCGATTCTAAAGTATCCGGATATGACTGAACACAACTTTATCTACTGCATTTGATGTTTGATTTATGGAAGCACCTACCTATACCTACTTAGATCTCCAGTTGGCACAAGCCAAAGTTTAGAGTAAGTAAGTAGTTAGGGTGTAAAAGGTACATAGACGTGTTCTCGAAATTCGGAATCGACTGATAATTATAAAGTACTTATGTCTTTTGCCGTTAGGCAACCACCGTTATTCCAGGTCATCAGGTGGACAGACAATGTTTAATTCAACAAAAAGCAAGAACTAAACGAAGCCAGCGCCAGCCGATTAAGTTTGTTTTGTTATCGAGATTAAAATGATTTGCCGTGCCGTGGCTCAAGCGCCATCTGTCGATCATCAAGAATCATAAGAGTAGCAGTTTCGTACAACAGATGGCGCTGAATGAAAAAATAATATCTGTTCAAATTCGAAGCGCCAGGGTAGCCCGCGAAATTTTAATTTCCTTACGTTTTTTGCAATTTGCAAGTCACTATAGGGTTGTATCAGTTGTATGTTGATCTGAAAAGGATTCGCGACCGTAAAAAGTATTTATTTATAGAATTATAATGATTAAATTTATTAATACAACTCTTTCATACCCTATTAAAATATGACTAATTAAATCATGACATTTGAGACCAATTCTAACTTGAAGTTGTATGTATGTATTGCTGAATCTATTGATCATAATTCTGTAGATACATATTTTTACGGTCGTGAATCATATTTTAATCAACATTCACCCAGGCACTGATCTACAACTTCCAAAAAATGTAAGAAGATTTGATTTCGCTGGTTACCCTATACAGACACGAAAAATTAAAACAAAATGTAGGAATTATAATATAAACATTTTATTTAAGCAACATCCCAAACTTCTTCGAAGGCAGTACATAATTTAGCACAAGTCAAGGCAGCTGACAATGGATAGTTACTGATGGATATAACATCTTCTGAGTAGTCTACTTCTACTTTTCCATGAGCCATGGCACCAATAACAAAGACTATTGGCTCATCTTTTGGGACTAACTCTCTACAGTTCTTCACAACTGTGGAACTGAAAGACATGGTCACTTTCCTAACACCAACAGGTAAATGTGATGTGACCGGGTTTTTTATAACCTTCAACAGTTTCATTGGGCCATCTGAAGCTCTTATTGCAAACTTATGAAGAAGTTGAACTGGAAAAAGAAAAAAATAAATCAAAGGTCAGATGAGTATTTGAGGGGTCTAATTAGAAAACGAGCTAAAAATATTTTTCTGGAAATCAAGACTTTTTTTATTTTTTAATTAAATACAATTTTAATTGCACTCCTTGCTGCACCACAACACAACTATACAAGTTGCCATTTGTCAGTCATACTATTCATATGGTCACTTGGTGCAAAGCAAGTGCTGTGATTGATTGATTAATTCTAAAGCCTTTACAGTCACCTATTTCTGAGATTGCTTGTTATCCTGTAATTGGCGACTCGTCTAATAAGTCCAAGACTATTGTTACCTATAGTACTTAAGATATATTATATACAGAAGCTGTTGGTGTACTTTTATAAATAAATATAAAAAGAAATAAATAAATAATTGAATTGCTAAAAAGGAATTTGAATTTTACCCATGCCATTTATTGTGGATTTTGTTACCAAGCATATGGTTAAAGGCTCAATTCATGGCTGTTATATAAGGATTTGCTCTGAAATGAGTGTCACTTAGTACAACTTTCAAAAGAGAGAGAAAGTTGATTTCATGGAAAATTGTTTTAGCAGGTCTTGAAATTAGGCCTCATTTATGGTATATGGTCCAGAGAAACCACCAACAATAAATTATTATGTTTGTCATGTATTCTACATTCTACCATAACCACAGTATTTGCTTTTTTGAACCTACCCATTAAACCAGCAAATCTCTTAAAAGTCCGTGGTATTCTGGTTTGTGGGTTTATTTCTATAAGAACATTTTTCTCTGTGTGAATGTAGACTTGTAGTAAGCCAGCCCTGTTCAGAGGAGAGTCCATCAACATTAGAAGTGACTGATGAGTGATGTCAGGTCTACATGACCCAGGGTCTCTGTCATTCTTTCTTAGAATATTTGCATGATCATCACAGTTTAACAGCTCGAAGCTATTGCCAGTCTGAAATCAAAACACATAATTTTTAAAACACAAGGTTATAACCATTGTTGTTTTGAAGACAGGACTATTTTGTTTACCTTAACAGTTTCCAGCTGAGCGTTTTCCAAAATTACCACGAGGCGTTTTTCTTGTTTTTTTATATGCGACGTAACTAAATGTCTGGGTATCGGGTCAAATTCAAATTCATCATCTTTCGCTCCAAGTTTCCTTTTCTTTCCCATGATTCAAAGGGTATTTTTTTCAAAAATAAAGAACAAAAGTGCAACTATCGTACAGCTATTGTTTATTACGATACTTCTATGTAAAAACAAGCACAATTTATTAAATATTATAAAGAACAACGCATTTCATCCAAACACACATTGCACACGTGTTTTTGACAATGACATTGACTGACTGTCGTCGGTCTGACGTTGAGTTGCCATAGATGCAAGTAAATATCGACAAGTCAAAGTAGTAAGTTTTACTCGCTATTTACTGCCATCATGTCGATGAATTATACAGGTCCCTGCAACGCCTTTGTCAATTTATTTGTATCGAGATACTGGATCTGGCGTTGCAGGGGCGGCAGTCTCGACATAGATAGCGATCACCTATACGACAGAATTCAGTCGCAAAATCGTAATAGGGTCCCTAAGAGTATTTCTCCGCTCCTATGGACAGTCAACCTTACTCGCATGTGTACTGAAGCCTATTGAATTATGAAGACTGGCAATAATATCAATAAAATAAAATATTATTTAAGTTTGTACCATTGACATATAAAGGCCAATGGTTTGTACACAAAAATATTATTATCTATCTACTTGTCAGTGTCATGTCATCATTAGTAAGTGCCCCCCTCATCCCTTCCTTTTGTTATCGATAATAGTGATTACTCTGTGTTTTTATTATTTTCTATTGTCATTCCAATCAAATTGGATCTTACCAATTCAATTTTGTGCTAAAACACGATACCGTGGTTCTTCATGGCTAACGATAGAGAAGTTCTACGTGAAATATGGGATGGGAAGTTGCCAATTTGTTTTCAACTAGCTCAGGAAGAAATTATGGAAATACAGCAACCTGATGCATTTTATGTGATGGTCCCTAGACTAAGCTACTTCCCTCTTGTAACAGACAAGGTTGTACCTAAAAAACCGTGTTGAGTAACATGAGAGACTATCTAAGAGGAGTTCACATAAAATTACTGATTGTACATTGGTATTTTCAGATGAAAAGACACTTTTTGCGCTATATATCTCAAGAAAATGCTGATAGTGAAATGTGGTTGGATTATAATGGACAGCCACTCAAATGGCATTACCCGATAGGCTTTCTCTATGATCTGTTTTGTGGCAACGACCCTCAACTGCCATGGCATCTAACTGTGCACTTCACCAAATTCCCTGAAGATGTCCTTCTCCATTGTATTAATAAGTAATAATTTATACAATTATCAGATAAACAAGTTCTTATAAAAAAGACATTCTATTAGTTTAGACATTCTATTGTTTTGATTTTTCATGTGGTAAATATGAATATTTTCAGGGATGTAGTGGAAGCTCACTTTATGTCAACTGTGAAAGAGGCTGATGTTCTTAAACACAGAGGACAAGTCATGTCCACCATGCAGAAAAAAGATCACAATCAGTTATGGCTTGGTTTACAAAATGGTAAAAGTTAAGAATTTGTATTACTGGGGTAAAATATAATTTATGTTTTGCTGCTACTTTATCAAGTTATTGAAATGATTATGCTTGGCTTTGAAAATGATAAATTTTTCATCTCATGAAGGGGTATGATGTAGCAACACACCGCATAACCATTTCTCATCTTAAATTTATGGAATATTTGAAACTTACTCAACTCAAAATTTATGTTTCAGACAAATTTGACCAGTTCTGGGCTATAAACAGGCGACTGATGGAATCACATGGAGACAATGAAGGTTTTAAACACATTCCTATAAAGTTATACTCAGATGATGGTACTTGTAGTCAACGCCTAGTCAGTCCAAAGAACAATGATGGCAGTAGGAAGACATTGCAACAAATGGTTGCCGAGCTGTACCTTGATAAACATGATGGTTTGTATAATTAATTCTCAACATTAATGCGGTGCTACAGAAAAAACTTACATGAAGCATTTTTTTTTGTAAAATTAATATATTACCTCTCTTTATTTACAGTACAACTGAGAACACATGGGATAGTTATTCCTTCAGACACACCACTGCAATGGCTTTCTGAGCATATGAGTTATCCAGACAACTTCCTACATTTGTGTGTATTCTAAAACTGTTTTTTGCTTAATTACCTAAGCTATGGGGTAAAGTGTAATCACACCTTACCCCATAGCTTTCCTTTTGCTTGTAAACAATGCAATTTGATCAAAGACAATACAATATTTAATAGTTTAACTGCAAGAGTTTACTTTCAGTGATTATAAAAAAAACACAATTTACACATTCAGAGAACATTCCTTATTTATTATTTCTTGCAAACAAACATTAACTAAGCTGTGGTATTATTTACAGATCATCATTAGTATGTACCTATATAAATAAAGTTAGATCACAAGCATAAATCAACTTTTTTAACAATAAATAATAATGCATGATTTTTCCCAAATAAAGAAACTTTTTATCACGAAATAGAATGTTTATCATGATAATTAATGCTGCTCGTTTTTTTCATCTTATGAAATAACAACTATTTTGTACAAAAAAGGTTTAAAGCTAAATAAATATTATTAACTCAACAAATAATAATATCAGTTGAAAATATCACAATTTACAAGGTTGCCCTTAAACTAGAGATTGATTATAACTCTATCTTCTGTTTATTCTTTTGAATGATGTAAGGAATGTGTCTTGTAAATCGCTTGCATCCGTTGTTAGCAAATATAGGCTGGTCTTCATTTGGCCCATATGTTATAACAGATAAAGCTTCCCTGTAAAAGATGTGAATGAAAAATTATGTAATTTTAAGCTTAATAATTATAATTAAAATATATTTAAATTACAACTGTGTTTTATAATATAATATTGCAAAGTGGTTTTTACTTTTGACATAATTCATGTTGCAAAAGGAGTGTAATCTCCTTCAGATCACTGAAGGAGATCAAAGTAGAGTACTTACGCCATCATCTCCTTGGTAGGATGATATACAGCATGTGAACGAAACTCAGCCAAAGCACACATTTCTACATGTTGTTGCTCCAATGGTAAAAATGGCACATAGTGATCAATCAAATGATTTGCTATTGCAGCTGCCTTCTCAAACCCTCCTGAAAAATGAAAACTATTTATAAATTTTTCCTCTTACAACAGACTATCTTTGAAATTATTTATATAATTCACCATAATATTTAGCCTAACCTTTTTAAAGACGTTTACACAACTAGCAACCCGCTCCAAGTTCACTTCACCAAGTTTTTACTACTTGACAAAACATCGAAATTTCTTAAGTTATATGTAACTTTAATATTAACGTATTATACACATAAACCTTCCGGAATAAATTCTCTAACAATAAGGATATGTATAGATGGAACATAAAGCAAGATTGTAAAACAAAATAACCTTGGAAATATGCTGTCCTCCTTATGATTGGCTCAAAATCATGAAATTCAACCTCATTCCTTTTTGCACCTTGCTCATACAGATCTAACAGTTTTGATGCAATTTCTTGACCTCCAATATTTGATATGAATATAAATATACTATCTCTATAATGAAAGAGAAAACAGGAATTATAAACAGTAGCTATTTAAATACTAGTTTTTTTTTTTGCATTATAATTGTTACATTAGTTGAGAGGGCCTTATTGTGTGAATGCTATGCTTATAGTTCTTACCTATAATCAATACCATCTACAGCATGATGATGATCAAGCATTGGTTTGATGGTGTCCAAAACTGAAGGACACATATCATGAATTTCATCAAAAATAATGAGTGACCTTGGACATTTTCTTACAATATTATTTAAAGTTGCCACCAAATCTTCCTGAAAAGTAAAATAGGTAGTTATTGAATAGTTTTCACCACTGTTAATAGCCACAATGCATTCATACAGCTTTGTGGTTTTAATTAAAAATATTAATAGAAATACCGGGTGGATAACCTTATATGTTGTAGCTACAGGAAAACGGTCTTAAGAGACTATCCTTAAGTTTTTGAAAGATGTCTATCTGCATTCACAATTTTTAAAAAACTTTAGTCAGCAAGAAAAAGGGTAGTTTACACAAAAACTTTTTTTGATGTCAATCGATCCTGTTTCTTATTACAGATCAAAAAAACTTGAGTTTCTTTCCTATGAAATGTATGGGAAAAGTCTTTTTAGCGATTTCTGACTATTCTAGTAATCAAACCTCAGTTGGTCCAATAGTTTTTAGACCCCTATAAGAAACAAAAAAGTTTTTGTGAAAACTGCCCATTTTCTTGCTGAATGTAATTTTTTTTTTCAAAATCTTTGAATGCAGATCAAAATGTCTTAAAAAGTTATGGACAGTCTCTTAACCAACCGTTTTCCTGAAGCTACGTTTTAAGGTAGCTGTCCTTACTGTCCCATCTTAAAAATCCACCCTGTATATCTAGAGTTAATCCAACTCCATACATCCAAGCATACAGGAATACAAGTCTTATAGTTCCAAAGTAGTATTTTATTGCATCTGCCCGTAACACTTCACATCCATCCATTCCTATCAAGGCATATTTAAATTGTAATAATATTTGTAGTTCAATAGTAATATTTATATAAACACTCACTTTTTTCTGCTGCAAGTTAGAGCAGTCAAAATCTTTCTTCCCCATAAACAGCTTCACATATTTGCTGTGCATGCCTTTAGAATAAAGTGCTTCAGCTATCATAGTAGCTGCATAGTTTTTACCAACACCTGGCCAGCCATGCAGGCTTATAACTAGAGCCTTTTTGTTTCTTTTGTTCTCATCATGTACAGCCTCTTTGTGTGCATGCATAATGTTAACTAATTCATCAACCAATGGCTGCCCAAACATTCTTTGTGATAATGATAATTTTAACTCTGTAAAAAATAAGTAGAGTGAGAAGGTCATCTTTGGTTTAACTTCTTAGACTTTTACTTCATTAAACTCTAAGATAATATTTATGAAAATATTTTTGCAGTGTACGACAGCTCGATTAATTATGATTTCTACTCACTATTTATATCGAAAGGCACATGCCGATCATTACAACATTCCGCATACCGACAATATGTGTTATCTTTTATCGTATTCCATTTGTACCAGCCAGCGCCAGCTACTGCACCAAGTATGGACAATGTAATGAATTCCGACAAAGCACATTGGAATAACGCTAATACAAATGGTAAAACGATGAAGTAATGTCTAAATAACATTTTGAAACACGGAGTTATTGACAGGCGGGAATATTGAGTAAAAGAAACACGTTATTTTTACACGATCAATATACTAAGTTCTTCAACCACGACGATTATTTTATAGTTCATTTTAGGGCGATTTTATTCTACTCGTTAACAATGCAATTTCAAAGCTCATAACAATGTCTGCAAGTTTAAAAAATAAAATGACAGACTGCAGTCAAACGCATTGACGTATAAAATGTCAAACGTAGGCATTGACTTATATAAATTTTAGATCATACCTATGAATTTAATTTATTATATTATTTTAAAGCTACGATTTATAGAATACTGGTATTCAGCTGCATCCGGTTAGACTGGAAGCCGACCCCAATATAGTTGGGAAAAGGCTAGGCAGATGATGATTTTAAAGCTACGATTTATACATTGACCATTGACTTATAAAACATGGACTTGAAATGTTTGACTATAGAAAAAACAGTTATACAAATACGAGGCATATCGACGCCAAAATCAAAAAAATACTGCTATCTCTTTTTAACTTTAATAAATTTGCCTAAGTGAAAAAGGATAATAGTGTTTTTGACAGTTACTATATTGGCAACCCTACATTTTCTAGTCATTGAAATACCTATTTGCGGCCGGTTCGCCATTTTATCCTCTCGGTGTTTGGTACCAAAGTTGGGTACGTAACCTGTCAAATGATCTTGTGTTGTGGTTAAAATTTGTGAATTTTGGAGTTATTTGCTGTGTTATTGCGTTTAAACTCGGCCCTATGGTGGAAATCATCAATAGCAAGATGCCCAATTGCAATATAATCGGATGTGGCATCAAAAGAAGCGGACATCACCCGAAAATAACTTTGCACTAGTACGTACATACATTTCAGCTGAAATATCTTTAGATTTAGACGATAAACAAAAGATTCTGCATTCGTTGAAGAGCTTCAACAGTAAAGCATTCATATTTTCCCTTTTGCCATTATTTTCAACAGTTTTACTTCACGAAATCATTTTCTTGTTATTGAAGGGATAGAGTAGTGCATTTAGACATTTTATTTATCGATAATGCTATTTTATGTTTTTTTTTTATTGGTTTTATGTTTTACTTTCAAGGTTGCCTGCTAATAAACGAAAAAAGAAAAACTATTGGTGTGGAAAGTTTAAAGAAGGCTACATATTTTTGTTCTTTTCACTTTGAAGAATAATGTTTCAACCGGATACTCAATAAAGTAACATTATGTGACGATACTTTACCTTCACGAACCTTATTGGTAAGTAACATGTTATAAATTTGTCCAACATGATTCTGTAGTGGCTGGTGTTGAAAATGATGGTGATGTCCTCATTTGCAATATTTGTTTGTTTAGTAGCAAAGAGTGATGTAAAGAATGTGTTTGAGTGTGGTCTTAAGACTTAAGATCAATTAAAAATTCTATTAATAAAATCAAGAAACAATAAAAATACTAATAATTTTTTTGCTTGTTTACAGCCTGCGATTTGAACAAATATGTGGCAATATCTGGCATTTTAAATGAGAATGATCAAAATCAGACAAACTCACAATGTAAAAGAGTTATAAATGAATTTGAGATACAAATATTATGGGAAGAAATCTACTGAAAGCATATCACATAGAAATTACCTGAACAAAATTGTATTGTTCAGAACTGAATGAGATTGATTTCTTTAATATAACTTTATTATAATTAGTGTTGACTTTAAATTAGAACCCACAATCATTTGCTTGTTAGAAACTTAGCATCAAAAATATTAATTATGGTGGCTCCGCCAATTTTCAAAATTTCTTTTTCACTGGTTATCCGTGAAATTCAAATCTTTATGTTGATTAAAATGAGATACACAAAGATAAAATAATAATAATATAAATTACAATATTTCATTTAAAAATTACCATCTGCGGGCCATTGACGGAGCCACCTTTTAGAGGTATGAGGAACAGGGTGTAAAATTCATTCATCCTCTATAGAAAAGGGAGGACCCTCCGACCGACGGGTGTCGTGTCTGGCGGGCAACTGTTCGATAGATTTTTTGAAGTGAAAACTTCTTTTGGCGCGTTGAGCACTTTTTGGGTGAGCAAAAATAATGGAAGTCCCGTCATCTTCACCGGACGTTTTCCAAGAGCTATATGTATACTGTGTATATATGTGTACTTTTTGGGTGAATAAAAAGCGTGAAACTCGTGTCATCGTCATCGCACACTTCCTATGAGCTATGTGTATACTGTGTATATATGTACATAGATATATCGGCAATGAGATGAACTTGTTGCATGGTAATCAGTTACAGAATACTAGTTCGATAAAAAGCTGTAAGTATATAATATCTGTCCGGTTTCAACCTATTATAATGGGAAACATCAAAATAAGTTCTACTGTTTAGCCGCGAAATAATGACGAAGCAATTAAATTAAACAAACAAATGAAAGGCATCAGTTAGAAAAATTGGGGTATTTTTACCCGTAAATATTGTACTGTGACATTATGAAAACATTCTCACAATCTTTTATCGATATTATAACATAGAAATATCGATAAGGGCTGCCCTAGTAGACGCCATTTTATCCTCTCAGTAAAGTGTAGGTATGGCACGTTTTTCTTGTAAGTATGCCAAGTCCATGTTTTATATGTCAATGACATTGACAAACATATATTATGTCAATGAACGTCATTGACATATAACTTCCTTTAATTGTAACTTAGCAGTTACAATTAAAGCAATTAATATTTTTATAAATTAATTAATAGATGTGTTTAATTGAGTGTATAATTATTTATATATATATATATATATATATAATTATACATTATTATTATATATTACTACGTTTGTGTAAATAGGTGTAATTTTGATATTATGTATTTATATGGATAATGTAGTGAATTTCTCAGAAGTATTTTGATTATTATTATATTATATTATTAATTATGTATTCATATTTTCATATTTATATTTGATTTTCTATATTCCATATTAGATTATATTTATTTCATAATGTTTTCTGTTTATGAGAGAGAATAATTTTATTTTGCAATCGTTTTGTCTTCTAAAAACTCCTTTACTGAGTAGTATGACTTGGATTCCAGAAATTGTTTCAATTTATGAATAAATGTATTTGTTTTACTTACTTCTCTAATTTCATTTGGCAATTTATTATATATTTTTATGGACATAACTAAAGGGCTGGTTGAGTGCATTTTGAGTCGGGATTGAGGTATGTTTATTTTGTTTTTATTGTGTCGAAAGGTGTATCTTGTTTGTGTTTCTTCGCAAGTGGTGTAAAAATCTGGGTGGTTTCTGACAAATTTACATAATTCTAAGATATATAGACAGGGAAGTGTCATTATTTTGTGTTTTCGGAAGTGTGGCTTGCAGCTATCTGTTTGTTCTATGTTGGTTATTATTCGAATTAACTTCTTTTGCAAAATAAATATAGTTAGTGAATCTGTACTGTTACCCCACAGCATGACCCCATAGCTGAGCCATGCCTGGGCATATGCATAGTAAGTAACAAGTGCAGTCTGTAGGTTAGTAGTTTTTTTAATTTCACGTAGTGCATATGAGAATGTTGATAATTTTGCTCTTATTTTCTGTATATGGGATTTCCAATTTATGTGGGTATCTATAGACAAACCGAGGAGAGTAAATTCATTTACTTGTTCCAGTTTTGCATTATTAAAAATGAAATTTAGTTTTAATGGGGATTTTTGATGGGGATGAAAAGTAATTAGTTTTGTTTTGGTGACGTTTATTTCTAGATTATGATTATCCATCCAGGTTACAGCTGTAGAAAGAAGAGAATTTAATTTGGCGCTTATATTGTCATCGCTCTGGCATGAGATGAGCAAAGAGATATCGTCCGCAAATAGAACACATGGGCCGTTTATAATAGATATACCACTAAGGTAGTTACTGCTTAACCGGACTGTCCTGTGGCTGCCTTAGGCCTCTGCCTCGAATTTTGCGGGCAGCGGGGCGGCAGCGGCGGCGGCGCGGGCGATCACCGCTTGACTGGAGTGCACCGCTCGTTGCCCGCCCCCGCGCCGCTGTTTTCGAGAACCGGTCCATTTGATTTTACGCATAAGATCCTGCCGCTCCCGCGCCGCCGCCGCCGCCGCCCCGCTGCCCGCAAAATTCGAGGCAGAGGCCTTACTCAAAGCCTCCAGCCAGGGGCATTATCTACTCTAAGTTATATTAGGCGAACGCTCGCTAAGGGCACTCCCTATGGGGTACGAACCTCGGCTTAGGGCGTCGCTGAGGGGAGGACAGCAAGATGGGACAGGCTGGATCAAATTTATATTATCAATATTATTAAGCGGGGAATTTAAATCTACATATTTTCTCTGCATTACGCGGGCTGGCGCTTTTGCAAGCAAGGATCGGGGGGGAGTAATATTTACTCGTGAGGATCGCGACCGCGGAGGACCTCGGCGGCGAGGTCGGTACGATGGGTGTCGGATGTATCTGTGCACTGTGCTGGTGGCCCTACTGCTCTCCTGGAGGAGTGTGGTGGGGTCATCGGGGTCGGGAAGAACGTGCCTAGGGCGGCGGAAACGACTACTGCGTGAAGGGGTGTAATTGGCCACTTCAACAACCAGAGGGTTGCGGTACTTGCCGGCGGAGTCAAAATAACGCTTGGACATGCGTTTTAGGAATTGATGGATGGTGGATATTGTTAGTTCGAAGTGGAGGTTTATGTTCCTGACAAACCAAAGAGCGTCATGATGCGGCGGATACAGGCTGTGTAGACACACAATTTGCACTTTAGTGACAATTTGCTACGTGCATTTAGGATGTAACTGCCTACTGAGAGCGAAAGCGGCTCGCGAGCGAACCGACTGTATGTGCTAATTGTCATTGTTGTTGTACAGACTCCAGCCATTGACTTATAAAACATATTGTTTTATATGTCAATGCAATGCACTATGTTTTTAAGAGTACAGTCTTCTCATTGACTTATAAAACATATTTATAAGTCAATGAGTTCTTCATTAGCAACTGTTATCTTCAGCCACAGATTACTTAGAGATACTACGTATGTGTTCAACTGTCATCCTGTGTTTTTCAGATAGTTATTTTTTAACCAACTTCAAAAAAGGTGGAGGTTTCTCAATTCGAACGTATTCATTTTTTTTTAATGTTTGTTGCGGATAACTTCGTCGTTTATGAACCGATTTTGATGATTCTATTTTTGTTTGGTAGGGCTTAATTCAGAAGTGGTCCCATATAAATTTGGTCAAGATCTGATGAGTGGTTTTTGAGTTAGCTTCAATAATACATATTTTTCCCACCTAGTATATGTGTACGATATTCTAATAGTTCCTGTCACTGTAATTTACTTGGTATTCAAATTTTTGTGGGGGTTTTGTGTAGGTACCACAACTAAAAAGTGAAAAATAAAACCGACTTCCAAAAAAAAACACTACAAAGTGAAAAATAACTGATTTCGAAAGTCGGTGGCAAAAAAACTAAAATAAAAGACCCAAGACACCGACTTCCAAAATCAGTTATTTTTCACTGTAGTGTTTTTTTTGGAAGTCGGTTTTATTTTTTGTGAAAAAGTGTTTGATATCTCATTTTTATTGAAAGCCAGCTCATCAATTAAGTATGGCATGTTGAACACTAATAAAAGGTTAATAAATAAGTATATCCAGTCTTTCTTCCTGTGTCCAAATTCTCTTTCAAACACTAGCAACATTTATATAAATCGTAGTTTGTATGCGCGTTTGCGACGCGAAGTTTGCATTTTTTTGTGTCGATACCATTGACTTATAAAACATATGGACTTGGCATACCTACAAAAAAAACGTGCCATTATCCTCTCAGTAAAGTACCTACACTTTACTGAGAGGATAAAATGGCGTCTACTAGGGCAGCCCTTATCGATTTTTCTATGTTATAATATCGATAAAAGATTGTGAGAATGTTTTCATAATGTCACAGTACAATATTTACGGGTAAAAATACCTACTCCAAGTATTTTAACATATGCCTTTCATTTGTTTGTTTTTAATTTAATTGCTTCGTCATTCTTTCGCGACTAAACCGTAGAACTTATTTTGATGTTTCCCATTGTGATAGTCTGAAACCTGGAGGACAGATATATACTTACTGCTTTTATCGACCTAGTATTCTGTAACTGATTTCACTCCATTGTATACTATAAGCAACAAGTTCATCTCGTTGCCGATATATCTATGTACATATATACACAGTATACATATAGCTCATGGGAAGCGTGCGATGACGATGACGCGAGTTTCAAGCTTTTTGTTCACCCAAAAAGTACACATATATACACAGTATACATATAGCTCTTGGAAAACGTCCGGTGAAGATGACGGGACTTCCATGATTTTTGCTCACCCAAAAAGTGCTCAACGCGCCTAAAGAAGTTTTCAGTTCAAAAAAACTATATGGCAGACACCCGTCTGGTCGGAGGGTCCTCCCTTTTCTATAGAGGATGAATGAATTTTACACCCTGTTCCTCATACCTCTAAAAGGTGGCTCCGCCAAGGGCCCGCAGATGGTAATTTTTAAATGAAATATTATAATTTATATTATTATTATTTTATCATGTTATCTTTGTGTATCTCATTTTGATCAACATACAAATTTGAATTTCACGGCTAACCAGTGAAAAAGAAATAAAGAAATTTTGAAAATTGGCGCAGCCACCATAATTAATATTTTTGACACTAAGTTTCTAACTTAGTATCAAAATTTTTTGGGTTAGGTTTTATTTAAAAGTCAACACTAATTATAATAAAGTTATACCGGCGAAATACATCTGTCTCGCATGCGGGTCACCGCATGCGTCATATAAATCAATCTCATTCAATTCTGAACAATACAATTTTGTTCAGGTAATTTCTATGTGATATTCTTTCAGAAGATTTCTTCCCATAATATTTGTATCTCAAATTCATGCATATCTCTTTTACTATGTGAGTTTGTCTGATTTTGATCATTCTCATTTAAAATGCCAGAATTATTTGTTCAAATCGCAGGCTGTAAACAAGCAAAAAAATGATTAGTATTTTTATTGTTTCTTGATTTTATTAATAGCATTTTTAATTGATCTTAAGTCTTAAGACCACACTCAAACACATTCTTTACATCACTCTTTGTTTCCATTAAACAAATATTGCAAATGCGGACATCACCATCATTTTCAACACCAGCCACTAGAGAATCATGTTGGACAAATTTATAACATGTTACTTACCAATAAGATTCGTGAAGGTAAAGCATCGTCACATAATGTTACTTTATTGAGTATCCGGTTGAAATATTGTGATTCTTCAAAGTGAAAAGAACAAAAATATGAACAGTTTATGTTAACATCTTTAAATTTTCCACACCAATTGTTTTTTTTTTTCGTTTATTAGCAGGCAACCTTGAAAGTAAAACATAAAACCAATAAAAAAAAACATAAAATAGCATTATCGATACATAAAATGTCTAAATGCACTACTCTATCCCTTCAATAACAAGAAAATGATTTCGTGAAGTAAAACTGTTGAAAATAATGGCAAAAGGGAAATTTTGAATGCTGTTGAAGCTCTTAACGAATGCAGAATCTTTTGTTTATTGTCTAAATCTAAAGATATTTCAGCTGAAATTTGTGTACGTACTGGTACGTTTATTGATTTTGGCGTCGTTAAGCCTCGTATTTGTTTATCTGTTTTTTCTATAGTCAAACATTTCAAGTCCATATGTTTTATAAGTCAATGGTCGATACTGATTGGGCTAGTAAAGGAACAATAATGCCAAGGGGATCTGAGACGATCAATCTGGCATTAATTTTTCAATTAACTTCAATATTTGTGGTAACCTTCATAACTCTATGTGGTAACCATGCTTTGCGTTTTCACCAGTTAAGTTTCAACGTATGTAGATGTTTCGAAACTTGAAACAAATCTCGTCTTGTTTTGTGTAATTTGTGTTCGTACTGCACGCAACATAATTAAGTTTTATGACAGATCTCAAGTTAGTGTTTCTTTTAGATCTCAAGTTAGTGTTTCTTTTGCGTTTGCACTGGCGAAACACCCACAACAACACATGTTGAAACCATTACTTTCTGTCAATGTTTGACAGGAACTAGAGATTTCAACATGTTTTGTTGTGAATGTTTCGCCAGTGCGAACGCACGGTGATAAATAGGTATGTCAAGTGTTATTACTGTGCGTTTACACTGGCGAAACATTCACAACAAAACATGTTGAAATCTTTATTTTCTGTCAAAGTTCCATACAATATTTAACAGGAACTGGAGATTTCAACATGTTTTGTTGTGATGTTTCGCCAGTGCAAACCTGTTTCGCGTCAACAAGTTGCGAACGCGGCCCGACACATTGACAGAAAACAACATTTCAACATTCAAAACAAATGTTGAAATCTTTTGTTTCTGTCAAAGTTCTATACAATATTTGACAGGAACTCTTCACTCAGGATCAATGGGAACTAGAGATTTCGACCACAGAGTACAGACGCCAGCAGGTCAACCTACCTGAAACTGTAAAATTTCCCCAATCAACTTTGAACCTTATGTTTTTTGACTAAAGTTGAAAATCCATTAAATAAATTTGACACAATGTAGTAAGTTGATGTGCTGGCGTCTGTACATTTATTTCGAAATTTTTTGTTGTGATGTTTCGCCAGTGCAAACGCACATTATGACTGTCCGTATAGTAAAAGTACTCTGTGATTATGACTGATCATGTAATTGCTATACGAGGTGCCTCTTACGTTTAGAAATCACTATTGACAGGAACGAGGTTATTACAAGCTGGGAACAAATTCATTATCGGACGCGTCCGTAATACATAGAGATTAGAGATACTAGAATAATAAAGTAAGGCCATTTTACCCCGCATTCCGAGTTACGATGTAATCGATTTGAGCGTGCTAACATCAGTACCGAATTAACGTGGACGCGATAACGTTGCGTCTTGAATCGTAATACATGACGTCATGACATGCGCCATCTTGCAATAACGCCGACCATGCCTTTTACTAATATCACCGTGAGCACTGTTAAAAATGACAGTTGTGCTGTTTTGTTTTGACTCGCATCATATCTTTAAACAAAGCAAAGCAACCTAAACAAAGGAGGAAGAAATGTGTGATATAAACACAAAGAAATATGTTATGCAAGTTTTGACGTTAAGCGAGTACTGTGAGCGCATTTACGAGCGTTCCGAATAGGGTGATTTACTCAATATGAGAAAAAATCTAAAAATATTTTATTGGTATAGCTTAGGCAAAAAGCTGTCGGAAAACGTTAGTTTTAGTTAGTAAAATAGCAAACTAAATTTTAAAATTCAATTTAAAGGTTTCAGCTTTTTTAATCTGTTTCATAACACCATTAGAGTAGTCGCCATGTTATTACGTCATACGGCTATGTAAACATACAGTGTTAACTGTCAACTATCAGCGTACCTTTAATCTATAAAGACTATTATTTTCGTAACCAACGTAATTTGTATTGAAATAATACCATGGAGGACGGTTTTGTAAAAGGAGACAACACAAATTTATAACTTTAAAAATATCACTGCATTTGTTTACACAGCCAACTGACGTTATGACGTGAGCAATATGGCGTCCACTGCGTCCAGCGTTTTCGTCAAATTACGCGCGAAATTTGAAAATGCAAAATTTAAATGCCTTTTTAGGGCACATATCGATTGAATAAAAATTTTGTGAATTTTTTAGTGGTTCATTCGCACTAAAGAATTTAATTGAGACACTAAAAAAATGGGTGTAATACCCTATTGTTGACAGCCCTCAGCTGTCATTATCGTGATAACTTACTCGGAACGCCAATTATCGACGCGCTGTGAGCGATTGTTGTAATTCGGAAAGCGGCCATTATATTAGGTAACATAATAACATTTGACGTCTGTCAGTTTAGTGAGAGCAAGTCATTGACCTATGTCAATGGAGCAAGTCGTAAAATTACTCCGGTCATTAATACAATAAATATGTAATCGTAATTGATAAAAGTTCAGCAATTGTGCAGTTCTAACAAAACGAAAAAATATATTATTTTATGCCCGGGGCGTTACAAGGTTACGTTGTTGAATTTTGATGAATAATGTCAAATGTAAATGGCCTTACTTTAGATCACTGATTAATTAGAGATATTTAGATCGTCGTTTTTTTTGGTTTTGTTTAGAGTTATTATATTGAGTGCAGATTTCAGTTATCTTCGTATTCAATCTTAAAAAATGGAAGTCTGAAATTACTTTTCAAGCAAGACCCATGCAAGAACACAATAAAATTATAACAGACACTTCTAGGAAATTCAGGAATCACAGAATGGCAATGACTAAATATAAGGTTGAGTCAGGAGTGCAACTGCTAGCAAGACTGATTAAGAAGCCAGTTATTGAGAACTTTTACTCAAATTTATTCCAGCCTGGATTAAAAAATGATGATGTTGTTGAAATATTTGGTAATAACAGTTCTGCTTTATTGATTGATTTGATAAGTGAAGCATTATCACCCGGCAGGTCTAATGCAGAACCATTAGGTGTACTAGTGTTTAATACAGTTGGACAATTAAACTACATAGAACTGATCAATGCATTGAAAAGAAAGATATTATCATCAGTGAATACAAATATTGATAGTGATGCTGATATAGACACTATTCTTCATAGAACTCTCAACAATTTGTTTATACTAGATGTTTATGATGCAACACAACTTTATACAACTATTCATAATTTAGACAACATATTAGCCCATCATCAAAATATTTCATTACTAATTTTTGATACTCTAACAGCATTCTATTGGTCAGAACAAGGATTCAAAATAACAAAGATGGATTTATATATGAAAAATTTACTTACAATGATACAAAAAGTTTCTAAAGAGTATAAAGTATTATTAATCTATACAAGACCAGGATATTTCAGTTCAAGCAAAGATTCAGGTAATATTGGTGAGGTCCAAATGACAGAAGGTGTTAATTTTAAAGTCCAGTTAATAGATAATAATAGCACAGGGGCTTATCAAGTAAATGTAAGAACAATTGATTTATTTTATAAGAAATCTATGAGTATATTAGATAATGAAATAAATTGGCAGTGAATTTGAAATGTCTTGTGTTATTTTTACCCTTTTATTTAGATAAAAGATTTAGATTACTTCAAATAATATATTCATATTAATGTGCTTTGACATAATAATAATGTGCATAAAAATTAGCATAAAAAATATATCTTTAACTGTACCACCTTTCAATACAACTCTAAAATTTATGGAATGTACAAATAATATTTTTATGGTGTTATATAAAAAAGACTATTTTTTACAGTTGATATTGACTTACACAACAACATAATTGCTTCAAGTACTTTTATCTATGATGCAATATTCTTTTAATCTAAATTCAAGTCCTACAAATTTCTATGATGGAGAAATTTTATCAAATCTAATTTGTTCAATAATCCTTATCTTAAAAAAAATGTAAATGTAAAATACTGTAAGAGATCGCAAGAGGAGATTCAGAAAATTCTATAAAAAGATGCTTACTCACTAGGTATATAAGATATAACTTATCACATCAATAAATAAATCACATACAGAAAGGCAGCAAGACCATGACTAAAATAATTAAGATTTTCCCATTTACTTATAGTATGGAAGTATGAGTAACCTGATTCTTGCACTGAAAATGATGCCTCAAACATCACACCTAAATAAGCAAGGTGAATAATAGTAATTATAGAAAATATGGTGTTTGTGAGTATAGCAAGCATACTGTTCTTCTTATACTTGTGATCACATTGTTTACTGCAAGGATTTGCTAAACAACATACCTCCAGGGTTGAGGCTACTTTGTAACGTAAATTGTACTCCACATATGAGAATGTACCTATACTGAGAAGAACTGCCGAAAATTGGAAATTCAATCCATGAAGCAATGATGACACAGCATAGGTAATAAATATGGCTGTAAATTGACCATATGGTTGGCAAGTCTTAAAAACATAGTTCTTCAACCACTGATGCATGGGAATATTCCAATAAATCACCACTTGGACTAGAGACCTTGGCAATTCAATGAAAAGTGGTTTAGTGACATGAACTTCAGAGTGGCAATCATTTGTAATTCCAAATCCTGCACTAATCATTGATACAATAGACATGCTTGACACAAAATAGTGTGACATTCTAAAAGCTTGTGCATCTCTATATGCTATTAACCACTTAGGCATTTCATCATCAATATACCAAGGTACAATACAGTTGGATAAAACCAAGAATACCATGGACAAAAAGAGATTAATCACAACAATTTTAATCCATCTTTTAGACAAGAATTTAACTTCAAGGTATTGATTGTAACTGTGGAATGATATCCATGGGCCTAAAATACAATTTGCTGGACAAAGTATGTACCCTCCAAATTCAACAGGGTTCAGCATTCTTTTGAATAAGTCTCTGTCTAGTTCAATAGCTACAGAAATTATCTTCATAGCTGCTATCATCTGGATCCCTCTTATTTGTTGCCACATTTTAGGATTAAGTACATAAACTTCGCATAATAACAAGAATACAATAACAGTTATGGACATTAAAAGTCCTCTCCATTTTTTTGTAACAAATGAGGTTAATATCATAAATATGTAAGCACCAGTTGTTAGTCCCACAGTCCAAATTAATGGGTGTCCAATATTATGATATAAAAGAAAACTTCCAATAACTAAACTTAGACTATGGCGAACGTTATGAGGCAGCGGTACAAACTGTATGATGAGGCGCAGAGTAACATTAGCAATAATTAAGTCCTTGGCAAATCGAAGACCTTCATATAGAGTGGGTTCACCACATAATGCTATGTAGGTCCAAGCAGTTTCAGTGTATTCATCTTCTTCATCCATGTTTTACCGGCGGTATCAAACCGGTTTCTTTGTTTCGTGCTCGGTAAGTTTGTGCTACTTTCTCATGGTACGAGTCTTAAAATAATTCCTTATTTCTTTTTGTTGTTTATCGATTACTACACCGTTAAATATAAGATAACCAGCGCTTGAAATTTTAAAAAAAATCTACACATTTTGTGTGCAATGGTACAACGGTACAATGTGTGTGCATTCGATTATTTATTATGTCAATTGTCAACGAAACGTCAATATTGATGGACAGTAAAGAAAAGATAGGCACACAGATACGGAACAAAACAACTTTTTTTTTTTAGAAATATCCTTTTCATTATATATTACAAGAACATTAGGTAAAGTTAGATTTGAGCTTAACTTATAAACAGCGATATTTACCTACACATTGAAAAACTACAGCATATTATTACTATCTTCTATGGACAGAGTAGGAAACGCCGGTAACTAAAGCTGAAACTACGGATTTCGTGAGGGAATTGACCCCCAGTTACGGTTATCGCATCCAGTTTATCATTATGGTGTAAGAATTTGAGAAATACGCTTTGATCCAACCTGCACTGGACACGCCTGGGAGATGAGTCGTAAGGTAAATTTTGTACTAGGTACACATTTTTTTTTTTTTTTTTTTTGGATGTCCTCCGCCCTTGGGAGGGCGGAGGGGTCTGTCAGACTCTTACTGACTAAAACCACCCCGATGTTCCGTCTCACACTTGCGCCGGAGATCACGGGATCTAATGCGACTTCCGCGATCCCCGGCTGGTGCCGGCCCGCCTCTGCGGGCCACCTCGAGTTTGGGGGGAGTGAGGTGTTAAACTCCCCCCTTACATCATAGAGAGGCGCGCGTGGAACACTACGCGCCGCCATCTCGGGTCCTAAGGAGTAGGGGGCGATGGATTTCCCCAGATCCGTCGCCCCTGGACCCATTTAGGGGGGCTGGAAGAGGGCGTTATCCGCCCTCCGCCGACGCCCGGTGCGTCTGCTGCGGATCGGGTTAGCAGAAGCAATCTCCCGCTCCCTTTCCGCAGCCTCCTTCTGCGAAATGACTGTTTCGCAGAAGGATACCACCGCGTCCCAGGACTCCTCGCTGCCGACCATCGAGTCGACAACGGCCGGCAGCGACAGGTCACTGCCGACACCTGAGATGAGGGCACGGCGCGGCTCCTCCCAAGCAACACACTCTGCCAGCGTGTACCGAGCCGTGTCCTCCCGACAGTCGACGCAGCAGTGGTGACACCGAGCGTCCGGCTCCCTGTTTATGCGACACAGGTACTTCCCGAAGCAACCATGCCCCGAGAGCACCTGCGTCACCCGAAACGACAGGGAGCCGTGCCTCCTCCCGAGCCAGCGCTCGAGCACTGGCCGGACCGCCCCGATGGTGGCGGGGCCGGCGGTTGGGCGTGAAAGCCTGTCCCGCCATTCCGCCACCAGAACTGCGTGAAGCTGTGACCGACGCAGCTCCAAATGTCGCTGCGTCAGCCGCTCGCCTCGCGCCCTCGAGTCCTCGCGCCACCAATACAGTGACGCGAGTACCTTCGCCTCGAGGTCCCAGGGCGGGGATCCGGCCAGTACACAAGCCGCCTCGTAGGAGATCGTGCGATACCCCCTGATGACTCTGACGGCCATCGCTCGCTGTGGTTTTCGCAGAACAGCGATGCTGCCAACCGTCAGGTCAGCCGCCCAGATCGGGGCCCCATACAGGGCCATCGATCGCACGATCCCCACGTAAAGCCGCCTACAGGCGGCGCTCGGGCCCCCCAGATTGGGAAGCAACGTTGACAGCGCCCCAGCCGCGCCCAACAATTTGGGTGCCAGCCGCTGGAAGTGGGGGCCGAAATCCCACCGGCTGTCGAGCACCAATCCTAAATACTTCATGGTGGACTCAACAGCGATTCTAGACCCCCCGACCACGATATGTGATCCCAGCGGCGGCGCGCGCCGGGGGCCATGAAAGACCATGGCCTCCGACTTGTTGAGGGCCACCTCCAAGCCTAGGCGCCGTATGCGGGTCACGACCTGTGACACCGCAGCCGTCGCCAGCAACGCTGCCTCCCTGTACGAGCTCCCCCGGGCCGTGACCAGCGTGTCATTCGCATAACACGTCAAGTCCACGCCCGGCTGGAGCTCGCCCCTCAGCACCCAGTCGTACCCGATGTTCCACAGGAGCGGTCCCACGACCGAACCCTGTGGACATGCGGCGCTGGTTCCCGCCATCACGTCCCGTGTAGGTGACACACCTATCTGCCAAATAAGCCCCAACGATGCGGTGGAGGTAGGGAGGCACCCGATGGTACCGCAGTGCCTCCCGAATGCAGCTCCAGGGGCAGGGTGTTGAAGGCGTTAGATATGTCCAAGGACACCGCACACATCACCCCGCCCCGGGACACCGCTTCCTCCGCCAGGACTCTTACCCGCGATATCGCGTGGATGGTGGAGCGCCCGTGCCGAAAGCCGAACTGGCTCTCCGCCAGGTCAGGCCCCTCCCTGTACAAGTGGCTGACGAGGCGGGCAGCAATTATCCGCTCAAACATCTTGCCCACCTCGTCAAGCAGCACTATGGGCCTGTACGCGGACGGTGAGTCCGCGGGGCGCCCTACCTTCTTAAGCAGGACCAGACGACCAGATTTCCACAAAGTGGGAAACTGGCCCTGCTCAAGACACGCGGTGTAGAGTCCTCTCAGTTGGGGCTCAAGCTCCTTCAGAGCGAGGGCTAACACTATGCCATGGATTCCGTCGGGCCCCGGAGCCACGTTCTTGGCCCGGAGCCGCATCACGGCCGCCCTCATCTCTGCCTGTGTCACCTCTGGGACGCTGATGGCGTTGTCATCTTCAGGCTCTGCGGCTGTGGGCAAAGCCATCGGCGGTGGAGTATGCTCTGCTCTAGCCGGGAAGAGGGCTGCGACTACCTCCTCCAGCAGCTCAGGTTGGAGACTCTCGGTGAGTGGAGGCGCCGCGGCTCGAAGTTTTCCTCGAACCGCACGATAGGGGCGCCCCCACGGATCTCCATCGAGAGTCTCCAGCATCTCCTCCCTGGCTCGCGTCCTCGCTTCGCCGATGGCCAGCCACAGAGCCACCTTGGCCGCACGGTACACCTCATACCGTGCGGCTTCTTCGTCAGGGACCCGACGACGTCTCCTCCGGTATCGGGTGTACTGGCGTCTGACCGCCACGCACTCGACACGCAGTCGCGCGATCTCGGCAGACCACCAGTACACCTGGCGCCTTCCTGAATGCGTGTGGACGCGGGGCATGGACGCGTCGCTGATTTGCGTCATCGCCCCGCGGAACCACAGCGCCTCCTCTTCGACGTCGACGGGTCCAATCGTCGCCGACTCCCGGATCCAGGCCTGGACAACAGCGGCCTCCTCGAGAACCTCCCTGTCGATGCGCTTACGTGCCCAGCGCGGGCCATCCGTTCGCGGGGCCGATGGGCTGCGGCCGCCGGTGGTTTGGGCGGAGACGTTGAAGCGGATATATCTGTGATCCGACAACGTCTCGACCTCCACGGCGACACGCCAGTCGCGGACACGGCTCGCGACAGCAGGGCTAGCGAGCGATACGTCAACTATCGAACCGCCCCGCTGCCGTATGCACGTGTGTACCGAGCCCCGGTTTAGGATGACCAGGCCAGTCGTGACCGCCCACTCCTCCAGTGCCTCACCCCTGGCATCGGTCACCGGGGATCCCCACGCCGAAAACTTGGCGTTGAGATCCCCTAGTAACAGCACAGGGCGAGGTTGGAGTCGGCCTATGACGGCACCCAACTCGACAAGAAAGTTCTCGAAGTCGGCGAGACTCTTGTTGGGCGAGAAATACGCCCCAACCGTGCCAATACCGTCCGCGAGAGCGGCCACCCAGCCGTGACCTCGGGACGGATTGACGAGAGCCCCGCCAATACTAGGTACACCTAGTCCAAGTCCGTAGAAATACTCGATCCAAATACCTGTTCCACCTAGTCCACGAAGAACGCATTCTTTATCTTTGCGTACCAAGGATACGTAAGTATAGGTACACGAACCGAAGCACGCAATAATGAATTGTAATCTTCCCTTCGTACTTTACACAGGCTTATGAGTGTCAACGTAAAGATATATCTACATTGTACATAGTTGCACAATTAAAAGATTAAAAAGATTAAAAGATTAAAAAAAAAAAAAAAAGCATTATAAAAAAAAAAATTAAAAGAAAATTATAAAAGAAAAAAAAAAAAAAAGATTTAAAAGATATTTAAAAGATTTCAATTTATTCTTTACAGTAATCAGTTTTTTTTTGTTTTGTTTTTTGTTCTTTTTTTGTGTGACATTGAGCAGGTATCAATATAGCGACTCCGCGTCCACCGAGATCACATTCGCATGAGTCCGTGCAAGTCCGTACAAGTCCCCTACCTACTCGATATTAGACTGCATTGCATCTAGTCCTAAAGTCTTAGTCTTCATTCGCATCGAGCATTTACAAGTACCTACTGTACAAAATAAGCAAACACAAGTGCGTGTCGCGTTACTTTTACGTTCATTGAAATATGGTTCAAATTCAAATGACTGACACACGAATGATTAACTCAAACACGAGTGAGCGGCAAAATAGACTTGCTATCTCGCTTCACCGCGCCCTGAACCGCGTAGGCCAAAGTGAGACGAGACTAGCTAGGTGGATCGAGTATTTAAAAAAATGGAATAGGTGCAACCTAGTCTCATTAAATACCTACCATTATATACGCTTCAACTTCAACCCCCCACTCCCTCTCGAAGAGAAGAGGCCTGTGTCCCAACACTGGGAACATTATAGGCTGATTATACTACGCCATCACACTCCTCTGAAGAAAGAGATAGGGTGGTGGTATTCTCAGTTTCGTTTTATGTATTTTTTTCTGATATCGAATTAGAAATAGAACAAATTACTAACAGCTTTCTACAGACCGTTCACTATAACTTGTCCCTTGCTGTCATGTTGTCATTAGCACCTTAAACCATTGTTGTTGTAGACAGAGTGTAAGGGACAGTTCCCGTAATTTTTAAGAACGTGCGCATTCTAATCTCATTCGCAATCTGTAAAAAATACAATCAATTTACCAAAATCTTTTATTACGAGAATTAACCTCGCCGAATTATTGGCCTCGGTCGGTTTCAATACGGCTAGAGGCTAGAGTTCAAAATGGTGACTGACAGAACAGTGCTACCAATCGCGAGAGTAACTGTGCGTTTGCACTGGCGAAACATTAAAAGTAGAAACATGTACATGTACACTACTATAAAATGATGATTACTAAATTTTATTTAATTTATTAATACTTGAAATGGACATTAAAATACTACAGGATCTATACCAATAAGTTACTACCACCTTGCTACCATCATATCAATTTTTTTTTTTTTTTTTTTTTTTTGTGTAGGTCATCTCGTAGCTCACCTCTGAGGTGATGACTACTTAACCGTTCAATGCGGTGTTTGGCGGCGGACTCAAAGAAACGCTTGGAATTGCGTTTGAGAAATTGGTGGATTGTGGGGATCTTTAGGTCGAGATGGAGGATCTCGTTCCTAACGTACCAGGGGGCACCCGTGATTTTCCGGAGGAATCTATTTTGGAGTGTTTGCATCCTATGAATATGGCGGGGTTTTGCGTGTGCAAATACGGCTCCCGCATAGGTCATGATGGGACGAACGCACGCCGTGTACGTACGCAATTTGCACTTTAGTGACATTTTGCTACGTGCATTCAGGACAGAGTGGAGTCTACCGAGAACGAAAGCGGCTCGCGAGCGGGCCTGCTTTATGTGATCGCTAAAGGTGAGATGCTGATCTAGGACGACACCTAGGTATTTGGCTCGCTTCTCCCAAGGGATAGGCTTGCCGAACATGGTGATGGGTCGGGGGGCTTTGAACCTTTTACGCGGTTTCTTAAAGAGAACCGCTTGGCTTTTATCCGGGTTGACTTCGATCCTCCACTTTCTAAACCAGGCGCCGAGCATGTCGACTGAGGTCTGAAGAGTGCGGGCTATCGAGTCAGAGCTGGTACCCTTGTAGTAAATGGTCGTATCGTCTGCGAACAGAGCCAACTGCGCCCTTTTACTCTTTGGGATATCGCTGGTGAAAAGCGTGAAGATTAGGGGGGAGAGCACAGAGCCTTGAGGGACTCCTGCGCGGATAGAACGAGGGGAGGACATCGCTCCTTCGATACGGTAGCGAAAGGTGCGGTTTGACAAAAAGTCCCGTAAGATGAGCACGAGACGATCCGGCACACCGAGTTTGTAGAGCTTATATAATAAGCCGTTGTGCCAGACTTTGTCGAACGCTTTCGCTATACCACCATATCATTCTATACACATCCTATAAATAACTATAGCATACCGGTGTGCAATGCTATCCGAGGGTGTAGTTCTAACTATGACTATCAGATGGCGCTAGTTTCGTTACGAACGCAAATGACCCAGTTCTACGACCCAAGATTGGTCTCTATTTCAGTATATTACAAAGTACTCTGTGATAATTGTGAATGTTTCAATGCCAGTGCATACGCACAGTAACTAGATTAACATGGTTTGTGACCACAAAATGACAGGACACAAATCCTGACTTGTCTTTATTACTAGTGTTGTCGTGGTCGTGACGTAAACAGAAGCCATTTTCAGTTCTTTAATACAACATTATTAAGCAAAAATTGATATTCTGTATTCCAGACAACTGCAATTATGTGTGTAATTTCCATTTCACGGAAACATTTCAGTGACTGTAACTTTCTTCATTACCATTAAAACATTAGCTTTACAACTTACAACAATGAATATCAAGTGAACAAGATTTCTTCTAGGTTGATCTCACTCAAGGGTGTACTTTTAATTCCTCTATGGGGTGTACACATACTGTGTAAGGCAAACTTTTTCTACGTTGCATCTTTTTCTATGTTGTAATCGTAAAAGTGAGAAATTGCAGAGACCGTCCAAATAAGGCGTGTGAATTTTGCTTTAGGAATTCAAGTATATACTAATTCCATGGGCACTAATAAAAATGTGGATTCTGTCATTCTGTAATCTGTGATGCTAGTATATAGTTATCTGTGCTGTGATGGTGGCAACATTGAGTGGTAAAGTTACATTGATTGTGGATCGGGATGTTGTATTAATTTATTTTACTGTTTTAAATGGAAAAATCTCGTCATCACTGCTCAGAGGGACAGATGTGATACTTTCAGTCATATCCAACGTGTGAAAACTACGGAATTGTGCACTATAGTACTGTGAACTATCATTGACATTAGCTTTTCTCTGAACACAGAGTTGGCGTGTGTAACTGTTTGGTATAAATCAATTTGATATGTGCATTCAGTGATAATTGTTTTGAAAAGATGGCTAGTCCGTCACCTCAGAATAGCCCAATGCCGCCGCCGCAGGCGCCGAGCCCAATGGGTCCACCAACTCAGAGTCCGGCTCCGCCACAGTCTCCGCACAGTCCTTATAACCAGCAGCATGTCAACGGACCGCCACCATCGCATCCTTCTGGTGGCGGACAGCCTCCGATGCCCAATCATATGTCGCCGTCTGGTCCGGGGCATTCTATTGCGTCGAACTCTAATGGCCCCCCTGGTGTGCCTCAACATCCTGGTATGCCGCCAAGTGGTCATCAATTGCCTCCACACATGGTGGGCCCCCACATGCCAGGGCCACCTGGTCATCCAATAGGCCCTGGTGGTGCTCATCCACCTGGACCCAACGGTCACCCTGGTGCACCACAACATCCTAACATGCCTGGGCAAGGTCCACCACATGGCTACATGCAGCATCAAATTGGACATATGCCACCCGGACAGGTAAATAATAATAATTTATTTTATACTTTATTTAATTATGTCTAGTTCAGATTGATTATGTCAACAACTCTAGCAACGGCTCCTATGGTCGAACATTAATGTCAATGTATAGATCAGAATATACAATCTTGCAGTCATCCTGTATTTGGGGAGAGATCAATGTTTTTATTGTCCTACTTTTCTAAAAGAAGGCCCTCAATCGCCCCACAGGTAATACAGACAGGTGTCTGCAACTACATGTCAAAGCATGTATTTTGCGTACACCAGATATAAAATATCTCATTTTTATTATTGTGTAGTTGCTATTTAGACATGGCCAAATACTTTCATAGCCAATGACAGTGAATTTGATGTTATTCTTATAGGAAATAAGACTAATACATACAAAATTTTATATTATTAAAGTACATACTATATTCATAATTACAACAATGGTCTGAATGGAATGTCTAATCTGATGGCTGAATAGTGGACTGTAGATACTGCTACCCAAGAGTAATATTTCCTTTAGCATAGTTGATAATTGATTTGTCATTGGTTGTATATCCCTGGCACTAGGAAAAAAGTAATCATCGGCCTTCATGTAAAATGTATATACTATGGGAGTGTTTAATTTCTTCTTTACCCAATCAGCAACATTACCAGAAAAGTTATCTGCAGAAAAAAAACATTCTAAAATATTGTGCAATTCGATCAAGTCTTTATTCTTTTGAAACCATGTTATTATATTTATCTGGTGACTGGATCTAAACAAAATATTAGACTCACATAAATAATCAGAAGTAATGCCATAGAAAAAGGTTTTATTGTGCTCCTCTTTTACTCTATCATGCACAGATGTTATTATATCTAGCTGAAAATAAAAAATATTACATATACATACATTTAAAATGTTAGTTTTTGCTATCACTGCATGCTACTTACAATGTGTGTTAGTTAAACTTTTACATTTCTGATGATGATTGAATATCATTTTTAATCATCATATTTTCTAATTACCTGATAATAAAATAATTTATTTTATCATAATTTTGCTTACCAAAACAGGGTAATTATTACAGTATTCGTGATCATATGGAATTGTTGCAAGGCATTCAAAACTTCTCACATTGATGAATGCCAACATTTGAAGAGCAATGCTGTCCAAAAACTTAGCCAGGCCTTTAGTTTCTTCCTCAGATACAGATTTAGAACCAGAGTAAACTGGGTCACATTCTTCATTTCTTACTAATATAAAAAAAAAACATGGATGGCATAGTTCAAGTTCCAAGTTTATTAATCTAGTTCTAGTAGTGAGAGTTTTTGCAAGTTGAATCACAAAATGCATCATTACATTTATTTGACTAAAATAAAATAAAATGTTTCTTACTTATGTCTTTGCTGAAATACCAGTTTCTATCTATGTTTATACCAACACCTGTTTCATTTTTAGCACACATTTTTTTTGGAAAATATATTTTTCTATTTTGTGTCCAGTACCAATCCTGTAAAGTGGAATCAAGTTTACATTATGCCAGATGAAATATGTGCCAGATGCCAGATGAAATAATTATAGCAAAATGAGTAAAAATTAATATTTACTTTCACCATACTAAATTCATAACCATCAGGATTCATGATTGGCAGAATGTAGAAATCATAATGTTTTGTCAGTAGATTAACATTTAGTTGAGGTTCTAAAATGTAATCAACAAAGTTTAAAAGCAGTGCTGGAGATAACCAGTCTCTGCCTTCTTCACCTCCCATTAGAAATACAGCTGTATTCTTTCTTCCTGTAGATATCTTTAAAACAAATATTTCTCTGTTCTCATAGGACTTTGCTATTGTAATTTTTCTTAAAGCTGGAAACTTTTGTAGTTTGGATTCTACCCAAAGCATGAGTGCTTGCCAGCGATGAAATTTTTGGGTTAAATTAGGCACATTTGCATAGGGATAAGAAGTTTCTTTAATGATACGATCCAATTTATTTGCGATCCTGTCAAATAAAAATATTGTTTTGTAGTAGGTCTTGTTTTGATTTAATTAATACATAACACATGTATAAGACTTCACTATTTTTACCCGACTACAGCGAAGCAAAAAGGAGGGTTATGATTTTGACTGGTATGTATGTATGTTCATCTGTTACCTACATATAACTTCTAAACTACTGATCATAATTTGACAAATGAGGTATGGAAGCGTCTTGATTGTCCATTAAATTATTTTAATATCGCGCCCTCTAGAGGACAGAGTCATGAAAAAAAATAAAAATTGTTTCTAATTATGCCGTATTGGGTATGAAATGAAAGGGCTTGACGAGCACATTACAAAAATGTATATATTGGTTTTTTTTTTTTTTGGTTTAAGAAATTTTATTTCGCTCAAAAAGAATACAATTATTCACTTCTATGAGGAAAACATAATAATTTAGATATGCGACGGTTTCGCTTGGTATAAACTAAAATTAAATTAGAAAAACGGTAGAAACTTACAATTTAAACATTATTCAGGTGGTTCTTTAATAGTCTTTTAAAAGTTGGAAGTGATTTTGATTCCTTAATTATTTTAGGTATAGAGTTATAGAGTTCCGCCCCCTCATATACTATAGTCTTTCTTCCGTAGTTTGTCCTAGGTGCTCTTAAAATTATATGGCTAGCCTGCCTCGTCATGCGCTTTTGAATTTGCATTCTTTTTGTAAATGTTATTTGTGTATGTATGTCTCTATTAATTATTTTGCGTACAAGTATGCAAGTGTTATATTTATAAATTTGATCAATATTCATTAATTTTGTTTCTTTTAAAACTTTTTGAGTAGATGTTAGATAATCATAATTAAACAAGACCTTAATAATTTTATTTTGAGATGTTTGTAGTTTTGTAAGGTGAGCTTTGGCAGCACTTCCCCATACTTCGATTAAATAATCGAGATGTGGTTTAACCATCGAATTATAAATAATATATCTGACCTGTAATGGGAGACATCGAACAATTCCTTTGAGTGCACCAGTCAGTGATGATATCTTTTTTCTTACTTTCTCAATGTGAGGTTTCATTGTAAGTTTATCATCAAGAGTAAGACCTAAATATTTCTCAGAATTTGTTTTTACTAATGGTTGACCATTTATATTTAATTCACCATGTGTATGAAGTTTTTTATTTTTAGCACTAAATATCATGTATTTGGTTTTACTAGCATTTATAGTCAGCAGATTGGATTGGAACCAGATAACTAGTCTATTAAGATCACTTTGTGCTTCATTAACAATTGTTTCTATATTACTGCCAAAGTAAAAAAGACTAGTATCGTCGGCATACAGTGAAATAACTCCCTTAAGTCCGATTTCATTAATATTGTTGATGTAGATAAGGAATAATAGGGGCCCTAGTATAGAACCTTGTGGTACTCCACAGGTAATGGGTTTGGGTTCACTTTGATGTTCACCAATACCGACTACTTGGTACCTATTAGTAAGGTAGGAATTTAGTATTTTTAATGCAAAGCCAGTAATACCGATACTTTCCAGTTTTTTAAGAAGAAGTTTGTGACTTACAGTGTCAAATGCCTTTTTTAAATCAATGAAGATCCCAAGAGCTATTTGTTTTTTATCAATGTTAGTTTTTAAGTTAGTTATAAGATCAATAGTCGCGGATAGGGTATTTGATTTTTGTCTGAAGCCATATTGGTTTTTAGAAATAAAAGTTATAGAATTTAAGTATGCTTGTAACCTATTGTGAATGATTTTTTCGTATATTTTAGAAATAATCGGTAAGACCGATATTGGACGATAATTACTCACATCTGCATTGTTTCCGGTTTTATGTATCGGTGTGACTTTGGCGATTTTTAATGTATCAGGAAATATTCCTTCCTGAAGGCTTTTGTTAATGCATTTTGTTAAGTCATCCAAAAGTAAATCTTTAATACATTTAATTATTTTAGTACTGATGCCGTCGATGCCTGTGCTTGTGTTAGTTTTCAATTCGTCAATAATTTTTGAAACCTCTTTAGTAGTGGTTGGTGATAACTCTGTAAGTTCTATACCAGCCTGTGTCCATGTACTCAGTCTCGTGAGCGTGTCAGTTGTATTATTTTGATTGCATTTTGGGATTTCACTTGCTAGTACTGTACCGATTGTTGAAAAGTATTGATTGAAGTTCTCACATATAAGTTTTGTGTCGGTAATCGGACCTTCAAGTTTTATAGGGGCTGAGTTATTTTTGATTTTATTGCAAGTTATATTATTAATCAACTTCCACATCTTAAAAGGCTTTCCAATACAATTTTTGAAAGATTTTATATAATAAGAACTCTTTGCATTTTGAATAACAGCTGTTACATTATTTCGTTGAGCTATAAAATTGCTCTTTATTTCTGCGTCTTCAGGATTATCTTTTAATTTCTTACCCAGTTCATTTCTAGTATTGATAGTTTTAATTATATTTTTGTTTATCCAATCGGTTTTAGGTGGGTTAAGAATCTTTGATTTTTCAGTTTTATTTTTGTTGATCACAGATTTTAAGTACTCTTCAAGTACCAAATAATCATCATTTTCATTTTTAAACTTGTTTTCCTTTATAGTTTTGTATAGATTTAAATAATCAGTTTTTTTGTATTTAATCTTCTGTAGTAGTTCTGGATATAATCTTTTAATTTCAAAGTAAATTTGTTTGTGGTCTGAAAACGACGACTCAATAACTGCCAAATGAAAGTTGTAGTCAGTGATTTGCAGGTTCGTACTAACATGATCCAAGATAGTGTTGGTAGTTGGAGTTTCTCGTGTGCAATGTTTTTTAGTAATCCTATTTAATATTGTATAGCCATCTTCTTTTAATAAATATTTATAATCTTTCACGTTTCTATCAGGTTTAAGAAGATTGAGGTTATAATCCCCAAATATAATAGCTCTTTTCATCTTTTGTAAGTAGCATGAATAGGTGTCTAGGAAACTTGTTACATTCGTCCGTTCCGGTTTGTAAACAACTCCAATATCAAGAGAAAATTTTTCCAGGTGGACCCAAAGGTAATGATTGTCATCTTCAGTTTTTTCTTCGATGAAGGTTTGCTTCAGAGAATTGTGTACGTAAATAGAAACTCCTCCACCTCTGGTATTTGTTCGGAAGTTATAGTAATGGGTATAGGTTGGTACTTGCAGTCGTTGAGCCTCTTCGTCTGATTTGATCCACGTCTCGGTTAGAACTATGACATGTATAGCATCGTGGAAGGATTCTATAATACATTTAAGTTCATCATGTTTGCCTGGCTTGACAATGCTTCGAGCATTCGTATATAGGAATTTTAGACATTTAGTAGTAGTGCTGATATTAGTATAGTTGTCTGTTATCTGGTAAGTAATGGTATTTTGCGTTTCAACTTGTGGGCAATTTTGTGATTTCGTTACTGTCAGTTTTTTGATTCAGCCTGGGTAATTTTCGGAACGCCTTTCAGGTATTTAATAATTAAGTTGGTCTCGCCATTCCTTGTGCGTTGCTGGAGTTCTTGCCGGAGGTTTTCTAGGTAGCTTTGTTGTTGGGGTGTTTGGTCGGGATATATTTTGATAGATTTGTCATTCAATTTTGATTTATTGCGCAATATATATTTGGGTACGTCTTCCGATGCATAATATATCTTAATAGGACGACTTTTTTCAATATTATATTTACCAAGGCGATGCAGCTTAACAGCTATATATATATATATATATATTGTCTAAGTAAATTAATATGTTTAAATAGTTAAAAACAATTAAAAGTGAGACTGCTACATACGGCGCGGCTGTAAAATTAATACCTATTATACAATAACACCTAAACAAAAAAAATTAAAGCGGCTCTGCAAAAAAATTTTCACGAAATTATTACTCCAAAATAATTTATATAAAAAGTAAGTTCCAAATCTAAAACCCGGCTACTGAAAAATCACGCTCTAAAAAGTATGAAATAAAAAAATATTTGAGACAGAAATCAAGCCAAGGTAAACCCATCGTCATTGCCATTATAATTTTGTAGGTATACAGGCATGCAAACACAGCGTGATATTTTTGTAGTCAGATTTTTGTTTTTGAGATTACTTTTTTATGTTTGGCTATTTAGGGCATTTCAAAATTGCAAACTTACAACTTCTCTTTTGCTAACTTTACATATTCTATATCATTTTCTCTCATTTTTTCTTCGAAAAAATTTGTGCAACATCCATCTACAACAACATCCATAGGGATAGCTGCTTCATTAGTAACACCATTAAGAAACACAATCATTTCATTTCTTACATAAAGAAAATATAGAAGGGCTCGTTCTCGGGAATTAAATGCTATCACTTCATATAATGTGTAGTTATCAAATTTATTGTAATGACACAATATTTGTGATAGTAACATGCCAAAATAAATAACAAAAAAACTCGACATAATGTGGATGGCTTACGTAAGCATCTTATTCAGTAAGGCTATGGCACAATGATACAACTATTTAAAAAAACTTTTTTGTTTTTTTTGGAAGTCGGTTTTATTTTTTGTGAAAAAGTTTTTATTTTTCACTTTTTAGTTGTGGTACCTACACAAAACCCCCACAAAACTTTGAATACCAAGTAAATTACAGTGACAGGAACTATTAGATAGAATATCATCCACATATACTATGTTGGTGGGAAAAATATGTATTATTGAAGCTAACTCAAAAACCCCTTAGCAGATCTTAACCAAATTTATATGGGACCACTTCTGAAGTATGCCCTACCAAACAAAAAAAGAATCATCAAAATCAATTCATAATTGGCGGAGTTACGCGATTACTCCGCCAATTATGAATTGATTTACATGATGATGGACATACAAACATACAAAAAAAAACAAAAAACAATCGAATTGAGAACCTCCTCCTTTTTGAAGTCGGTTGAAAAAGGTTAACAATTTACGTTTTACTTATCACACACAGAACAAAGTAAATGACAATGAGAAGACAATCGTCAAAACTGATGTACTTTGCAATATATTCGTTTTGTATATCTGCCTACCTATATTAGTATCGTCATAATACATACCTTACTAATAATACATTTTCACAGGCTCCTATGCCGATGGGTGGGGGACCGCCGGGCAACGGGCCGCAGGGACCGCCCGGCGGGCCGGGAGTGCCGCTGACGGGTCCTCCGCCGCATGGCGTGCACCCGCAGGGCATGCCGCCCGCCGCGCCCGGCCACATGGCGCACCACGCCATGATGCCCGGTCAAGGCCCGCCGCCGCACGCCGCCTCGCCCGGCTACGGCCACGCGCCGCCGGGAGCGCCCGGCCCCGCCGCGTCCCCGTCCGGCGCCGCGCCGCAGGGAGGCGCGCCCCCGCACCCGCCGGCCGCGCAGACGCCGCCGCACGGCCAGCCGCCGCCGACCACGTCCTCGGCCAACGGCGCTCCACCTGCTTCGTCTCCGATGCAGGGCTCGCTGCCGACACCCGGTCCGGATAACTTGCATGCGATTCAACGGACTATTGATTCTATGGAAGAGAAGGGGTTACAAGAGGACCCGAGATTTTCGCAGTTGCTAGCGTTAAGGGCGCGCTCGAACCCCCAGGACCCTGGCAAGGGATTGTTCAGTAACAATCAGCTCTGCCAGCTCAAGTAAGTATTGTGATACCGATCAATAATAAGGCTGATGCCTGGGGAAAAAAAAGGAATACTATTTAGTCCGTCACTCAGATAACAAAAAAATATTAGACATATATTTTTTGCTTTATCATAATAATAAAAAATGACTTAGTTATAACGCATTAAATTTGGGGAGAAGGGGTTGCTACGTCACAAGTAAGTATAAAATCTACATACTTGTGACGACATGGCTCATTTTAACACAATGTATTGCCGTAATCTAATGATTACGTAAAAATCGAAAAAATACGTGTCCAATATTGACGGCACGGTTGGCGCAGTGGTTAAGCAATTGACTCCTGCACTGCGTGTCGCAGGTTCGATTCCCGCACGGAACAAATATTTGTATGACCTACAAGTAGTTGTTCCGGGTCTGGCTGTTTGTGTATGTGAGTTTAAATGTTTGTAAACGCACCCACGATACAGGAGAAATTCCTAGTGTGGGGCAACGTTTTTTTTTTTTTTTTTTTTTTAAGTCCAAATATTTTACGTTTTCTGCAATTTACAGGTCAGTGTCAGGTTGTATCTTAATTCTTGATCAAAATATGATTTGCGGCCATAACAAAATATGTATTAACAGAATTATAATCATTAAAAACATTAAATAATACATGTATCTCTCTAAGTTAGTGAAAAGTTCTTATGGAACAAATCTAACGTAGAGAGATATATTAATGATTCATATTTTGATCATTCATTCTTTCATTTTGTATTTTAAAGTGTAAATAATTTTTTTTCGGTGCTTGTGTTCTTCTTTATTTTTCATTTCAATAGACGATACAAACCGATAGTGATTTTTCATCATTACTGTTTTTTACAAATATAAAGTTCTGCTAATCTGCAATCTGCTCGTAGGGCGATTTGCAAATTGGACATATGTGTCGTTTTGTTATTAGGCCCTTTTGCTTTTTGATACGGAGGGAGATTATCTCCATGGGTTCTTATCCACTACATCTAATCTTAGGGCACAAATAAACGCCTACCGGAGTCTCGCGCGAAACCAGCCACTGTCGCAGCAGATAGCTATGATGGCTTCCGGCAAGCGGACCGGTGAAGCGCCGCCGGAGTGCCCGACGCCCCCCGCGCAGCCGCCGTACGGCGAGGGCCAGGGGCCGGCGGGCGGGCCCCCGGGCGGGCCGGGCCCCACGGGCGGCAAGGCGGGCGCGGGCGGCGCGGCGGGAGATGCCGCGCGCGGGGGAGGCGGGGCGCCCCCCACGCCGCTGCCCATGACCGGCCAGATGGCACCTCCGACGCAGTTAACTCCACCGCTAGTGAATCCGGTAGGTTTCTTTTCGGTACTGTTTCTTTCTTATTTTTTGAATTATCTTGATATTCTCCGGTATTTATTTATTTATTTATAAAGGTACACCCACAGCTTCTGTATACAAAATATAAAATAGCAGTAGTTACCTAATAGTTATGTGCTTATACAGTTGCCAATAACAGGTGAACCAACATTCTCAAATACAGTTTAAGCGCTCCTTCGACGCATACTCGACGTAAATTCGGCACTTTCGCTCCATCAAATTAATTGCTCGTAAAGTCGTATGTGAAATGGTTTTAATCTAGTTTGGACTATAAGTGTATTGTTTCATGTAAAGGTTAAAGTACACAACTAATAATTGAATGTCACTTGCAGCCGATGAGTGGCGGGCCACAGATGCGGGGCCCCGCACCGCTGCGCCCGCAAGCTCCGGGCACGCAGCCGCAACATCAGGTAACACCGTAGCTAGCACGTTTATTCGCAAATTCAAATAAAAATCCCATCACAAATAGTACAATATTCAACTATAACATATCCATACCTTCCTCAGCCGGGCGCACCAATACCAGGAGCGAAACAGAATCGTATTACCAGCATGCCCAAGCCAGTAGGCATCGATCCTCTTCAGATCTTGAATGAAAGAGAAAATAGGTAAGTGGTTTCTTAAAATCAAATCATTTATTTAAATGATCAAATGGGCAATTCCCATATTTTTCAAAACATTCTAACCACTGTATCAATTTGTCAAGAATATCTCGAGTTTGAGCAAGCATAACGTGAATTGGCTATCAGCTACTTTTGGATTATCAAGAAGAGCATTATAAGTTTAATATTATTTTGTTTTTTGCATAATAATAGAATAGCAGCGCGCATCGCCCATCGCATCGATATGCTATCCAACTTGCCGGCCAATATTCCCGATGACCTCCGCCTGCAAGCACAGATCGAGCTCAGGGCACTTCGAGTTCTCAACTTCCAAAAACAATTACGTTCTGAGGTATTTTCATAATAGATATTACACTGCTATGGTAGGTCTTTAGCGGCATTATGACTCAGTAATAGATAATTTATACTCTGCTCCAAAACTCTTTGATGAAAGTATAAACAAACACAGTAAATTGAAAAATCCACGACGAAAACTGAGGTTATAAAAATAACCTAGATTCTCAAATAAAAAACATTTTTAAAGCGATAAGAAAGGATGGTACGGTTTAAATAAAGAAACCAAATACTTACCACTAACAACAAAAAATTTTTTTGGCACAAAATGAAATTTAGCGTTATGTCGTGTAAGTTGATTTTTGAGTGACCCTTTGTGTTAAAAGGTCCTATTTTGCACTGGAGTTTGAACTTTGTCATTGGAGTTTTTGATCCCTATAACTTTTGAGTTTGTGATTCTAAAACTATATAAGATTCTGAATTCAATTTTAGTTCTATCGAACTTACTCTGTATAAATAGATTCTGGGCCAAGTCCGTCGCGATACAACGCTGGAGACGGCGGTGAACATCAAAGCGTACAAGCGCACCAAGCGGCAAGGCTTGCGAGAGGCGCGCGCCACTGAGAAGTTGGAGAAGCAACAGAAGCTCGAGGCCGAGAGGAAGCGGCGCCAGAAACACCAAGAGTTCCTGCAAACCGTGCTGCAACATGGTCAGTCACTACATTTTAATAATAATTATAACTTATTTACTGCCTCGTTGGTCTAGTGGTTGCAAGCGCTACTGCTGAGCATGAGGTCCTGGGTTCGATTCCCGGGTCGGGCAAAGTGTTATTGGGTTTTTCTATCTGGAATTTCTCAGTAATGGCAAGTGGCAATAGGCTCGGTCCCTATTACATGGGACTTAAAACATAACTGGCGAAATGTGGGTGTACTACAGGTACACCTCTGCCCAACCCTTCGGGGAAACAAGGCGTGATGTTATGTTGTTATGTGTTATAACTTATTTATTTTAGCTGAAAGCTCCATATAAATTACATAATAACATAAATCTGTTTGTATTGTTACTACCTATACCCTACCGATGCCTATGGCTGTCCTTATCCACTGGTTTTGGAAAGAACAGTCAAATCAGGCAGCATTGATCAATAGTGTGTATTTTACTACATAACATCACGCCTATATTCTCCGAAGGGCTAGGCAGTGGTGTACGGTACACCCATATTTCGCCAGAAAGTCCCATGCAATAGGGAGCGAGCTTATTGCTATTACATTTACAAGACTACTGACATAAATAGTAATCCAGTGCTGCAAAGGCATAGCGCAGAGCAACGGTTTTCCGATGACGTTGAAAAATAAACTTTGTGTGCAGTATGATAAAGTACAAAGTTGCATTAACCTTTTTTTGCAAATAATCATCTGGCTGATGGACGCCACTTTTGCTACTTTTCGTGGCTAATATATTCATCACTAGCTTGCGCCAGCGGCTTCGCCCGCATGAAAGCTTTATAAATTATAGTGTTGACATAGACTATAATTTATAAAGCTATCATGCGGGCTGGCGCAAGTTAGTTTTTCTAGCTATAATGCTTGTTTTTCTCTTTTCAGTTATGTGGTTTTGCAGTCCGGTTTTTTAGTTTTTTTTTATACTATATGTATCAATATAGATGTTTTCCGACTTCCACACGGACGGATGTGTCCGAAGATTACTCTTAGGCAACGCGAATAGAAAGCGGGTGGGGGAAACAGAATTAAATATACATACTGATCATACTAAATTGCCCTGCATTATTCTAGCTAAGGACTTCAAGGAGTACCACCGCAACAATGTCGCTAAGCTGTCGCGCATGAACAAAGCTATCATGAACCACCACGCCAACGCCGAGCGCGAACAGAAGAAGGAACAGGAACGCATCGAGAAGGAACGTATGCGACGGTAAGATTAGTTTTTAACGTCAAATCATTTATGAAATGCTGACAGGATTACCGCGTGCTTATGTCTCGATTTTTGAGGAGATTTGAGAACTATGAAAACTTTTCCAAGGATAGACAGCATTCCAGTATGTAAGAACAACTTGAATATCATCATCTGGCTATCTTTTCTCAACTATGATAAAATCAGCCTTTCAGTCTAATCGGATGCAGCTGAATATGTGCATCTTTTTATTCTAGTTTGATGGCGGAAGATGAAGAGGGATACCGTAAGCTCATTGATCAGAAGAAAGACAAGCGTCTGGCGTTCCTTTTGTCACAGACTGACGAGTACATCGCCAGCCTTACGGAGATGGTTAAGCAACATAAGCAGGAGCAGCGCAAGAAACAACAGGAAGAGGAGCGCAGGAAAAGGGTTGGTTTTAGAACATGCTGTAGATAAAGCCTCTCACTCTTTCTCTTCCTTTCTTAAACAGCTATATGATAAAAGAAAATCACCGCCTATTTTCCGTTGCGAGCGTTGCTGTGTTCCGTTTTTGTATAGGTATAATAGTATTGGGTCTGGTGTAATTACAGAAATATGAGACATTTCAGCTTTGTATTTGGGATGGCAATGCACCTAAAATGTCTCAGGCTTTGCAGATGGTCCATAGATGGCAGTTGCCACTTACCGTCAGGGGGCCGTGAGTTTGATTGCCATACAATAATATAAAAAAAAGATAGGAAGAATTGAAGAGGGGCTTTAATATTTTGTGAATGTTTTCTTTAGGTTAGGTTGGGACGCCGGACTGGATCGAAAAGAATTTTATAAGTTAAATTGAAATAGTTTATAATTCAAATGCAGAAGTCGAGAAAGAAGAAGCTGCTGGAAGGCGGCGACATTGATGCTATGGACGACAGTTCGCAGGCATCAGACTCACGCGTTAACGTCATGGATCCCAAGACGGGCGAGGTGAGAATCATAAAGCTTATAATACTCCCAGTAATACATCAATTTTAATTTAAAACTGTATTGAAGTATTTGATATAAAATACATAAATAGTCTTTTCTCCTTTTATTGGATTTTGTAACAGGATTAAATGATTGTATATTGTTCTTGCATAACTAAAGCGCGCGTCCATTATTGCAATGAAAACTTACATTGACTTTTGACGCGTGCTCATGATTAGCCACGACTATAGTAACATACATTAAAGAAAAGTATTTCGGGACCGAGAGTTTTTAATTAAAATGTTGTTCGACGTATGGATTTAGATACTCAGAGGAGAAGAAGCGCCGCTGTTGTCTCAGCTGAAGGACTGGATGGAGACGCATCCCGGCTGGGAGGTGCTGTCCGACTCCGAGGACTCCGGAGATGACAGCCAAGATGATGATGGTAAGAAAGGTCTCGAAAATTTATCATTTTTTTCTTTTTCTTGCAATTTAATTTACCCTGGAAACTAGTCAACTAGATTAGTTACCGTTCATGATTACCAAATTACAACGCTATTTCGGGTTGAGTACTTGTGACTGACAATTTGGTTCCCGAACGACAACGGTTCAGCTGTTCAGCTCATGTTTCCGACCTGCGCAGCTATTTAAGCCGGCTCGATCCGCTATTCGATTCGATTGTTAAGGTTCGTGTAAACTTTTATGGGTAGAAAATGATTAAGTGATACTTAAATTATTATTATTAGGTATTCTGATAGCCGGGGTGGGGTTGTCTTGGCGGTGTCTCTAGACATCGCCAACGCCTTCAACACCCTGCCCTGGAGTTGCATCAGGGAGGCACTCCGGTATCACCGGATGCCGACCTACCTCTGTCGTGTGGTCGAGGCCTATCTGACGGACAGAACCGTCATCTACCCCAGTCACCAGGGAGAATGTAACCGGCGAGAGATGTCGTGCGGTGTCCCACAGGGATCGGTCCTGGGGCGCATCTGTGGGACATCGGATACGACTGGGTGCTGCGCGCCGACCTCCCTAGCGGCGTCAGCGTCGTTTGTTACGCTGACGACACGTTGGTCCTGGCGCAGGGGAGGTCGCACCAGGCGGCGGCCGAACTAGTGACACACGGGGTTGCGACAATCGTGCCCAGAATCCGGCAGTTGGGACTCGAGGTGGCCCTGCACAAGTCCGAGGCCATGTGTTTTCATGGTCCTCTGAACGCGCCACCGTCGGGTTCCCAAATAACGGTAGGAGGGGTTCACATCGGCGTCGAGTCGACGATGAAGTACCTAGGACTCGTCCTCGACAGTCGGTGGAACTTCGTGGAGCACTTCCGACGTTTGGCTCCCAGACTGGAGCGGGCCGGGGCTGCCTTGAAGCGGCTCCTGCCCAATCTAGGGGGTCCAAATGCCTCTTGCCGGAGGCTATACGCGGGGGTCGTGCGGTCCATGGCCCTTTACGGGGCACCGGTGTAGGCGCGTTTATTGAGGCGGCGGCCAGCCCGCCGGTTGAACGCATCCTAGAGGGTCATGGCCACCCGGCTGGTCCGGGGATACTTCACGGTCTCCGGTGAGGCGGCGAGCCTCCTTGACGGATTGCCGCCATGAGATCTGGAGGCAAAAGTCCTCGCGCATATTTGGGAGTGGCGCGAGGAGGCGAAGCGCCGGGGCTTGACTCCGATGCCGCGAAAAATCGCGGCACAGCGGACAGAGCTCCGACGGGATCTCATGGCGTCATGGAGAGTGCGATTGTCGCAACCCAGGGCTGGGCACGCCACTATTGCGGCGATAAGTCCACTCTTTGAGGAGTGGCTAGAGAGGCGCCACGGCGTCCTCACCTTCCGCCTGACGCAGGTACTCACCGGACACGGCTGTTTCGGGAGGTTCCTGTTCGGTATCAGGCGGAAGGAAACGCCCGGGTGTCATCACTGCGTGGATCGCCCGGAGGACACGGTGAAGCATGCGGTGGAGGTCTGCCCGTTTTGGGGAGAGCACCGCCCGGCTGTCCTCGTGGAGGCGATCGGTGGCGGGGATCTCTCGCGTCCGGCCCTGGTCCAGGCCATGGTACGGAGCGAGAGGGCATGGGAGGCCGTCACTTCCTTCTGCGAAGCAGTAATGCTCGCGAAGGAGGAGGCGGAACGCGTGAGGGAGAGGCAAAATTCGCGCCTTCACGCCCCTAGCCGCCGCAGGAGGAGACGCCCTGGGCGTCGGGAATCGATCGCGGATTCCCGGCCACCGTAGGCGCGGGCTTGCGGACGGTGAGCAATGGGTAGCTCACCGTCCGGTAAGGACCAACCCCGGGTCGACGGCGCGTTGTGTTCCACGCGCGCCTCAAAGAGATGTCAGCAAGTGAAGGGGTCCGATGGGACCATTGCCTGCCGGGGTTGCGGGAAAGTCTGAAAGGCATACCGTGGCCAACTGGCATTGCACAGGCAACGGAAGGAACACGGGTGGGTTTTAGTCAGTAAGAGTCTGACACGCCCTCCCGCTCCACCCAGAGCGGGAGAAGTCATTTGATGATTTCCCACCCAAAAAAAAAAGGTATTCTGATAGCACTTACGTTATGCTAAGAAATACTATTGTTATCAGAAGACAGCACTTACCTTTGTTTTGTTTTTATAATTAACGATCTCCATTCCTAAAAGAACAATGTTTTTTTTAAAGTAGTATAAAAATGGCTTTATTCAAACTCTTTACTTATCAGAAACATCAAATTCTGCTAATGACTTATTTTATTTAAACAATTATCATACGGTTGCGATATGATTGCCTGCTATTTAATATCGATCAATAATTAAAATTCTTAATTTTGGTAATAGTCTAACAAATGCTATTTTTTCCTAGTCAAACTTGGCCATTGTTCTTTTAATTCAAATTATGCGTTTTGTTTACAGAAAAGAGAAGAGGGCACAGAGATGAGAGGAGTGACAAAGAGAAGACTGATGAGGAGAAGGCGCAGGAAATGATCAAGAAGGCCAAGGTCGAAGACGACGAGTACAAGACAGAAGAACAGACCTACTACAGGTATGTTCCCGTAAATAAAATATGCGGCTGGACCTAATGCTAGTCAACGAAATATCCTTAGTAAAAAAATATTAATTAATTAATTGATCGACAACACACAGCCTAAACCGCTGGGTCTAGAATCATGAAATTGGGCACAAGAGTTCCTTACATAGCGGATGAAAGTTTGTATGGATGTTCGTCATTTTTGCCGATGGAAAACATCGGGCGCATGACGTAAAATAATAATTATTCACTTACTTAGCCATGTATGTTAACTTGTATGGACTGCACGTTGTAAGACAGAATTCTGGAATTTAAATTATTTATTTTTTACAGTATTGCCCACACGGTCCACGAGTCTGTCACCGAACAAGCCAACATTTTGGTCAATGGAAACCTGAAGGAATATCAAATCAAGGTATAGCTTCAAACAATTTGTTACCAATCTTTACAATAACGTATCTCCTTTACATTTTTAATTATCTTAATTTACTTTTTAGGGTCTAGAATGGCTGGTATCTCTGTTCAATAATAATCTGAATGGTATTCTGGCAGACGAGATGGGTCTCGGTAAGACTATCCAGACTATTGCGTTGGTCACCTATCTGATGGAGAAGAAGAAAGTCAATGGGCCTTTCCTTATTATTGTGCCACTCAGGTAAAGAGATATAATTATATTTTCCTGGTACTTAGTTTATAGTAAACTGATCTCTGCTTATAACAACTCATGTGATCATCTTGTGATTTCGCTATCATTGGGAGGCTTATGTTACTGCAGATTTTAATCAAGTCTAAAATCATATTGACATTAATTCGAATATCGATTCTCATTTGATTCGAATCAGCACACGAAAATTTCTAGTCTGGGAGTATATCACACACACTTCTTTGAATGTTGAGTTCCGGCAACAACTCAAAAACAAAGCATATTTCAATTAAACCAATTACAGGCACTTTTGAACTATCGAGAAGTCGGTCAGTTAGAGATCTATGCAGCTAGTTGCCCATTCCAAAGCTTAGTAGGTTCCTACATCCAACTTAACAAGTCTTACAATAAGCATTTTAATTTCAGTACCCTATCCAACTGGGTGCTTGAGTTCGAGAAGTGGGCGCCGACAGTAACAGTGGTGCCATACAAGGGCTCCCCGCAGTCGCGGCGCCTCGTGCAGACACAGATGCGCTCCACCAAGTTCAATGTGCTCCTCACCACTTACGAATACGTCATCAAGGACAAGGCTGTACTGGCTAAGGTTAGTCCTACTTCGATTCAAGTTTTAGGCCACCCCTAGACAGCCGAATAAGTGAACGTAACGTAGTTTAGTTACTCTTATAATTATACATTCCCACTGTTGATTCAGCTCTAAATTCGATATAAGACCATCATATAAAACAGCATAACTTAGCATTAGCATACTAAAGTGATCAAACTCAAAGCATTTATTTTAAATAAACCAATTACAGGCACTTTTGAATTGTCAATGGGTCGATCAGTCTGAAAGATGAAGCTAGTGGCCCATTCTAAAGCGTAGTAGGTGCCTATGAAGAAGAACGGGCAAGAAACTCCACACTCTTTTAAATCTAAATATTGTTACACAATATTGGTTACATCATTCATGTTGAAGTTATACATGTGAAAACGATGCAAAACGTTAAAAGCATCCATAATAAAAACTAAAAATAAAACAATTCAAAAATTAAATTAAAATATGCCGTGGCAGCTAATTTTGAAGGGAGCTAAATGATCGAACACACGCGCCACCATCAGCGAGACATTAGAGTGAGCATGACATACTCTCAGTCAGGGCACATTCAAGTCGATGAAAGTCATAGTCCGTACATAGTACTCACACATGTGCTATGCAATTATAAAATGCAAAGATAGTTTTTAAATTCTTCAGCAGCTCCAACAGTATTTTCAAATGATAATCAATTAGTTTACGCACCCTTGTGGAGCAGGACCAGCGTATCAAATTATAAAAAGGTACTGCTAAATGTTCAATTTAAGCAACCGAATTTCTTTTAATGACGCCTCAGTCTTAATCCTCGCAATCCCTCAGGTGCAATGGAAGTACATGATAATTGATGAAGGTCACCGTATGAAGAACCACCACTGCAAGCTGACGCAAGTGCTGAACACGCACTACATCGCGCCGCATCGCCTGCTACTCACTGGTACACCGCTGCAGAACAAACTGCCCGAACTGTGGGCGCTTCTGAACTTCCTTCTGCCCTCCATCTTCAAGAGTTGTTCTACTTTCGAGCAGTGGTTCAACGCGCCGTTCGCTACGACTGGTGAAAAGGTAACACTTTTGTATTCTACTGCAGATGCACTTTTATAACTCTGGACAAAATTTAAAGTCTCTCAATGATTGGTATTGCACATCGCGGTTTTTGTTTTAATATACAGTACCTGGGCGACCGAGTTCTGCTGGAGTGAAAATAGAGAAAACGAAATTTCCCAGATATGAGACCTAGCTAGATCGATTTTTCGCCCCCGTTGACCCGTATATTACAACTTTCATCGAAATCGTTGCAGCCGTTTTCGAGAACATGATTAAAAAAAAAAAAATAGAGTGTCCAGTAAATAGTACGACATATTGCAGGGGGTGGCATAGCTTGGGTTAATATCTCCAAAAAAAACAATACCACCGTATGGTCTCCGGGTAGTAGAATAGAACCATCTCATCCCATGGGTGTCGTAAAAAGCGACAAAGGGAACAGCTGGGGGATTATATTGTTTTCCTCTGTGTGGTACGAACAACACACACCCAAGCTAAGGTTGCCGTGCCGAGAGCTGCATGGCTAGGGGGGAGCCTAGTCGCAAGCGTGCCTGTTGTCTGAGATTGGGCGCCCCCAGGCACTAACAAGCCTTACCTCTACATGCGGGGCTCTGTAGTGTCGACAGATTTTTTCCTCTGCTTTTCGTGGGAACTAAATGAGTTTAAATATTAATAATCAACTCGGAGGCGGCGGTGATGCTCGCCACACACAACGTCAGTTGTTTCCACGGGGCGAAAAGCGAGCGGCGGAATGTCGCTTAGCTACGCTGAATGTGCAGGGAGGTATAAGAGATAATATGGATGAGGTGTGTGAGATGGTGAAGGATAATAGGATAGATGTGTTATGTGTGAATGAGATGAAAAGAAAGGGAGTGGACATATCCAAACACGGTACTCTGACCGCTATTTGGTCCGCTGTTCGAGAGACACATAGGGCTAGTCAGGGTGTAGGGCTTGTCCTCTCCGAGCGGATGATGAAATGTGTGAAAGATTATGTTTGTGTGTGTCCCAGGATTCTATGGATAAGAACCATGGTGGGCGTAAAATCTATATTTATTTTGTGCGTTTATGCACCCGATATGGGAAGCTCACCTTCGGAGAGGGAGGAATTTTGGAGCAGTATAAGGGATTTAGTGAAAAGCTTGGTTATGCTTGGATACTTTAATGGTTGGGTTGGGGTGAAGAGGAATGGGTACGAAATAGTTATTTATCCAACATGTGAGGAATGTTCGTTTTTCCTATGAGTTTTGATTTTGAGTCTTGAGCGAACGAAGGATTGAAAAATAGAATCACGAGCGCAGCGAGTGATTATAAATTTCAATCCTGAGTAAGCGAAAGACTCATCAAAACGAATAGCAAATGAACTTGCTCACATGTTGCATACAAAACTTTTCACCACTCCCAGCAAGAAAGTATTCAGTCACAAAGCAAATCAAAACGTTGAGAGGATGAATGAAAGGCGACTAACAAAATGTATTTACAAGGCAGATGTGAATGGAAACGCCGGGAGCGGGCGCCCTAGGAGGACATATACTGACCTTATTGGTAATGTTCTTCAGAAAGGACAGCTGCGTAGTACTCGCAACCGGCGTGCGTACGAAAATAAACTATAATTTGTAATATGTATAAATAAGTACAAATTAATGTTGCTAGTTTAATAGTATAGGATAATATTCTCAGGACATGTATCACAAAGTCGAACTGGAAAATAATTAGAAGTGTACCTGATAGTTTTATTGAGTGATAGTTTAGCCGCTTTTATCCGCTTCCATCTTATTTTGGGAAAGTCTAATAAATAAAGATTATGAATAGGTTGTCATAGATTGGTTTTTTTACTAGGTGGAACTGAACGAGGAAGAGACGATCCTTATCATCCGTCGTCTGCACAAAGTCCTGCGTCCTTTCCTGCTGCGTCGGCTCAAGAAAGAGGTGGAGAGCCAACTGCCCGACAAGGTCGAGTACATCATCAAGTGTGATATGAGCGCCCTGCAGCGAGTGCTGTACAAGTGAGTAAACAGGGAAAGTGTAATTATGAGTGTTATATTGCTTTTCTACCATATTCTCTAATACAAATGTGAATACTAATACTAATCTCGCGACAATCTAAGAAGCCCGATTTGACACCTATCAAAATACTGTGAAGTGTCAAAAAAAAAATGTTTTCTTTTAAGCAACCAACAAATAATCTTAATTTTACAGCAACAGAAAACGCAAGGCTTGTTTGTTTGGCCTTTAAATAGGTACGTTTACTATTTTAATGCATGCATATAAAAGTGTTCTTTAAGTCAACCTTTCCTTGTATATTGTATTGTCCGATTTGTGAACTAAAAATAAAATAATACTTACTGTGATAATGATTAAACAAAAAAAAAAAAAAAAAAAAAACGACACAATAAAAGTACTACAAAGTGAAAAATAATTTTAATTTTTCGAAATCGGTGTCTGGTTTTGAATATTCGTTTTTTGCCACCGACTTCCGATTACCTTTTAGTTGTGGTACCCACCCCACAGCGATTCGAATACTACTTACTATGTAAATAACAGTGGCAGGAACTTATTATAACATCATCCATATAGACTAAGTGGGAAAAATACGTATTATTGAAGCTAACTCAAAAACTACCCATGCAAGGTTGATAAAATTTCCCCCTATCAAATGAAATAAGAATTTTCATAATCGGTCCACAATTGACGAAACAATCGATGTTTAAAAAAACACACAAAGTCGAACATCGAAGTCGGTTAATTATTATTATTTTTGCACAGGCACATGCAGTCTAAGGGAGTCCTCCTTACCGATGGATCGGAAAAAGGGAACAAGGGCAAGGGCGGTGCCAAAGCACTTATGAATACGATCGTACAACTACGCAAGCTCTGCAACCATCCCTTCATGTTCCAACACATCGAGGAGAAGTTCTGCGACCACATCGGTACAGGCGGCGGAGTTGTTTCTGGGTAAGTCATTCACGAATTTAGCCGAGTACAGATTATTGGCCGATTCCTATAATTTACGGACCGTCATTGGTAGCCAAAACAAGGAGTGGCAGTATCTTTATCATTAATTAAGCAAAGTTCTCATAGCTGTGCATAGTAGACCCTTCCATATGAAAGTAGCTATCACAGGTAAAACTATCTTACGGATCTCGTTACATGCCTATTTTTTACTTCCTCAACTTCAACTTTCTATATGAAAACGAAAACTAATCGTTTTGCTTACCAATGCATTGGTAACTATTAGTTTTCGTTTTCATATAGAATGTTGAAGTTGAGGGAGTCGTGCCTCTCGACTGCACACAAAAATAACTGACGGCGGTGTGAGTGTTGACTTAGCAGTTAGCGACTGTGCTACGTGTGACGGATTCAATACCGGCACGATTTTTTTTTAAATATTTGTCTACAGACATTTCTTCTGAAACTGTTTTTGTGTGTGTGGGGCAAATTTAATAATTTTTTTGAGGCATCATGAGTGCCGGTACAGCGTCCTAGTTATTGTTTTTTGCTGCACCGAACGACGTCATTACGTCGGCGCCGGTTGTCGCTGAAAACCAGCGCTGGGGCTCTGTCTTGCGTAGGGTCGCAGCATAATGCTGAGCGATAGCCGTTTTGCGTGGATGTGACGCATGTTTCCCCCAACCTTTTATATAAAATATTATTTTTTTGTGTAAGCTCTTTTTTGCGTCATGTTTACCGCAAATAAACGTATTTTCTATCTTTCCTTTCTTTTTTTTTACTTTATCTGCAACTCAAATTATCATGACAAAGGTTTAAAAAAATTGCATTTTTTTGCTTTGCATATAAATGACTTTTGAATTTGAATTTGCAGCGTCGAATTCATTATTATTGTTTTTATTCACAGGCCTGACCTATACCGTGTTTCTGGTAAATTCGAACTCCTGGATCGGATCTTGCCGAAGCTCAAGCAAACTGGCCACAGAGTTTTAGTGTTCTGTCAAATGACCCAGTGCATGACCATTATTGAAGACTACCTTTCCTGGAGGGCTTTCCAGTATTTGAGGTAAGAGACTAAAACCGTATGCCATGTCTATCCCGGTGGTGAAGAAATAGCACTTGATGCAACGAACATACGTCACGTTATATTTTATAAGGTTTTGTCTACATTCTCTGACGTCAGCAGCTCTTATTCTACCTCGATTGTCATCACAACAAAAATATTATTATACCCTGCCACATATTTATGTCTCCCATAGATTGGACGGTATGACAAAGGCGGAGGATCGTGGCGAGCTACTCAAGAAGTTCAACGACGTGGGCTCGGAATTCTTTATCTTCTTGCTGTCGACGCGCGCCGGTGGTCTCGGACTCAATCTGCAGAGCGCTGACACTGTCATCATATTCGATTCCGATTGGAATCCACATCAGGTTGTTATTATATCAGCCCACTGCTGGGCATTGGAAAACAAAAAACGCACAAGTTTACAAACTAAAGTGCAATGTATAGAAGTAAAAACCGGCCAAGTGCATGTCGGTCCACGCACAAGTAAAGGTTCCGTAGCTGGGATGCATTTTTTCCAAGAAAAAATTTAACATTGTAGTTGAAAAACATGTTTTCCCGTACGGAATGTATGGTAGAACATGTTTTTGCAACTGCAAATACAAGTTGGTCGATTATTACTCGTTAACTTGCAGAACATACTTATGTGTTGTAGTTTTCCTTTTAAATTTCGTTATATATACTACTGCCGTGAATTTTTTCACATATCTAAAACCAAATATTTAGCTGGCAGTTGACTCTAACAGAAATTAGCCGTTTAAAGCTTAATATTTTGCAAACGGATCCCTGAATTCAAAAATGGTTTTCACATACTCACTTTACGTTTAGGCCTCGTCAAGGTAATTTCTGTGCCAACTCTAGCACGGCGCGCGCTTATTGGTAACGGTCAAATAGCGAAATTTAATAATAAATGTCGCAGCGTTGGTATTCTGATAGGGCCCGCAGTGATGTCACGGATAGATAGATACAGAAATAAATACTAAATAATAAAAAATAGACTTAGATAATTAAATAGATTTATGACTCGTTTATGTCCTCCAGAGGGCGCTATATTCAATTTAATGTGATGTCATATAGCCTAAAACCTCGGCCGTAGTCGGGTAAATTTTTTTTTTTGTTGAAATCAATACTGATATTTAATTGATTGATTGTAACAGGATCTGCAAGCGCAAGATCGTGCGCATCGTATCGGACAACGTAACGAGGTGCGAGTGTTGAGACTGATGACCGTCAACTCCGTGGAGGAGAGAATTCTTGCAGCCGCTAGGTAACAAATTGTTTAAGTTTAATTTTTATGCAAACCACTTGCTATATATCATATTATACATAAAAATAATCAGCCGTCCGAGTTCATTTGGGTCGAGTTTTGTACAGGGCAGTTGATATTTTTTTCGCATTTATGAACACCTTTCTCCATGTGACCAACCCATGAAGAAAGTTGTTCAGTTTGATGCTCTGTACCATACTCCTGCTAGTACCCATGGTGACCACCCCAAAATCTGAGGCTGTAACCGCGTCTGTCTGCAAGCTGTGAAAGATCTTTGAGCAAATTAACTTGAATTAAAAAAAAAATACGATTGCAGATTGGTCAATAACTTTTGAGCAATTTCGCTATACTATCGTTTGAGTATGACATTGCAAAAAGATTTGATGTAGACCATATTCTTGACAAATTGGCCGTAGAAAAACCCAGAAGTGTAAACTTAACGTAAAGATTTTATAATTCATAAATTAACCCCGTATTCCGAGTTACGATGTAATCGATTTGAGCGCGCTAACAACAGTACCGTATTAACGTGGGCACGATAACGTTGTGTCTTGAATCGTCATAGATGACGTCATCACATACGCCATCTTGCGATATCGCCGACCATGCCTTTTACTACTAGCACCGTAAACGCTGTCAAAAATGACAGTTGTGCTGTTTTGTTTTGACTTGTATCTTATCTTTAAACTAACATGGCATTTTCGAAATTGTGTTTCTGACTACCGTTCATCACCAAAGAAGAAGAAGAAATGTGTGGTATAAACCCAAAGAAATATGATATGCAATTTTGACGTTGAGCGAGTACTGTCAGCGCGTTCACGAGCGTTCCGAATTGTAGACAGCCCTCAGCTGTCATAATCGTGATATCTTAATCAGAACGCCAATTATCGATGTCAGCGCTATGAGCGATTATGTTCTTATTCGGAAAGCGGCCTAACTCATGTTGTATTTTTTCCCTTCCTGCAATAGTGCTAGTAAGGACTGTTTTAATGTTTAAGTAACTTAAAATATACTTTCAAAGTTATTGTGTTGTTACTGTTCCTAGAAAATAAGGGGTAATAATATTTGGGAGCGAGCGAAAAATTAAAATCTTGCCAGAGGAACTCATGTCCCTAGCTCCTACCCTGACCTCTGTAGAAACATCGTTTTTTCGCCCCAGGTACCATATGCCGCTTTTATAATATTGTCCACTGAACTATCTTGTATCATCACAGATATAAGCTGAACATGGACGAGAAGGTCATCCAAGCTGGTATGTTCGATCAGAAGTCGACCGGCTCTGAGCGTCAACAGTTCCTTCAGAGTATTCTGCATCAAGATGGCGACGATGAAGAGGTTTGTAAAACCATTTCTATCACAAGAAAAATTATACACTGGAATAACTTCATAATGAAATGTTCAATGCCCCTAAATTGTTCACCGTTTTATGTGAATGAAACAGAAACATTATAACAAATTTATAGGAAGAGAACGAGCTACCAGATGACGATCTTATAAACGAGATGATTGCACGATCAGAGGAAGAACTGGAGATATTCAAACAGGTCGACATTGAACGCAAGAAGACCGAGACGCAAACCCGACTCATTGAGGAGTGCGAGCTGCCTGACTGGCTCGTCAAACATGAAGATGAGGTTGTTTGCAATAAGGTAATTTATTCTAATCTATAGAAGAAAGATACTACATTTTTGAGACTTTTTCAACACTTTCAACAATGACATACTTTTTAAAAGAAAACACTTGAGATTCAGATATCACACCTGATGAATGTTCATCAATGTTAAAGCACAGGTGAAGGTTCACTCCGCATTTTAGGTATGAAGCTACAAGTACGCGGCGGGCCCGTCTTGTCGGGCCAATTCAGTCAGTGTGTAACGTAATCAGAAAATATAAGAGTAACGCGATAGAAAGAGAGGCAACTTCTAGGTGAATATATCTGTAAGTGATTAGCGCTGTGCGACCAGAATTGCAAATTTTGTCATGATTTTGCGGAGTGAACCATCTGTATTAGTGATATTAGAACCTTTAACCATAGATATTTATCTGTGGTTAAAGGTTCTAATATCACTACAACTTGCGGTCCCAATTGGCGCCCCGCAGGGTTCATAGTCCTACTCTGTTTTCTTACACTGTTACATGTTTAGGGTCAAGGCTGGAACTTCCTCGACGAGGACGAGACACTAGGGCGCGGGACGCGGCAACGCAAAGAGGTTGACTACACAGACTCGCTCACGGAGAAGGAGTGGCTGAAGGCCATCGACGAGGAGTTTGATGAGGAGGAAGAGGAAGACGATGATGACGAGGTGCTCGACAAGAAACGCAAGAAGGGACGCAAGCGCCGGTAAGATACACGAACTAAACTATGCGGACCACTTTTATGTATTTTGTTTTTGGGGCAAAAAGGTTTGAAGCGTAGTTCTGAAGTCTTGGGTTTATCCAAAATATTAATTCAATGCGAGCCCAGTTAAATAATTATTACATTTTATAGATTTATTAATTGAACGTAATTTTACAGCCGCCAAGAAGAATCTGAAGAAGAAGAAGCACCAAGTTCATCTAAGAAAAAGAGTAAAACAGAAATCAATCAACAGAAGAAGCGATGGAAGAATATAATGAAGAAAGTTATTGATTATGCAGATGGGTAAGTGAACTACAGTGTATCTGATGAACATCGCCTAACTATAAAATATTAGGCACTAATCTTGGCTCGTCTTGGCGACAAACTCGACATCACGAGCTAAGCGAAGCGCAAGGGCACTGCCTACCTTTTCTCGAAGCGCTTCGTCGTTTTTTTGAACCCAAATAATGCAATTGAAACTTTATAATTATGTTTAATAAATCCACTATTGACATCATATCCTGAGAATTTTTAATATATAATAAAGTTTCAATTGCATAGCTCTTGTACATACTTTATATTATTTTATTGATATCTAAAAAACTCCGAGTTCGTCACTGAATCTGATCATCAAAATTCTTACGGTACTTCCTGAAGTCCTAGAAAGCTGAAATTTGGTATGTAAGCTAGTATTAGTACACAAACAACAAGAAAAAACTTGGAACTTTTACCCCCAACCCCCTTAAACTAGGGGATGGAAGTTCGTACGAGACTTCCGTAAATTTTGGTGCTAGAATGAATGAATGAATGAAAGGCACCGATCCCAGCGTGGTTTAACCAGACTCGATAAATCGAATGAACCCCAAGATTTGCACTAGCCCATGAAGTCTTATGTTTCATGGGGCTACAGAGGCCATTGCATATCAAGGAGTAGACCGGGGGCGCGGTAATGGTAAGGAAGACGTGCCCTCAGGATAGGAAAGGATTTACGAGCCATACCGGATATGCATCCTTGAGTAAGCAATGGACTAGTGGAGAGACGGGTGTTATTTGTCTTTGGATGAGCATCTTTTTGAGACATCGGCGCTATGTTGTTTCGAGTCCATCTTCACCGGTAAATCTTGAGACGGGGTTCCGTTGCTTACTCGTCGCCTTTCTATATCGCTACTGTGCTGTGTTGCATTTAGCCAATTCTTTGTCTTCGTCAGAAGTTACGCTGCTATTCGTTTCTGGTTTCTAGTAGATCTCGCTGGCAGCCTTCATGATCCTGTATCGGTCTGTAGCCGTGTCCATCCAAAAGTTGAATTCCTTGTCGGAGTAGGTCGAGTCCTGTTTAAGGTTGTCGTTCCATGAGTAAATAGGACGGCCTACTTTCTTGGATTTGGCCTTGTTCTGCGTTGCTGCGTGTAACAGGTGCGGTTTGCCGTGCCGTGTGAACGTGTGCGAGATAGCACATCCTGTGGTGCTTGATGCATTTAGTTACTGTTTTTTCGTCTAAGATTTCATGCATCTGCTTTTGTCTTGGTTTATTACTGGCGAGATTAATCAAGTCTCTCATGATGACTCTCTCATATCTTCTCAGTCTTGACCTGTTAGCTTTTAGTGATTGCCCACACTTTCAATATGTATCATACAAGGTACGAGCACCATTCGATACATGAGTCTGGCTAGCCGCTCATGTGCCTTTCTTCACAAAAACTCGGGTAAATTGTTCTACAAAACACAAAAAAAAAGGGTTGCCTTTGTAAGGCTAACGAAATTGCCAAATTGTTTAGGGTCGTTTGATGTTATAATTATCAGCATGCAATATGTTACGAAATCAAAAGCGTTATAGTTAGCTGTTATTTTTGTTAGAATCATACAGTATGTTATTTTATCTTGCCATTATCCTTTTACTATGCACAATTATCATCTTATACATGTAGCCTACAGATAAAAGTTAATTCAGCAAACTGCAATTCATCAAACGTTTCAATTTCACCAGACACTACGCAACTGCAGATTCGCGCTCACTATGTTGAACCTTAATCTATCCAATAATTTATTGAGCTTTGCCATTGAATTTTAGCCACGTAATCGAAATAGCGCCGGGAGTTTAGCTCAGTACTCCTGTTCGCTACACTTACGCTACGCTACATTTATGTATCTGGATCTATCGTTGGAGTTAACGTTAACTATGAGTTTGAAATATGGGAATTTGATTAATTGACTGAGTTATTATATTAGGTAGGTAGTTTGTAAAATAGTGTACTTTTTGCGTCTGTTGACGCAGTCCTTATCAAGTCGAGGTGTGTATTTTGTAGAGTGCAGCAACTCTCTGAAAGACAAGGAATGATCTCACCGGATAGTCCTAGCTACGACGTTCAGTAGCCCTGGAACCTTTGGCAGACTCTGGATTGCTCGCCTGGGAACTTTTGCACTATATTAATGCATTTATTGGTCGACGCACGAATCACACCCACATCCAACAAACAAAACACTGTTCGATTTTGTTGACCGACAATTAACGCGTTGTAATTTATGGCGGGTGCCAGCTGCGTCAACGTATAATAAAACAAAGCCGTATCGGCGCGGTCGACACGTCCTTTCGTTACGACGACTAGATGAACTCTCCTTCCGTAAATTTTGGTGCTAGAGGTCTGAAAATTGATTTAAGGTCCTTGTTATAAATAATAAAATACATATTTCAGGTTTTAAATAAATCACCCCCACCCTTTAAATTAGGGTACTTATGGATGTTTTTATGGGTTTTCATCAATAGAACATTCGTTCACCGTGAACATTTTCCAATCTGTGTCGCGTATGCTATCACCATACATATAAGTCACGGGCTAAGTTTGGATAATGCTCTCATTGATATTGGGTTATCCACGTTCTCTTGGGGCTTATGTAGCACTCTCTAGAGTGACTAAATTAAAGCACAACAGTCAGCTGTAGTCGAATATAATCGCCTAAGAGCCAAGTTTCGCCCTAATCTATCGCATATTATAAACAGTAAACCAACAAAGAAAAAAAGCACCTCTGATGTGCAAGAAATACACCCCCAAAAAAACAAAAATACAAAATAAAAAAATATTATCATAAGCAACTTACAAAAAGCAGTGAAATCCCACCTAAAACATTTTCATGTAAAATGTTGCCAAGACGAGACCGAGACCGTATGCCTCGCACTGTCTAAAAGTTATCAGATCTCATGTAGAGCCAAGCTTCTAACTACACGCCCCAACTCTACAAGCCCAAGATATGTGGCTTGGCCGTTTCGCTACCGTCACATGTGCGTAAGGTGAAAAATGTATTCACTGTTCATTACTTTTCTGTTATACAACAGTTAATTATTCATTTATTTAGTTCATTAGATATCCCTTTAGATTCAAGTGTTTACAACATACCCCTTCAAATGTAGCGGCCATCTTGCAAAATTTTGACATCTGTGACGCGACGTGGGTGGTCGCGGGCCCGACGGGACCCGGGTGATTAAAACGACGATATCTCTAAAATTACGATAGGTAGCTCTCTTCAAGTTATGTTTTAGGTATCTTTATTAAATTAGCTAACAGATTATGTATAGATTAAGTCCACTTTTGTTTTCTAATAAGATATCAATTCTAGTTAGAACCTAGTTAGTTTTTTATTGTTTTTTTTTTTTTACTAAAGTCGTTCTAATTACAAAATAGAACCATTATTTCAAAAAGTATTTGTTTTATCTTCATAATAAATAATAAAATGTTTCAGGGCTGGGCGTGTGCTATCTGAGCCGTTTATGAAACTCCCTTCACGCCGCGAGTTGCCAGATTATTATGACATTATTAAGAAACCCTTGGATATTAAGAAAATTATTAACAGAATTGAAGATGGCAAGGTAAATAGAACTAATAAAGAAGAATGAATGACGCTGTGTTACTTTTCGTATAAAGTGAATATACGATACCGATACCAATAATGAACTGACTTTAACAGATTATTCTTGTCATCTTCAACAGTATACCGACATATCGGACCTCGAACGTGATTTCTTCACGTTATGCTCCAACGCTCAGACGTACAACGAAGAGCGGTCGTTGATATACGAGGACTCGGTGCGCCTGCGTAACGTGTTCATTGATGTGCGACGTCGCTACGAGAGCGGGCAGACCTCTGACGATTCCGACGATAATGATAAAGGTAGTAAAGGTACGTATGTACCAACGACTTGTGAGATATTTTTATTAGTAATTAGCTAGGTCTACACCGAACGATCGAAATTTGGATCGGCGGTCCACGATTCACGATCATGGAGCTCCGATCGTGGACCGGAAATTCTTTCGCACGATCAGTTATACGAAACCCACGATCGTGCCGCGCGCTCTAGTGCCGTTCAATGTTTTAGCTAGATTAAATTCAGTTGAACACACGCTCGATATGGATTGCCCGATCGCGTGATCCACGCACAACTGTCCACACCGAGCGCGCCAAGCAACTGAGGCGCTTTTGAGCATTTTCAAAAAACAGACAGCGCTCGGATCGGCCGCTCGACGGCAGTGGCAAATTACCGGAGGCCACACTACAGTGATAATTCTTATTCTGTCTGGCCAACTCAAGGTCAAAGTATTACCACTGACGTGCAACTGGCTGTACCTAAAAAAATATTAATATAATTATGGTAGATAATTTTATATCAGCCTTCTAACCCCCAATAGGCTATTGTGCAAGATCAGCACAAGCAAGGTGTACAAGAGCGTTCATTCTAATAGTTGGCAACGTCGCAAATAGCTGTCAAATATTTACCTGTTTTGAGTAGTATTTCCTTTATTTTACTATATACATATAAATTATATTTTTAAGTAGTAGAATAAAAAAATATAAAAAATAGTAACCCACCGGTATCGGGAACAGAGTCCAAGCTACCGGCGGTCGGGCCTCCAGGGAGAGGAACCTCCTAACAATGCGAGCCGCGTCCAGGAGTACCGCTTTCTGAATCAAGCCCTTGATCCAGCTGCCCAACGAGCCTCCTTAGGTGTTGGTCGCTCTTGGCAATTAAGCCAATGGCTGATACAATTATCGAAACAAGGATATCGCTGAGTCCACATCCCACGTGTCGCCAACCTCGCGAGCCAAGTCATGATACTGGAAGTTCGTGCATGGCTGAAGAAACAATAAGTTCGAACCCAACCAACCAAGAAACCAAGAAAGAACCATGGAAGTTAGCTAAGAAGGAAACCAGCTAAGTTAAGAAGGAAACCATGCTCTTTGTTTATCTTTCTCGACTTTCACGAGGTTCCCGTCATGCGGAACCGTTATGTCAATAATCATTGTGCGCCGCTCTCTTCGATCCACCACCACTATATTAGGCTTATTAACTGTCCCGTTGGTCTCGTGGTCGCAAGCGCGACTGCTGAGCGTGGGGTCCTGGGTTAGATTCCCAGGTCGGGCAGTGTTATTGGGTTTTTCCATTAGGAATTTCTTAGTAACAGCCCGGAGTTGAAGTTGGCGATGTGATACCCCCGTGCCTCGGTAAGCACGTTAAGCCGTTGGTCCTACGCCTGATCTCTCTCCGGTCGTGTCGGATTGCCGTCCCATCGGACTATGAGAGTGAGGGAAGAGAGTGCACCTGTGTCTGCGCACACACTTGTGCACTATAATATCTCCCGCGCCGAAGGCTAGTCTCCGTTGAGATTGGCCGCCGTGGCCGAAATACGGTCTGGAGGACTATATATCTATATCAGGCTTATTAGCAACAATAGTCCTGTCCGTGATGATGGATCGATTCCAGTACAATGTGATATTTCCATTTTCGAGCAATGGGTCGGGCACATACCTGTTGTATGGCACTTCCGATTCCACAAGGCTGTATTTCAGAGCAAGGTTAGATGGATAATCCTGGCTACAAGGTTGTGTCTGTGCAAGTACTCTTCGTTAGCTAGACGAGAACTCCCGAAGATAATGTGTCGGATTGATTCTCCCGGATGGTGGCATGCCCGACAGATCATGTCAACCGTGCCATCCTTCACAATGAATCTCTGGTAATTGTTCGTCATCATAACTTCGTCCATAATTGCAGAGACAAAACCTTCGGTTTCCCCAAAGAGGTCACCAAAACGCAGCCAGGCTACGGACGCTAGTAAATCTACATCGGGTCCATGTGGGCCCGGTAGTAGCGTCCGTGAAGCCCCTTACTCTGCCATATCTCCTTGCGATCGTTAGTGTCAAGCACTACAGGGGGTCGAAGCTTCGCGCTGTTACACTTACGGACATACCGTAAGTGCGACGGAGCGCGAGTTATCCGTAACTTCGGCCGAAACTACTGTCGTCGTCTAGGGAGTAGACCCCCAGGCTTGCGCCAGTTCTCATTAGCCAAGGAGAGCGGGGTACGGCCCTTGTCCACCGCGACCTCGTCTCGATGCATCACGTCGGTTTCTAGAAAATATTCCCTGAGACTGCATATCTCGCGATTGTAGAGGGTCTTAGCGTTTAAAAAGCCTCGACCGTCTCATTACCGATGACCGTGAGTGATGCATTCAATATGCAGTTAGCAGTGTACGGACCCTCCTATCCAGGGCGTCGAATTCAGTCTGAGTCCATTTGAGTACGCCGAAAGAGTACATCAAAACTGGCATGACACAATCGTTGAAAGCGCGCACCTTGTTTCCGCCTTATAGAAGAGTGTTAAATACTTTCTTCAGGCGGCCAAAAAAGCGCTCCTTCAACAGTTGCTTCATGTCAGTAACATTGCTGCCCAACGCTTCCGACATACCCAAATACTTATAGGTTTCGGATGCGGAGAGGGCTCTAAGGTTTATGGAATCCGCGAGCTGGGTTCCCACGGATTCCACAATCTCCCCTCGCTTTACATGCATGATGCATGTCTTTTTTTATGTGCATTTGACCACACCAAATTCCTTCATGATGGCTCTACTGAAAGTTTCAGTTACTTTCAGTAGCTCCATCAGTTGCAAATTGTTGGGGCAAAGAGTTTTAGGTCATCCATGTAGAGGAGGTGAGATATAGCCTGAACACCTCTCAGCCGATAGCCTAGGCCTGAATCCTCCAGCAGTGTGCTTACAGGATTCAGGGCTAAGCAGAACCAAAGCGGACTTAAACTATCGCCCTGAAGTATGCCTCGCTCGATCCTTATCGGTTCGCTGTTTCTCTGGATATTTCGACATCCTGGATAGCGAAGGACCGTCGCCAATTGCCCCATACAGGACATCAGGAAGGTGCGCAGAGTTGCATCTACTTTATACAACTCCAGCACCCTCATGAGCTATGTATGTGCACAGTCATAGACCTTCTTACAATCTATCCAACATATCGACAGATCCTTTCGGGAACGACGAACCTGTTGGCTGATGGCCATATCAATGAGGAGCCCCTTAGTACCGCGGGATCCGTTCCTACATCCATTTTGAGAGGCAGACATCATGGAGTTGGTGTCTATATGTTTGTTAATTTTAACTCTCAAAATAGATGTAAGAACTTTATAGACTGTCGGTAAACACATGATCGGTCTATAATTTTTGGGTTCCGCAATGCTACCAGATTTATGGAGCAGGTGGGTAACTCCTGTCGTTAAGAACTGGGGTAGGGAACCAGACTCCAATGCAGTCTGGTAATGAGCCGCTAAGCGAGCGTGCGACCTTATAAACCATTTTATCTAGAAATTGTGCGGCCCGTCCGGCCCTGGAGACTTCCAGTTAGGCAACGGACGGACTGCACGAGCAACATCTTGGGGGCAGATGGTAATAGCCCCCATTTCTGGTATTAGATCGCAGGCTCGCTCGACTTCCCGAGTGCAATCACCTACGGTGTGACTGACAGGCACCGACCAGATGCTGCGCCAGAAAGAGCACATGGCGACATCATCCGGCAGACGCGTGTCAGCCACACCTTGGTCCGGTCGCTCCCAAGCCCTATAAACCCACCTGTCACCGCTCTGGAAGGTGCGATTCTGAGTGTATCGCTCTACTCGCCACTTATACCTACGAATTCGGTTTGCCCATGCACACAATACACTTTCAGCCTCAGGAAGTCGATGCGCTCTGTGACACGGGCGATATAGTCCGGAAGGCTGATATCAGTCCCTAAGTACGCCCGCCTCACAAAGCGCATCACTCTAGGGCGAGTATTGCCCTCCCTAAAGCAGATTAGTTTGCCGATGAACGCTCTGGCACCATTACGCCGCTCAAACCTGCACTGCCAAGCTGGTACAGTTGGTTTCGGTCGTGTAGCTCTAGAGTCATAAGCAAATTTGACGTGGGCTAAACGACATACCGCTGTAGCCGCACAGTACAGAATTGAATAAGTATTAGTGAGGTCTTCGCAGTCATCAAAATAGTTTGACAACTGCGAATCCAGAACCGCCACCAGCGCCCTATTTTTGTTATGCATGGGCAAACGAGGTAAGCGTGGTCTAAGTTCGCGTGACATGAACCGATATTCCTGAATCGCACCATCGCACTTGGTACTTACGGGTACCGGCGCGCGGCGGCGGCGAGGCGGAGCTGAGCGAAGAGTCCGGAGGTGGTGGGCGTGCGAGGCGTGCGGTCGATCTTGTCCACATAGTTTCTTCATTTTCCTATTTTCTGTTCCTTGTTGTTTTATCGCAGGTGACATCTGTCATGTCACCTCAGATTCGGCAGTTTTTATTACGATTATATTGAATTTTGGTGAATTATGATCTTTTTATTGGAGTTTTAATGGTTTTCCGGTTTCAGGTTTAGTATGTATAGAAAAACTTTTATAAAAATTCGCCAAAATTCATATATTTGTTAAAGTTACGTAAACGAGATGTTTTGTTGACACGGCGATGCCAGATTATTATTATTATAAACCTGTGTTGTCCCACTGCAGGGCAAAGGCCTCCCTTCCATCTTTCTACTTTCTGGGCCTACAATTTGGCAATATTACTGTATGGAAATTTTAAATTTAGCCGACTACTGCACTAGAATATTAATAATGAATTGCAATTATAACACTGAATTTGCTGTTGTAACAATGTTAGGTGTAAAAAAGGAATTGGAAAATTTCCAAATATTTTTTTTATATCTAAAATTAAATATTCGGTGTTACGTTAATCATTAATTTAGTTCACTAGTTAGACATATTTCATATTTCAATACAGTAATATTGCCAAATGAATCAAAATAGCGAAATATTTGATATATATTTGCGACGTTGCCCACTTTCAGAATGCACGCTCTTAAAGTAAAATTCTGTCAACAGAAGAGGATGATTCGGATGGCGAATCTAACCGCTCCGTCAAAATGAAGATCAAGTTGAAGGGCAAGAGCAAGAGCACACCATCCAGGAAGCGCAAACAGCGAAAGTATATCTCTGACGACGATGATTATGAAGTGGATTAAAATCATCATCCTTCTATCACTAAGAAATATTAGATAAATCTTATAAAAAATAAGTCATTTTAACTCCATAGACAATTATCAATAAACTAGCCATAAAAACACAAAATTCAATTTTAATTATCTCGATTTTGACAATTATTAAATAAATATATTACAATTTCTATTAGTAGAACCATTTGAGTATTTGTTGCACTTAATTTTTGCACTACTTCAAGCTTTTTATATGACGAAAAATATTTCATGTTTATTGTTAACAGAAGGAAATTAGGGTATTCCAAGTAGTTGCATTTATTTGGTAACTTCTTACTAGTGATTAAGTATATTGATAGGAATAAAATACTTATAATTAAGCATTAAACTGACTTTTATAAAACATTTAAATTCAAATATACTTCAGAGGCAGGCCAGGATGTAACATTTGTATGCATAGCAGCAACTTGGGCGATATAAAAGCCGTCAGGCAAAATAATAGTGAGCCTCATAAAATCTTTTAACTTGCCTGAATTCTTAGTTGCATTAATTTTTACATATTTTATGGCAATGAACATTAAATCTATAATATTACTTTAAGATCTAAATTATTCAATATTTGACTTTGATTAACACTAATATTTTTACCACTAGACGTCAAAACAGTGTTGTTTGGAATTTAGGTATGTAGGGTTCGTATAATAGGATTTTATGTTTGTGCTTTGGCATCAATAAATAAATTTCTATGTTTAATTGTTGTTTTATTTGACTTAGGGATAATATGTTATTTTGAGGAGCTAGGTAAGTTTCCATCAGTCTTTTCTACAAGTTTCACTAAAGTTCCCTTCCAATCTGCCCATTTGTAGTCTACTCCGTGAATAGTTTTCATGTGTTTGTTTAAACTTGGACTGTAACTAAACTTTTGCCCGCAAGTTGGACACGAGTATGGTTTGTCGCCGGTGTGTACTCGTAAATGTCGCCGAAGGCTGCTTTGTGTATAGAAGCCTACATGGCACAAGTCACATTTGAAAGTTCTGTTGCCAGTATGTCTGAAACAATAAGTGCAAAATTTTATTTATACGATTTTTTTTATGCTATTTTCTTAGAATGAGACTGCTTGCACTAATAATGAACGTATGCATAACCATGCTTACCTTTTTAAATGAATAATTAGATTTTTCTTCGTATGTGTTTTGTATCCACACAAATGACATTGTAATTTCTTATCCAAACTATGTTTTTTTCTATGATTATGTAGTTCTGCAGATGTGACAAATGTGTCTCCACAATCTTCACAGTTAAAATTACATATTTTATAATGTCTATGCATATGAGCCTTGAGTGATTCCTTTGACTTTAATGATTTAAAGCAAATACTGCAGGAGAAGCTAGCACTCTCATGGACACGCTTATGCTTTTTCATTGTAAAAGCATGTTTGAACTGCTTTCCACATACACTGCAAGTGAAATATGTGGTTGTACTGTGTGTTTTATGATGAGCTGCAAGGCTTGATGACTGCGTAAAACTTTTACCACATTCACAGCTGTATGGTCTCTCTCCATTGTGTGTTCTCATGTGGCTGACTAAGGTTTGACTGTGTGGTGTAGAATAAGAGCATGATGTGCAATGGTATCTTCTGGCTGCACCAAATCCTGACACTTTTCCAATATGTTTTCTTTTTTCATGCATAGATTCATAATGTTTCAAGAGTGTTATCTTTGTCTTTAAAACTTTGTTACAAATATTGCATTTAAAACTATTCTTTGCATTTATTACTTCACTTTCATTAATTTCTGCTTTTTCAGTGGCTTTAGTATAGAGATTGCTAAGTTCTGAAAAGTCACTAGGAAATGGGCCCGTGTCTGTGTTTTCATTGTATGTTAGCACATTATTTGTTATGTCATTCTCAACATTAAAAGTGGGCCCTTCTAAATGTTCTTTGTAATACAGTTTTATTCGTTCATTGAGTGTAATGCATTTGAGTCTAAAGCTGTTAGCACTGTTTAATTCTTGTAAGCAGTCACCACACATTAAAAAGGGCATGAATTTATCGTGAGACAAAGTAACTTGAAAACAAAGATATATTCTATTTAGAACATCTTGAGAATCATCACTCTCAGAGAACAGACTAATACTTTCTTTAGCATTCTGCAAACAAATTCTACACAATCCTTGCATGTTTACATCAACAGGTACATTACAGTATGCCATCATTTTAAATTAGATTACTTCGGGTAGGTAGTATATTAACGCTTCATAGTTTGTTGTTCCGTTGATTTTACTCCCAACACCAAGATAGAATGATACTGGTTTGTTCTCAATTTATTACACTAATCACTATTATTTATACAACCAACCATCAAAAGGAGATGAAGGAGAAAGTTCATAACCAAATTGTTTGTTAAATCACTAAGATCACTTGCAATCACTTGGTAAATATTTTGTTTTGTTTACGATACGATGATCATAAACAAAATTTGACAATGCAGATTGCAGGGTGAGTTGGGTGAGTGACAAGACATTCAAGACAATTCATTCACTAATAGGCATGTGAATGTGATGATGAGACGTATTTACTAGAACAGGTATGAGCACTAGGTATCTTTCTGAACTAGGCCGCATCTAGTACGACACATAAAGTATTTACATCGAGTAGCGATTTTTTTTTATATACCTAATGACTATTATGATGTTAAATAGCGCTTTACAATGTCAACTCTCAAACATCACACAATTTTCGCGCTCAAAATATTCGGCTTTACTTAAAAACTATCCAGATTTACTATTTCTCCGATACGAGATGCGGTCCATTGACTTAGTATCAATGAAGGTATTTGGCGAAGTAGATTCATGGCATACAGCTATCGAGTATCAAATATCCGCCTATTCCAATCTATTCTTAGTAAAAATAAACTTAAATGCATGTAATTTTATATTTTAAATGAAAGAATGCTTCTTAACGGTTGATCTTGGACTTTCTAAGTTATCTAGTTCACAAAATATTAATTGCATGTAGTACAAACATTTTAATTTATTCATCAGAAAGTTTATAGTATAAGTTAACACAAAATAATTTGATGCATGAGAGAGACTATACAAGGTGTTAAAGTAATTGCGTGCCATAGCTTAGGGGTAGGTTCAGTATCGATATAGGAAGCCAGAAAAAAAAAGATCAACCTATATTAGCACCTACTACTAACTTAAAATAGCAATCGTTTAGAATTAAAATTATTTTTGTTTGTTTAAATGCTTTAATTACTTACCTACTATCGTACTCGTTGTCATTTTATCCTTCACTTCTTCAAAATCATTGCTATTTTAAGTTAGTAGGTACTATATTAGGTTGAAGTTGTTTTTTTTTTGCTTCCTTTATAGATACTGAACCTACCCCTAAACTATGGCTATGCAATTACTTTAACACCCTGTATACTTTCGCCGCAATTGAAACGCGTTTTATTTTTAACTATGGCATCTCGCAGTCGACCCCTAAGGTCGTAGCTGCTTAACCGGAATTTCCTGTGGCTGCCTTAAGCTGCTTAACTCAAAACCTCCAGCCAGGGGCATAAACTATTCTAATTAATACTAGGCGAACGCTCGCTAAGGGCACCCCCTATGGGGTACGAACCTCGGCTTAGGGCGTCGCTGAAGGGAGACAACAAGATGGGACAGGCTGGATCAAGGATAGATCATTATTATTATGCGCGGAATTTAAAGCTACGCGCTCAGCTGCGGTGCGGGCTGGCACTTCATCGGACAAGATGAAACGCGGTGGGAAGTATCATATGATATAGGTATGGAAGAAAGGACCAAACGTTACGATACGACACCCCGTACGCGAGTCTATCTGAATTTGAGTAAATACTTCATACATACTCGGAACAGGTATTTGGGCTAAGTATTTTTCGATACTCGTAAAGACTGTAAAAAAGTTCAACTTCAAATTAGTCTGTGGGTGTGTTCAAAAGTACTCTGTGGTGTTCACGCCGGCACAGTGTAAAGAGTAACAGTGGACCGACGCCTTTGATGTTTGCGTAAATGCCGACACCACACAAGGCCACAGTACTTACCTAGGGTTGTCACAGACTTTACACAACTGCACAGAAAAGGAGGGTACCATGTTTTTAGGGTTTCATGTATGTATGAATGTATGTACGTTTCTTTGTTCCGCCATAATTTCTAAATGCCTCAACAGTTTGGACATAAGGGGTATCGTTACAATTTTTACATGGTCCCGAGTGACGCTGGTTTTTTTTTTGCATGGCTGTCTTGTATTTTATTTGGGAATAAGAGCTTGTTAACGATAAATAAAATTCTATTTTATTATTCAGTGTTTAATACTTTACCTATTGAATCAGTTTCCGTTTTTTCATTAATCATTCATATTCAGATACAGATTGGCTACTCTATCTAATATACACATTTATGCATTCTCGCACAGCACATGTCGTATGCACCATTTTAATTGTGTACAAATCAAAACATTTAAAACAAGACACGCGTTAGCCCTGAAAGTCATGTCCCGAGCTACTAACAATCAATGGCAACGTATGCACATATGCAGCTCGGGCTCGCCCTACCCGCCCTTCACCCCTCACACCCCGCACCATTGCCCTGTCTAGACGGTTTCGTCGAATGACTGTATTGGTTTTTAGACTGTGACGCCGCCTGTAGCCATCGCCGCCGGGCGCCGTCCGCCGCGCGCGTCATGCATGTACGCAGTGTACGCACGCAACATGACGCGTTTTTTTTATTTTAATGAACTACTGCGGTTTCGCGGCTGGTGTGCTAGCGGTCTTAAGGCCCGTATTACAGAACCTCACTCAAGACTCAAGCATTACTTAAAACTAGTTTCAACGAATCAAAAGGCTAAACGAGTTTTAAGTAATGCTTGAGTTTTGAGTGAGGTTCTGTAATACGGGCCTAAGGGCCGTAAGATCAAAAGCAGTTTAAACTATGGATATCGGAATCTACGTTTAAATTTAATCGATGGTTTAATCTGCTGTCATAAGATCAAAAGGAAAAAATGAATGGATTAGTTAAACTTCGATTAGTCTTTTACACATGGCAATATTCTCTAGTTTTTTCGAAGTTCGTTCATCCATTCACCAAAATAATGGCAACAAATAGATCCATTTGACATTGACACTCACATTTGACGTCTCTGATGTGAGTTTGTGACGTTATTATTAAATATTATTCATGTCTTCATGTGGATCGTGGTAATTTCTTCGAAAAGTATTGTTTTTTGTGTTGTTTTTTTTTTTTTTTTTTGGTTTGATAATTGTAATTACAATGAGTGATACTGTGCACAAAAGGGTGTCTAATTTAACAGGAAAAATAATATCTAACACAAAAATGCTTTTACTCGGTCGCAGAATTCCTAGAACATAATATTTAGTACGAGTATGATAGCTAGATAAATAACTACATACATATAAAACGCACACATACTCTAAAATAAAATAATTGATATGATGTAAAAAATATTATTATGTTAAAATTATTATTATTATTTTAAATGTATATTATTAAGTTAAAATTATTATTATTATGAAAAAAATATTATTATTATCTTAAAATTATTATTATTATAATGTTGCCGTGTCCTAACCGGGTTTCATGTTGGAACTTACTTATATTGTAACAACTAAATGTACATATGAATGCAATAAAAAATTGAATTAACTTTGCGTCATCCGAGACAGAACTACTAACAACATTAGTGAAAAGATACGCCAATGTCTTAGAAAATAAAAGAAACAGACGATCCATTTTATTAACCACAAAACAAAGCTTCAATGATTAAATAAGTACGTAGAAATGTTTAAAGCAGGCACGCACGCACAAGCAGGTAGAAATGAGGATACGTAATATCTCAATGTTTTTTGTGAAATGAGGGGTCCATAAAGTTTCAACGTCAAATTATGCCATCTGGTCACTTTACGGTCAGTTTAATCTATACAAAGGAGTTTAACCGTCCCTTTGGGAGAGTTTAAACTAATCGATGGTTTAAACTTCCAATAATCGATCAACTACCATTGATCTTATGAAATAATCGATGTCCAGAGATTAAACTCTGTTCTGTGGTTTAAACTACGATTGATCTTACGGCCCTTAGTGTGTTGGACTCGGGTGGACAGTTTTTGTGTGGACCTGAAATTTTCAATATCTAGGATCCTATTTTTTGTCAAGTGGTTGCAATCGTCTATTAAAACAAAATACTGAAACGTTTCGGCACACAAAGGTGCCGATTCTTTTGTCACAAATGCCTCTAAACTAAACAAAAAATGACCAAAATTTAGTATAGTCCTGTCAAACGATGATTTCTCATTCTGAATAGACTAAAGTGACACAACTTAACTATATTTTAGTTTGATAGCACTGAGATTTTAATTTAGTGAAAATGACAATTTTGCTATTCTGAATTTGACGTTTTTCACATAAAATTTTAATTATTTTTCTAAATCTGACCTTTTTTTTTTGACTAGGGCATCTCGTAGCTCACCTCTGAGGTGATGACTACTTAACCGGACAATCCTGCGGCTGCCTTAAGCTACTAAACTCAAAGCCTCCAGCCAGGGGCAAAACTATTCTAATTAAAACTAGGCGAGCGCTCGCTAAGGGCACCCCCTGTGGGGTACGGACCTCGGCTTAGGGCGTCGCTGGGGTGAGGACAGCAAGTTGGGACAGGCTGGATCAAAGATAATTCATTATTATTAATCGGGGAATTTAAATCTACATTTCTCAGCATAACGCGGGCTGGCGCTTCTGCGAGCAAGGGTCGGGGGGGAGTATTATTTACTCGGGCGGGTCGCGATCGCGGAGGACCTCGGCGGCGAGGTCGGAATGCGGGTCGGTGTCTGCTAAATCTGACCATTTTTAATCGTGCTTATAAATGGTGTGGGGTAAGGTGGTAGGGTAGGGGGGTGGTAAGGGTTTTAATTTAATTCAATTTTCATTATTTTTGCGATAGGACACACCATTTTCGAGATATAAACAAAAGAAATGAAAAAAAAACCAGTACAATTCCGTTTTTGCACCTGAAGTCGAGGTGTTCGTGTGGATTTTAGTTCATGACAACTAATAGTATATCACGCCATTTTTAAGCACGATTAAAAATGGTCAGATTTAATTAGACAATTAAATTTTTTGCTGAAAAACGTCAAATTCAGAATAGCAAAATTGTCATTTTCACTAAATTAAAATCTCAGTGCTATCTTAGTGCTGTCAAACTAAAATAGGGTCATTGCGCCGGTTTCTCTCAAATTAGAAACGTGGGTACTTTAATTATGTAGTGATTTCAATTGTTTAGTTGCATTTAAGTAAATTTTTACCTTAGGTAGGTAGGTATATTAAACTAAAACCCAGTGGTCGGTTACTGAAATGCATATTTTAATAATACGTTAGAAAGCGACCAGGTGGTCGTGTTCTGACTCACACAGTTTTATTTTGTTTTGCTTATTACGTTCTCAATGTTTTATTTATGGTTACACTATTTAGGGTTTTGGTGTGTAAAAGCCTAAACATGCAATTCTTCAGTAAACGACCATGGTTTTTTGATAAAACTTATTTAATTCATCCACAAATATTGGTCCTTTTTTTTTTTTTTTTTTGGGTCGGAAATCTTCAAATGACGTCTCCCGCTCTGGGTGGAGCGGGAGGGCGTGTCAGACTCTTACTGACTAAAACCCACCCGTGTTCCTTCTGTTGCCTGTGCAATGCCAGGGGGCCACGGTATCCCTTTCGGACTAATCCCGCAACCCCGGCAGGCAATGGTCTCATCGGACCCCTTCACTTGCTGACATCTCTTTGAGGCGCGCGTGGAACACAACGCGCCGTCGACCCGGGCCTGGTCCTTACCGGACGGCGAGCTACCCATTGCTCACCGTCCGCAAGCCCGCGCCTACGGTGGCCGGGAATCGGCAATCGATTCCCGACGCCCAGGGCGTCTCCTCCTGCGGCGGCTAGGGGCGTGAGGGCGCGAAATTTGCCTCTCCCTCACGCGTTCCGCCTCCTCCTTTGCGAGCATTACTGCTTCGCAGAAGGAGGTGACGGCCTCCCATGCCCTCTTGCTCCGTACCATGGCCTGGACCAGGGCCGGACGCGAGAGATCCCCGCCACCGATCGCCTCCACGAGGACACGGCGGTGCTCTGCCCAAGCCGGGCATACCTCCACCGTATGCTCCACCGTGTCCTCCGGGCGATCCACGCAGTGATGACACCCGGGCGTTTCCTCCCGCCTTATCCGAAACAGGTACCTCCCGAAACAGCCATGTCCGGTGAGGACCTGCGTCAGGCGGAAGGTGAGGACGCCGTGGCGCCTCTCCAGCCACTCCTCAAAGAGGGGACTTATCGCCGCAATAGTGGCGTGCCCAGCACTGGGTTGCGACAATCGTACTCTCCATGCCGCCATGAGATCCCGTCGGAGTGATACAGTTAGAAAATTACGATGCTAGTTTGCGACCACCTAGATTTAGTACGAAAAGAACGATGGCCGCAAACTAAAGTTTAGTATTCAGTTCAGTATTCGAGCACATGTGATTATTTGATTTAGTATAAGTAGTTTTTTTAAAGATGACGCCCTCCGAAGCAAGTCCCTAGGAGGAAGAAAAAGACTTGGAGCATTGGTCAACAGTTTCGGGGATATCACATCAGGGGGATGTGTCTCGCTCCTCTTAGCAGTTCTCGGATGGGGCTCGTTTTCTCATCCTGGTTCTGGACAGTCATCGTAGCAGCGTCATACGAGCATCTCAACAATTCGATATGGCGCCAGTCAATTCGACATCGTTGCAGAGAGGCCAGAACTGCCTATATTTCGATGGAGTCGAATGTTTTATCGTAGTCCACAAATGCCAAACACAGCGGCTGGTTGTACTCCTCGGTCTTTACAGTACTTTCTCAGTACAATTTGCCGAACAGTATGGATGTGGTCTACGGAACTAAAGCCTTTTCGAAATCCGGCTTGTTCTGGTGGCTGGGACTCGTCAAGTCTCCTGGCGAGATCGTTCATGACGATTCTCAAGCTCGAACAGCTTGTATTCGTGGCTCAGAAGTGAGATGGGTCTATAGTTCTTTAGCAAGGTTTTGTCACCTTTGTTGAAGAACAGAACCATCGCACCTCTCATCCACGCCTCGGGCGTTATACCCGCATGGATGACGGAGTTAAAGAGACTGGCTAGCTCTCTGGAATTCCGCCCGCTTGCCCGTTGCCAAGTGCGGATTCTCAATTAAGAAGCAGGAGCTTCTGGATACTGTCAATTTTTTTTTGTAAAAAACCATGTTTCAAAGTATCCCTTCAATTGCCTTCAAAGAAGATCGTCCAGGACAAATTGGTGTGGAAAAGGACAAAGTGGCTTCTCTATGCCCTAAAACTGGATAAGTTTTTATCTCCAAAGGGATATCGAAATTTGTACCAGGTTAAATCGCGCAACGAAAAAGATTTATTTTATTTTATTAATTTAATAATAATAAAAAAACGTTAAATCAGATGATTAAATTATACTATTTGTGTTGATGATTATTAGATATTTAATTATGTTTGATTTAAAGTGAAAAATAAATAATATTTTTTATCCATAAAAGTGGTTTAATTACTATATTTTTATGTTTTTAACAGTGGTCGTAATCTAGCGCACTAGTGGTCGTCAACTGAACCAAGTGGTCGTTATCTAGCATTTCGGCTATTTTTGCACTTATTCCATAATTTTGGCAACTATTTTGCGTGTATATGTATTTTGATTTGTCCAAAGTTAGCAACTCAACTAACTGGTCGCCAACCGGCGCAATCACCCTATAGTTAAGTTGTCACTTTAGTCTACTTCAGAATGGAAATCACCGTTTGACAGGAATAAACTAAATTTTGGTGATTTTTAGTTTAGTTTAGAGGCATTTGTGACAAGAGAATCGACACCACACTGGTGCGTACAAACTACAAGCTTACATAGGCAGTTGGAATGCATGGGAGGTCATGTTTTTCAACTACAATATTATATGTTAAGTTTGTTCTTGGGATGAATTTTATTATTTATCCCAACTACAGAACTTCATTGCGCGTGGTCCGACACGCAACTGACCGGTTTTTTTTTTAAATCTGTAGTTCGTCCTTCACGTCCAAAACTCTAGCAGATTTCTTGGTGCAGATGATGACAGATGGATACAAGATGGACACAGATCACTATTAACCTAACGAAAGATGGATGTTGCTTTTTTCAGATATGCGGCACAGGTTACTTAGATAGGTAGACAGAGAATACAATAGGTACTAATACAGACATTGAAATATAGGTAGTAAACATAAATCTCTGAATACTAGCTAAGGAATTAGAAGAATAAAAGAATATCGGTAGGTATGGTGGTCGCAAGCGCGACTGCGGAGCATGGGGTCCTGGGTTCGATTCCCAGGTCGGGCAGTTGAAGTTGAAGTTGGCGCGGTGACCCGTGTGACTGACCCCGACCCTCGGAGAGCAACATCAAGCCGTTGGTCCTGTGACTGATCTCTATCCGGTCGAGTCGGATTGCCGTTAATCGTTGAGTTCTCCTGGTACTTAACCATCAGCTCCTTAGGCATTGTGACGAGCATAAATTGCTTGTCAACCAAAATAATAACCATAGTAAGTAATTGTTAGATACGGGACACGATCGACGCCGTCGTGGAAACGCCGGTGGCGGCGCCTGCCCGCGCGCACCGGCCGCTTTGCGCCAACTCCACTGCCTTTGCCAGGGTCAAGGTATCTGTGTCCTTTGTGAACAATTTGTCCCTCTCAGGACCCGCCAGCATGCCCATCACGAAACGGTCTCGCAATGCCTCCTCTACGTTGGCGAGTTTGAAATGTTTCGTGAGGCCACGCAGTCTTGCCGCCCACTGCGCATGCGTCTCACCGGTTTGCTGCGTTGCCGCGTAAAATGCGTACAGCTCCTCGAATCCACACGCTGTCGGGGAAAAGTGAGTGTCGAAAAGGTTATATATGTCTTCTACTGGCACCTCCTCCAGCTATTTTGGCAAAGCCAAGTCGGCTGCGAGCTGCAGGCCTAACATGACACACGCGACAGTTACTCGCTCTCGCGTGAGTAATTTTTGTCTATTTCGGTCACTTTCTCGTTTTCTGACAGCTCTTCCATACAAAATAATCGACTCCTTCTGTCAAAATTGATGTTTTCTCGACAAACCCTAACATGGCACCATAGTTATCTCGAGTTTTGACAATTCAACACGAGATAATCTCCGATTTTTCTATCATTTAGTCGTATTTACTCGTCGTCGATTTTGACGACGAGAAGAGTAGACAAAATTATGGTACAAAAAAAAACTCCAAAATAACATGGCAGTTCATAATATTGTACTTATTTTAGTCATAATTATTAAAATAATATATTATAATGAAAATACTTTTTTATTATCATGTGTGTTTTTATTTATTAAATTTATAGATTTAATTAGATATAACATGATAATAATGAAAATAAAAGTTATAAAACTAAAACTAACTTAACTAAAACTATTGAAAAATTAAAATATAGCGTCGAAAAATTCATCCGCATCGCTGTCGACTGGTAGTGTACCCAAGAGACTGGCCGCATTGCCACGTTGTATGGCAATGCTTAGCCTCTGGCCAAGGTAAAAACCAGCCCTTCCGTAAAATTTCTAGTATTAGTTTACCGGCTTTCATATCCTCGGTCCACGGCACTGAGAAATTAATCAGGAAAATTCTAACCTCCACACTGATTGATTTTGATGTGCCGTGCTTCACTGAGGCTATGGACGCCTGGAGACTCGCTTGCCCGAACTCAGATCTACCCGATTATCCATCTTCCCAAAGACGATGGGATGAGCCGCTCTGCAGAGTAGTACAGAACAATTTACTTAACACGTCTGCTACTACTACGGAGCGTGCGCGCCTGCTGGCTGTGGGTAAGTGGGAATCGGGTCTGTGGCTTCATGCACTACCGTCGTCGAACATAGGCACTTTGCTCGACGACACTACCTTCCGCCTCGCTGCTTCCCTACGATTAGGAGCTCCTTGTTGTTCTCCTCATCGCTGTCACTGTGGCGAAGTTGTCAACAGTCTCGGACAACATGGCCTGTCTTGCAGCCGAAGTGCGGGTCGCTTAGCACGGCACGCGAACATTAACGACATCATCCGACGAGCACTTGTCACCGCCGGCGTTCCAGCTTTATTAGAACCCAATGGCTTGGCACGCGACGATGGCAAGAGACCGGACGGCATGTCTTTATCTCCATGGAAGGTGGGTAGGCCTTTAGTGTGGGATGCAACCTGTGTCGACACTCTTGCGCCATCCCATCTTCCTGGCTCGGCGTGCTGTGCTGGTGCTGCTGCTGCGGCTGCAGAAAACCTCAAGCGGCGTAAGTATAATAACCTTACAGGCTTTTCGAGCCGTTTGGGGTTGAAACCCTCGGGCCGTGGGGTCCGAGTGCTCACGGCCTCTTCAATGATATTTCAAAACGGCTATTTGACACTTCCCGTGACCCAAGGGCTGGTTTTTACCTTGGCCAGAGGCTAAGCATTGCCATACAACGTGGCAATGCGGCCAGTCTCTTGGGTACACTACCAGTCGACAGCGATGCGGATGAATTTTTCGACGCTATATTTTAATTTTTCAATAGTTTTAGTTAAGTTAGTTTTAGTTTTATAACTTTTATTTTCATTATTATCATGTTATATCTAATTAAATCCATGAAAATACTTAGTTTTAAACTACTATTTATATTGGAACGTCGTGTTTTATATGGAAATTTTCGTTTTTTGTATGGAAAATATGAAAAAATATTACCTACATGTTGAGTGTTAGGGGTTTAAGGGTTTCATAAAGGGGGTCGAAATTTTCATTATTTTTGCGATAGGACACCATTTTCGAGATATAAGCGAGAGAAAAGAAAAAAAGACAGTATTGTTTTTGCACCGTCGAGGTGTTGGTGTGAATTTTAATCGTTATTAAATACTTAGACAATCAAAATTTGAGGTGAAGAACGTAAAATTCTGAACAGCAAAATTGCCATTTTCACTCAATTTAATAGCTCAGTGCCGTCAAACTAAAATATAGTTAAGTTGTGTCACTTTAGTCCAGGGATGGGGAATCTTTTTCCTTCGCGTGCCATTATAATACTAACGAAATATATGGCGGGCCAAGTTGTTTAATTTTTGGCTATGTTAGTTACTGAAATAAAAATATTGGTATGTATTTTTGAAACACTAATTTATTGTGCAATATTACAAAATAACTATTGGAATAAAAAAAAAATTGGAAATTGTAATTAAATTAAACTTTTAAGTTTGCTGCGAAGTAGAAGGTTGAGGAGCGCTGGTCTTTGTGGGGACATGTGACATGTGGAACTGTTTTTGTTTTTGCATGATTTCATCATAAATCGGCTCCATTTGTGATGCTGAACATTTTAGTAGTGAATAAAGGTGGTCATCCGAAAGTCTATTACGAAGACATTTTTTTCTTAATTTCATTATTGAAAAAGTTTGTTCGCACAAATAGCTTGTACCAAACATAGCCATTATTTTTTGGGCGTGGGCAACTATATTTGGGTATTGTGTCCTAGATATGGACTTATAAAATTCCAATTTGCTGGTGATGAGAGTGAAATTACTAACAATACGAAATATTCTCTTGTTCGCGGGCCCGATTTCAAGCCTTCGCGGGCCTGAGATGGCCCGCGGGCCGTAGTTTCCCCATCCCTGCTTTAGTCTATTTCAGAATGGAAAATCGTCGGTTGACAAGAATAATCAAAACTTTGGTGATTTTTAGTCTAGTTTAGAAGCATTTGTGACAAAAGAATCGGCACCATTGAATTAATTAAACGGAATCTTTAGCCGGTGTTGCTATCATAAAAATAATTTGTTTCTAATAACTTGCAACATCGGTTTCTCGTCGCGAGATAAAGAAGTGTCAAAGTGCCTTTTTCGAGATATCTCGTCTTTTACGGTCATGTTAGAGATTAGAATGACGTCAGAATCGTAGACAAATTTCGACAAAACCGTCCGCCAGTGCGCTCTGTTGAGAGGTCTGAATAGCGAGTGTATTGTTAATCGGAATCCACAAAGGTTAGTAAGTGGATGCAGGCAGCACGTGGTAACAGGTGGTAAGATACTCGGAGTCAACCGAAATGAAACGAAGAGCACGTTAGTGGTACATACAATTATTCCTATTTATTCTCAAGATAAATAGTAGTAATTCTATAGTAATTTAAGGATATTATAATTACATAGGCTATCCATGCCGGGAGTCCAAAACGAGAAGAAGGAGAAACGTCAGTGTCAAAAAAAGTAACTTGACACTCCGCAACAGTGTTGCCGTTCATCAACACCATGATATTGATGGATTATACAATGTTACCACATTCTAACATTACCCCTTAATCCATGCAACATCATGTCACACTATAATAACACAATATCGGAAAAACATGCTTAAATACCTACACTAGAGCTCTACATTCAAAATCAGAATTAACTCTAGAACTCCATAAAATTAACAAATTGCTCTATGGCTCTACAATTTTTCTTATAATTTATAGAAGTCAAGTGAGTACTCTACAACTCTCTATTAATATAAGGTAAGTACCCACTCTACCAACTTTTACAACATAGTCAATAGATAATATCAACATCTTAGCAAAAATAAGCAGGTATTATTTATAAACAGATTTATCAACATAGTCCGTCAAATAGTATTATTATCACAACAACATATTAAATAATAAGTCAGACTTTTACATTCATATCTTTTATAAATCTATCATGTTTTACAGCACATAAAGGCTTTGTAAGCACATCTGCAATCATACAATCTGTCTGCAAATACTTAACTGTTACAGAGTCATTTTGAACAAAGTCTTTTACAAAATGGTATCTGATGTCAATATGCTTAGTGCGTTTATGACAATATTCTTTAACTTGTAACAATTTTTGAGCAGACTGGTTATCATTAAATATTGTTACATTATATTCTTTAGGTATGATCTCCATCATGAAGTTTCTTATAAAACAAATATCTTTACATACATCTGTTATTGCTAAATATTCAGCTTCAGTACTGGATAGTGCTACGCAACGTTGTTTACGTGATTCCCAATTAATTACATTATTCCCAAATTTTACAACAAACCCAGTATATGATCTTCTATCATTTGGGTCATTGGCCCAGTCAGCATCTGCAAAAGCAGTCAAATTCAATTTACTCCCTTTATAGTAATATAAAGAATAGTTAATTGTCCCTGCTAAATATCGCAATATTCTTTTAGCTGCCTGCCAATGTGTCACATCAAAACAGTTGTTAAACTGACTCAGTTGGCTACAAGCGTATGAGATGTCAGGTCTAGTACATACAGATAAATACATAAGACATCCCATAAGCTGCCTATAGTTATATTGATCATCACATAAATTAGTGTCTCCCCTAACTAATTTACAATTGGTAGGCATAGGGGTCTTTACAGTTTTACAATTTTCCATACCGAAGCGCTGTAATAGTCTCTTTATGTATTCAGACTGGCTTAGCTTCATAATACCTTTTGCTCGATTTCTATCAATATTTATTCCTAAACAGTTTTTCAAACTTCCCAAGTTTCTGACATTGAAATTATCATCAAGCAAAGGAAACAGCTCATTATTTTTAGTACCGTAAAACACATAAAAATCATCCACATACAATGCAACAATTATTATGTCCTTATTAGAATGCTTTAAATACACACAAGGTTCACACTTACATTGCTTATAGCCATTGCTAGTTAATAAATTATGCACTTTAGCATTCCAAATTCTGCTTGCTTGTTTAAGGCCATAAATGCCTTTTAACAATAAACACACCTTGTTTTCACAATTATTATTACTAAAGCCAGGAGGCTGTTCCATAAATATGGTTTCCTGGAGGTCACCATTTAAAAATGCAGTTGTTACATCTATATGGTCTATACTTAGATTCAGCTCATTTGCAAAAGAAAACAGTATTCTCATGGTGCTATGACGCACAACAGGGGAGAATGTATCGTTGTAATCTACTCCTTTTACTTGGGTAAAACCCCTGGCAACCAATCTTGCTTTAAATTTGTCAAAATTGCCATTTGCATCATACTTTTTCTTGTACACCCATTTACATTTTACTACATTTTCATTATGGGGCCTATCAACTAACTTCCATACATTGTTAGAAAGCAGTGAGTCATACTCACATTGCATTGCAGCCTTCCATTCATGACTATCAGGAGAATTTACAGCTTCCTCAAAAGATTGAGGTTCAAGAAATGGATAATCATGCGCTGTCAAACAGAAGTCTGTTTCGTAATCATTGTACTTTACCGGTAATCTGGATCTGGTACTACGCACAGGACGCTGACTCTCAGCTACCGGGGGTGAAGAATCACCTCCGCCCTTAGCCGACGCCTCGTGTGAAGGCGACACACTCTCGTGGTGCACGCCACACACTGACGAAACAGCAGGGATGCTCTCGTCCTCGCTGCCTGTGCAGTACTCTTCTTCAACATCTGAAAAAACTATTACCTCACCTGTAGTATCATTTAATACAGACCTTTCCTTACCACAACTTGTATGCTGACTAGTATTCATAACATTTTCATTAATTGAATTCAAATTATTAATATTATCACAGACACTTTTGCTAGAATTTATCACATTACTATCATTATTATTACAATTAATTTCATTAATACCATTTGAATTCAAATTATTGACATCACTAGTCAATTCATAATAAATGCAGTCTTTTTCAGTATTGTTATTGTCATTGAAACTATCATAAAATTTATTCTCAATAAATGCAACATTTCTGGACAAAACAACTTTCTTAGGAACTGAAGGGTCCATTAACCTATAACCTTTTGAAGTTTCAGAATATCCAACAAATAAATACCTTTTGCTTTTAGGATCTAATTTACGACGTTTCTTGTCAGGAACAAGAGAGTATGCTATGCAACCAAACACATGAAGGTGACTTAGATCTGGTTTAGATCCGGTCCAAACCTCCTCTGGCGTACGGCCTGAAAGAGCAGCAGTGGGGCACCTATTCTTTAAATAAATGGCAGTCATAACTGCCTCCCCCCAATAGCGCCCACAGAGACCAGCACCTCTCAGCATACATCGAGCCTTCTCCAAAAGTGTCCTATTTAGGCGTTCACTGACGCCGTTCTGACTCGGACAGTATGGTATGGACTTTTGGTGAATTATTCCTTGCTGTTGCAAAAATCTAGATAAACTTTCATTGCAATATTCACCACCACCATCAGACCTAAAAATTTTAATTGGCAACCCTACTTGTTTCTCTACAAGTCTTTTAAAATTAACAAAATGAGACATTACCTCCAATTTGTGCCTCATTAGACACCCAAAAGTCTTCCTGGTGTAGTCATCAGTAAACGTTACTAAGTACTTCGCACCATTCCAGCTGCTCTCAGGTAACGGCCCACACACATCAGAATGGATCAATTCGAGGGATTGGGTAGCTCGCCTTGCCTCTCCAACTGGAAACTGCTTGGCAGCCATCTTTCCCTCTAAACATGGAACACATGACTTCAGATCCTGCACATTGTCAGTCTGAAACAGAACACCAGTTACACTTCCATTCTTTAAAGTACACATACCCTGTATACCAAGGTGGCCAAGCCTCCTGTGCCATATATCAATAGGCACAGTATGAGCAGCATCCTTTGCACTCTGGTCCTCCTGTCTATCACACAGGAGAGAAGAATGCACAATTTGCGAATACCTACCAGATCGACACACCTCAAAGTCTACCCTAAAAAGACCATTATCTTTGGAAGCACAAACAATTGGGTTGCCAGAAATCTTACTGCTATTCTCATGTATGGAACAACCCTGGTCATTAAATAAAATACTAAAGCCCCTTTGTGTAAGACAGCTGACAGACAACAAATTATGAGCAAGTTTAGGTACATATAAAACATTTAATAGTTTCCTTATCACATTTCCAGTCTTAATGTGTATTATTCCTTTACCTAAACATTCTAACTTCTCATCATTTGCGATGCTTATTGAATTATTACAATCTTTTAGCTCTGAAAACGAATTCTTATCATTACACATATGTGCGGAGCACCCAGAGTCAACTAGCCAACTATCTTGTGATTTGGCCATAAATGCTGCAGCCACAAGCGATGTATCTTCTGGTTTCGTCATGTCCTTCTTCATCTTGAAACACTTCGACTTGATGTGACCAATCTTCTTACAATAGTGACAAATAACCTTACTTTTTGGTACTTTTCTATTCTTTGATACATAAGCAGTATCAATGTTTCTGTCACAAAAGTTTTTCTTCCGATAGTCTTCTTGTATCAATCTCGAACGAACCAGCTCACTAGACAATGCGTTTGTGATACATGCTGTCTCCAAATTAGAGACCAAAGCGTCAAACTCCTGGGGCAATCCACTGAGCAGGAGCTCAGCGACCTCTGCATCTTCTATGATTCGGCCTATGTCCGCCAACTGTTGAACTCGTGTCATAATTCCATCAATATAATCAGTCATTGAACTAAACTGACCGTAATCGGTGTGATGCAGCTGCCGCAGTAGTAAAACTCGCCGATAAAGACCTTTATCTTCAAATGCGTTTGCGAGCTTTATCCAAGCATCCTTCGCTTTTACACAATGCCGCACATGTTGTTGACACGCACCTTTCACACTAAGGCATATGCGTGCTAGAGCTCGTTGATCTCGCGATGTGTCTGTCTGACTGTCCTCACCCTCAATACAATTCCATAACCCCTCTAGGGTCAACAACATTTTCATTTGAAATTTCCAAGAATTGTAGTTACCAACGCCTTCCAATTTTTCGACGTGTATACCTCCACCGAGCGAGTACATCGCTGCGCCGGTGCCAGGAACCACTACTCCATTATCAGGTAACGTGTCCACCATGATGACGTGCGACCACGTGCACAATGTGCGCACTCACCCTTGATGTGTAGAAAAACACCACGGCTTGTCTTGCTTTTAATCCACTGAGCCCATAACCTGTTGAGAGGTCTGAATAGCGAGTGTATTGTTAATCGGAATCCACAAAGGTTAGTAAGTGGATGCAGGCAGCACGTGGTAACAGGTGGTAAGATACTCGGAGTCAACCGAAATGAAACGAAGAGCACGTTAGTGGTACATACAATTATTCCTATTTATTCTCAAGATAAATAGTAGTAATTCTATAGTAATTTAAGGATATTATAATTACATAGGCTATCCATGCCGGGAGTCCAAAACGAGAAGAAGGAGAAACGTCAGTGTCAAAAAAAGTAACTTGACACTCCGCAACAGTGTTGCCGTTCATCAACACCATGATATTGATGGATTATACAATGTTACCACATTCTAACACGCTCAATATGATTGCTCGTCGTCTTGAAACCGTTGCGTCGTTTTTTTCGGAAATGTCTTTTGCCACAAACCATTGCCGCAGGCGACTCTTGTAAGCCTGCCACTCGTGCACTGTGTGGTCGAAATTATTTATTATACCGAAGCTAAACTGAGCCATCGTAATATAGCGTGGGTCGCTCTCGTCGCCACTGTTAGATACGGGAATCGAGTAAAACTACAGCGGGCTGTTTTTTTTTTTTTTTTTTTTTTAACTATGGCATCTCGCAGGTATACCACTAAGGTATTTACTGCTCAACCGAACAATCCTGTGGCTGCCTTAAGCACTACACTCAAAGCCTCCAGCCAGGAGCAAAACTATTCTAAATTAAAATTAGGCGAACGCTCGCTAAGGGCACCCCCTGTGGGGTACGAACCTCGGCTTAGGGCGTCGCTGAGGGGAGGACAGCAAGATGGGACAGGCTGGATCAAGGATATATTATTATTATACGGGGAACTTAAAGCTACGCGCTCAGCTGCGGCGCGGGTTGGCGCTTCATCGGACAAGGGTCGGGGGGGAGTATTATTTACTCGTGAGGGTCGCGATCGCGGAGGACCTCGGTGGTGAGGTCGGTACGACGGGTGTCGGGTGTGTTTGTGCACTGTACTGGTGGCCCTATTGCTCTCCTGGAGGAGAGTGGTGGGATCATCTGGATCGGAGAGGACATGCCTAGGACGGCGAAATCGACTAATACGGGAGGGGGTATAATTGGCCGCTTCAACAACCAGAGGGTTGCGGTGATTGGCGGCGGAATCAAAGTGACGCTTGGAAATGCGTTTTAGGAACTGATGGATTGTGGGGATTTTAAGATCGAGGTGGAGGTTAATATTCCTGACATACCAGGGAGCGCCCGTGGCTCTTCTGAGAAATCTGTTTTGGATCACCTGCATCCTATGGATATTTCTCTCTTTCTCTCCGCATAGGTCATGATGGGGCGGATGCACGCTGTGTAGATGCGCAATTTGCACTTGAGTGACAACTTGCTGCGTGCATTAACGATGTAGTATTGTAGGGGATAATTCGTTGGATGTGCGGAATGAAACTCAAATGACGATATGAATAATTAAATTTATTTTGACCTGATTATATTGTTTATTACCTCAATATATTTAGTGGTGTGAGGCGCACATAGTAAAAATATGATTAACCAATCAGGGCTCGACGCACACCATGCAAAGGATTCGTTCCTGCTTTGCTTGATCTTCGGTATAGTGTGAAACGCCACATCTATAAATATACCCGGCGGCTGCGCGCGCGCTCTTCCTTACCGACCCAGACGACCCCATAACCCTCCTCCAGGAGAGCAATAGGGCCACAAGTACAGTGCACAAGAAACACAGACACCGACCCGCATTCCGACCTCGCCGCCGAGGTCCTCCGCGATCGCGACCCGCCCGAGTAAATAATACTCCCCACCGACCCTTGCTCGCAGAAGCGCCAGCCCGCGTTTTGCTGAGAAATGTAGTCTTAAATTCCCCGATTAATAATAATGAATCATCTTTGATCCAGCCTGTCCCAACTTGCTGTCCTCCCCCCAGCGACGCCCTAAGCCGAGGTCCGTACCCCACAGGGGGTGCCCTTAGCGAGCGTTCGCCTAGTCTTAATTTAGAATAGTTTTGCCCCTGGCTGGAGGCTTTAAGTTAGTAGCTTAAGGCAGCCGCAGGATTGACCGGTTAAGTAGTCATCACCTCAGAGGTGAGCTACGAGATGCCCTAGAAAAAAAAAAAAAAAAAAAAGCGCGCGCGCTCAGTCGCTAGCTTGATCCAGCGCCGGCCGGTTGTGTCTGTTCGATGATTCTGCTATTCGTCTCCACGACGTCGCAGGTGGCGTACGCCATGTCTGCGGCCCTCAGTGCAGTCAGTGCCCGGCCGCGCGCCGTCGCGGTCAGACGTGTTGATGCTGTATGTATGTGGTCACTACAGTATAACCTACTGAGAGCGAAGGCGGCCCGCGAGCGAACCGACTTTATGTGCTCTGAAAAGTTGAGATAGTGATCGAGGATGACTCCCAAGTACTTGGCTCGCTTCTCCCAGGGGATAGGCTTGCCTAACAAGGTGAGTGGTCGGGGAATGTGAGGGGGTCTAGATCGCGGACTTTTGCCGGGGTTCACCTCAATTCTCCATTTCTTAAACCAGGCGCCAAGGTTATTGACAGCCCGTTGTAAGAAAAGGTGGATCTGGGTCTGCGATCGGCCCCTGCAATATATGGCCGTGTCGTCTGCGAACAGAGCCAACTGCGCCGTATTGCTTTTGGGGATGTCGCTTGTGAAGAGCGAGAACATGAGCGGGGCCGGCGAGCACGGAGCCTTGAGGGACTCCGGCGCGGATTTGGCGGGGAGAGGATAGGGCTCCCTCGATGCCTCGATGCGATAGCGGAAAGTGCGATTCGACAAGTACTCCCGTAAGATGAGCACGAGACGGTCGGGCACTCCGAGTTTGTAGAGCTTAAAGATTAAGCCGTTGTGCCAGACCTTGTCGAATGCTTTCGCTATGTCGAAGAAGACCGCACCTGTCGACATGCCGCGGTAGAAGCCGCCGCCGATGAATTCGACGATACGGTGGACCTGATGCACGCTAGAGTGCTGGGCTCGAAGCCGAACTGTTCATTGGGGATGAGGCATTTTTTCAGCGTAGTCCCTGAGACGCTTATAAATAAGCCTCTCATAGATTTTGCCTAATACCTTGAGCAGACTGATGGGGCGGTAGCTGGAGGGTTCGGTTTTGGGCTTGCCAGGCTTTGGGATACCTATTACTATGGCTTCTTTCCACGCTTGGGGGAAGATATTGTTGCTTAGAGCACCATTGAAGATGGTGGTCAGTAGCATAATAAGGTGGGCGGGGAAGAGTTGGATCACCCTATTGGTGATTCCATCTGAGCCGGGGGCTTTACGGATGTGGAGACCTTTGATAATGTCATGCACTTCGTCTGGAGTGACGGGAGGCAGAGGACTTTCGGGGTCTTCGACGGGGGGCAGAGAAGCTTTACGTTCGACTTCAGCGTCTACCTCTGAGAGGTGAGCTTGGTCTACTGGTAGGGAGCTGGGAGAGCATTGAGCCTTGAGACTGTCGGCCAGGCATTCAGCTTTGTCGGTGTCGTCGAAGGCTATGGTTTTGTCGGGGCGTGCTAGGGGGGGCATCCTGCGAGGAGGATAGCGTACTCGCGATCGGGCGGGGGGTGGGGGGGGATACTACGGGGGACCTACGGGGAGGGGGGTGGGTGAGGGTGGGGGAACATCCCTATCTACATACTGGGTAGACGGGGTGTCGTCGATGGCGACTACTTTGTTCGCCTGAGAGGAGCTCTGTCTCTTCATCTTCCTCTTGCCGGAGGTGACAGCTGTGAAGCCGTCATCGTCCGACTGCGAGCTTGAGGAAGAGGCATGCTCTTCAGTATCGGAGGGGAAGGGAGTGGGGGCGCGCTTTGAGGAAGCGGGCTCGCTAGTATCCATCATGGTACTAGTGGACGGAACGGATTGTGATGCTGTGAGTGCATCACTGAATGCTTCAATTTGATCTGAAGGATCGGGGGGAAGATGTTTCTCAGCGATCGATTCGATCACTGGACCGAATTCTTTGCTAAGGGACGGATCGATCTTAAGGATCTTACTCAGAGCGTTTAGGAGGATCAAGTTGTCTCTCCTAAGAGCATCTAACTGGTCATTAAAAGACCTGAATTTGGCCTCTATCATAAGGAGGCTCATTTTAACTGAGAATTATATTTAAAATTTTAAAAAGAGAATTATAAGCTCCTAACGGCCCTAATCCTATCTCCCCGGGCGGACTACCGGGGATGTGTGAAACCCTCCCTGCCGGGTATAGGCAGGGAGGTTGAGTACTTAATGTGAGCCCTAAGCTTGCTTTTGCCCGTTGCCTGTCTTATTGTGCAACGGGGTCCTGACCAGTCTAGTGTGAAGGGTGTAGACACACCCAACCACTCTAGGTGTGTAGCTGTGGAAGCAAAACTGGCACCAATGCCGACTAGGAGACCCCCCAAGGCCGAACACTGGGACCCGTCCAATTGATTACCTAGCCCTGAAGGGGTTCGGCGGGTGTAATTGGGTCAACACCCCCTCGGTTTCGTTGGCACCGTATGGTATCCACCGAGGACCACGAAACTGTGGTTTTGCCCTGAAGGGGCCAGTGACGCGCTACGTTTTGACTGATACTCTGTTATCAGAAATACTTTATTAATTGTGTCTTGAAAAAGACAGCAATTAATAGCTGAAGAACTGGAGAGTCGCGAAGAACAGGAACCACCGGCTTGATAACAGGAACCACAAGCTTGAGTGAGCAGGAACACGAAGAGCAGCATGACCGTCCGCAACCGATGCCAGTTGCTGAGTGACACAGCGGGCTGTAAACGCACTGACGCTTTATTTAAAACATGCGTGTGCGAGACCTCCGTCCGCGGGTGGCGCGGGGTGCCGGCGCGCTGCGCTGCGCGGTGCCGCGCCGTCTGCGCATGCAGCCTGCATGGCCGCGCATCGCTACACACATACATATATTATTATGATTGTACACAACAGTACCTAATAGAATCCCAACATTCCCAACGCGTGAAATACTTATTATTGAGAAGTTCCGGTGGCCATCTCTGGTCTTCAATATCAGTTCCACTTCACCAAATGGTGATTTCCGAAAGCAATGCATGAGTTATTATAAAAAATACTCAAATCGCTATAGATGTGGCTATAATATTTGAAGTTTACTCTATTTCTCCAGGATCCCATCACCAGATCCTGACCTGATGACAATGAGGCCACCTCGAAAGTCAATAATTATGCCTAGCCTTTTCCCAACAATGTTGGGGTCGGCTTCCAGTCTAACCGGATGCAGGCTGAGTACTTACCAGTATTTTATATGGAGCGACTGCCTATCTGACCTCAACAACCCAGTTACTGGGTAATACGACACCCCTTGGTAAGACTGGTTGCCAGACTTTCGGGCTTCAGACGACCTGTAACGTGCTTTCCGATGCACGGAGGAGGGATTATTCCGATCTGTCACCCCGCTTTGTCACCTTAGCGGGACATATCGGAAAAAAAAAATTATCTGTTTCCTGTTAGCAATGAGGGGACAGTTCGAACTTTATTCACTCCTTAACGGTTTCATCTGTCCCCCTATCACTGATAGGGGGACAGATAAAACTTCTTATTCCTGTTTGTCCCCCACAGAATTGAATATATTAATTCTTAAAAGTAATGCCACACAAACTGCAACATTACATTAAATCGACAGATCGGAATAATCCCGGAGGAGTCTCATTATGTAAAGATGGTCACACATCCACGGACCCACCCCGGCAAGCGTAGCTTAACCTGATGGATAGACCCGTGCGGCTGTTATTACTTAGCCACGAGCTCCTCCACCAGGGACATCTCGAAAGTATAAACATACCTACATCTTTCAAACAGAAAAAGTATTTTGCATACCCGTCGATAAATGAACGAGTTATTTATTTATATATGCACTGTAATAGTTTCGTAATTGCAAATCTATGATTTCATTTAGCTACCTAGTAAGATGCTATTAGAATTTCAATTTGACTCTTTATAGCTGTAAGTTTTATAGGTCGTTCGTAGACAGGACGTTGACATAGAAATAAATAAGACGGGTCCGTAACTTAACTTCGAGAGTCATAAATTCGATTATGGAAAGTCGACTGAACGATTGTTCGAATGGAATTTATTGCGAAACAACCTTTTATCGCCAAACGCTACGTCGACTGAACGATTCATCGAATAATTATTAATCGATGGACTGCTCTTTCCAATGAGTTTTAGTACCTATAGGTAATAATTGAAATATAATTATCTAAAAAATCGTCACATATTATTTCATACATAATCGAGGAAATCAAACACTTTTAAGATATCGTACGTTCTTCCCGTAGATTAAGAAACAAGAAATTTGTTGAAAAGGAAGACAATAAAGCACAAATGATGGGAAAATTGTTTATTTTAAAATCATTCGCATAGCGTCATTATTAGGAATGTAAGGAGCGGCACTATGCGGTACTTCCTGTTTACATGCCTTTTTTTTTTTTTTTTTTTTGGGTGGGAAATCATCAAATGACTCCTCCCGCTCTGGGTGGAGCGGGAGGGCGTGTCAGACTCTTACTGACTAAAACCCACCCGTGTTCCTTCTCTTGCCTGTGCAATGCCAGGGGGCCACGGTATCCCTTTCGGACTTTCCCGCAACCCCGGCAGGCAATGGTCTCATTGGACCCCTTCACTCGCTGACACTCTTTGAGGCGCGCGTGGAACACAACGCGCCGTCGACCCGGGCTTGGTCCTTACCGGACGGCGAGCTACCCATTGCTCACCATCCGCAAGCCCGCGCCTACGGTGGCCGGGAATCCGCGATCGATTCCCGACGCCCGGGGCGTCTCCTCCTGCGGCGGCTAGGGGCGTGAGGGCGCGAAATTTGCCTCTCCCTCACGCGCTCCGCCTCCTCCTTCGCGAGCATTATTGCTTCGCAGAAGGAGGTGACGGCCTCCCATGCTCTCTCGCTCCGTACCATGGCCTGGACCAGGGCCGGACGCGAGAGATCCCCGCCACCGATCGCCTCCACGAGGACACGGCGGTGCTCTGCCCAAGCCGGGCATACCTCCACCGTATGCTCCACCGTGTCCTCCGGGCGATCCACGCAGAGATGACACCCGGGCGTTTCCTCCCGCCTTATCCGAAACAGGTACCTCCCGAAACAGCCGTGTCCGGTGAGGACCTGCGTCAGGCGGAAGGTGAGGACGCCGTGGCGCCTCTCCAGCCACTCCTCAAAGAGGGGACTTATCGCCGCAATAGTGGCGTGCCCAGCACTGGGTTGCGACAATCGCACTCTCCATGACGCCATGAGATCCCGTCGGAGCTCTGTCCGCTGTGCCGCGATTTCTCGCGGCATCGGAGTCAAGCCCCGGCGTTTCGCCTCCCCGCGCCACTCCCAAATATGCGCGAGGACTTTTGCCTCCAGATCCCATGGCGGCAATCCGGCAAGGAGGCTCGCCGCCTCACCGGAGACCATGCGGTATCCCCGGACCAGCCGGGTGGCCATGACCCTCTGGGACGCGTTCAACCGGCGGGCAGGCCGCCGCCTCAACGAACGCGCCCACACCGGTGCCCCGTACAGGGCCATGGACCGCACGATCCCCGCGTATAGCCTCCGGCAGGAGGCGTTTGGACCCCCTAGATTGGGCAGGAGCCGCTTCAAGGCAGCCCCGGCCCGGTCCAGTCTGGGAGCCAAACGTCGAAAGTGCTCCTCGAAGTTCCACCGACTGTCGAGGACGAGTCCCAAGTACTTCATCGTCGACTCGACGCCGATGTGAACCCCTCCTACCGTTATTTGGGAACCCGACGGTGGCGCGTTCCGAGGACCATGAAAACACATGGCCTCGGACTTGTGCAACGCCACCTCGAGTCCCAACTGCCGGATTCTGGCCACGATTGTCGCAACCCCGTGTGTCGCTAGTTCGACCGCCGCCTGGTGCGACCTCCCCTGCGCCAGGACCAACGTGTCGTCAGCGTAACAAACGACGCTGACGCCATTGGGGAGGTCAGCGCGCAGCACCCAGTCGTATCCGATGTCCCACAGATGCGGCCCCAGGACCGATCCCTGTGGGACACCGCACGACATCTCTCGCCGGTTCCACTCTCCCTGGTGACCGGGGTAGATGATGGCCCTGTCCGTCAAATAGGCCTCGACCACACGACAGAGGTAGGTCGGCATCCGGTGATACCGGAGTGCCTCCCTGATGCAACTCCAGGGCAGGGTATTGAAGGCGTTGGCGATGTCTAGAGACACCGCCAAGACGACCCCACCCCGAGCCACCGCATCCCCCGTCGTGAGGGCTCGCACGCGCATGATGGCGTCCACCGTGGAGCGCCCCCTGCGGAAACCAAACTGGCTCTCCGCCAAATCCGGCCCCACCCGCACCAGCCGCCCGACGAGGCGGTCTGCAATGACTCTTTCAAAGAGCTTGCCCACCTCGTCGAGCAGCACTATGGGCCGGTAAGCGGACGGAGAGTCCGCAAGGCGCCCCGTCTTCTTGATGAGGACCAGTTTCCCCGTCTTCCAACGAAGCGGGAACTGGCCCCTCTCCAAGCATGCGCTTAGGAGCCCCCTTAGTCGAGGCCCGAGAGCCTCTGAGGCCAGGACCCAGGCTTTCCCAGGTAAGCCGTCGGGTCCTGGGGTGGTATTTCTGGCATTTAGCCTACGTACCGCCACCCTCATCTCTACCTCGGTCACCCCCGGAGCATCGTCGTCGTCGTCGGCGGTGTGGTCCGCATCAGGCACCGTAGTAGGCGGAGCCATGGGCGGGGAGGCATGTTCCCCTCGTGAAGGGAACAGAGCGCTCACCACATCCCCCACAAGCTGCGGCCGGAGACTCTGCGTAAGCGGGGGAGCCCATGGGCGGAGTTTCTCCCGCACCATTTTGTATGGGCGTCCCCACGGGTCTCTGTTCAGAGTCTCCAGCGACTCCTCGCGGGCCACTGCCCTGGCCCGCAGGATTTCCGCTTGGAGGGCGGTCTTCGCCGCTCTGTACCCCTCGTACAGCTCCGCCTGAATGACTTCCGTATCCGGAGGTCGAATACGGAGCCTCCGGTGCCTAGTGTACCGGCGTCGCGCAGTAACGCACGCATTGCGCAGTGTCGTCAGCTGACGCGACCACCAGTACACCTGGCGCGAAGCACGTCCGGGCTGGACCCGGGGCATTGCCACGTCGCATATCTCGGACATGGCCTCCTGGAACCACTCTGCCTCGTCATTGATGTCGGCAGGCCTGTCCGGTGATGACACCCAGGCCTGCACGATCGAGGCTTCTAGGAGGAGCTCCCGGTCCAGCTGCTTCAGCGCCCACCGCGGACCACTCGGGGCCTGTCGGACCGGCGCGCTCGAGGTCTGGGCGGAGACGTCAAACCGGATGTACCGGTGATCGGAATACGTCTCCACCCCCTCCATGACGCGCCAGTCAATGACACGTGGCGACAGAGCGGGGCTGGCGAACGAGATGTCCACCACTGATTCACCCCGCATCCGCACACACGTGGGGACAGAACCCCGGTTTAGGACGACCAGGCCTGTTTCCAGCGCCCAGTCCTCCACCATCCTGCCCCGTGTGTCCGTATACCGGGAACCCCAAGCCACATTCTTGGCATTGAAGTCCCCGAGGACGAGCACGGGGAGGGAACAGAACCCGACGACGACGACTCTCAACTCAGCAAGGGAGTTGTGGAACTCGGCGAGAGTTCGGTTCGGGGAGAAGTATGCCCCTACCACGACAATCTCCCCGAACCGTGCTGCAACACAACCCCGTCCTCTCTTAACAGCCTCGAGGGACGGGGTACCGGCGGCGGCCGACGAAATTAGGGCCACTGAGCCGCTCAGGTCCTCCACCCAGTCATCCCTGGGCGGGACAAAGTACGGCTCAGCGACCACGGCGATGTTAATCGACCACTGCGCCATGCTCTGGAGCAACAGGTGCTGAGCTGCGGCGCAGTGGTTGATGTTCGCCTGGAGGAGGCGAAATGGGGCCATTATTGGCACTCCATGTCAGCCCCCTCCTTAGCCCCCTGTGAGGGCCCTGCCGCGGCGGCTGCGGCGGCGACGACGGCTGTGGAGGCGGCAACGGTGGCGGTGGCGGAGGTTGCGGCTGTGACGGCGGTGGCTGGTGGCTTGCCCCTAGGTTTGGCGGGTGGAGCGCAGGCCTTACTCCCAACCCGGTGATTGGCCGGCTTGCCAGCTGCCGCACATACGGCGCAGTGCGGCGTGGCGTCGCATGAGCCGGCCTTGTGACCTGGCTGACCACAGCGGTAGCAGTGACCGCTGCGGTCCACCTCCGAGGTGCATTTAGCTCCCACGTGGTTACCCACATGGCAGCGGTAGCACCTCAGAGGTCTGGGTTCCAGCAGTTTGACCTGCGCGGAAACCCAGCCCACCAATAACCTTTGGCCCTCTCCGGCAATTTTCTTGGCCGCCGACACGGGGCAGCTCACCGTAACGGCTCGCATCCCCGTGAAGTCAGGACGGATGGCGCCTGCCCTAACCTGCTCGGCAGAGCACCCCCCAGTCCTAACGACAGCGGCCACCACCTGTCCCTCCGTCACAGAGTCGTCCAAGCCCTGAATACGCATGTCAGCGCATTTGGTGGGCCTGGACACTCGGGCCTCGTCCGCATTTAGGGACGCCCTAAGCCTTTCGGCCAGAGCGTCAGCGGCCGGGCCGCTTGCCGCACCGGGGACCTCCAGCATCCGGGCCCCAGTCGCAGTGACTCTTACCCGGATGCCATCAGCGGCGCCGATCTCCTTGAGGTCCACCGCTGCCCCCACCTTGGCGAGCACGTCGCGGTAGGACACGCCCTTTTTTTCCGCCTCTGGCTGTAGTGTTATCACTACAGCTGCAGACTTCGGGGCGCGGAGCCTAGTCGCGACGCTTCGTTCCTTGCGCCGCTGCCTCCTCTCTTTATTTTTGGCCGCCCTTTTTGCCTTAGCCGCCTTCCTCTTCTCTCCGGCTACTTGCCATTCAGCGTCAGCCGGAGTAGAATTAGGAGGAGGCGGGGGCGGCTGTTTCGCCGCCTGGGCCGGGGCCTTCGCCGCCTGGGCCGGGGCCTTCGCCGCCTGGGCCGGGGCCCTCGCCACCTGTGGGGCCGTCCCGCCCTTGGTCTGCCCAGACGAACCTGGTTTAGCCCGGGCAGCTGCGGTGCTGGCATATGTTGCCTCCTTCCGCTGGCCAGAGGCTGGCTTGCTCGCCGCTAGAGGAGGGCGCAGGACGATGGCTTCTAGCGCGGAAAAACGAGACCGCAAAGAAGCCATCTCCTGCCTCACCAGGGTCAGAACCCGGTCCTCCGCAGGCACGGGGCCCTGCCCATGCTGCTCCCTCCCCTGCGGCACCTCACGGGGGCCGGCTCCCCGGAGCTCGGCCAGGTCCGCTCGGAGCTCCTCATTCTCCTTTCGGAGAAGCTCCATGGCGGCTGTCAAGCGGGCGACCTCCGCCCGCATCTCGGACATGCTGTCCGACGGAGGCCTGAGGTGATAGGCCTCCGCTGCCGCCAAAATAGAGGCCATGACCGCGGGTATGGCCTTGTCTTTAGAGGACTGAGTCCTCTTCAAGGCCAAACCCTTGATAGCGGCAGCCACAGCCTCCGCAAACCTGGCCGCTTGCTCCGATTTGGAGCCACCAGCGGCATCCGGCTCACCACCTGCCGAATCTGTAGGGGCCGCCACGGTGCTCGTCCCTACAGGGTTGCTTTCCTCTTCTGTAGAGGGCTTCTCCAGCGCCGCTGGGCTGGCCCGGCTCGGCTCGCCGGCCTTCTTTGTGGTGAGCCCTCTTCCCACACCTTTTCCCCGGGCCGCACCCCGCCGACTGGAGTGGATCTTCCTCCTGTGGCCTTGGCCCGAGACCCCCTCCTCAGCGGACGACCCCTGGCCATCCCCCGGTTTAGGGCGCTTCCGGAGGAACTTTCGGTTCCTCACGGTCGCTTCCACCACCACTTCGCGCTCCGAGCTCTGACCCGAGCTCATCGCGCCAGACGCAGCGTCGGACTCCGACCCCGCATCACTCCCCTCTCCTTGGTTTTTTGTGTGTTGTATTTCCATATTTGATCCCACGAGTAAAAACTTTATTTATTGACTCAAAACAAGTGGTTCGCACTAGCGACTAATTATCTAATAGCTACCCATTAGTCAAGCTTACAACCTCCCTCACGGTGCGCCGCCGCTTGGAGGTTTGGGGTAATTTTTTATAGAGGATTTCTTCCTCGCGGTCCGGGCGGTTAAGCCAAGACCCTCGACCCCCGTCAAGTGCCAGAGACATGACCTTGACACTCTTCGGGGCTACGAGACCAACGGTGGCAGAAGGCTTCCTGCTGCCTGCCCGACGGCAGTGTTAGTGCACGCCGAGCCCGTGCTCCAACGCTGCTTAACGCGTGCTCTCTCCGAGTACACGTTAGAGCGTTCCTCCGACAGGATATTGGCATGCAGACAACGAGACCCCTTAGGCACACAGTACCTAATGGGGAGACATTGCCCGCATCCCAGGGTGCACCGTCCTGAAGACTGGCCTTCCCCCCGGACGCATCCGAAGGGAATTCCAGCCCACAGGCACACGGGGAGGTTTCCTGTCCAAGCACCCCCTGTTTACATGCCTGGATAATTCGTGATGGGCAGCGTTGCCAGAAGGTTACTTGTAACCTTTTAGGGTGATTTTTAACTCCTTCAGGTTACTTCTAGGTTACACGACACAAAAGGTTACATTTGAGTTTCTAAGTCCCTCTCAGAATCATCTTTAGGAATAAATTTCATATTCTTAATCATTGAAAAGCAGAACCATCGCCCGTATCAATTTTGCGGTCTCAAAACAGAAAATTATAGATTTTCAGCGCAAATTTCTCAATAACCTTAAGATATCTGTTTTTTTTTTTATGCAAAGTTATTTATCAAGTATTTAGCTAGGTAGTCTACGAATTAAAATTTTGATAACTACTCAATATAAATTACGAAAAATAAAAAACTAACACACGTTTTTACGTAAACACGAAACACCAGGTTTTTCAATTGCTTTTATGGAAGCAAATTTCAATCAGAGAAAAATCCTAAATACTGGGCATATAATATAACTAGGAAGCCTACGATTTATTTTTTTAAACCCCCCACCGACCCTTGCTTACCCCACCGACCCTTGCTCGCAGAAGCGCCAGCCCGCGTTTTGCTGAGAAATGTAGTCTTAAATTCCCCGAATAAAATTATTAAATCATCTTTGATCCAGCCTGTCGCAACTTGCTGTCCTCCCCCCAGCGACGCCCTAAGCCGAGGTCCGTACCCCACAGGGGGTGCCCTTAGCGAGCGTTCGCCTAGTTTTAATTTAGAATAGTTTTGCCCCTGGCTGGAGGCTTTAAGTTAGTAGCTTAAGGCAGCCGCAGGATTGACCGGTTAAGTAGTCATCACCTCAGAGGTGAGCTACGAGATGCCCTAGACAAAAAAAAAAAAAAAAAAAATCTTTTTAAAGTATAATGCATGGGTAAAGTGAAACACGCAGAAAAAACGCAATAAAATCGTTCATTCCCAGTCATGTGTAAAATCGTCGTTTACGGGTAAGAATTTATTAGAAAATAACAATAAGTGTTAAATATTTAAAAAATTGAAGTTTTAATCTACCAAACTCAATTTTTATATTTTATTTTTGACTTCCTTTAATAGGGGGCGAGCCACGGGGCGAGCCTATTGCCAACAACCGCGTGTGTTCCTCTGTGGCCGGACCACAGTTTAGTACTCAGATGCTATAGTTCGAAATAATATCTACCTAAAGTCTACTTTCATCGGAATATATACATATTTTTAGTACCTCAAGAGATATCTTTTTAATTAACAATTTATGTGGTCCGGCCGCCAGGCAGTGCTCTCTGGCCGCGCCACCTCAAATTAAACAGAGTATAATGAACTATTAATAAATGAATATCCCGAAAAAAACTACCTAAAGAGTACCTTGCATACGACAAATATGGTCCAATAAACCCCTTTAGTTAAGGAGTTATTGGTCGTAGGGTGTGGTCCGGCTGGAAGGTATACTCTGCAGCAAGTCAATTTTGCAATATTTAATATTAACTATCCATAAATCAATTTATATAATAGTACCTTTTCTCTACTCTTCGTTGATACTTTTTTCTCTCAAGAAACTATTCATTTTGATGAATTAATCTTTAAAGTATGTGGCGCGACTAGGGAGGATTACTTTCAGCAAATATAACGAAATATGTTTTATTTCTTTATGTCAACGAAAACAGCATATTAAGTACTTTATAAAAAGACTGGACTTCATCTTTAAACTTTTATTTTTATTACCAACAATGATTTTGAAAAAGGTGCACTTTTTGGTTTTTGTTTACCTATCTACCTAAGAATAGGTAGTTAATTTGACGAAGTAAGTGAAAATTTTGGTTTAAAATAAACAATAAGTATACGAATAACAAATATAATTTTCATAATCAAATATTAACAATTGTTAATACAAGGTATTGTAAATGACGGAAAAGTGTTTTATATAACAAACTTAAGTCAATAAAATAAGTTATAATTTACAATCTTGCGTATAAAATACAATGAACATTCATTTGCTGGTTTTTAATCCTTGTAACTTTAGTACTTAAATCATCATACGTTTCCCAAGTATCATCCAGACGCTTGCAGTGAGCGACGTAATGGCGAATATTTGGTAAATACTCAATCACTGACAACAGTGTAAATAATTTCCCTTGTAATGTCATAGTGTCTGAAATGTCATTTAAATCAACGCTTAAATCAAATTCAAATATTAATAAATCATTCAATGTGTAGTTAATAATTTGTTTACCGGTACATTTTACACCGTCGTCATTACTTTTAACACATAGCACACCTGAATCAATCTCTAACATTGTTTGAGCCGATTCTTCAAGGGCTGAAATGCCTTTATCAGACAAAATTAGTTCATTCAGTGGCATGTACGAACATACTCGTTGAGATGTGGAGTTGTTCTGACTGCATTGTGTATTTGTGCATCGTTTTTCCGATATAACTATAGGAATATCTTTTAATAAAATTTTGTCTAAAACAAAAGTAATATTCGTCATACAATTTATGATCGTCAAGACATTTGTGATTGTTTCGTCAAAATAATATTTGTTTATAATATTGGCTCGTATGCTGTATAAATTTATGGGATCTTTATTAGCAAGAGACTTAATAAGCGTCATAAAACCGGATGTTTTTGTTTCTATTAGTTTGCGGATGTTCATTCTATCTATATAAGCAACTGCTAAAGATTGCACCAGACAATCGAAGGCGCAAGTATTTTCTACAACTAGGCCTTTAATACCAGTTGAACTACTACTTCCATTTACCAAAAAATCGACCGACTTATTTTTGGACCGCGTCTCTCGCTTTTGTTTTTCCTGTTTTCCTATAGTCAGGCCTCGCCAGTTCTCTAGAAGGATGGGTTCATCAGACATAACAGATTCTTGCGAAAAGTCACTTGACTCAACTTTAGCTTTTTCAGTAGCCTTTGTTTTCTGTTCACTAATACCATCACTGAATTTGTTCTTTAAATCTCCAGATATATATTCATGGTGCTTCATTAGAAATTCGTCCACCCGTAGTCTGTCGTTGGGACTTTTCAAAAGTGTTTTAATATTTTTGAAATAACTTTCCACGTCTGAACTGGTTGATGTCACATTTTCTGTATAAACAAATGACAACATCACATTTGACCAAATTGGCAATCTAGACATTAACCTCTTGAAGGTATTAATAAAATCAGGTAAGTAATATAATTTTTCATATATCGTTTTTATCTCAGATAATTGCAATTCAAGTGAGACTTTGTCAACTTTCATGGTAAATTCTTTCATAAAGTCTGAGGTAACATTTTCAATTTCTTCTGAGTTGAGTAGGTCGTTAATAATTGTATTCACTTCCTCATTCACCCTGGCCTCATCATCATCTTCGTCTTCTCTATTTGTATTATCTGTGTCTGTCTGTAGCAACTCCTGTAAGCTTTGGTTACATAACGTAGGATGGCCGTTAGAATCTTTTCCTGTGTATCTATTAAGTGCAATAACAATAAGATTTTCCATTATCAATTTGATTTCGCCGAACGATGACGAATCTTTGATTTTGCAAATATATTTTATATAAAATTTCATAACCCTTTCGTCAACGTATTTGAAACATGGGTAATTATAAAGTGTTTTCACAAAATGCGATGTGTCCAAGCGAATAAGGCAATGATTTGTTTTTCTTTTTTCATTAGGACATCAAAGCAATATGCAATATAATCCTTGGTAGATTCAAAGTCAGTAAAAGCTTTAATAATTGCTCCAACTAATGCTGCCGAATCATCACAAACTACTTCATCAGGAGTTTTCTTGGTGCCTATCCATTGTTTGAGCCATTTGAATATATTTTCTAACGTATGCAAATCAGTTATCATTTGAGTTACCGGTACACAAGAATTTCCTGTTTGTAATACAGCCACGTAAAGAAAAATGTGCTTAGCCACATATATTTGTGCAGGATCTCTAGGAGGTATTATTTTTTTAAATATTGACCCTGTAGCGTCAATACTGAGCTTTATTCTTTTATTACAATTGACAAGATGACAGTAATATTTTTCTTGTAGATCCGTCCAATAATATAAAATGAAAGGCAAAACACAAAATAATCGAATCACATTCTTGTATAAAGTACTACCCATAATCCATAATGAAAGTACAACATTCTTGTCCAAATAAGCTTCTTGTTTAGATCGTTGTCTGATATTCTGCAATGTCTTTAATGATGGTACAAAAGGTGGCTCATAGGTATCATCTTCGTTCATGACTTTGTTTACTATTTTGTTCCGAATTACGATCGCATGTTCATTAATCAGTTTTTCTGACAGCTCTTCTTTTTTCTTCTTTGTCAATTTATTTTTAATTTTTGGATCATGCACAATATTTAAATCACCTACCTCAATAATACATTTGATTTTAGCATGAGTTTCTGACGCTTCTGTTGACTCCGCTCTCATTTTAGCTCCACATTGCTTACAATATCCACTGAATCGAATATTGTAATCAACAGCTGAACTGCGTTTAAATATCCAAGTACATTCTCGCCTTGTTTCCTTCCATAAAATCTCACTCATAACGTTTGTCCACTTATGTTGAGGTAAAACTGTCTTCTTGTGCCGCGTTACTGATGGTCTATCTTTATCTGTTCGCGAACAATAGCTAGTGACTGGTCTTATATTTTGCCAATCGGATAATGATATTTCAAAATTCTCAACGGCATAGTTATCTTGTACAGAAGACTTTGGTGAATCTAAGTCTTCAGATGTCAAATTATCATCATATTCTGGAGAAGAATTCTGTTTCATTGTATTATTGAAGAAATGATCAAAATTCTTTTTTAAAGAAAGATAAATAGCTTTCACGCTCATTCGACATGATAAGTTTTTGCGAATATCAAGAAAAATCTTACTTGATGGTGGTGGCAGCAAATCTTTATCTTTAAGTTGGTCTTCATATTTCATGAACTCAGATTTTTGTTCATCAAGGGAAACTGATAGCACTTTTCCGCGTTTTTTTTTGTTTTCACTCATTTTCGCTGTTATAATGGCCGATACAAAATAGTAGGAACAAACTACTGAAGTAAAGATATATTCAAGCTATGACAATAAAATAATAACAAACTACCCCCGTACGTAAAATATTGTAATAACGCCTGCACATTCTGTTAACATTGTAACGCTTATTCTATTAACTTGTAATACAAATTGCTTACAAAATATTGGAAGGCGTTTAATTTTATACTAAGTTCCGCAATTTATAAAACAATTGTTTATTTTAAACCAAAATTTTCACTTACTTCGTCAAATTAACTACCTATTCTTAGGTAGATAGGTAAACAAAAACCAAAAAGTGCACCTTTTTCAAAATCATTTTTGGTAATAAAAGTAAAAGTTTATAGACGAAGTCCAGGTCTTTTTATAAAGTACTTATTATGCAATTTTCGTTGGCATAAAGAAATAAAGCATATTTCGTTATATTTGCTGAAAGTAATCCTCCCTAGCCGCGCCACATATTTTAAAGATTAATTCATCAAAATGAATAGTTTCTTGAGAGAAAAAAGTATCAACGAAGAGTAGAGAAAAGGTACTATTATATAAATTGATTTATGGATAGTTAATATTAAATATTGCAAAATTGACTTGCTGCAGAGTATACCTTCCAGCCGGACCACACCCTACGACCAATAACTCCTTAACTAAAGGGGTTTATTGGACCATATTTGTCGTATGCAAGGTACTCTTTAGGTAGTTTTTTTCGGGATATTCATTTATTAATAGTTCATTATACTCTGTTTAATTTGAGGTGGCGCGGCCAGAGAGCACTGCCTGGCGGCCGGACCACATAAATTGTTAATTAAAAAGATATCTCTTGAGGTACTAAAAATATGTATATATTCCGATGAAAGTAGACTTTAGGTAGATATTATTTCGAACTATAGCATCTGAGTACTAAACTGTGGTCCGGCCACAGAGGAACACACAACAACCGCGCACAAATTACTCCGGGCTGGTATGATTCCTTATTTGTTATTACTTAAGCATTATTATTTTTGAAAAAAATATTAGATTTCAAATTATTTGGATAAGATTTATTTCAAAATATCCATTAGAAAACAAAAGATCTGGCTGGGGTAACGTTACTCCAGCCGGTAGTGTTTAAAAATAATTAAAAACTATCAGCTTACCAAATTACTAATTAAAAATCTGCTTACCAATTACAGAAGCTGTATTTCTAATATCTATTGCACTTAGATGACGATTTTCGACATTATCTGGCTGGGGTAACTCACACACATTTTTCCGCTGCAACTACGCACACGCCAACGAACGATTGTTGGTGTTTGCAAAACCAAAAATTGAAGGCCAGCGAAACCCATTCGTTGAGCCGTTGTGTATACATTTTACTTACTCGGGGGAGTACGCACCTAATCTTTTGTTAGAGTTAAGTTTCTTGAGCGAGAAGAGTCTATAGTCGCTTACTCGTCAGCGGCGGGGACAGGTGCCCCGGGTGCCTACCAATACCATACGTGACCGAAAATCGGAACCCCAAATTAATGCGTGCATAACTTTTATTTCTATTTAGGTACATTTCTTTCATGTGTTGTCTCGCGAAAGTTCATCATTCAAAATATGGTTATTTCCAAATATAAGAACTTGGGTAGATGAGAGGAAGGACACTAAAGGCTAGAAATGAAAATACAATATTTAAAGTGCACAGGCATATATTGTTATAAGGCCTACGCCTCTTGTTGAGCCTGAAGCCTCTTGATGTAGGATGCCTTCTTCTGCTTGATCCTGTTCTTCCTCTCGGCCAGGGTCAGCTTACGCTTGTTCCAGCGCTTCTGCTTGCTGCCAGCTTCCTTCTTCTTGGCTTCCTTCTTGGTGTGGGATGGGTCTGCGCGGATCAATTCATGTGCTTTCTTGTAAGTGGCTTCAATCTGAAAAGATCAATGCAGAAGAATTTATTCAACTAACTTGGTTTCAACCTATCGTGGTTTGTTCTATCAGTATTTAACATTAAAAAACTATAGCAATATTTTAGTACTTAGAATCATGGTGATTTTAAGTGTGGAAAAACATTGCATTAATTTTGACCAACTTCGACACTGCTCAGGTATATTTACAAGAACAGTAATTTGGTTGGACGTCAAAAATTTCAATTAGGCTTTATAGTGGGACTAGCTTTAGCCCGCGGCATGGGCCGCGTGGATGTCGGTAAATGTCCTACAGGAACGTGCTACCGGAATTCAGCGTATTCTATGTCCTAACCCAGGTCATGGCTTATCATATACCTTTCATCTAAATCCGTTCAGCCAATACATCATGAAAAGTTAACAGGCAGATAGTAATCTGTTTCAGGGTTTTTTAAATCCTTAAATTACTTCGTTGTCAAAATCAAAATAAATCTACCCTAAAAATCACCTTTTAAAATCAAACTTCCAAGTCAACACAATAAAAAAATACAGTTTGCCACTGATGCAAATGCCGCATATTTTGACACTCGCAATTAAACCAGTCTATTTGGTACTTACCCGTTAGCCCAGAAGCATGAAATTTGGCGAAAAGCAAGGTCAAGTGAAGAGGAAAATCCGAAAACTGATCATTTATAGTTATATATGAACTGCAAAGTGCAGATTGAAGAACAAACTTGTTCTTCAATCTGATCGAAAATTCGTAGGCTGTGTATTGAAGTAAAATTTAGTCTGTGTTTCAATACTAATAAAGTTATTTTTTAATTGAAAAGTTAAGTAAAGTTGTCCTTCAATCCAGATTTGGAAATTCGGGCAGCTGAGCAAGCACAGCTAGAAGACGGAACCCTCAGGGCACCAGTCCTACTGACACTTGTCCATGCCTTACTTAAAATTCTAGTTATTTATTTTACTATTATTATCACCATTAATTTGTACTACCTACTCTATTACTGCCATTGAACACAATTAATACCTACATTCCATGTTAGAAATGTTAGTATAAGACTGAATTGCCGGTTTTAATGAAATAAGGAATAAATGATAAATAAGATATGGACTGACTATATTTCCAATCCCTTAAATCACTTGATAAGACAAAAAAAATCAATATTACATTGGAATTTTAAAATCATCCCCTATTTTACCCCTTTGGGGGATGATTTTACAAAAATGCTGAAATGCGTAATTCCTTATTTCTAAGAATAAATTTTAAGTTATTCTGGATTTCCCATGCAAACTTTCATCCTCTTTATCACCCCCGCCTTTAGGATAATTTTTGATACAAAAAGTACCTTATTCCTTTTTCCAGGATTCCATCTATCATATTACCAAATTTTATCGAAATCATTCAGTGGTTTAGCAGTGAAAAGGTGACATACAGACAGACACACAGCAGAGTTACTTTCAAATTGATAATATTAGTATGGATATACTTACAGAATCAGCATTTACACCAAGTTTGATGTATTTGCTGAACTGTCGCTTGAAGGAGTCTTCATCGTCTGCTTCAAGACTGCGCATGTATTCAGCCACGTGTAGACCAAAGATGTGTGCTCTGTAAAACATTTTTTAGTAAGTAATTTGTAAGGCAATATGGGGAACGCTTGAGATACATTTTTAACACATTCTACATATTGTTTTCATAGTAAAATGCTCAGAGGACAGTGATATTATCCTCTATAGTAAATGTTTTTAAGACCGGTTACAATAAGTTTGAATAAAACTTTTTATCACAACCAATAATCTTAACATTTTACTGTTGCTCCAATAACGCTGTCCAAACAATAGATAAACCATAATTCAGAGGATGAATGGAGCTATGTCATAAAATGTCATTGGCTTACTTTGATTTGCTTTTAATATAATAAAACAGGGGTCTCACCTGTGTACTTCAGCATTGAATTTCTTTGCTTCTGCATCATATCCTGGGAACCTCTTGATAGAGTGAGGAACATTTAGGCCACCATCAACAGCACCTTTCATGGCTCCAAACACGCGAGCACCAGTGGTGGTGCGTGCTAGACCCACATCAAGGTAACATCTATGATAAATAAAGTACATAATTATGTGAAAATTCACTAATAACAATGAATCTTGTGAAATACGATAAAGTCAGAGAATTACGAAACAACATTCTTTTTTAGCATTGTACGTGCTTTCAGACCGCCCGTAATGACTTCATCATAAAAACATTATACATAATTGTTTGCTAGCACATTAAGTAAAAACGCAATACCTCATGTTTTGCCAATACAAATACAATACACAAATTGATTATTATTATAATGCCATGAAATTATTTACCTGAAAGCACCTGGGCCATTGTCTACTGGTTCTACATTGTATTCATCACCAGTGACCTCAGTAGCGCCACTGTAAAGGGAGTCAAGGCCGAGCCTCTGGAGCAGTCTTCTTGCGAGCAGCAGCCCAGTACTGTAGGCAGCGGCATAGTTTGTCAAACCAACCTAAAAATATACTATTTATATTATATTCAGCAATTACATTTTTAAAAGGTGGCTCACTCAAATAATTATTAGAATGGATCAGTGTTGAACCTTATAACAACAGGGTTGTATGAGTTTGTACGTCTCTTCAGACCGCCCGTTCAAAATCATCATTGAAATCCTGATTGACGCAACAGTCAGTCATATAATTGATGCAACAGTCAGTCATTGAACAGGACTGCTATGTATCCATTGTCTTGGGTACACTAAGATATTACAACTAGAGGGTACAGCTTTGCTTCAATTAATAAAAAAACAAAAATATTGTAATAGGTGACTAACCTTGACGCCATAGCGTGGCAGTTCGTGAGAGTAGGCGGCACACACAATGTGGTCACCTTCAATACGGGAGTAAGCCACCTGGCATGTCACATCCTTGTTGGACAAACGGACGATCAGGCGGTACTTGGGTGTGTTGTATTTGTTCTTGTCCTGTTAAAAACATGACTAAAATTAGAACTTAGGCAAACAAAAGTAACCTAAAATAAAACTTGAAAAACAATAACTTACTTGAACAACGAGGCGTTTACGAGCATAGTAGTCGGTCTTTCCCTCACGACGCCTCTTGAATTTAACTTGGTACCTCTTGAAGTATTGCTTGTTCTTCACGACTTTCACGAAAGCCTAAAACATAGCTTTGATTCAAATAACTGAGCGTAACAAATAAACATTGGGTGTTTAACTGTTTTAGGTTATCAGAGACACTTTATAATCAATTGTGCTGCAGTCTAAAACGAAACCAATGTTGTAGTACACATAAAACATGGCACTACACATCAATCTTGCTTCTTCTGCAGCATCAGATGACGCGCATGTGTCGGTGGTTCATCATTTAGGTTAGGAATTGAAAAACACATTATCTAGCATAAATAAGGTCTTTCAAAAACATCTCATCGAATAAAGACGATTATAAGAGTTAAACAGTAATGTTGATACCTAATCAGCGACATGAATTAAGTTATTGACCCAACTAACAAGTAACGCAAACTGTTTTCTGACATGGCGTAGAGTTATCAATCCATATTTTCACAATCACAACTCGAAATTACAATAACGTTTCATAATACACACAAGATTAAACCACACTAAGAACTATTGAAAATATTTTAGCACCATTGCTCACCATTTTTATTTATTCCTAAATCTATTTAGGAATCGGGCGTCCGAGAATGGACACCACCGGAAAAAGAAACTTTTTTAAAAGATGACAGCTGACATTTTCTAGGATGTTGCCAGCTCTTGTAATTCAAGAATAGACAAAAAAAATATGACGAAGAAGATGAAGTAGAATGGGCCAAGCACTGTGAAGTCTACATTACTTTACGTTTGCACCAGAGTTGGCGAAACATCACAACAAAACATGTTCAAATCTCTAGTTCCTGTCAAATATTGTATGGAACTTTGACAGAAACTAAAGATTATAACATGTTTTGTTGTGAATGTAATAATGTACTTGCGAACGAGTGTCATATATTCTTCGCTCGAGTGTGTTGCGTAGTCATGTTTCGGACTTCAGTCAACTTCATGAGTAGTGTTGCGTAGAGGCACAAGGTTTGAGAGAAGTTTAGTCTTTGCTGTAAAGAAAGTGCTACATTCACAGAGTAAATAATAATATACTGAAACTTACATCAAAATGAAGATCGTTTTATCTATCGTGGCATGACTAATAATTCAAATAAAAAAAACGAGCGAGCCTTACGAGTTACGGTCTTCTTCTTTTCATGTGGTTAGTGACTAACCTGGTGTCAGTTTTAACTCTTTGAGGCGCGCATGGAACACAACGCGCCGTCTACCCGGGGCTGATCCTTACCGGACGGCGAGCTACCCATTGTTCACTGTCCGCAAGCCCGCGCCTACGGTGGCCGGGAATCGGCTATCGATTCCCGACGCCCAGGGCGTCTCCTCCTACGGTGTCTAGGGGCGTGAGGGCGCGAATTTTGCCTCTTCCTCACGCGTTCCGCCTCCTCCTTCGCGAGCAATACTGCTTCGCAGAAGGAGGTGACGGCTTCCCATGCCCTCTCGCTCCGCACCATGGCCTGGACTGGACCAGGGCCGGACGCGAGAGATCCTCGCCAGCAATCGCCTCCACGAGGATACAACGGTGCTCTGCCCAAGCCGGGCAGACCTCCACAATATGCTCCACCATGTCCTCCGGGCGATCCACACAGTGATAATACCCGGGCGTTTCCTGCCGCCTTATCCGAAACACGAACCTTATCCGAACGCAATAGTGGCGTGCCCATTCCGCCACCTCCTTCGGGATCGAAATATCGATGTGGCACTAATCAGTGAGATGAACCTGGAACTTGAGGATAGGATCAGTTTCCTGGGTTACCACGTCTACAGGAAGGATGAAAGGTCGGCTCAATACACCCGCTACCGTGGTATGGCGGTACTAGTGAGGCATAGAGTTGTCCATCATTACAGTGCACTTTTACGCACTTTAGCATTCTTCTCTTCTCTTTTTTTCTTTGCACTTTTTACGCGTTGGGTGTACAGCTGCACGTAGCTGGCTAAATCTGTGAGCGGGGCAAGGGAAAACTACATACCGACCTGTAAGAGCGTCGAGTCAACATCTCCGTCGCTGGGCCTCTCTCAGACATCTGGGAGTCTCACCTGTGGAGACAGACCGCTGAGATTTCGTAAAGATAGCGCCGCCTTAAGATTTAGAGTCCGCAGTGGCGGGCCACCGTATAAGCTCCGCAGGTAAGGGGCGAAGCCACGATCCCAATCACCATGCCCGTCAGGGGGCATTGCGACATCTCGACGAAGTACGTGTTGGTAAATATCACAGTGATGTCTTAGAATTTTTGGTTCTATGGCATATCGGTTACTTAACGGTGTTTTTCTGGCATGGCAGACCGATTTCCTCGTAATAGATGTGGCAATAGTCAAATTTGCCTACAGTATCAGTATAGAACGGCACACAGGCGGGAAAGTGTCTTTTGCGTGGCTCCAATTTTTTTTTAAAATAATAAACTGCCTAAAAGCTGGCAGCAGAGCGACGTGGCATTCCAAAAAGAAAGTTAAAATTCTAGCAGTTTTTTTTTTTTTTTTTACTATGGCGTCTCGCAGGTATACCTCTAAGGTATTTACTGCTCAACCGGATAATCCTGTGGCTGCCTTAAGCTACTACACTCAAAGCCTCCAGCCAGGAGCAAAATTATTCTAAATTAAAATTAGGCGAACGCTCGCTAAGGGCACCCCCTATGGGGTACGAACCTCGGCTTAGGGCGTCGCTGAGGGGAGGACAGCAAGATGGGACAGGCTGGATCAAGGATATATCATTATTATTATGAGGGGAATTTAAAGCTACGCGCTCAGCTGCGGCGCGGGCTGGCGCTTTATCAGACAAGATTTCTAGCAGATAAAGCTTATTACAATTAATGAGTTTTTAGATGAGAAATTTTGAAGTACTAACTCATAATGTTTAAGATCTCTATTCAACATGATATTTTTATATAACATTATACCTTATTTGATTATTTGCATGCCATTGTGATGATTTGTTTATATCTTGACTTTTAATTAACATCCCTTGCATTTTGACAATTTGTGTTGTGTATTGTGCTCATGTTTGAGCAAATAAATGATTATCTCATCTTATTTGTTAATTCGGGTTATAAACTATCTGTGTGCCAAATTTTATCTAAATTCATTCAGCCGTTCTTGCACCAATCTGGAACATATATCCAGATAAACATTCTAAAAATTATACTTTCGGCATCACTCGTTCCCATCGTAGCAATTACTTTCTTTCAAAAAAATTCACTGTACAGTTTTGACTTTGTTATTATTTTATTAAATAAATAAATATAGATGATATTATAAAGAAAAATCAGGAAAAAGGTATCTACAATATGCGCTCGGTAATCCAGCACTCTTTTTTTTTCGCCTATGCAGGATTATTGGAAACGCCGCCGGGTTATTGGATTTCTATAGGAAATGTCAGCTAGCTAGTAAGAAATAATTCACATATTTGCAAAGTTTTTACTTTGCAAATATGTGAATTATTTCTCTATACGTTTACGCAATAATATCTACTCATAGAATCCAACCAGACTGCTGAACGACTATGAGCAATGCGCGCGCTCTGTGCTAAACCTGCCGTATTACAGAGTAGAAGAAAAAGAAAGAAAGATAGGAGACGGATATCTATGTTAGAAGACTTAGGAGAGCTAAGTTAGAAAACTCCGGACTATTTGACGTGTCGGATTAGTGAGCGCCTCCTGTTCATACAACACAATTAGGTTAAGGCATCAGCGGTATGCAACTAATTTGAAAAAAAATAAGCACACAGGCAGTTGGAGGAAATAGGAGGCTCGATACGAACTACCCCGTTCTCCAGATAAATCCAAACTGTTACAAATAACAATATTATTTTGGCTTTTCATGCATTGTGCAACAATGCAACAATAAGCACTTTTCGTGGAACTAAGTTTTATCTTTGGAAAATAATGTAACCTTTATGCTTTTTTTATTTAGTCTGGTAAACTTAAGAAATCAAATGTCAAATAATTAAATTCTTCGCTATGGCTTCCTCCTATTCATATCCTGAATTATTTTTGGCGGGTTTTTTATTTACCTTGCCATTTTTATATGAAAAAAGTAATCTATTTCGGTATTATTTGAAATTTTTTCTCTACTACGCTTATGTGTTAATAACATGTACGGTGCTCTTACCCGTAGTGTTAATTTATCCCCGCGACGTAACAAACCTAATGTAAGTTATCGATTTATTTATTATTTTCTGTTCGCTAATACTTATTATTCACGAATGTCGTTAATTCGTAGTATTTATGTAAATCGTTTATTTCTACAGAGTTGCTTCCAGATTTTGTCGCTATGCCTCACATATAGTAGGTATAGAATGGGAATTGCGGGGGATGGAACATTGGAATACCGAGCAATGCTACATTGTTGTATCTAATCATCAAAGCTCGTTAGATATATTAGGTAAAATCCATTTTAAAATTATTTTCACCTCAAATTTAATTGAATGCTACGTTTTTCAATAATGCTTTCTCTTTTACATACCAGGTATGTTTGAAATGTGGCCTCGTATGAAGCGTTGCACTGTCGTAGCGAAGAGACCTTTAATGTTCACTGGTGCTTTTGGATTTGGTGCCTGGCTATCTGGTCTTGTATTTATTGACAGGTTAAGAACGGAGAAAGCTCGCCAACTCATGAAGGATGCAACTGCACGAGTCATTAAAGAAAAAGTATGTATTCCTCCTGCCACATCCGTGTTATATTTAATCTGTAAAAATTTAATGTTACCAACTTTTTTTTAGACAAAGCTTTGGATATTTCCTGAGGGGGCAAGACACAACAAAGGTAGTATACAATCTTTCAAGAAAGGTGCATTTTATTTAGCTATTGATGCTCAGATACCAATAATGCCAGTTGTCTTTAGTCAATACTACTTCCTAGACAGCGAGACTAAGACATTTGAACCAGGTATGTTCATCTAATGTTAAAAACACTTTATCCTAAAAACATTTTTGTTTTAAATATTTAGGTGGTTATTACTTAATTCAAATAATTACAGGAAAGGTGGTCATCACTACATTGCCACCCATACCAACAAGTGGAATGACACGTGATGATGTTGAAACTTTATCTGAAATGGCTCGTCAACAAATGATTGATATTTTCCATGAGAGTTCCAAAGACATAGTTATGCAAAAGAAAATTGCTGTATAAACCACTGTTGTAACCCACCTTAGCAACGAGTTTAAAAGTAATTCCTAGAATTTCATCCTAGATAATAACAGCTATTTGTTTTTTATTTGGAGACAATTATTACCCGTTTGTGACTGGGAACGTAAAATTTCTTAGAATGTGAGGTATTTGTAATTTGTAAAAACATGTGCACAAACAAATATTAAAGTGGACATGGTGATATTTGCAGACAAGTGCCAATCATTATGTTAAGTTTACTCCAAGAAGCTATAAGTGAATTATAAACTTTAGGCATACTTTGTTCCTTTTGTTAAAAAATTATCTAGTCATGTTTTTGCTTAGTTGTTTAATCAAATGTGTTGTTGATGTAGTTACTATGAGGATTATTTCCTATTACTTTACTAGTCATATTTATAAGTTATACTCACCATTTAGTTGACTGATATGATACCAAAATGTTTGATCTTCCTTTTTGCCCTTTAGAATGTTCTAATCTAAAGTATTGTAAGTTATTGATATTGTAGGTAATGTAGTAAGTCAACAAATCAAATTATGAATTATTATCTTGAATTCAATCAGCCAGCAAAAATTTGAAAATAATAATAAGGCTTTGTCACAATACATTCGCGTCTTGTTTAAGGATTGTTTCACGCCGCGGCGTAAAGTAAAAATATGCGTAGGTATTTTGGCCGGTACAAGCGGTATTAAAAAAATATCACATAACAGGTCTACTAGGACTGTGTGAAACATACGCCTCATGAATGCGCACTAATTGCACTATCAGCATAAAAAAAGTGTACTTGCATACAGACTTCATGCAAGAATATCGGCGCGATGCATCGTATTTTACGCCATGCATTCACTTTGATTACTGTCATAATAAAATGTATTGTGCCACAAGACAACTACTTAACTTAGATTTTGCCTAAACCTTTAGTTAGGGTGTGATATCATAATTAAACAAGTTTATAGAATCTTAGATAAATATTTATTTGGCTAAGCCAATGAATCTATAGGTATTGCAATCTAATTTATTGTTTGAGCTGTGTTTGTTAAGATAGGTACAGACGCCAGCCCATCAACCTACTACAACCTTTCAAATTTCTTTAATAGATTTTCAACTTTATCATAAAAGCATTTATGGTTCAAAGTTGATTGGGAAAATTTGACAGTTTCGGGTAGGTTGACCTGCTGGCGTCTGTACGTATACAATAAATGTTTTTTTTTGTAAGGTGAGGTTGTGAGTTAGATTTTCACATAGTTTCACCTAACAAGCTTATTAAAGCAATGATGAACATGAAGCAATTTAGACAAAATGTATATGTGTCGCAGTCATCTGCTATTTGATTGAATGACTAGCGCGTTCATTGAATGACGACATTTATTAAAATTGAATGACTAAAGGACAACTCGTCAAGTCGTTGAGCACAACGTTTAACCAGATGGCTGAATGTCGTGTAGACATTTAGTTAAACTGGATGAAATTGGTTAGGTTATGTTAAAACTGTGACCAACCGCGCGCAAGCCGAGCGAGCGCTATTTCCAAGTTGCTCGCAGAGATTTTCACCAATTGAATCACTTGGCTGATTCTTGGTCAGTCATCTTCAAAGGGTTGATTTTCAATACGCCAAGTTGTTAAACGTTGAATGATTTTATTAAAATGAACTATCGGCCTAGGCATTCATTTGGATTAATAGGCATTCAATTGGCGTTTAATGAACTGCCTAGGCGTCCCAATTAGCTGGCTAATTTAACCAGATGGCTGCGACATATGTATACATACACCAATTAGTTTGTGTGACCATATATAATCAACTTCATGTTTATGTGACAAAATTGCATGGATATAAGTACCATAAGTAAATAAGTAGGTACTTGGAGGATTTAGTAGCAATAATTAAGTGTCGCAATAGAGAAAAATAGCTGAAAGCCAATTAGTGTCTGATAGGCTTCATCGACGCGCTCGCGATACTTGGAAACTGAAAATATTACTATTTTATTGCTTCTGTCTCTAGAATGAGCTGCAGCAACCGATGGTGCTTATTTTGCTTAAAGACTTCGAGCATTATTGATCGAAGCCATATGATGACAAATTAAAATTAATAGTATGTTAAGGCATGAATCACATTTACCCGACTGTTTTTTTTAATACTTTATTGTTTAGAGGTATCAGGAACAAAGGATGCAAAGTTCACTCATCCATCCTCTTTAGAAAAGGGGGGATCCTCCGAACAGACGGGGGTTGTGTCTGACGGGCAACTGCCCCATGGTTGAAGTCGGATAGTCATTGTTTTTCACGCGGAAAACTAATTGCGCGACGCAAGATTTGTGTGACGTCATGTCTTTGATGCGTATTTTGTATGTGACGATAAACCGCTACAATTGCTTCCTTAAAATCTTTGCAAGTACCTATTTACTACCATCTAGGTATTTTTTTACACTGTGTAATCAAATCCTATCTATGTAATCAAATCTGTTACACATAATAATGTAAGTATACAAAGATCGTTGATTTATTTTACATAACACTAGCTTGTCACAGGTACTTATAAAATTTTGGGATAGGTACATTAATATTCTAATAAAATTGTTGGCAATAAGATAACACGTGATCCAAAAGTACTTTGCGAGAGAAAAGAGCAAATAAATAATTGCACATACAAAATAAATCGTTTTTACTACCTTATTTCAACCATCATCACAAACGCGACTTTTTAAATAAGTAACTGTTTATTGATAATGTTATCAGTATTATTTTCCCTTACATCCATCCAGTCACCGAGGAGACCAGAAAGCATAACTATTACTGATAATAACATCTATTTCTGATTATGTATAAAATCTAAACGAGGCTAAAACAAAGCGCATCTTCGTACGTTCGGCATACATTACGAAATTAATCAATTTTACATAACATAAAAAAAAAACTGATAAGTAAATACAGGGTGGAAGGGACATCGACGTCGTCGTCGATGAGACATCGACGACGACGTCGATGTCCCTTCCACCCTGTATGTAAACCAAGGTTACAAATCGAACGCTAATAACTAAAACCAGAATAAACACCTGATATAATTAATACATAAGTATTACAATATATTTGACTCTGGGTTGTAGTTGCAGGTGTTACAATTTTTTTTATGTTCATATAAATATTTGAAGTACATACGGTTACACATCAAGCTATACATTTCCTGTATAAGCTGACCTCGCATTTTTCGGAAATCCTATACAATGCGAGATCAGCATAAACTGGAAATGAATAGTCGTGTGTACATCCTGCATTTTATAAATTAGATGTACCTACATGTAAATCAAATATTTATTTGTATAAACAGAAAATTTAGTATAAAAAAACGTAAATACCTAAAATGTAGAAGTACCTACTCAAACACTATTCATAGCTTGTAGATTTCTTGTATAATAAGTTAATATCCCTTAAATTATAACTTCAATATTTCAGTTCTCTATTAATCATTCCAACCCTCGCCCCAGCTTTCATTCTCATCAGCATTTTCATCTGGAACAAATTCTAATTTGCTGCTTACGTTTTGCGTGTCACTACTTTGAGCAATATTTACAATTGTCGGCTTTTCTATTACAGGCGTCATATCAGCAAAAAAATCGAATTCATCTGAATTCTTTTTAGGATCGTATTTTTGATTTTTTATGTCTAGTTCTGAAATATCTAAGATATTCTTTTTTGCTTCGATTGCAGCTTTTTGCAATAACGTCGTTCTTGATTCGGAAACAACTTTCGTGTTAATGTTTGAGATAGAAGTACTTTTTTCTGTCTTGATATGAACTAACTTTTCACATGTACTATCTTCATCTAAAATTGGAGATGCACTTTTTGTTGTTAAATGGCGATTATTATCCCAGTCGCTCCAGTCATCTTCACTGTCTCCTTTCTTTGTATGTAATTCTGTTGCTATAATCTCATCATCTATGGATTCCCCACCAACCGGTGAAGGTCTTTCATTTAACGTTAGTGACTTATCAAAAGAAATTAACTCATTTCTATCATCACTTTCGTATATCTCTCCAGAACATGGCAAATCACGCAAAGACTTACTTGGTAGATATACACTAGTTTCAGTTACTGGACTGGCGGCGGGCAACAAAGGCTTTGTTTTTGAATTTGGTCTACCATCTGAGAAAAATTTCGATCTCTTTCCTCCTATGACAGTACCAGCTCCTAATATTGGTACCAATTCACTTAAACATATTAGAGTTGCTGCCACTAAACTATCATCTATATCCTTGATGCCCAGAAGTAACTGCAACAAGAAAAAAAAACAAATATAGTCAATACTACAGAAATATTCTTGCAGCCAGCATTCCATTTGGGTAATAATACTCAACTAGTATTTATAATGCTAGGTACTATTGGAATTTTTATTTCATAATAAATTGATGAAATAACCTCTGGAAGGATGTGTTGAGAGAGCTCTTCATGTGAAAATACATGAACAAACTTGGAAAAGTGTCTTAAAAGTAGCATCCTGATTTGACTGTCTCTCACTCCAAATAACTGCATTAGTCTAGGTTTAATATGTTCTTTGAACACACCAAGACTGAAAAATCCTGGTACTTCTCCATTAGGTGTGCGGTCTGGAATTTAAAGCAGATATAATTATATGCATTTGAAGTTGTAATAATCCTTTAATGTTTAGTCTCAGCAGGATCATTACCATTTTTTGGTTTGAGAATGAAAGGAATGACATCTCTTCTTGCTGTTTGGTCTAACATTGTAAGCCTGGATAGCAAAAGACCTCCTAGTTGCTTTGCCACAGTTTCTTCATCATAACATTTAAGATTGTCTAAAATATTAGAAAAAAACTGGCTTTTTTCCTCTTCTGAATTTAAAGGGAGGAAATTAAGAAATTTATAGATTGAAATAAATTCATGATTGAAAAAATTGTGCTGCAATATGTCAGATAAGTTTGGCCTTTTGGCAGGATTTTGATGCTGCAAGTAATCTCTACAATATTTCTTGAATTCTTTCAAATGAGGTACTTCATCTGAAAATAAAGCAAGTAATTACACATAAATAGCAAATGGCAAGAACAAAATAAATTTGTTATAAAAATATGGATTTAGCACTATACCATCTTTACAGTCTTTGAAAACATCATCAACCAATACAGCAAATGCATATTGATCCACTTTGCTAGTAATCTCATAGGAATCTTCATTGGGATCAACTGCTTTATCATACCTAAAATATGACAAAGATGTTAGATATTGTTGAAAAACAAAAATTTCTTTGCTGTTTATAAATTCAAACATTTTCTCAAACTGTGAGCTATTACTGTACAATAATAATAATTCAATATTATGCATAATAATTATATAGGTACATTAAATTCTACCTGTGAATCCTGGCATGTCTTAAATAAGCTGCTGTCAATTCAGTAAACGGGCACAGGTATTGCAATCCTCCCAGCTTCCATTGTCCATCTCCAGTCACATATATTGCTGACACACTCACATTATTATGAGACATACCAGCCTACAAATAGGATGATTTCAGTTTAAAAATATATTAGAAGCCAGTCATAAACTTAATTGATGAAAACAGTACTCAACTTTTACTGGTAGGATACCCAAATTAAATGTCCCAAGATAAAGTTTCATACTAAATTAAAATGAATACAAACCTGTTCGTGAATAAACACTAAAGCTCTTAAGATATTATTGAGTCCTATACATATTTGGAGCGGTGTTAAAGACTGTATAATATGCGACAATGGCTGCACAAATTCAGTGGCTAAATGCAGAGTAGAACGCTGTTGCCAAGCAGAAATGTATCTAACAATGCATGGATGACGGTACTTCAGAAGATTCTACAAAATAATAAAAAACATTATCGACTGTAACCATAAACATAAATCAAGTTTACAATTTGAAATCGTACATTTGAAAACTTTTCCAGTGGTGTCGAAATTGACCAAAGCGGACCAACCGCAGCTTCTCCCTTAAAAACAGAAACTGAACCATCCCCTTTTAGGCTAAAATATCTGCAACTGTCTTTTATTGTGGCCTGATAGTGGCACCAAAAATCGGTTATCTCTATTGCTTTTTCTTCAATTTCTAGGCCACTTAACTGTGAACTGTCGTTACCCATCATTTAGGATTTTAACTTTATACGTATGATATCATTGGAAAATTTCAAATACCAAGTACGAATCAAAACTTCGTTATAAAAATTAATACAGCGAAACGAAACAACAAAATCTATGAAAATGTTCAACACTTCAACGTGACACTTCAAAACTGACAGAAGACAGTGAGACTGAGGCCGCATTCCGTATTAGAACATAATCGCTCACAGCGCTGACATCGATATTTGGCGTTCCGAGTAAGATATCACGATAATGACAGCTGAGGGCTGTCAACAATTCGGAACACTCGTAAACGCACTCACAGTACTCGCTCAACGTCAAAACTAGCATAACATATTTCTTTGTGTTTATACCACAAATTTCTTCTTCTTCTTTGTTAAGGTAGCGAACGGTAGCCAGAAGCTCAATTTCGAAAATGCCACGTTAGTTTAAAGATATGATGCGAGTCAAAACAAAACAGCACAACTGTCATTTTTGACAGCGCCCACGGTGATATTAGTAAAAGGCATGGTCGGCGTTATCGCAAGATGGCGCACGTCGTGACGTCATCTATGACGATTCAAGACGCAACGTTATCGCGTCCACGTTAATACGGTACGACTGTTAGCACGCTCAAATCGATTACATCGTAACTCGGAATGCAGGGTGAGAAGTGAGATTAGCAAGGTTGCCAGATGAGTGCGAGTGAAATATTAATATTCGAAAATTATCGTATCAGATGAAACATTATCGTACAAAAACTGCCAGAGCCACACGGAACGCGTAGCTAGTTCGGAAAACTAGAAAAAAGAGGATTTTTTAGGAAGTTGTGAATTGTGAAAGAAATTAATCAATATCATTTCAGCTGAAAGACGTCCACTGCTGAACATAGGCCTCCCCCAGGCACCGCCACTTTGACCGATTCTGTGCCCCCCGCATCCAGCGGACATCTTTGATCTTTACAAAGCCATCGGTCAAAGAAATTAATAAAGTAAAAAAAAAACTGTTGTTGTTGTAGTGGTTTTATTTTGGTTGAGTTAATACGCATTGCGCTGAAAGTAAAGCCCCTTTAACAGTTTTTGTTGCAACTTTGTTTCTATTTCTGGTTTTCGTCACATTATTTTTGCTGAATAGTCGTTTTTATCCCACTACGGAGAGGAGGGTTGCAAATAATCGTTCTTTTGCGTACGATAATACATTATTGTATCGTACATCGTACCGGTATCAAAATTATCGTATACTTAAGTACGGTAATATTATCGTACGTCTTGCATCCCTGAGACAAAATAACAATTTCTGGATAATCTTTAAGTTGTCAACTAAAAAAACTGTCGATCGATAGAATCGTAAATGAAAACAAAAAATGTCAACTTCTAAAATCTGACTTCTGCGTAGGACTTAAGTCTTTAAAAAAATAACAAATTGTTTAGACGTAGGGTAGTATCCCTTTAAAGTCTGTTTTATATGTCAATGGTTTCTGTATAGTATAAAGTACTCTGTGGTAGTCTGTGAATCATATCCTAACAATCTATATGTAGTCTGTGATCCAAGTTAGTACTCTGTGCTGTGCTCATGTGCTGTGCCTGTATTACATGCTCTGTGGTGCCTGTGATCTATATAGAATAGATTGACATATATAACATGTCAATGATTCTATGTAGTCTGTGTCTGTGTGTGAATTGTTTTGATTTGCTCCTTGCTAAAGTCGCAGAGTACCTTTTAATCCTGAAGTACTGTGCCTGAAAATATACTGCAAACTAAATAAAAATGCAAAGAAATTTGCCTCAAAATAAGGAAGCATTGCTAAAATCATACACAACCCGACTAAAAGAAGATGTCAAGAGTATGTTAGAAAACTTTGAAGGTAAGTAACAACCGTAACATTTTACATTCTTGCTTTGTAACTTGAACAGTTCATTCGGATGAAAAACAAGATTAAATATTGCTACCTGTCGAACAGATACTACTTGTTAGAAAGCAATTTATAATTTGTGTTACATTGGAGAAAAATATAAATTTACACAGAGTACCTAACACAAAACCAATACTTCTTCATAATATTCTGGACTAGTTAAGGTTCTCCAAACATGAGTTAAATTGAAAACTGATAGATTTTGGAAGAAGATCAACATCTTCCTTCCAATTTATAATATTTATTGCTATCGTAATGTTACTAAGTTGTAGTCTGTTGCACCTATATCACACCCACATTTCACCAGTTATATGTCCCATGTCTTCTAATAATTATGTCTAATATACTAAAAAGAAACCACATTGTAGTATGTTTCTGTGCCTGCACCTTATTCACAGTGTTTTTATTTGTAGAAATCATAAAACTTGCAAAACTAGAAAATGAAACCCAACTGAATAGAATGACACAGATTGAACAAGATACATTTGAAATGCAAGTCCGGGCTGCCAACATTGGTAAGTTTTCAGCATAATTATGGTTATGATATTATTATTTTTCAAAAAGAATACAATTATGTCATCAACATCAAACATAAAACTTATGAAAATGGTAGTTACTTGTAAATGGACAAGTAAGTAGGAGGTAAATCTTTTCTGAAAAAAGGAACTTCTCTTGACAGTTTTTGGGTGCGTTTATCACTACAATAAAGAACAATGTGCAAGCACCACATCAGCAGTTTGGATACACAACTAATCAAATTGCCATCATTTTAATTTATTACCTTCCAAAAATACTAACATATTTGTTTATGTTTCAGTGAGAGCTGGTGAATCCTTGATGAAGCTGGTATCAGACATAAAACAGTATTTAATACTGAATGATTTCCCATCAGTCAATGAGGCTATAACACAAAACTCTAAACTATTCCGCACAAAACAACAAGAATGTGACCAGAAACTAATGTCTCTCCGTGATGACATAGCAGCGGATCTCTATGACTTGGAAGATGAATATTTTACTAGTATATATAAGTGAAATCCTAAATTGTAATTAATATTTATTAATAAAATTATATGTATTATACCTTCTGAGGCCCTACCATCATCTGTCACTACCATTAAATTTTCATAGATTTTTCTGAAAACAGAATTCATATTTTTGCTAGCTCCACTGTTAATTGTTGAGCAACAAACATTCTTGGAGTGCCTTGCCTGACCCTTTTTGCCATAGTAGACACAACAAAATGTGCTACATGCTACAATCATTACATACGCTCCCCACTTTGTACAAATCAATTAATAAGTCAGGGATGGAGAACCTATATTTTTATGATACTGATGATTGAGAGGGGCAATTGTAAGGATAATTCATGGAAAATAGTATTAAAAGATTATAAATTATCTAAGTAAGATAATATGTTTTGTTATTATTTTGGTAGACTAAAAGTTTTGTGGCATGCATGTCATAGCTAAACATGTGAAATGGTTTGCTTTGACCTGTGGCAAAAATTTCTAGATAGAGAATAATTATATACAATTATGTATAACTATTATCAATAGGCAATCCTACAAAAGTATTGACTTGATGATTGTGTTATAACAATAAAAAGAAAAAAAGTTAAAACTCATATTTTGTTTTATTGAAACTATTTTTTTAAATATTAATTCTAAATTGAACAGATCAAAACAAGAGCATCATCTGTTCTAATTAGCAGTGCCAAATAAAAAGTGAGTTCCACTAGATGGATATTGCTTGGCTGTAACAGGCCTTCCCACTTTAAAATCTTCCAGATAAATGAACAATGCTAAAGATCCTCCAACTACACCTAAAAACCATGCCCACTGGTGAGCCAATGAGAACCTTCTCTTCATAGCTGGGTCATAACGGTCTCCACCAAATATTTCCATCCTAGCATGTATCTGAAAATGAATAAACATAATTTTATAGGACTAGTCATTAGCTAACAAAGCTTCAAATAATTAAAGGACATTTTACAACTTACAGGTTCATTAAAGTTTCTCTTCAATTCTGGATTATCATATGGGTAGTTTGGATCCCTAGAATCCTCTCCAACATCAGGTAGTTTTGGGTAATCACCATAACCCATATTCTCGGGATACGGCTGATACTCCTCAATGGTCATGCCATATTTTTTTGCCGCAGCCTCTCGTGCCTCTAGGGTCCTAGGATACGGACCGGGCATGTATTGATAGTTCCAATCTAAAATGAAATGAAATGACGTAACAGTCACAACACTGGATAAATATACAAGCAAAGCTTGGGTATATTATTCTTACGGTTTCGTGTAGCATTGGAAATTATTCCAAACGTCTTCCGCACAGTGGCAGGATTGGAAAATATAACTTTTTTGAGTAAACTCGATGCCATTCTTGTACGAAATTACGAATTTACCAATGGTACCTAGTAGAAACCATTTGACAGTAGACCTGCCTGTCTCTATATATTGACAAGTGACAGTAAACTGTATTATCTATGGACAAGTGACTACTGTGACCGCTTTCCTGAAAAAAAAAACAGCGCTGACATCGCTCACTTCAATACAATACCTGTGACAATACTTTGCGTTCCACTGACTTACAAACATCCTATCTCAATGGTAAAATGATATTTTATTTTGACAGAGATTTTGGGAATTTTCTGGGTAGAATCTTGAAAAAAATACCCCCAATCTGGCAACATTAACCTCCTTGAGTGGACGTCAGCCATTGACTTTAATATGTTTTATACATTGACTTATATGTTTTATAAGTCAATGGTTTTATAAGTCAATGACATCAGCACGCTGGATGCACGCACAATAGTGTGTATCACTATCAATTTATATATGTATCCCTAGCAATGTATCAATACATTGCTAGGGGGTGACATTTCTCATTTCTCTGCAGCTGACTGTACTACGCGGCTTTGGGCCACCAAAGCCGCAAGCACGTACAGCAAGATGGATGGTGAATAAGGTGCTGTGACATTTCGTTTTGTGTATAAATAATGTTTGTATCATTGACTTATAAATCCTATTACACACAGTACAGTATAGTCATCCTAGAATGGAGATGGAATAATCAGTCTATTATGTTCTACTGCTGTGACACACGCCTCCTGTCTATGAGAGGGAGCGGGCGCTAATCTACCATGCGGACCCAGCGGGTTGGTAAATGTCACATGTCTTTGAATTTTTGGATAAATGACATGCCGATCCCGTTTTCCTCACAATGCTTTCCTTCAACGTTTTGAGAGCAGTATTGATTAAATAATTTACGCAAAGTATAGCGCCTGTCAGGGTTCAAACCCACGACCTTCAACTCGAAAGTTGGGGCCACTACCACTGGGCCAGCACTTCTCTAGAATAGAGACCTAGAATGGTATGAATAAATGATAGTTGATGTTACTGTGCGTTTGCACTGGTGAAATATTCACATAAATACAAATTGAAAGAAACGAAACAGAAACTGGACTATCTTTTGACGCAGTAGGGCGAATCTAACGATTTAAATCTTTGTCACTGTCATCATTTGTCGTCACTTCGAATGGGAAATAAAATGAATAAAATAAATGTGCAACAAAAACGTTGCTTGTGGGTGACTCAAATAAAAAACCTACTAGCACTTGTCGGCAAAGTATTGCCATCATCATAAGTAAAATATTTAGATCCTGATGTCACCACGTCAGGCTCTTATAAGTCGACCTGTACACAGTGTACACACGTCTACACATGAAGCTCTACAGACGCCAGCACATCAACCTACCCGAAACTGTCAATTTTTCCCAATCAACTTTGAACCCTATACTTAAATGATAAAGTTGAAAATCTATTAAAGAAATTTGACAGATTGAAGTAGGTTAACGTGCTGGCGTCTGTACTTTCCAGTTTATGCTGATATCGCATTGATAGGATTTCTGTACAATGTATGATGCCCATACACTTAGGCGAGTGTGGTTCTTTGAATCCCGACCGCAGCGAGAGATTCTAATGTAGAATGCTGAGCCCAGCGAATGAAAAGGCATTTAGCATAAGCCATTTGTGGACGTGCCGCTAAATTCAATTTCCGGTTAAACCCTGAGGAAGGGGGGCCTGTGAGGAGTTAGTATTTGAAGAAACTATTGCCGTCGTCTTACCTCAAGTGTGCCTCCGTAGAGTGCGATAGGGACAGCTGCAGCTCAGACCACTAAATCACAAAAAAATAATGGACGAGATCGACGTTTCGTATTCCCCTTTTTTTCTCCTCGAAAACTGAGCCAATTTAATTATTTTTTACATAACATTTTTAAGAAAGAGTATGTCTAGGTTCCTGTCATTAAACTTTTGGAATTTGTCTGGTACTAGATATGAGCGCCGCGCCCGCCCACACGCGAACCGAACCGAACGTACGTCTGCGTGAATGCTGACAAAAAGGCGGCACTAGATGTAGATGTTGCGGTCCATGGCCCTTTACGGGGCACGGGTGTGGGCGCGTTCGTTGAGGCGGCGGCCAGCCCGCCAGTTGAACGCGTCCCAGAGGGTCATGGCCATCCAGCAGGTCCGGGGATACCACACGGTCTCCGGTGAGGCGGCGAGGATCTGGAGGCAAAAGTCCTCGCACACATTTGGGAGTGGCGCGAGGAGGCGAAACGCCGGGGCGAAACTCCGCTGCTGGGAGAAATCACGGCACAGCGGACAGAGCTCCGGCGGGATCTCATGGCGTCATGAAGAGTGCGATTGTTGCAACCCAGTGCTGGGCACGCCACTATTGCAGCGATAAGTCCCCTCTTTGAGGAGTGGCTAGAGAGGCGCCACGGCGTCCTCACCTTCCACCTGACGCAGGTCGTCACCGGACATGGTTGTCCCGCCTTATCCTGTTTCGGAAACGCCCAGGTGTCATCACTACGCAGTGATGACACCCGGGCGTTCCCTCCCGCCGTGACCACACACGGTGGAGTATACGGTGGAGGTCTGCCCGGCTTAGGCAGAGCATCGCCGTGTTCTCGTGGAGGCGATCTGTGGCGGGGATCTCTCGCGTCCGGCCCTGGTCCAGGCCATGGTAGGTAAGGACCGAGAGGGCATGGGAGGCCGTCACCTCCTTCTGCGAAGCAGTAATGCTCGCGAAGGAGGAGGCGGAACGCGTGAGGGAGAAGCAAATTTCGCGCCCTCATGCCCCTAGCCGCTGCAGGACGCCCCCCGCCAGGGCGTCCCCTGGGCGTCGGGAATCACAAGCCGATTGCCGGTCACCGTAGGTGCGGGCTTGCGTCCAATAAGGACTAGGCCCGGTTCGACGGCGTGTTGTATTCCACGCGCGCCTCAAAGATATGTCAGCACAACTGAAGGGGTCCGATAGGACCGATGCCTGCCGGGATTGCGGGAAAGTTCGAAAGGGATACCGTGGCCCCTGGCAACGTTCAGGCAAGTGAAGAAACACGGGTGGGTTGTAGTCAGTAAGTGTCTGACACGCCCTCCCTCTCTGCCCAGAGCGGGAGAAGTTATTGGATAATTTCCCATCCAAAAAAAAAAGACGCAGACATTTATACAACGCAACTCTTTGACATTACAATTACATTAGATTAGAGACGACATTCAAGCTAATTTGCGGACATTTCCGATTCCACAAAAAATAACTTAAATTAATGTTTTATTTATTTACTCAAAAATGCATGTAATGTGGTCATTATTTTGACAACCTTATTTGAGCAAAGTCGACCTTGCCGTTCTGTTTCAAGGAGCGGCCGGCAAAGTTTTGCTGGTCTCTCAAACGGGCCGGCAAAACATTGCCGGCCGCTATTTTGACGTTTCAACGTTTTAAAAAATGAAATGCAAAAAGATTTTATTTAAAACACATCTGTTTGTATTTATAGAGATAGGTACAAAAAGATTTTATTCCATATTTGGCTGTATAGTTCCAACAACCATTGTTAAAAAAAAAAACAAAGAAGTACATAAAAAAATAAAAAATTTACAAGAAAGTCGGTGAAAAAAACGGGCGGGAAACCTCAAACTTGGCGGACGCGTCCCTTTATAGATAAATTTTTAAAACTTAAAACGTTGTAATATAAGATCAGTAGCCGTAGTTTTTAGTGTTCTATTCTCTTTTACTTGTAATCTAATTTTAGTTTTGTATATTTTCTTCGGTAGTGGTAAGTTTTTTTATTATTTATTAGAGCCGGGATAATGAAGGACCCGCCTGACCCGGGGGACTTCGTTCCCCCGGCAGGCAATTTCGTCACAATAATATCCAACGAATCGGGCATGGATACCGATGGGTCGTCTTCGGCTCGTAGCTTAAAAAGAAGCCGTGTACATATTTGTAAGCACTGCAATAAGCGTCGCCGTACCCGTAAAAGCCACGGTACCGTGTCTTCGGGTTGTGGTTGCACGGATTTTACACCAGAAGTTACCGTTTTAGAAACTAACTGCTCAACTTCTACAACGACTAACGAACCTACTAACAAAGTGCCCGATGTTCCTGTTCCATCTTCAGTTGTTCCTACTCAGATAGGTCGAAAGACTTATGACAAAACGGACAGCGCGAATTAAGTAAGCGACAACGGAAGTAATTAAAAAAAAATAACTTTATTCCGACAGAGTTACAGCTAAACAGTAATTGATTTAATCTAACAAAATATTGATCTTATATACTAACTTTATTGCTAACGTAGTACATGCACGACGTGATCAGATATGACGCATGTCCTAGATAATCATGAACGCTGATCAAGCAATGGAATATTAGAAAATAATACATCTAATAAATACTTATTAGCTGACAAAGCTAATATTGGTAGATTGGGGTTCCTTAACTCCTCCCTCCCCAAGAGAGAAATTATCCGAAGGTGTCGCAGACGGTTTCGGAGAATTTCGACAAAAGTTTATAAACTGAAATTTATACATTATAAAGATAACTATTGCTATTACAATAATCACGTACTCGAAGATAGTCCATATACTAATTTCTATTGTCACTGTTTGGATTGCATCGTCTACTTCACTAAATTTTGCACTTTGTAACACTTCTTTCACATCACTAAAGTCCACATTTCTTAGATCCACTTTCTTTGATCTTCTCTGGATGTCCTGTTGTAGCTCTGGCATTTGGATCAATGGCAGCTGGAGACTAGAAACTGTAGTGTTTGTGGTAGCGGCAACGATGACTTCGCCTATTTGTGTCTCGCATTGTTGGCCAGGTGACACGATGTAGGTCCCAAGAACAGTGTATTTCATAATTTCTGTATTGCAATTCTCGGTGATGATGAGATTTTCTTCTGAGTAAACCAACCATTGGTTGTCGGTTACTTTTTGTATCTTAGTTTTCTCTATTTCAATATGGTTCTGTATGCAGCTTTTGTAGTTGTTCTTCATCAACATTATTTGTTCAATGCAGGTCTCAGTTAGATACTGGGCTAAATTAGTTTCAGCACAAAGAAATTTGTCATTTTCAATCTCAGTACATGGGCTTACCACGGGCATGTATTTCATCTATTCACCATCAGGTAAGGGTATTTGGGTATAATAGTAAAGGTATTTGGAGAATGGAATATAGGAATGGGTATAACCTTGTAATAATTATATGTTTTGGTATCTATTAGAGGGACTTCCAAAACAAAAACTAACATGTTGTTATTTATATATGATTTAAGTATGATATTACGTTCTAATTTTATTAAATTACGTTTGCTAACTGGGTATATTGTTCTAGCATGTTTAGCAATGACTTCTAACGTATTATATAATTCTGTACTATTTATAATGGATTGGTGCAATGTATTTAATTTGCTATAGGCTATTGCCGTCTCGATCTCTTGTATGTTTTCGTAACAAGTTCGAAAGTTATTTAAAATTTGGTACATAGTATTCAATATTTGGAAAAGTTTGTTAAACCTGAACTCCTGTTCAATTAATTTTCTCATTTGAATGGTATGTGATTGTGATTATTTCAGAGTCATTTACTAATTTATCAAAAGCCTTTTGCATTGATGAAACTTTACGTTCGACTACATGCTCTTTATTGTGAATCATTTGATTTTCTCTATCATATTTAATTGCATCATCCTCATCTAAATTCCCAGAAATAGCTTTTACAAGTGACCCTAATGGATTGAACAAAGCTCGTTTATTTCTATAATGAAAAGGTAAGATTTGAAAAAATCTATCCTTAGTTAGTTTAATTAGATATTCTATTTGACTTTCTATTCCTACGGTTTCGTTACTAACTCTATTTTCCTTAATTTTTATTTTTAAATTACTAAAATCCCGCATGTTATTATCTATTTGTAAGCCTAATGATTCTAAATCTACAGTTTTATATATTGTCCAATAACTATTCCTCTTCACTGCTACTCCCCGCTTTATCGCTGCTATTCCCGGATTCTGACCGAGGTTTTGGAGGTCCAGCGTGAATGTTGACACCACTAGTACCAGAAGTACCAGGCAAGATCTGTGGAGGACGTTTTACATTCTTTAACGCTACTCTAGTTTTCCTTGTCTTTATTTCTACCGGTACTATATTTCTTTCAACTTCACCAATTACTTTCGCTTTTTCGTATCGCGGTTTTTCTTTAGCTTTTCTAATCCTAGTATCTTTCATATAGATATTATCGCCTGGCTCAAGTACCGGTGTCGTTTCACCACCTTTTTTATTTATCACTTTTATTTTGTCTGATTCTATTTTTTCCGTTATGAATTCATAAAGTATTTTAAGGCGTTTTCTATGATCTAACAATAGTTTCTGAGTTAAATTCTTTTCTCTATCTATGCTAAATACACTATCTGAATAAGTGTGACCAAATACTAATTCAAAAGGCGTAAAATCTGTCGCTGAATGAATGGTGTTGTTATAAGCCATGATGGCATATGTCATAACAGATGCTGCATCTAAATCGCTTTTATCGTATTTTGCTAAACGGTAAATCTCAATAATGGTAGAATGAAACCTTTCTACTATTGCCATTGAACTGGGATTATTTGTGGTCCCAATATGGAGTTCAATTTTGTACAAACTTAACATTTCTTTAATCAAAGCATTATTGAATTCTGTACCGGAATCACAACTAATTTTCCTAGGCAGACCATACATGCTAAAATACTTAATCAATGCCCTAACTATCTCTGGTGTACTCCTATTTGGTACCTCTATGGCTTGTGCTATCTTACTAAATGCATCTACTATAGTTAAATAATATTTCCCCTCTATATATAATAGATCCATAAAAGCTTCCTGAAAAGGGCTATCTTGTGTTTGTGTTAACTGAATGTGAGGTTTGATCGGCTTTCTGTCATATTTCATGCGTTTACATGTTTCGCAAGCGTTTATGATTGCCGTAACTGTCTCTTTCATGTTTGCCCACCAATAATGTCTTTTAAGTTTGGTTAAAGTTTCTTTAATACCTCTATGACAAGTTTTCCCTTCGTGATATTTCAAAATAACTTCTTTTTGATCTTCTTCTGATTCTGTCAAATTTATAACTCTTTCTGTACATTCTGTTAACTTAACTGAATCCTTTTTAAATAACTTAATTACCATGTTTGAAAAAGTTTTTCTAAAAGATGGATGTTCAAAGTATATAAAGTACTTATGTTTTGGGTCTATATACTCTTTCAAAAAGTCTTTAGCTAATTTATCATTATTAGTCGGTAAGTGAACTTCAAGAATTTTTTGTTTGTTATTAGAAATATCTTTTACGACTAATTTATTTTTAAACCATGAATGAACTAAAATCTGTTTTGGTTTAGTATCGACAGCTTCGTCTAAAATAGGAATGCCTTCATTTTCTCTATTTGAAACTGAATTGGCAGTGACCCCATCATCCGAATCCGAAAGTTCTATCGTTTCTATTGGAGTTTCGAGGTCTTGCAATTCGTTTTCTATAATTTTTTGTATTCGTTCTTGCCTATCTCCTACATTTACGAATATTGAATCTAAATCGTCGTCAATTGCGTTAATCTTAATTCTAGATAAGGCATCTGCATTCGTGTTTTGAGCGCCCTTCTTATATTTTATTTCGAAATCGTATTCTTCTAACCTTAATCGCCATCGCGTGAGCTTACTATTGGGCTCTTTCAATGAATACAGCCATGCTAATGGTCTATGGTCTGTAAATATGGTAAACTTATTACCATACAAATACGGTCGAAAGTGTTTAACTGCCCATATTATGGCTAATAGTTCTTTCTCGATAGTGCTATATTTTACTTCTGTGTCACTCAAAGTTCTACTAGCATATGCTACAGGCTTATCTGAACCTATTGTTCCTTGTGACAATACAGCCCCGATTGCAAAATTGGATGCATCAGTGGTTAAGATAAAAGTTTGACTAAAGTCAGGAAACTGTAGCAAAGGTGCATTTGTTAAAAGCTTTTTACATGTCTCAAAGCATTCTTTATATTCTTCATTAATAACAATTTTACGACCTTTCTTTAAACAAGCTGTTAATGGCCTAGTTATTTTGGCAAAATCTTTTATGAATTTCCTATAATATCCGATAAGTCCTAAAAAACTTTTAATCTGTGTAACCGTTTCTGGTATGGGATACTTAAGAATAGCATCTATTTTATCATTATTTGGCTTTAAACCTTCATTCGTAATAGTATGACCTAAGTAGAGTACTTCCTTTCTAAGAAAATGCGACTTATCTAATTGGACTTTTAAATTTGTTTGACGGAAGCGGTCAAAAACTGCTCTAAGTTTTTCTACATGTTCAGGCAAACTTTTTGAAAAAATGATGACGTCATCGAGGTATACTAGGCAATGTAACGTTATCCATTGCTCGCTGAAAGGTTGCGGGTGCTGTCTTTAACCCAAACGGCATTCTGTTAAATTCGTAATGCCCTGAAGGTGTGCTAAATGCGGTTTTCGCTCTATCCTGCTTCTGGACCTCTAATTGATGGTACCCGCTAGCTAAATCGAGGGTTGTAAAGTAGGTACTATTACCTAGCATGTCAAATAAATCGTTAATGTGGGGCAAGGGATATTTGTCATCAATTGTAATTTCATTGAGCCGTCTATAGTCAACTACCATCCTCCATTTTTGTTGGCCTGATGCGTCTAACTTTTTTGGCACCAAATGTACGGGAGCACTCCAGGGAGAATGCGATTCCTGGATAATGTTATCCCTTAACATCTTCTCAACTTGACTCTTAATTTCTTTTGTTTGAGTAGGGGTAACCTATGTGCCTTAATGTTTATTGGGTCTTCATTCTTTGTTCTTATTCTATGTTTAACCTGATTTGTGAAGGTTAATGGAATTGTTTCACAATAAAATATATCTTTGTATTCTCTACAAATTCTTTCAATAACCGTACGTTCTTCCGAGTTCATATGATCTAACTGTAATTTTTCTAAATTCTTTGTTAGTAAACTGTCCACTTCTATACTATTATCCATGAAATTAACATTAGCAGATGGGTTCTGTATGTATGGTTCTACTTGAAAAGGTCCTGTAAGTACTAAAGTTCTATTTTGATGACTATAATTCTGAATAACAGTTGTTGCATAGCCTTTAACACACGTAACTAATGCGGCGGGCATTCGAATCCCTTCCGTAAATTGTTTAAAATCTAACACAGCTTCCCCGTCCAATAAGTTGACCGGGAGTCTTACTCTAAGTTCACTACGACATGGTAGATTATATACCTCTCTCATAGGCGGTGAATATACGATGGGAATGTCAGTATTTTTTAAATGTAATATCTGACTTTCCATATTAATCTTTGCCTGTAATTGTTTCAGTAAATTGCTACCTATTAATCCATCATACCTATCGTCAACACTGTAGACATAAAACTTATGGAACTCTTTATTTCCAAACGTAACCGGTAATGGAATAACTGCCGTTTCACTATGAACGCTCGATGCGTGAGTGCTAACAACTTCGAAGGGTTCATACTGTAAATAATTTTTAAAATATTTATTCGCTATAAAAGGGCTTATAAACGACCTAACACTCCCCGTGTCTATCATAAAAACTGCTTTTAATTCTGGTATAACTATATGTGGTAAATTTAAGCGTTTATTGCAATTTATTTTTATTCGTTCTCTATGGTAGAGGCCATTATGCAAAAATTTCCCGCCCTGGGATCTTCAGGAGAAAATTCCCGACACTCGTTATACGAATTGCTTGAACTCTGTTCATCATTACTATAATTATTTATGTAATTAACACGTCGCGAACTCGCAGTACGCATGGTAACGTCAGTATTCGTACCCGACGTAGATGCTTGCGCTGCAAAATTCGACGTGCCCGGTGCATGTGCCGCGAACTGTTGGCTCTGTTGTGCAACCGGAAAAGATGACCTACTTGACTGTGGTGACGAATTATTGTTTTTTGTACGATTAAAACTATTTTGATTATTTTGAATATTATTATGCTGCTTATAATGCCTGGACTGGTGCGGATTGTTCGGTGTAGATGTGCTGTTTGTAGCATTATTCGGTACATGTGTACTTGATACGCTTTGTGAATTTTTCGTTTGATAATTATTAGATTCTGATGCATTATGGTAATTAGGCAAATTGGGTCTGTTAGTTCTACTAAAATTACGCCTATCGTTTGTTTTAGAATCATAGACTGCCTGGAAGTTTTGCTCTTCTAACACTATTTTTAACGCATCCTCTAACGTTGTAATGTCGCGCAAACGAACTAATCTAACTAGGAATGGCGGTAAATTAAACAAGAAAACATTCATCGCTCTGTTACTATAAATTATTTGTTTTGCCTTACGTAGAGAGTCGTCAATGACAGTTTCTGATATTTTAGCGAATAAAACACTTTTCATCCGCTGTATTCTATGGCAAAAATCTAAATAACTTTCGCCCTTATTTATTCTACAAGATTCTAACTCCATTGCTAAACAATCCTCTGTGCGTGGATCACCGAAGTGTTGGTTTAACAATTTCTTCAGTTCATCCCACGTATCTATAGAGTCTCTTTCGCCTACCAAACTGGCTGCTTCGCCTGATAACCTACTTGTGACCACATGAAATAAATATTCATTTTGGGCTACGGTTCCTTGGAACTTAGACAAAATGTATTCACATTTTTTTATATACAGGATTACTGGTAATTCGACGTATATCCGTCAGGGGCTGATAAAGGGGGCCAAATGCAACAAATTGAACCCCCCATATGTATGGCCGAAATTCAATAGTATTCGAGATATTTGAATTTTAAGGGTTTTTCGATATTTACCCAAAATTTGACATTTAATTCCAAATAAAAAAAAAACTACACATTTGAATGGGTACCATTAAAAATCATGTTGTAGCTAGCACTTCAATTAAGCTATGGACATAGTTAAAACTACTTAATTTAACAAAATAATTAAAATAATGAACGATATAAGAATAATATCTTACCAATATTTTTATTTTACGCTTCAAAAATGTTGCCTCCTCACAAAAATTTCTATGACATTAATCGTAAAAATAACTAAAAAAACTTGCCTATTCTGTAAGCTTTCCAAAAAGGTATAAAAGTCAATTTTAAAATACATAATTCGTGGCATGGCGTGTTTGAAACGGCGCGGGGAGAGAATTTGTATTTGTATGAAATAAAATGCATTCAAAAATGTACGTCAAATTTTATTAAAAATTTTACACATCTTGTTCAAAATGAGCCCCTCTATTACGAATGCAAGTTCGAATTCTTTTCCTAACTTCGGTTTTCGTCACTCTTGATGAAAACGTTGTTCTCATCTGTTGCGCCGCGTTTATTATTCGCTGTCGAAGTTCTTCGACTGAATTTATTGGGGTCACATAAACTAATTCCTTCATATGACCCCAGACGTAAAAATCAAGTGGTGTGATATCAGGGCTTCTTGCTGGCCACGGAATTGGCCCTCCCCTCCCAATCCATCGGTTTGGAAATCTCTCATCTAGCCACTGTCGGACAGTAATCCGGTAATGTGCTGGGCACCCATCATGTTGAAACATGAGGTTGTTTTTTATTTCTTCGGGAACATCCGCCAACAAATCGTCTAGGTTGTTTCTCAAAAACTCCTCGTAATTTTCGCCGTTCAAATTTTGGGGCAAGAAATGAGGGCCCACCAAATAATTATCAACGACACCCATCCATACGTTCAGGGAAAATCTCATTTGCGACGCAGTTTCTTTTAGTTTTTTTGGATTCCTGCCTGCTTTAGGTGCCCAAAAATGTAAGTTATGGTAATTCGTTATACCACCCCGGTCAAACTTTGACTCGTCAGTCCACAAAATATTTCTTAGGAAATGTTCCTGGTCAGCGTCAGCGTTTAACATAAACCGAGAAAATTCGAGTCGCCTGGCAGGATCTCCCTCGTGCAATGTTTGGACAGGTTGATCATTATCAACCTGATAGATGTACTACCGACCACACTTTCCACTGGGACATACCGAGCTGTCTTGCAACAATGTTCGTTGAGATGTTTGGGTCATCAATAAAACACTGAAGAATGGTGTCCTCTTCGTCAGCCGTATACCGTCGAGGTCTGCCAGCGTTGAATTGTGCTCTCTGAACACTGCCAGTTTCAGACAATCGTCGATAGGTGCTCCCGAAAACAGTAACGTGGGGAAGTCGACGATCGGGAAAGCGGCGTTGGTATTTTCGCCGAGCCGCAGCCGCGTTTCCATCGGCAAAACCATAACAAAACATAATGTCTGCGTATTCGTTATTAGCATACGAAGCCATGGTATCCGAAATAACAATGATAACAAAAATAATAACAAGAGAAACAAGAATTAACAATAATGATCGATAACAAATTAACGCGATGAGAGATTGGTTAATAGCAAGATAACAACACACGTGCTTGCGCGGCGTAGAGTCGAAACTTACTAAGGAAGGCGACGCGAGCACAGCAGACGCCGTGTGCTCCCCCACCCTCACACCCCGCCCCATCACGAAGAATTCCGCCAGTAAAATCGGTTGTTTTAGCAAGGATCATAAACTAAAACACACATTATTTCTCTCCCCGCGCCGGTTCAAACACATGCCATGCCACGAATTATGTATTTTAAAGTTGATTTTTATACCTTTTTGGAAAGCTTACAGAATAAGCAAGTTTTTCTAGTTATTTTTACGATTAATGTCATAGAAATTTTTGTGAGGAGGCAACATTTTTGAAGCGTAAAATAAAAATATTGGTAAGATGTTATTCTTATATCGTTCATTATTTTAATTATTTTGTTAAATTAAGTAGTTTTAACTATGTCCATAGCTTAATTGAAGTGCTAGCTACAACATGATTTTTAATGGTACCCATTCAAATGTGTAGTTTTTTTTTTATTTGGAATTAAATGTCAAATTTTGGGTAAATATCGAAAAACCCTTAAAATTCAAATATCTCGAATACTATTGAATTTCGGCCATACATATGGGGGGTTCAATTTGTTGCATTTGGCCCCCTTTATCAGCCCCTGACGGATATACGTCGAATTACCAGTAATCCTGTATAAAGGTAACGCTCTAGCGTCGCCACTGAATATTGGTATGATGTTAACCAATTCCTGTGGGACACGGGTCACGTTTTCCATTGTGAAAAAGTTATGAAAGTAATAAAGGAAACGAGAAAAAAAAATTTATTACATTGATGTACTACTAAAATATCACTACTCTAAAATATTAATACAATTAAAATCTATGCAAATATTATTACGGCGTTGTCCAATCCCTAATAATACACACACATAGACTTATTACAAGGTTGGGATATAAATGGAAGAGCTGAGAGGAAGGTGAAAAAGATTTACTCACAATTCCGCAGCTAGCTTCATGCTCCCTGAACTACTGCTGTGGCTGGTCCTCTTCCGTAACTCGAGGTGGCTTCTTAATGAATTTATTTGTTCGGCGATCTCTGCTAAACCGTAGACACGGACGTCGGCTGCTCCACGTAGAATTGTATACACGGCAGACTGACTACAGAGATCCTACCGGCTGCGCCAATTAAGTAAGCGACAACGGAAGTAATTAAAAAAAAATAACTTTATTCCGACAGAGTTACAGCTAAACAGTAATTGATTTAATCTAACAAAATATTGATCTTATATACTAACTTTATTGCTAACGTAGTACATGCAAGACGTGATCAGATATGACGCATGTCCTAGATAATCATGAACGCTGATCAAGCAATGGAATATTAGAAAATAATACATCTAATAAATACTTATTAGCTGACAAAGCTAATATTGGTAGATTGGGGTTCCTTAACTCGCGCCTTTTGTCATTCATGTACAAAGAAACATAACTTCACCAGACGATAGCACGACACTGCACCCAATCACATTTGGCAAGTTTCTTAAACATAACGCCTTCCAAAACATAATTAATGGTAGCGTCAAAAAATTGGGCGCAATAAAATTTCACTTTCCTTCTCGAATTTCCTGGACGCAAATTCTTTTATTACCCATAATAGTCTACAATCTTATAATTACAAAGCTTTTATACCTACTTTTAATGTTACTAGAATGGGTTTAGTACGTGGTGTACCTGCAGAATGGTCTCCGGAGGAAGTTATTGATAACATATCAGTACCAATTGGTTGCGGTCCAATTTTAAAAGCCAGACGTCTTAATTTTAAAACCATTGTGGATGGTTCTACCACTTGGAAGCCATCCCAATCCATAGTGGTTACATTTGATGGTCAGGTTCTACCTAAAAGAATTTTTATGTGCTATAATGCATTACCTGTAGATTTATATATTTTCCCTACTGTACAGTACACACACACACACACACTACTCACATATACACTCACTTACACACATTACACACATCATAGCGCGTAAGTTATTTAAAAAAAAAAAAAGACCGTTCTATTCCTTTTTAATTTGTTCTATACCTTTTTATTTTTTTATTGTATAACTTCAAATTTTATAACAACTACAAAACCTGGGGAAGGGCGGAGAATCCTAAAACAAGCATACTATTTGCTTAATTGGATTCTTCCATTTGTAACTAGCTTAAGTTATTTAAGATGAAGCAATAAATATTTTTTTATTTTTATTTACAGTGTTTCAATTGCTGTCGTTTCGGTCACACTAAAATGCAGTGCAGGTCCAAACCCCGTTGTTATAAATGTGGCCAAGGTCACACTGGGGACAGCTGTGAAAGAAAACAAGAAAGTGCATCTTGCTGCCTTTGCTCTGGATATCACTATGCTACTAATAAGTCTTGCCCAGAATTTTCTAGACAAAAATTAATTAAAACATACATGGCACAAAGTTCAGTATCTTATGCTGAAGCGGCAAAAGTATATCCTGTAGTAACTAAATCTTATGCTGATACACTTTTATCTTCTCCTTCCAAAAACTTTACAGATACTCCATCCATCTCTTCAACTAATAGAATGCCTGCTTCAAGTAGCTATAAAAAGACTGTCTTTCTCAAACCACGATCCCCTCCCAAATCTGTACAAGGATATAATAAAGAGGCTCACAATGCCATTATTAAAGATTTTAATATCCCCCAACCATCAAATGGTTGTGCTTTTTCTAATGATCATAATAATGACAAAAGTGACACTAATTTTTCTATAAACGATTTTCTTTCCGCATTACATAATCTTCTTTCTCAGTTCAATATTTCACCGTCCAACGTTGCCCCTTCTTTCAATGTATCTCAATCCATTCATAATGGACAACACATCCAAAATAATCCAGTGGAACTGCCGCAGTCTAGTAAACAAAAAGAGTGATGTTATATATCTTTCAAACAAATATGAGCCATTTGCCTTTGCCTTAGCAGAGACTTGGCTCAAATCTAATCATATTTTTAAAATTAATGGTTATTTAACCATTAGAGAGGATAGATCTGATGGGTATGGTGGTAGCTATACTTATCAAGAATACTATACCTTTCTCTATCATTAGATTACCTCCTCATAGTGAGGAAATTTCAATTGTAGCTATTAAAGTACATCATACTTGTATTGTTTCTATTTACATTCCTCACCCTTCTTCTTCTGTTCTTCAAGAGATTAATAATCTCTTTTCATTTCTTCCAAAGCCATTCTTAATATTAGGGGACTTTAATTGCCATCATCAATCATGGGGTTGTTCAACTTCTAATTGTTATGGTGATGAATTACTGGATATATTAGACTTACATAACTTATGCATCTTGAACACAGGAGCTGTCACACGTCGTTCAGATCCCAGTCAGAACCAAAGTGCGATTGACCTTTCTATCTGTTCTCCAAACTTGGCCTCTTCATTAACTTGGCATACTCTAACCTCGACTCATGGTAGTGATCATTTTCCAATCGTTATTTCTTATCCTCTTTCCAAACCAAATGCACCATTAAGGAGATCAACATTAAAACATAAACTACCTAATAGAAATAATAATGACTGGGACAAATTTAGAAACATTGTTGACAGCAAGCTTTGCTCCTTGCCTGTTATTTCTGATGGCAATGAAAATAGTTGTGCGGAAGCTTTAGCGCTCATATTAATTGCAGCAGCAGATGAATTTTTTCCTGTAAAAAAAAAACAATATTAATACAATTCCCTCGCTACCGTGGTGGGACTGAATGCACAGAAATGATTCACAAACGTAAAGAGGCTGAATACAATTATAATCTCGATATGTCGGACTCAGACCAATAAAAAAGTATAGACGGAACATTGCGCTCAAAAAGTGAAGCACGTAATATGAAGACGATTCGGCAATATGAAGACGGCCGCGCGGTAGTCTGCCGCGAGTGAGCGAGTGTGCAAGACGTAATTTTGGTGAAATTATAATTGCGAAATTATGCCGTCCTGCGTCATAAACTGCTGCACAAATAATTAATGTTTTCAGAAAAAGTCTTCTGGGATTACTTTTCACAAGTAAGTATCCGATTTGATGTGTAATTTAAACAAAATCGTAAAATGTTTGTCATCATTTCTCGGAACAAGAATTCTAGGCGCCATTGTGTCAGTGTTGCAAGTTAAGATCATTATCTTTTCCCAAAAGTAAGGGAATACTTATTGGTAATCAGGATATTTTTTCAAACTTAGAAGATGAACATAACGTGTATGGCGTAGAGCACCAAACAACTTTAAGCAGACCTGTAATTAATAAATACATAAACATAAGATTCCACCATATTGCAAAACAAGAAACTTTATAAGTGATGACTCAAAACGCCAGACATATAAAAAACTGACACAACATAAGGGGCATTAGTCATTTTAATTTACGTAAGTTTTGTATGTGTTGTAAAATTAATTATTGATGTTAATATTAAAATAAATGACTCTCATTCAACTTAATTATCTTTCATTTCATTCACCCAATACAAATAAAACACAATACTACAAAATAATAAAACTTTTCATTCAAGTATATCTCTCGCACTTGGGAATCGCAACACAATGCTTGCAACATTTTTCTCTAGCACACATGCGCAAATCTACGATATCTTACACCGAGTTACGCACACAAAGCCGAGAATTGGCCTCAGTTATTTCGTCGTGATTGTTTACGACGGCTCCGTCTATACTTTTTTATTGATCTGAGATGTCGGATAGTACTCGTAATTTTGAAATTGTTACTAACGTAATTAACGAAACTTATAAACTTTTTAACAAGAAAAAATTTGAATCTTGGCGTAACTTTTGCACATCAATTTTACCGAATACTCACCCTACGATTGTCTGGCGCAATATTCGTAGATTTAGGTCCATTTATAAAAACCCTTCTCCTATTCCGGATTCTTTAGCCAATGAATTTTTAGATAAATTAGCGCCACCTTGGGTTCCTGAGGCTATTGACCTTAACCTGTCTCTTGCATCCAGTAACCAAGACACCCCTAAGACGCTAGATCTTCCATTTACTCTCACTGAATTAAAGGGTGTTATCCATAAAACGGCACCTGGCATTGATGGCATCCCGTATTCCTTTTTTGCTAATTTAAATGATGTCGTCCTCAGCTACCTACTATTTAGAGCTTATTAATTCTATTATGTATACAGGAAACATCCCTGATGAATGGAAACGTCAAATGGTGTTGCCATTCCTTAAACCAAATAAAATTCCGTCGGATGCTTCTTCATACCGTCCCATAGTTTTGTCTTCAATTCTGATGAAATTAGCTGAACACCTAATTAAAAATCGTCTCGAATGGTATGTTGAAAGTAAGGGTCTTTTGGCAGATTCACAATATGGCTTTAGAAAAGGTAAAAGTACAACTGACTGTTTAAGTATTTTAACTTCTGATATTCGGCTGTCCTTCTCTAATAACCATTCAACCATTGCAGTTTTCCTTGATATTAATGCAGCCTATGATAATGTTGTATTATCAGTTTTACAAAATAAATTAAAAGCCTTACAAGTCCCATTGAATTTGTCGAATTTCATTATTAAAATCCTGACTGAACGCTCTGTTATTATGATAATAGGAGATAATGAGGTATCTCATCTTGTATGGAGAGGTCTCCCACAAGGTTCTGTGCTCAGTCCCCTCCTGTATAATATTTACACTTTTGATTTAGACTCATCCTTAGCTATCCATGTTAAGGTTCTTCAATATGCCGATGATTTAGTATTATATTCTTCAAGCCAATCTGTCGAACAAGCTAGCTACGCTATCAATTCTGCTTTATCTACTTTGGAGTCATGGTTACATCTGAATGGTTTGGATGTATCCACGTCTAAAAGCGCTGCTGTTTTGTTCACCCGGAAGAGAAACATTCCCTTAGTAAACATCTCCTATAAGGAAATACCTATTCCAGTTAAAGATAATTTCAGATATCTAGGTATAATACTGGATTGTAAATTAAGTAGTGTTCCTCATTGTGATTATGTTGTTAACAAATGTGAAAATCACCTAAACATGCTTAGATGCCTCTCTGGTGTGTGGTGGGGTGCACATCCATTTTCTTTTAAACTTATTTACAATGCAATCATCAGAAGCACTCTGGATTATGGATTGTTCGTTCTAGAACCTGGTAGTGTTATGGCTTTTAAAAAGTTGGATCGCATCCAGTCCAAAGCATTACGCATTATTTCTGGAGCCATGAAGTCTAGTCCTATTAATGCACTCCAAGTTGAATGCGGGGAAGCTCCTTTATATCTTAGAAGACAATTCCTATCTGACAAATATTTGTTCCGGATTCTTCAGTTCTCGACTCATCCTCTCATTCCTAAACTGGACTCTTTAGTGTTGCAGATTGAATCTTCAGATTACTGGTCCCATAAACGTGCTCCTTGTCTAGTTGTAAGCTATAAAAAGTTCCTTTCACTTTCATCTCCTATTCACCGCTCCAATAAACTTCCCCTATTTAGCAGTAGTTACGAGAGTTTACAATTCAGTCCCACCATCAAATACTGTGTAAGTAAACCAGTACCCTAATTACGTAATGCAAAATCAATCCGAATCTGAATCGTTTTGAAACAGATTGCTAATCCATTGCTCCGTAAGTTCGAAAAAAAAACGGCAGAGCAACGTAAATAACGCAATGAATGTTGTTGAACTGTCAAAATGAAACAGATTTGTCTTTATCGTTTACGAAAATATGTTGCGTAATTAGAAAGCTGGTCCCGATTGCAATTCAAGTTTTAACCATTTTTTGGCAGAACACATAGAGTACCACCACATATTTACGGATGCTGCCAAGCGTTCTCCGACGGGTTGTGTTGGGATAGGCACTTACCACTCTCAATACAACATCGTACAAAAAATTAAATTGCCTCCGGAGACTTCTGTTTTTACGGGGGAATGTTTTGGCATTTTAAAAGCTGTTGAATATACATGTTCTAAAGCTCAAGAAAACTATAATTTTCACAGATTCTCAAAGTGCTCTTCTAGCCATCAATAAATCCCCTTTCGAACACAAATCGCAGTGTCCTATAATTTTTTTAGTAAGGGAATTTGCGTTCAGAATCATTTCAGAAGGTAATACACTTCAATTTGTTTGGATCCCGACCCATGCTGGAATCCATGGCAACGAAGTGGCAGATACAATAGCCGGTGATGCGGTGCAGTGTGGTGACTTAGTTCCATATCAGAATTTTAGCAAAGACCTTGTGACATTACCAAAGACTTTTCTCCAGGACACCTGGAGGGTGGCCTGGGACATCGGTAGTAAAAGAAAGGGCCGTTATTATTCAGCTATTCAGCCCGACGCACGTCCCGGAAAAACCGTGGTTTGGCAGGGCAAAGTTTGGCAAGACGGAGACCTCCATCCTTATACGGATGAGACTGGGTCATGTTTGCTCTCCAGCTCATCTTGCCAAACTTCATATCATCAGCGACCCCATTTGCTCGTGTGGCTCAGATGTAGGCGACTTAAATCATATTTTTTTCTCCTGTCCCCTATACGACCGTTCTTCTTTTCTTAGTAATCTCTTGTCCCTTCGTACTCCTTTTCCTACATCAATACTATCCTTACTTTGTACAAATAGCTTTCCTGTATATAAATGTATAGTCTCATTCATTACCCTAAATAATATTAAGTTGTAAATTTTCGTCATTGTAATTTGCTCATTATTCACTGCTTTGATTCATCCTTTTCCTTTTTATACTGATCCTATATCCTACTATCCTATCCTATCCTAATACTACTTACTTATACTTATACTATCCTATCCTAAATTCCGATGTAATTAATTCATATTCTTAATAATAATATTTTTGTTTCCCCAACGTTTTCTCTTCGAAGTCCTAATAAAAAACTCGACACTGGCTAATGCACAAACCGTGCGAAGCCAAAATTAAAAAAAAAAAAGAAAGTCGGTGTTGAATTTTAGTAACTGTAGGGGAGGTGGGCCCAAAACGGGTACGCTAAGGGATAATAAATAAATAAATAAATAAAATAATAAAAAGCCTTTTATTTCCTGTTGCAAATATAGGTTTACAATTAAAAAGAAATAAAATAAAAATAAAAAAAATAAACATCGAAACAGTTTGCATGCATTAATTAATTAGGTGCTTTATTTCTTTTAGGTGCTTTATAATTTATAGGTACAAGAACCCCTCTCAACGGAGGGTAAAGGCCTCCTCCAAAGATGACCATTTTTCTCTGTCTTCAGCTTCTCGCATCCAGTGTGTGCCTGCTATTTTTATAACATCGTCTATCCAGCGCGTATTTGGCCTACCTCTTTTCCTCTGGCCCGATGGTCCTAGCCATGACGTTGTCGTTTTGGTCCAGCGATTATCATTAAGTCTGGCTACGTGTCCAGCCCATCGCCATTTTAGCTTCTGTGAGTAACTGAGTGCGTTGATAACTTTAGTTTTCTGTCTTATGGCGGTATGGCGGATTTTTTGAATCTTCTTGATTTTCAGGATGCTTCTCTCCATACTTCTTTGACTGGTTATGATCTTATTCTTTAGTTTACTTGTGAATTTCCACGTTTGACAAGCGTAAGTTAGTGATGGGAGCAGGCAGGTGTTCATGACTCTACTTTTCAAATTTATGGACATGTCGCTTTTTAGGATTTCTTTGAGGTTCCAAAATTTCTTCCAGGTGATGTTGACCCTTCTCTCTACTTCTAGTTCGTTGTTGCGTGGATTAAATTAGATATGTTTTCCCAGGTAAATATAAGTATCAGCATACGATAGGTATTTTAGTATGATTCGTCATGACGTTTGTTTTATCTAAATTGATTTCCAAGCCTACTTTACGACTTTCTTCATGTAAAGAGTTTATCATCAGTTGTAGTTGGGTTGTACTTTCTGATAGCAGGACTATATCATCCGCAAATCTGAGATGGCTCAGGTAGCGTCCGTTTATGTTTATGCCCTTTTTTTCCCAGTTTAGTTTGCCGATGATATACTCCAGCACCGCTATGAAGATTGCTGGAGAGATTGGGTCTCCTTGCCTCACACCTCTTTTTATTTGTATGGGTGAGTGGTTTCCAACGTCACTCTGCTGATGTTATTGTCGTAGATGTTTTTTAGGACTTGTATGTATTCCATGTGATATTAGAGCTTCCCAGATCGATGAGTGGAGTAAAGTATCGAAAGCTTTTTGGTAGTCAATAAAAACTATATAGAGTGGTTTGTTGAACTCTAGGAATTTTTCTATAAGCATCTCTAGCGAATGTATGTGATCGACTGTGGAGAAGCCTCGACGAAAGCCCGCCTGTTCAATGGGTTGAAATTTTTCTGTTGTTAGTTTTAACCATTTTTCTAGTAATGACGAGAAAAGTTTATATAATGATGGTAGTAGGCTTATCGGTCTGTAATTACTTATGTTATCTGGATCTCCTTTTTTGTAGAGCAGAATGATTTCAGATTCAGACCATTGGCGTGGAGAGTTCGTACTGGTCAGTATCATGTTGAATAGTCGTGTAAGAGGTGTAACAAGACACGTCGATCCTGCTTTTATGACTTCGTTGGTGATCCTGTCAGGCCCTGGGCTTTTGTCTGATTTCAGTGTTTTAATTCCTTTGGCTACTTCCTCTTCGGTGAAGGTAACCATCGCTCTTTCTGTATTACGACTCGGTAGCTTGTATGTTGACTGATTTGGTGAGCTGTATAGGTCTTTGTAGAAATCTGTTGCTATTTTGAGTATTTCCGATCTATTTTGTGTAATTTTAGTTCTGTTTTTTAACTCTTCAATCCATGATTTATGTGTTTTTAATTCTTTGTATGCTTTCTTGGCACTGCCTGTGGCTTGAAGATGTTTTTTGATCGTTTGTGTACGATGTACCTTATAGTCGTGGTTGATTCGTTTACTTATGAGTTTGTAAAGAGCTTTTAGCTCATTTTTCATAGCCCTTGATTTCGGTTTAGTCTTATGTATTTCTTGTCTTCTGCTGATTAGTGCCCTAGTGCGTGCTGATATGATTTGCTTTGTCTCTGTGTTTGTGTTACTTGTTAGCCCTTGTATTATTGTTAGGCCGATGTCGATTGCATTAGTTATTTTATCGTAGCAAACCTGAACGGCGTCTCTATCATTCCAGTGGTCTAGCATGTCTGCTGACAAGCTGTTCAACGATTTAATATAGGTTTGCACTTCTTTTTCGTTCTTTATCTGAGGCTTAGGACATCGACCGAACTTACTGCGATCTTTTGTTTTTGGAAGTATATTGAAAGCTGCCCTCACGGGTCTGTGGTCCGAAGGGTATGTGATATTCAGAACCTGTATATTGTATACGTTTCTCGATAGGTTTGTTAGGATGTAATCTAATTCGTTTTTTGTATTGCCGTCAGGTGCTTTCCAAGTCCATCTCTGCTTGTTGTTCTTTTTAAAAAAAGTGTTCATTATGGCCAGGTTGTTCTCATATGCAAAGTCAATGAGTTAGAGTTAGAGTTGACGCTAAGGGATATGTACAATAAAAAAGTCCTAGAAAGGAAAATTTAACTTCTATTTTTAATTTTCAAATATTTAATTAATAAAGAATCTAAAATAAGAACAAACATAAACATTTTCTTCATAATTCGAACAAAAACAAAAAAAACCTTCCAACTACCCGTTTTCCCCTATGGGGTGCCTAAAACGGGTACGGCGTTTGGGCAAAACGGGTATAGGGTAATTATCGAGATCAATGGACATTACAACGAAATTTTGTTAACTAAGTCTATATTAATATCTACTATTATGTCTTCATTTTCATTTCAGTCTTCATTATTAAACTTATTGTACTTTCTTGGATCATCATTCATCATAAATCAACTTTAACGTCTCAGTTATTATCTATAAATATTCCTGACAGCCGTCACAGTAATAGGAACCTCTACCAGAATATGTTGTGCACGCCTCGTGGGCCCACATTTGACAATCGTCACATTTGATCCAGTCCTCTATAGGCGGGTATGAGTATAACTCGGAACAAACCAAGCAAGGGTGTTCGGCTCCGTGATCTTCATTATCCTTTGGACCTCGCTTGGACCTTTTCTGCTTCTTTGTCTTACTAGTAGAAGCTTTTACAACGTTCAAATTTTTCTTCACTGCTTGGATTTTAGATACTCATAGGAACTTTCTTTTTCTTGTTGCAGATCTTTTATTGGCGTGGCTCTTTGTGTTTTTTTTCGGGCATCCTTTTTTGATGTGCCGCTGTAATGTTGATAGATTGATGCGTATTTCTTGGCTGCACCTTTGACTGAAGTCTTGCGTCTCAGGGGATGCATTTGTTCCTGCCGGGGTTGCGGGAAAGTCCGAAAGGGATACCGTGGCCCCCTGGCATTGCACAGGCAAGAGAAGGAACACGGGTGGGTTTTAGTCAGTAAGAGTCTGACACGCCCTCCCGCTCCACCCAGAGCGGGAGGAGTCATTTGATGATTTCCCACCCAAAAAAAAAAAAAAAAAAAAAAAGGGGATGCATTTGTAGTTTTTCTTTTATATTTTTTTACCATCTAAAAAAAGAAGAAGCACTACCTACATTAACAAGCAATATTCTAATTTTTCATTCATTTATGAATTTATAACTAAACAAAGTAACTCCTGCCAACCCACGAAGCCATATCTAGGGTAAAACGGGTAAGGGCAAAGCAGGTACCCGATTTACCCCTACCCGTTCTGCCCAAGAGTACGTTTTAGTTTTTACACTTCATAATCTTAAAATGTAAACAAAGGTAGCCACAAGTTTTTGAAGATAAAATAGCACAATACTAGCAAAATCATAACGTAAAACTTTTGAGAACATATCATACACCATTTTTAAATAAACACAACCATTCCTAACCAATATTTTTTTGTGGATATAGCAAAAAAATATTTTTTTATCTTACCTTTAAAGCGCTTGTATCACTGTAGCGAGCCGACTGCATGTGATTGGTTGATGCTCGAGACACAACACTGCACTCACACATTTGCAATTTTACTTACGGCGCGCAAATTTAAAAGCCTACCCGCTTTAGGCGGGGTACCCGTATTAGGCCCACCTCCCCTACTTTTCATAATTGTCATTTTAATTAAATTTCTAGTTAATTAATATGAAGGCACAGGATCAGATATATTGTAAAATAAAAGAGGTTCTTTAAATAATAAGAATTTAGATTTTCTTATAAATTATTTAATCAATTAATTTTACACGAAACTACACTTAATCAGTTTCAAGACACAAATAGCCATGACACCCAGTAATAGCTTAGTTTACACAAAATAGTAACAATGTACAGAGAGGCAGAGTAACAATAATTGAAAGCAATACAACCTGTGCACCGGGCAACGCCTGAAGGTAGAATGCCATTTCAATTGGTCAATTGGTCGTCGCGACGCCCCCGCAAGGGGGCGTGGCGAGCGGGGTCGGAGCGCCCCCCTGAATGCCATTTCGCCGCCGTGCGGACTCTTTTATACGGTAGTATTGTAGGTGGGGCAAAGACGTAGCGCGCTACGACGTAGCGATCACTAACTCCGCCCAGCAGCGAGGAGGTGGGAGAATGTCGCAGCGCGCTACAGCGCCATAGTGCTACAGCGTAGCCCGATGCACGTGTTGTTTACAATGTGACGCCCGACACGGCCATGCTGACGTGCGGACGTCCTCGCACGCTTAGCCCACAATGCCACATCTAGAACATGAAAAACTGATTAAGTACCGTTTGGTCATCCTGCTATTGTTTCTGGTCCGGTCTACTTATACCCTTCAGATATTTAACCACTTGTTCCAGTCAGCTATGACTCTACAAGGCTTGGTCCGGCCAACTTCTGACCCTCCAGATATTTGACCACTTGGTCCAGTCAGTTATGACTCTACAAGGCTTGGTCCGGTCAACTTCTGACCCTACAAGATCAGTCCCCTGGTCCGGCAATATCCCTTCAGTTAAACTGGACCGGATCTAGCTAGGCCGAACAAGTATCGTTCCTTTAGCTTAATTAACAAATAGCTCAATACTTTGGTTGATGTACAAGTGCTTCTGTTACAATGTTAATTGATTCAGGTCCAATAGATTCTACTGAAACAGCACGTAAACCAGGGTTTCTACAATATGCATTAATATGAGAACTGGTAGATATAGTGTCACTTTTAGCAGACATGGTATCACTATTGACAGAGGTATCACTATTGGCAGACATGGTATTATTATCGGCAGAGATAGTATCACTATTATCATGAAAGTTAATATGTTGCCTAGTCTCGTGAACAAGAACCTCTGTGTTGTTATTATCCGCCGACACGTCATCCTCATCAAAATTTTCTGTGATTTCCAAAAACAATGACTGACCACGGGGTACTTCTCGCAAGTTTTCGTGAGAGTATTTGTAGACTCTATTGTTTCCATTAATGTGTTTTAATTTGTACCTATAATTTTCCAAAATAGCGGTTATTTTAAAGGGGCCTTTGCATTTACGGTCTAGTTTCGTTTGGTGTCTTTCTTCGCTTTTAACAAAGACAGAGTCACCTACTGAAAAAGGTTTAACTATAGCTTTACCCTTGTTAAATCGACCTGTGTCATATTGAGCCAACTTTTTATACTAGCAGAAGCATCGGATCGAATGGTTACGAGGTTTAACCTATCTTCATTAGGATTATTAGTAGATACTCTTGATATCCTTAATGAACTGTCCTTAATACCAAACATTAATTCCAAGGGCGTGAACCCTGTTACTCTACAACGAGAACTATTGAGAGTTAATCGGATGTCGCCTACATGATCTTGCCATAAGCTGTCCGAATATGTTTCAACTATAGTGAGCATACGCTGGGCCTGACCATTTGCCCTACTGGAACCAGTGGCTATAATATGATATGATTATCTTTACAAAAATTCTTAAATTCAGCATTGTCGTATGACCTACCACGATACGCAATTATTCTTTTAGGAGCGCCAAACAAGTTCACTGCATTTTTAAGTGATTTAATAGTATCAGATGCATTTGGGTTAAGGTATGCTCTTACAAGACGAATTTTGTAAAAACCATCAATAATCACGGAACAATACTCCTTACGCTCGCTTTTTCGGCTGAGTTTGCCAGTTAAATCCAAATGAATTGTATGCCATGGAATAGGCAATTTAGGGATTGGATATAGATGGTCCTGCTGGGCTCCCGACGGACCTTTGGAAACCTTACAAACGACGCACGAATCTAATTTTTTTTTTTTAAGTTTGAACATTTTTTGGAACCAATAAGGATCGTATAATTTATCTAGCGTTTTTTTCATAACCATGGTGTTTTATTTCGCTGTGTCCATGATTAATCATTGATCAGGTTAAAGAGTATGGCAATATTGGTAACCATTTAGTGGTTTTATTACGTTAGATTTTACGACAAAGTATGCCCTGTCTAATATCGTATGTGTGTGATATTTCAGACGGCAAGTAATTTGAACAGAATTTGGAAATAATGTCTGATATTTCTGAATCACGTTATTCTATAGATAACCAACACCTCTCTAGTTCAGCCAAATTTACAATTTTAGCTGGTTTATGAATAAAAGATGTGTCAGCATGATTACGTGAAAGAAAGACTGCATGTGCTATATTTTTTCCCTCTTTATAAATTATATAAAAAGTCATACGACTGCAAAATTGCCCACCACCTGTGTACTCTAGGTATAATGTTCTCTTTGGAATGAGAGGCCTTTAAGGCGTTACAGTCCGTAAAAACCGTAAATTTACGCCTATACAGGTAATGTTGAAAACGTGTGTTGTTCCACAGGTTTAACTACGGCTAATGTTTCCAATTCATACGAATGATAACGACTTTCAGCACTTGTAGTTTTCTGACTAAAATAAGCGACAACATGAGGTAGACTATTTTTTTTTTTTTTTTTTTAGTATAACCCCATATCCTTCCCTTTTTGCATCAGTGTGGAGTTCGATGGGTAAAGGGTCAATTTTTTTTTTTTTTGTGTCTCAGAAATGACATATTTTACTATTTTCTGATGTACATCATTATGTTCACAGGTCCAATTAATAGTAACCTTTTTGACCGCGGTTAGAGGATACAAAGGTTTCATCAATTTTGAGAAATTTGGAATTAATTGTCGAAAATATGTGGCCAGGCCTGTAAATTGATGAACCTGAGTAGCAGTGCTTGGAGGAGGGATGCTTTTTAGGGCTTCAACCTTATGAGGACTTGGTCCAACCTCTCCAGAGGATATTACGATACCCAGATTAAAGTTAATCTATTTAAACGAACCAACCCTTCTTGAACGGTCTCTGATTCAGGAGGTTTAAGTGCCGTATTTATAGCCCTTTGAAAAACCTGTGGAGCGTTTCGTAAAACAAACGGCATGGTTAGGTACTCAAATTGACCCGAAGGTATAACAAAAGCAGTTTTCTATAGACTCCTTATGGACGCAAATTAGTGAAATCCAGTGGCCATATCCAAATTAGAGAAGAAACAGGCCCCATGTAACTTATCGATTTGATCACTAATTAGTGGTAAAGGATAGCTGTCTGGTCGAGTATTGCTATTAAGTTCCCGATAATCAACACACATGCGATCGCTACCGTCCCTTTTTTTAATTAATAATATGGGACTCGCGAAAGGTGAAGAATTTTCTCGAATTATGAAAACATCTAGTAATTCTTGAACCTTGTTATTAACGATTCCTAACTCGGTGTAAACTTGTGTTGTCTTGTGTTCCTAAATAGCCTGTAAGGTCGCCTATGTACAGTTTCATTTGGATTTATGAGATCGATTTTAGCTCCTTGGTATTAATACTCGTAATGGGAAGATTTTGTATAAAATATGAGGAATATTTATTTCAATCAAAAGTTCCTTTTCTTTACCGGTAAGATCTGTGTCAATCGAATTAATGTCAAGAGGCATTTCCAATTTAGAGCTAAGATTTGAAATTTTATTTTTGGAAAAAGTTAAGGCATCGTTACTAACTACAACGGATATTCCTTGCCCCAAAATGACGCGACCTCATAATACGTTTTCATTGAGAAATTTGTCAGGCAAGACATGATATGATATGTAACATCGAGAAGACAGTTTTGTACCATGGTTGGGAATTTTATTTGGAGTGAGCAATTAACGTTATTAGAACCGATCGAATTGCAATTTCTCCGAAATGGTGTTGACGGACGGGGCATTTAAGTGTACGATTCAGACGTACCTGGTTCTTCAATTCTTCTCTTTAATGAGAAGCTGCGCAGTATGCGGAAGCGTTGATTCTTATCGTTTATAACGACAGAATTGAGTTTAGGCCAAATTTTGTCATCGCACTGTGACAGGACAGGATAGATATGCCAAAACCGGTTAGTACATTTTCCGGTAAATTTGCATTCCTGCCTCGACTTTATTATCAATTTGAATTTTGATAATTAAATCAAAATGATCTTTAATTGTCATGGATTTGGAAAATTTAAAGACCAGAATTTCCTTAACAACAACCCATGAAATATTATCTGGCTTGATTTTAACGCACACCAGTTGATCATGTCAGTTTCAGGTGCATCAGGATCGAAAGGAACCAGCATTGACTGCGTACTGGGTGTCATGTAGCTAGGTGTCATACTATCTGCAATTTTTTTTTTTAAATAATTGTTGCCATACTAGCCGAAAAAAATTACATTTGTTCCTGTATTAAATTACTGGCAGTCCCAGATAAAGGTGGGAGTGGGTCTGATCCCGCTTCTGATGAAGGCACAGGATCAGATATATTGTAAAATAAAAGATGTTCTTTAAATAATAAGAATTTAGATTTTCTTATAAATTATTTAATCAATTAATTTTACACGAAACTACACTTAATCAGTTTCAAGACACAAATAGCCATGACACCCAGTAATAGCTTAGTTTACACAAAATAGTAACAATGTACAGAGAGGCAGAGTAACAATAATTGAAAGCAATACAACCTGTGCACCGGGCAACGCCTGAAGGTAGAATGCCATTTCGCCGCCGTGCGGACTCTTTTATACGGTAGTATTGTAGGTGGGGCAAAGACGTAGCGCGCTACGACGTAGCGATCACTAACTCCGCCCAGCAGCGAGGAGGTGGGAGAATGTCGCAGCGCGCTACAGCGCCATAGTGCTACAGCGTAGCCCGATGCACGTGTTGTTTACAATGTGACGCCGACAAATATATATTTTATTGAAATTACTTGCTGGTTTTATTTAGATTAGGTTCCTACTTGCATTTTGCCTTGGCTCTTAACTACTTTTATTTAAGAAATAGTAGGTACATTACTGTCGCGGTCTATAATGACTACTTTGCTGGTCGCGCTGATGATGGCCGACAGCGCAGCGTAGCTACGCTCTAGGCCTTCCAGCTTGGCCATCATTGCAGCCCTTGCTGTCCTCGCTGTAAAGGCCTCGACCTACGGCCTCGGCCTTTATCTCAGCTCGTCCATCAAGTGCTGCACGCTGACCGCGCTGTGTCGGCCTGGAGCTGCGCTACGCTGCGCTGTCGGCCATTATCAGCGCGACCAGCAAAGTAGTCATTATAGACCGCGACAGTAATGTACTATTTCTTAAATAAAAGTAGTTAAGTAGGTATATAAAGGCCACGCTGCCGACTTCAAAAAGTCGGCGCGCCGCCGCCGACAATTTGACCATCGGCGCTCACATCTATCTGGTAGTCATCTAAGACACGGTAAAAATGAGGCATTTTTGTAGATTTTGATTACCTACCAATAAATTGCTGAAGAAAAAGAAAGTTCTGCTGAAGACACGTCCCTATTACGTGTCTTCAGCAGAAATTGATTTTATGAAAAAAAAAATTGTTCTAGAGGCTGTTGTATCAGGAAGAAAAAAGGGGAATATTGTATCACAGAGTACTTTTTTATGTACTTTTTTATTAGTATGGAGAATCGCAGGCCACAGAGTACATTGTCGCAGGCCCTGTTCCTTCCTAAGTTCGACGGATGTACCTATATATATTCGACACGGTGAACCAAGGGTGGTGAAGTAAACATAAAATTAACATGAAATAACATATTTTATATTTAAAGCGGTAAGTATTTTTATTATATAAAACTACCTAAGTACATATATTTTAAAACCATTTTAACGGAAGAGTAACAAAAATAATGTAATGTTTCCTGTAATTCGTTAAACGAATTATTTACTTTGTTTAGAAAATCTAGCATATTCTTTTAGACGAAGAGCGTTAATATTGATAAATCCAGTACTATCTTCTGGCGAGAACCCTCCGGCAATATCCATCGAAACCAGATCTTTGTTATACAAGCTTGCTGAGCTCTTTCTCGCTAATATGGTAACTGTAATAAAGAAAACGGTGAATTAGGCAATATGAAGAAATAATGAATTAAACAAGTGTAGACGATTTCAACTTGCCATTTCCTTTGTATATTTGGACTGTAACCATGCCATTTACAGTTTCTTGAGACAACTCTAAACATTTTCGCGTGTAGGCGGCTTCAGGTGAAAACCAAAATCCATTGTAAACGAAATCAGCCATTTTCTCCTGAAGATTTTTTTTAACTCTGCAGAAATATAACAAATTCATTACTTAGTATCCTGATTTTTATTTTACATTCAAAAAAATATATTCATTTAGGTAGGTATATTATGCTGCGTTACCTCAAAACTTCTTTGTCGAGAGCGTAGGCCTCCAGATCTACATGGGCCACGTGAAGAACCGTCCCCGCAGGTGTCTCGTATAGTCCCCGGGACTGTAGAAATAGTACATAATTTAAGGTTTTCCGACAGATCTCTTTGTAAAATATATTGTTGTATTCAATTAAGCAAAGGCGTTAACCTTCAATCCTAGGAATCGATTTTCCACAATGTCGATACGTCCAACTCCGTGCTGGCCACCCAGCTTGTTCAGGGTTCCCACTATAGCTAATGGATCGGTCAGCACTAGAGACTTCTCGTGCCCGCTAGGGATCCGAACGGAGACAGGTAATCCTGTCGAATTATAAATTTTTATTATATACTTTACATATTAGAATACTTACATGATTCTTTTTTTTATCTTTATTTTTTTATTTAAAAGGGGTTTTTGTCCAATAAGGATATGTCAACCCCATCATACCTTAATACAATTAATTACACTTAGATAATACACAAGGAGAATCAAATCAAAGATTATATTATAGCAATACTAAAAGGCTGCTGCTCACTGCTGAACGACTAATACCAAATTACATAATTTTTTGGCTGCTTCCGTTTTTGGGTTTGCCAAAATGCTTTGAATCAGACCTACATCCAGCCTATTTAACTTTAATTCGCTCAGCATCAAGTCGCGTTCATCTTTATTCCGGACACATTCCATCAGCAAATGCTAAACATCTTCATACATGATTCTTGGAATAAGAAGTAAAATGTGTAGGTACCTACTCACCCTTTTCAAAATTGATATCAATCACACTTGGATAGTCTTCAGCTTGTTTTAAATCCCGAGTAATTTTGAAAATGCCATTTGGAGGAATTGCCCCAGGATCCTCTAGTATGCCGGATTCGTAACTGGTAAGGAAAGCAATTTTATAACGACATTGTAAACTGGTTTTGTATTATTTAGGTATACCTATAACGCGTACCTAAAATTAAATGTGTGCTATACCTGATGTGCATGATGTTTTCGTCAGTTGACCAGGGTTCTTTGGGAGTTGCTGACACAGGGATGTTTTCCTGTTTTGCGAATTCGATAAGATCACTGCGACCCTGGAACCGTTCGAAGAATTCCGGGAGTCGCCAGGGCGCTATAACCTGAATAAAATTATTTGTTAGATAAGACCTTACCCGATATTTAGTCTCAAAGTACCTACTTGATGTATCCATACCTTTCCTTCGGGCCACAATGAATAAACACTAAGTTCGAATCTGACTTGGTCGTTGCCCTTGCCTGTGGCGCCATGAGAAATGTACTTGGCACCTAGTTTTTTAGCAGCATTCACAAGTCCAACTGAGATGCAGGGTCGTGCAAGAGAAGTACCCAAGTAATATCGACTTTCGTAAACCAGACCCATCTGCACTGCAGGCAGCATATAGTTGGATACGAATTCTTTACGCAGGTCTTCTACTATCACCTGAAAATAAATTATTGTTTTATTAACGTAGGTACCTACCTCCATACCGTTACCGCGAAATATAACTACCAATATTTGAAATGTATAAATAAACAGTTAGGTACTCACATCTTTGGCTCCCACAGCCATAGCCTTTTCCTTAGCTATATTGAAATCTTCATTTTGACCAACATCGGCCATATAGCACACCACATCATAGTTTTTTTGGATTAACCTGGGAATCAAAAACAGTGTCAAATGGTCGGTATTTTTACTGCTGAATGATCTGCTACAGTCAGCAAAAGGATTGGTAATCATAGGAAACACGCTGTGACTACCCGATTTAATCATACGCAGGTACAGACGCCAGCACGTCCACCTACCCATCTTTACCCTTTCTTGCCCATTCTTCTCCATACGAAAACTACCTTTTGGAATGGGCGACTAGAATCACTTTATTATTATTTTTTGTAAATTTTGACGTTCAAAAGTGCCATTTTTGTGCCTAATTGAAATAAATTATTTGACTTTGACTTGTACCCGAAACTGCCAAATTTTCCCAATCAATTTTGAACCTTAATATTTAGCTATAAAGTAGAAAATCTATTAAAGAAATTTGACACATTGTAGTAGGTTGATGTGCTGGCGTCTGTACCTACGTCGTTATTTTGTGATACATAAGAACAAAATTCAAAATTTTTGGTTTCAAATTCAAAAGTCATTTATTCAAACTAGGCTGAGAATCAGCACTTTTCGAACGTCAAAGTTACATAAGACCATAAGTCAGTCCCACAAAACGCCCACCCTTCACCACTCCCTAGTGCTTTCGCTGGGAAGAAGAAGTGGCGCAACAAACCCCCCGGCAGCACAGCTGTCTGTTCAATTAGAAAAAAAAAACTATAGGTACCTCTAATAGTAGGTATGCAAATTCTCTGGGCAGAAATAAAAAAATAAAGACTAAACGTAAACAATATCTAAATAAAAGCCTCCAGTCAAAAAGGGCGTGCCCGCTTAAAGGCTATTATACTTAGTTGTAAGTTGTAACTGAAAGTTATAAATGATAAACTAGCACCATCGAGGTAAAATAAATAAACAGTTAATTACTAATAACAATAACAAAACCATGATCAGCAAGACGGCCAGTCACCACAAGAAGCACCCGTTCTCGAGCTTAACGCAAAGATCAGCCATTATATACCCCCCTCGCCATTTTTGAGGGAAGGAGGCAACCCGACCCCCGATGCTACCGCAAGCAGTGACATCTAAGGGATCATGACGAACTTGCTGCCGATTGTTCAGGCAAAAAATAATCTGATCAATTGTCGAGGTCGCTAGCTAACCACATATTATTATTGCTATACAACTCATGAAAATCATTATAATGAGTAGATTATGTCAAAATGTCGTTATGACTTTTAAAGTCAAATAAAATAAACAATTACCTATATACTTAGTCTGGCCATAAATACTGTTACAATTAAAAATAAGAAAGATATTACATTTGAATTTGGAATCTGTCATTTTTATACGATTATTCATTGTGTTTTCTAATTTTGGCGCCAATAAATTGTACAATATTTTGCGATATTAAAATGGAGTGGGGTGATAAAGAGAACCGAATCGCTGTGATTGCATTACACAAAGTTGGTATGGAGCCAAATGCAATTTTTAAAACTCTCCGCTTGGTATTAGTCAAATGTTTGTGTACCGGGCTATTAATAGGTACAATGAGACGTCTGTTTGTAACAGAAAAAGATCTGGCTGTCCACGTAGTATTCGTACGAAAAAGGTGGCCAAAGCAGTAAGGGATAGATGACTTAGGACTTGCAGCCTATAAGAGACACACTGGTCATTTTTTAACTGATAATTTAAAAAAGAATAGGGTGGTAAAATCGAACCAACTACTGAAGCGGTACGCAAAAAAGGTCACAGAAAAATTTGGTTTACGGATGAGAAAATCTTTACAATTGAACAACATTTTAACAAACAAAATGACCGTATTTATGCTCAAAGCTCTAAGGAAGCTTCCCAATTAGTCGACAGAGTGCAACGTGGGCATTATCCGACTTCAGTGATGGTTTGCAGGTGGGGTGTTAGCTATGAAGGAGTGACAGAGCCATATTTTCGTGAAAAAGGTATCAAAACATCGGCACAAGTGTATCAAGATACCATTCTTGAGAAGGTAGTTAAGCCCCATAACAACACCATATTCAATAACCAAGTATGGTCGTTCTAACAAGACTCGGCGCCGGGTCATAAAGCTCGGTCCACGCAGTCTTGGTTGGAAGTGAACGTTTCGGACTTCATCAGAGCTGAAGACTGGCCGTCGTCTAGTCCCGATCTTAATCCGCTGGATTATGATTTATGGTCAGTTTTAGAGAGTAAGGCTTGCTCTAAACGCCATGATAATTTGGAGTCCCTAAAACAATCCATACGATTGGCAGTGAAGAATTTTCCCATGGAAAGAGTGCGTGTAACACACTGTAAAAGTAATAAATATTATTTGCAATAAAAAAATAAAAATCTTCGTGACAATATTTATGGCAAGACTAGGTAAACTTATATCCTGGCAGTAGGTAAGCTAATTCTTGAGAAATTAAGAACATAAACATTGTCTTGAGTTAATCACAGCGACCAACTATTCTTATCATTATAATCGTTGATAGAATAGTATGCCTTTGACAAAAGATTGGATTTTACTTTAGTATAGATATTATAGATTGGATTTTACGCATTAAAAGGCAAATCCAGCAAAGAAGAGGGAAGCTTGTTGTAAAAGGTTAAATACCAAGCCCAACAAATGAGTTATGAACCTTATGAAGCCGGTGAATGGAAGCTCGTAGTTTGTCCTTGTTTCTAGAGTTAACATTGTGAATATCCCAGTTTTTAGTGTACCTATAAGTGTACCTATATTTTGCCTAATATAATAGGTCTTTATCTATGTAATTGGAGATTCTATAATCAGCATATTCAGATTTAATTATCTGTGGATTGGCGCGCAATAAGAAATTCAAATGAATTTTATTCGAAAGACGTGTTAATTTAATTTCAAATTCAGTCATTTATTTTTAGCTAGGTTTTTTGTTTTTGTGACATTGTGGTAGTTTTTAGCGCCATGGATAAACTGAAAATTCTTACAATTTTCGAATATGAGTTCCTACGTGGAAATACCGCTGCGCAAACAACACGAAACATTAACGACGTGTACGGGCCTATCACTGTTTGCATAAACACGGTCCATTATTGGTTCAATCGTTTCAATCTGGAAATTTTGAGTTGAAGAACGAGCCTCGCGATTGGCCGGTAACCATTGTCGACAACGACGAATTGAAGGCGATAGTGGAAGCGGATCCAACTCAATCTACGGCTGAGCTTGCTGCGGGCCTTGGAGTTAGTGTCAAAACAACATTAAAGCACTTGCGTCAAATCGGAAAGATAAAAAAGCTAGATAAGTGGGTGCAACACGAACTAAGCGACCAACAGCGAGATTTACGCGTCGAACGAAGCATGCATAGCACTACTGAATCGGCATAGAAACGAGGGGATTCCTAATCGAATTGTTACCTGCGATGAAAAGTGGATCCTGTACTGTACGACAACCGTAAGCTTTCGTCTCAGTGGGTGGAGCCGGGTACAGCACTAATCAGCGCGCTAAAAAAAGATTACTCATAGGAAGATGATGGTGACTGTCTGGTGGACCAGTGCCGGACTTGTACATCACAGCTTCTTACCGAATGGCACAACAGTGACGGCAGATGTCTATTGCCAAGAATTGCAAACCATGATGGAGAAGCTCGTAATTCAACAACCAAGACTAGTCAATCGCTCTTCCCCATTGCTTCTCCACGATAACGCGCGAACTCACACTTCACGACAGACCATCGCAAAGCTACAAGAGTTACAGCTGGAAGCTCTCCGTCACCCACCGTACTCACCGGACCTTGCTCCAACAGATTTCTAATTTTTCAAAATTTAGACAATTTTTTAAGTGGGAAAATATTCAACGCCCGAGAGGCAGTACAAATCGCTTTCGCTGACTTCATCGCCTCCCGTCCGGCAGACTTCTACAGTAAAGGGATAAACAAACTGCCATCAAAATGGCAAAATTGTATAGATAATTTGGGCCAGTACTTTGATTAGCTGAAATAAAAAAAATACCAAAATTTCATATTTTAAAATGTTCATACAATACTCCAATTTCATAGGTAAAGACCTAATATACATAAGATGTTGGCGAAGATGAATTGTGATGCCACTGTGAGGATACCAATATCTTTTAACAAATCTCTCAGAGACTTTGGAGAGTTTTTGGAGGACAAATAATATTTTGAATATCAGCAGCTTTGCCCTACATCAGAATACCGTAGGACATAACGCTATGGAAAAAACTAAAATGGACTAACCGAGCTGTATCAACGTCAGTGTATTGTCTTACTTTCAGGTGCAATTATTTTTAATAGTTTTAGTCTTGAAAGTAGATTGGTACCTACTCTTTTTGCACAACATCAAAAAGGGCTCCATAGATTTCATTAGGATTCTCGTGTTCTACTAGGTATAGATGGTGTAATTCTATGAGCTATACCTATTATTTTTAAACTTATTGCTACGACTAGCTGTTTATGGCCTACATTCTATTTTTTGCTGCTTTTTATGTAATGGCTTGGGGAAGCTAGCTAATAAACCACAATGGTGAGTATTGGTGAGACGTTAGGTCACATAACACTAATTTATTTTTGGCATCACAATCACTACATTTATATTATCAAGACAAGTTGCCGAAGATGCCGTAATCCTAGTAGGTTAAAAAAAAACTTAATTAAATTATAAGACCTAAACCGATTAAGAAGTCTAGTAGGTACTTAATGGAGTAACATCTAAAATATTAAATTAAAATACTAATACAAAAATATTGAATATGACATCGCTGGTACACACTACGGCCTTTACCTTCGTGATTGTTACAAGACCCAAGAGAAGAGAGTGGCAGAAAGTTAAGAACTTGTCTAAGATGCAAAGCCGAAGGTTGGACAAACTTTACCATTTTAGGATGCAGCTGGTATCCAGACCACCCGAGTAGGCAAGAATAACAAGATCTTTCGCCATGACGCTTTTTGAGTGATTGCTTGCTGACAGTCGTCGATAAACTGAAAGCGACGATGAACTGTCGCGAATGGGCTGATAACCCTGAGGTTAACATAATAGTGTAGTGTCGCTTTGTGATATTCGAATACATTTTAATTACTTACCTACATTGAATTAGAGAAATTTCGGTTTCGCGGAATGTGTGTATGTACAATGAATATGGTAGGTAGGTACAATGTCTGCTGTAGGAAAGGGTCGTAGGGCTTTTCGGCAGTAGCATAGTTAATCCTAAAGGGGCCGTATATGAAACTTTGTTGGTTACTGTTCATTTACATGAACATACTGACACTGACTGAAACATACTGACTTAGAAGGTCAAGGCGAAGGCTCCCGGAATCCCACATGCGTCTAGTGAGCCCAGGAGGGTTCCCGGCACTGAACGTAGGTAGGTACTCACTAGACGCATGTGGGATTCCGGGAGCCTTCGCGGAGGGCTAATTTTGAATGTAGGTTTTTCTTAGCGAATAGGTACAGTATTATAAAATGTGAAACTAAAATCTGTTGTATATTTTAATAAAATTTATTAATATACGGGTACATAATACCCATGCGTTGGATTTAAAAAACAAGTATTTTTATGTTCAATTTTTTTTGGATCACTTCCAATATACATTTAAGGCGGCATGAGCTCTATGAAAAGTGGGTGAAGTCGAACGTGTTAAGGCTCGTGCAGACCAGCGCGACGCGCCTCGAACAATACAATTTCTAAGAAAACTTCACGGTATAGCAATAGCTGGTGTCGCCACGCGCTAGTCTGCACGAAGCTTTAAGAGGGAACAGGGCCTGTGAAAATTTGAAAAATATGTACTTATTTGAAGAAACTATTGCCGTCATCTTACCTCAAGTCTGCCTCCGTAGAGTGCGATTGGGACAGACGCAGCTCAGACCGATGACCTATAGGTATCACAAAAAAAAAATGGACGAGGTCGACGTTTCGTATTCCCCTTTTTTCTCCTCGAAAACTGAGCCGATTAAATTATCTATTACATTAACATTTTAAGAAAGAGTACCTATGTCTAGGTTTCTATCATTAAACTTAGAATTTGTTTGCAATATGAAATATATGATGAAATAATGAATTACAAGTGTAGATGATTGCAACTTCGAAACTTAAACTTAGAAACTGGGCGTCCTAATAGAGTGAAGCGATACTTTACGCCTGGACAGCTTTTAACCCTTTACAAAGCACAAGTCCGATCCTGCATGGAGTATTGCAGCCACCTTTAGGACGGCTCAGCTAAGTACCAACTTGCTGCGCTTGATTCGGTGGAACGCAGAGCTAAGAGGCTCATTGGCGACGTTAAACTGGTGGATGCCAAGCTTCACAGCATGGCTCATCGCCGCAAGGTTGCCTGTTTGTCGGTCTTCTACAGATTGTACTTCGGCGAGTGTGCTCATGAACTCTACGACCTCATTCCACCGGCCCCGTTCTACCATCGGACATCTAGACGCACTGCAGGTTACCATCCCTACAACCTCTACACTCTCTACATCCCACCAACTCGCACTAAGCGTTTTCAAACGTCTTTTATAATGCGCACAGCAAAGGAGTGGAACTCTCTGCCTGCGTCTGTGTTTCCGAACGCATACAACCCTAATACCTATATTCAAAGTAAGAGTGAACAGGATTCTTCTGGGTCGCTTCGCTCGCTGTTCAATGAAACCGGACACGAGCCAAGCTGCTCCATACTTCTAGATTGCTTCGTTCGCATTTTACCAATTCTCTTAAAATATCTTAAATGGTGAGGCTGCGTTCACAAATGAGCGATTTTTTTTGGCGCGAAATCGGACGTAGGTACTACTTGCTGCCGTCACAGAAACTGGAATTTAATAGTTAATCCCTCGTCTTAACGTACATTTTTTATCGATGCAAAGTAGGTACACGCGCCTCCATCCTCCCGGCTTCGCGTCAGATTTTAAAACTTCTATAGTGGCGTTGTGCACTTTTTTTGTGATGGGTAAAAAAAAATAAACTCGCGTCAGGACACGTGACCTGATCGAAAATTCGTAAGACGGAGGGAGAGTAGACCGGTGCAAAATTATTCCATAATCATTCCAAAATATCAAAACTGCACAACGTTAATATTCAAGTTTTCACTTCTGCCGGCACTCCCGGAGTGCAACCCGTTTTTTTTTTTGAACTTATGAAGATTAGAAATGTATTTCTAAATTATAAATTATTTAGATTGTGATTGATCGTGTAATACGCAATTAGGCTGCGGATTTCTATGGGTAATACGGTTGTGGGGCGCGTCATTTCAGAGTGGACTTAGAGAGATTCGTAGGGGGAAGGTAGGTAGTTGTTTCAAGCAAGTAGGTACGCCTCAGTACCTACCTAAGTAAAGCTAACTGATGACAAAATACGAGATAAGTTGTTTGTGACCGCATCACTCAACACATAAACACTTAAGATAACCTGCGGATAATGCTCCCAAGACTTTAAGCGCCATATTCACCATACCTACATCTTGGTGTACGTCCCGCCAAGACCACGCATAGACTTGACGTAGTCAAATATTATAATTGCTTGCTGGACCAGGGTTTCCAGGCGAGTTCTAGTGAATTATCGTATCAATATTCGAAAACTACGAGATGAAAAATTATCGTACAACTGCCAGAGCCGCCCGGAACGCGTAGCTAGTTCGCAAGACTAGTTCAGAAATAGGATAGGAATTTTAGGAAGTTAGGAAATGTGAAAAAAATTAAAAAGACACTTTGTTTTTCAGTTGTTTTTGGCATTTTTTTAATTGAATTTTTACGCATTGCGCTGAAAGTAAAGCCCCTTTAACAATTTTTGTTACAAGTTTGTTTCTTATTCGAGTTGTCGTCACATAATTTTTGCTGATTAGTCGTTTCATCACTCTTCGGAGGAGGGTTGCAAATTATCGTACGTACGATAATACATAGTGTGTCGTACATCGTACCGGAGTCGAAATGATCGTACATGTAAGTATGATAATTATCATACGTCTGGCATCCCTGCTGTGCTGGACTTTCACGACGTAATTTTGTATCCAACAAGCACCCCCACCACCGCGAGCGTCGTGCAGATGGATAGTAAATAATGCGGACTTAGATACCTATGTCAGAGCGATCGTGCATCGTGCGTGCTGGATAACACAGATAACTTTAAACTAGTCGGAGACTGGATAACTTGCTGTAGACCAGATTCAGCAATCTGGCTTAAGCGGACTCACAGCACGCTGGATGCGCGCACGATCTTGAGTGTGTATAATAGGTACAATACATGCTACGTCCAGCACCGCGGCGTTGCCGGAACGTACAGCAAGATGGATCGTGAATAGGGCGCTTTAGTTGGTCACAAAGTCACAATGTGACATCATTTAATTAGATGAATAATTACATTTGTTTTTGAAATTATATTTATATTATCTACTAACTATTATTAGGTAGGTACAGGCGCCAGCACGTTAACCTACCCGAAACTGTCACTGTCTCAATCAACCTTATAGTTTAGAGATAAAGTTGAAAATCTATTAAATATATTTGACAGATTGTAGTAGGTTGGTGTGCTGGCGTCTGTACCTACCTATCCATTTAAATGAAGTGCTCGTTTTTAGCGTTCCGTAAAAAAGAGTAATGAGTAATGCAGGGACTCTTAAGATTGCGACTTCGTGTGTCAGTAACACTAGCTGCTTTTTTTAGGAACTATGAATGAAGCTATCGATTTGAAATTTGGAATAGTTTTAAGCAATGCTTATCCACTAGCAAGTAAATAAATAAATAATTTATTTCATGAAGCTTAATACAATAAGGAGAGAAAAAACGGGTTAACAATGCATAATGTCCTTACATAACTTATATCCCTATATAGGCTGAGTATAAGCACGTTGTGTGAAACTCCTGAAACCCAAACTAGGAAATGTCCTGTATCTTAGGTGTCAGTGTTCCTTCCAGCCCTTCACATTTGTGAAGCCCAACTTTCTATTGCATTACACAAAGACAATAATTATAATCTAAGTTTTAAGATAAAATATACAATAAAGATTAACCACCTTAATTTATCTCTGCAATAGTAGGTATGTGTGGAGAAGTGAGTGTAGTGTATGGGAGGGTAAGTCTAGTGTGAGTGTAGTGTGAGATTGTATGTGTGTGTGTTGGTAAGTTGCGGATTTATGCCTTTGAGTTGCGTATTGTGTGAATGCAATGACTTAGCCAGTATTGCTATCCAGCAAATCCTCAGTTTCCTTTTAGGTTGTTGTTGGTTGTCTGTAAAAGATCGCTTTAAGCGATAAGACCGCCCATTGTGTCACCCTATGTAAAATTTCTAAATTTATGTCTGTGACTTTTATGGTGTACAATAAAGAGTATTCTATCTATCTATCTATCTAAGTAAACCAATCTTTAACGACACGGTTGGCGCAGTGGTTAAGCGATTGACTGCTACGCTGCGTGTCGCGGGTTCGATTCCCAAAATAAATAACACAAAACAAATATTTGTATGACCTACAAATAGTTGTTCCGGGTCTGGCTGTTTGTGTATGTGACTTTAAATGTTTGTAAACGCACCCACAATACAGGAGAAATTCCTAAAATGGGGCAACGTTTAAAAAAAAAAAAAAAACCTTTACTTACCTTCATTTTGCAGTTTATTCTGGTAAGTCATATGAATTGAATTTAATATTGTTATATTCATTCATGCGATGCGCCTCGGCCACTCTGCAGGTTCGCGTGCATGTGGTATCTAAACCGGGTTCCCTCTATCTGGCAGAATCTTGATGCTCCAAAATTTATTTTGCTTAACACACTTGGCATAATCTTCTTTAAACGAATATTTTAAAGGTATAAAAAATATTTAATATATCTAATGATTATTTTGCCGAATGTTTCTATGTCCGAATTTACACTGGCATACTTTTTATTAGGCATATTGCCATTTCTATAAAATATTATTTTAAATCTTAAATTAAACTAAAATATGGTCTTATAAAGTCTATATGTTGTGTCCTGAGGGTATTTTCTTTAGACCCTTCGTGGCATGGTTATGGATCATCCATAAGGTTTTTTGCAAATATGTTAGGATGCAACGGTGCGCAATTCTTGCCATAAAGTACTCATTTTGCCTTTATTTCTTGATAACAGTCTTTAGTTAAGGTGAAACAAACAGGTGGGTAATCTGTCATTTGTTATTTAGAGAAATCTAATCTGTACCTATCTATTTTTCTGTACCTACTTATACAATCAAATAAATAAGTAAATAAATAAATAAGAAAGAAAGAAAAAAAGGTTTATTTGTCACAGAAACTACGTGGATACAAAAAATCAATATAAGCATAACATAAATATTTGGCAGCTGCACGTCATGCCTGTGACAAGAAGGCTTCCACTCAGCATAATGCTGTGCTATGGGGGACCCACAGCACAGCGCTGATTTAAGACCCATGGTGCGTTCGGTATTATACAAAGTATTGTAGATTGGAATCTTTGCAGGATTTTGATATTTGAATTTGCTTCTTCTTTTCATGTGGTTAATAAGTAACTAACCTGGGTGTCAGAGTTTTAAAGCCACCCATGGGCCTTTGACTTGGCTTCGCATGCCGTCGAGAAATATCTCTCAGGCATGCCGCGGTTTCCTCACGATGTTTTCCTTCACCGTTTTTGCAAGTGATAGTTATACAATAGGTACGCACATGAATCCGAAAACTCAGAGGTGCGTGCCTGGTTCGAACTCGAGACCTATATGACTTGGCAGTCCGACGGTCACACAACTAGGCTATCACTGCTTGTTGAATTTGCTGCTGTGCTGTGCCCCATATTTGCAGACCATAGCACTACCGGGTACATACTAAACGGGTTTCATTATGCATTTATTAAACATAAAAGTAGTTTGTTTTTTCCAGATACGTCAATTTTTTCTTCAACATCCAATACATTTTTTCTGAGTTGCTGTTCCATTGCCAATCGTTTGGTGAATATGTGCTTTCTCCATGAGTTTCTTGTCAAGGTACTACTCATTTATACTTGGTCTCGTCAGGGATTTGAACTACATTCAGTGTGACTGCTGAGCAAATATTACGTCGAGTGGTGATCTCGAATCACTTGGACCGATTTAAGCCGCAGACCGGGCCGCCTCGCAAAGGAGGAGGCGGAACGCGTGAGGGAGAGGCAAAATTCGCGCCCTCACGCTCCTAGCCGCCGCAGGAGGAGACGCCCTGGGCGTCGGGAATCAATTGCTGATTCCCGGCCAGGGCACGGGCTTGCGGACGGTGAGCAATGGAGCTCGCCGTCGGGTAAGGACCAAGCCCGGGTCGACGGCGCGTTGTGTTCCACGCGCACCTCAAAGAGTGTCAGCGAGTAAAGGGGTCCGATGAGACCATTGCCTGCCGGGGTTGCGGGAAAGTCCTAAAGCGATACCGTGGCCCCCTGGCATTGCACAGGCAACAGAAGGAACACGGGTGGGTTTTAGTCAGTAAGAGTCTGACACGCCCTCCCGCTCCACCCAGAGCGGGAGACGTCATTTGATCATTTCCCACCCTAAAAAAAAAAAATACCGGGCCGCGTAAATACAAAAGCGGATGCAACACACTGTTCTGTATAGTATGACCATCTTCTATCGTATCTTTTCTTACGTCCAAACGCTTTTTCATTTAAGAAAAAACAAAGCTCTGCCAAGCCTCCCGTTTGATTTTAGGGGGGGGGGGGGGGGGGCATTTGGCACCCTCTTCCGCGGTCCCTGACTTTAACCTGTTTTTTTAGCTTAATTTGTTGTTTATGTATTATTTTTATTTCTATTCTAATAAACACAATCTCCTAAAGGACGAATTGTAGAAAAAAAACCCACAACTTAATAATCTATAGCAAATATTACTTTTTCTACCATTTCCCATTTTTCACTTAGAATGGACATAAGTATCGGGTTTTGATATTTAACTACTTACACAAATAATTCCTATTTTTGGATCCTAAAAATATGAAATAGTAACTGCATCCAACTTGGATGTACCACTTGCTGCACTCGCTCGGCTCGCTTGCTGATGATCACCTTTCTGACCTAAACCAGATATAGATTATAACCAAATAAATGACGAGTACAGCTTGTATACTTGACGCCTATGTGTGATAATCTGATGATGATTCATTGTTCTTTAGCAAGGTTTAAAATCAAATAAAATACACCATTATTGATGATTAAATAATTTAATGAAATTGTTAACAATTAAATACTGATATTTAAATTTATGATTAGACTGGCTATAATACGAATAATATTCCCTACATAATTGCACAATCCGTCATTAACACACAATTCATGCAAATTGATAGATTTAACATTTTTTAAGGCTATAAGTGGCCAGATGCAGATGGGGACTTGTATTGCTTGAACAGTGAACTACGTCGAGATATCAATAGATATTATTATATTAAATGTAATTATAATCCCCTATCTAGACCATTACTACACGTTATCTTATGAATACATTGTAAATCATCAATACGTTAAACGTACCTAACATAGTTCAGAAAAAGTTAAAGAGGTAAACATTAAATCAGAATTTCAAGAGTAACATGTAAGACTGTCTAACATCTACATATCGAAATGTATTGGAATGTATCAATGTAAACGCATATCTGTCAATATTTATATTAATATGAATAAACACGCAGAATAATATCGAAGATAAAATATATAAGATGACGAGTGAATCTCGAGCGAGCGTGTCAAGAACTACTTCAAGTGCGTCGACCATGCGACATCGACAGTGGTGCGTTGAACAGGCACAATCAAAGGTGCAAGTTAATAAGAACAATTGAAGCCTGTCAACAAATTATATCTATGGTTAAAACTCGGTTATGATTCTAGCATTTGGCATTAAATTAACTGCACAACGGTTTTGGAAGCAAATTTTACATCTAATACACACACATGATAAAAGACATTGTACCTTACTATAATTTTGCAGACAATTTAGGTTTTAAACTATGCCTACACTTCGCTCAAATCGTTACCTCAATATAAATTTTAAATGTACCATTATTTAACAATAGCATGTCGTCTGAATCAGTCTATATTAATAGTACGCAAACCCATGCCATGTAATGTTTAACATTCCTATGCGCAACAAAATAATACAATTGAAACTCTTTTAAAACTAATAATTCTGATAATGATTTAAATATTTTTTTGAAATAAAACTCAACAATATAAACATTTTGATCATTCTGTTATACAACAAAACGTAATAGAAAGATAAAACATAATTACAAAGCACATTTGCACTTACTTTTGATCTTAAAAAATATTTAAAATACTAAGTTATTATAGTAGACACAAGTTATATTCCAAAATAACCATTCTGACATAGTCAGATGAAGGTACTTGTAAGTAAAAGCGGGAAATAAAATCAATGTGGCCCTTATAATATTATATTATAATAAATTAAGTTTAGCCATCAGTAATTGCATAATTACAATATGCATCTATATCACAATAAATGGTCGAAGTACGGCAACGCTATGCTAATGTTATGTAATAAATACAAACAATTTATGGTATTTGAAACACATAAAGGGCCTAAGCATTTGCTAATTTTTACTTCGACAACTAAAAACAAGTTTAGGCGATATTAAATTGGTAAATTTAATATGTATGTCGATAGCCGATTCCTCAAATGATGGTGTTTAGGCGGTTAGAGAGCTCAGGTCAGACAGGAAGTTGTCTGGAGTCAATATGTGTGAGGAGCCGATGATCACTTCCCAGTTCTTAAGCGCGGCTGTCACCTCGTATGCGCAGCGGATTTCAGAGAAACAGACGCCTGGAATGAAAGAAATGTAAAATATACTGTAAGCCACACTAGCAGAGATTCCGATTTGAATACTCTATAGTAAGGCGATGCGAAGGAGGATAACAATATGTCGCGGTGGAGAGAAGACATAATAAAATGGAAAAATATAAGATTCTTACCTCCAACAAGAAAAACAATCAGACGCGGTACGTTCTTGATAGTTTGTTGTGCCTTATCCTTATGCCAGTGTCCGTAGCGCACACTGAAATACAAAATAAATTAAATATGTATGCTATAGTTTAACCGAGACCGCTATTCCACGCCTTAGGAATGCGCGGCGAGACGGGGGGACAGCGTTGACGAATGAGTGGCGGGCGGGACCCTGAGCGCCGTGACCAATGAGCGGCCTGCACTGCCCCCCCGTTTCGCCGCACCCATTCCAGAGGCGCGGAACAACGTTCTCCATCAAACTATAACAACCAATGAATGCAATTTTAGTTCATGTACTTGTTGAAAAATTTGGCGCTTAACGGTATTTACCTAGTTGGTGCCTGATATCCAGAGGTTTGCGCGCGTCCAGCCAAGAATGGGAAGTGACGTTGGTCAAGTTTGTCTTCGATTGCATCTTCCATAATATCCTAAAACCAAAAACAATTATAACTCGATTTAACCGAGCGCTTGGAGCTGTCAAAGTCGTAGGTTGTTAGTATTAAATTCACCCGCCCGGGTACCTCCTCAATGCCCTGACGCCTCTTAATAACTGTCTGCACAACTCGTTGTTATTGTTATTATTTAAACCACATACACTATAATATTTTGACGTTGACAGGTGCACAGTTATAAATATCGGTTTATAGAAGACAACATTGCGGAGATTTTATGGTTTCTTAAATTAGGTATAGTGAGTGCAACCTACTTTGATCACCGGTGTCCATCTTGACATTTGGTATGTTTGCTCTGTGATCCTTTCCTTCCTTGGTACTTGATACTGTTTCTTCCGATTCCCCTGTAGAATGAACATTACACCGTAACATTAATTGAAAATATTTAATAAAGGAAAACTTAACTTATCTTCATAATTGAAGCGACTATATAACACTAAAATAATATACATATAAAAGTCATAAAAAACACGGGTAAGAAAAAATATATACTCAATATAATATTGGGGGTTAGACATTGATAAATACAAAAAAAAACCCAAGATACACATTCCATCAGCGGCTCAGAAACGTCCACCGACTTGGAATTGAGCGCTCATTTCTATTTTTGATTGTGCTCAAAAAACCACTTTATATGGTACAATTCCGAAGGCGAAGGTTAATGACAAACCACAGCAACATTACTGGTTTCTGTCTATTTTACTTAATGAAAACGCTTCGGTATATGGCGATATTGCCGCTCGTTTCAATGTGTGGTAGAACGGGTTTATCGCTGCGATTTGCGGTCGCCTTCAGAATTGTACCTTTCTGTTTATCAAATCCATGTTTTTGATGTTTCTCGTTTTGTTTTATCGAAGACACTTATTATATTACTGATGTAATTTGGAGGAATATTGTAACTTGGGTATATCAACGGGATTAAGTGAACAATCGATCACAAGACTGTCAGTGTAACAGAACAAAACCGTTAACTAAATAACATGCTACATGCAAAAAAATACATAAATATATCTATATATCATAAGTATACATCAACAACGACATTCAGTCCCAGGTTGGCGAGGTTCAGTAGCGTCTGCTTGTCGGAGGGCTCGAGCTGCGCGTGCGTCACCAGCTTGTTCAGGTTCTCCTCCGAGATGCCGTTCTTGGACATGATGTACAGCGCGATAATCCGCATCTTGTTGAAGTTTATCACGGCCTGCAAGTGTTTGAAAAGGTGATCAGTCGATATACAAGTATCAATGAAAGGGGTGTTAATTTGGGGTGCTTGGACAGGAAACCTCCCCGTGTGCCTGTGGGCTGGAGTTCCCTTACGGATGCGTCCGGGGGGAAGGCCAGTTACCGGGGCGGTACACCCTGGGGTGCGGGCAATGTTTTCCTATTAAGTACTGACTGCCTAAGGGGTCTCGTTGTCCGTATGCCAATATCCTATCGGAGGAACGCTCTAACGTGTACTCGGAGAGAGCACACGTTGAGCAGCGTTGGAGTACGGGCTCGGCGTCCACTAAAACTGCCGTCAGGCAGGCAGGAGGAAGCCTTTTCTCCTGCCACCGTTGGTCTCGTAGCCCCGAAGTGTCAAGGTCAGGTCTCTGGCACTTGACGGTGGTCGAGGGTCTTGGCTTAACCACCCGGGCCGTGAGGAAGAAATCCTCTATAAAAAATCACCCCATACCAAGCGACGGCGCACCGTGAGGGAGGTTGCTAATGGCTTGCTATTAGATAATTAGTCGCTAGTGTGAACCACAATTTTTGAGATACTAATAAGATTTTTACTCGTGGGAACAAGCATGGATTCAAATAAAACAAAAAAACCAAGGAGAGGGGAGCGATGCGGGGTCGGAGTCCGACGTTGCATCTGGCGCAATGAGGTCGGGCGGGCCAGAGCTCGGAGCGCGAAGTGGTGGGGGCTGCTGGAAGGGATCGGAAATTCCTCCGGAAGCGCTCCAAACCAGGAGATGGCCAGGGGTCGTCCGCCGACGAGTGGGTCTCGGGCCAAGGCCAGAGAGGGAAGATCCACTCCAGTCGGCGGGGTGCGACCCGGGGAAAAGGTGTGGGTAGAGGGCTCACCACCAAGGAGGCCGGCGAGTCAAGCCGGGCCAGCCCAGTCGAGCTGGAGAGGCCCTCTACAGAGGAGGAACACCACCCTGTAGGGACGAGCACTTGGGCGGCCCATACAGAGTCGGCAGGTGGTGAGCCGGACGCCGCTGGCAGCTCCAATTCAGAGCGAGCGGCCAGTTTTTCGGAGGCCGTGGCTGCCGCTATTAAGGGTTTGACCTTGAAGAGGACCCAGTCCTCTAAAGACAAGGCCATACCCGCGGCCATGGCCTCTATTTTGGCGGCAGCGGAGGCCTATCACCTCAGGCCTCCATCGGACGGCGTGTCCGAGATGCGGGCGGAGGTCACCAGTCACTGGTCCGCTTGACAGCCGCCATGGAGCTTCTCCGAAAGGAAAACGAGGACCTCCGAGCGGACCTGGCCGGGCTCCGAGAAGCCTGCCCCCGTGGGGTGCCGCAGGGGAGGGAGCAGCAAGGGCAGGGACGGCCCGTGCCTGCTCAGGACCGGGTTCTGGCCCTGGTGAGGCAGGAGATAGCTTCTCTGCGGTCCCGTTTTTCCGCGATAGAGGCCATCGTCCTGCGCCGCCCGCTAAGGGCTTCTGGCCTGCGGAAGGCGGCTTCAAATGCCACCACCGCAGCAGCCCCGGCCAAACCAGGTTCGTCGGGGCAGACCAAGGGCGGGGACGCTACACAGGCAGCGACGGCCCCGGCCCTGGCGGTGAAGGCCCTGGCACTAGCGGCGAATGGGCCGCCCCCGCCTCCTCCTAAATGTACTCCGGCTGACGCCAAATAGCAAGTAGAAGGGGAAAAGAAGAAGGCGGATAAGGCAAAAAGGGCGGCCAAAAAAAGGGCGAGGCGGCAGCGGCGCAAGGAGCGAAGCGTCGCGGCTAGGCTCCGCGCCCCGAAGTTCGCAGCTGTAGAGTAAACACTACAGCCAGAGGCGGAGAAGAAGGGCGTGTCCAACCGCAACGTGCTAGCCAAGGTGGGGGCGGCGGTGGACCTCAAGGAGATCGGCGCCGCTGATGGCATCCGGGTGAGGGTCACTGCGACTGGGGCCCGGATGCTGGAGGTCCCCGGTGCGGCAAATGGCCCGGCCGCTGAAGCTCTGGCCGAAAGGCTTAGGGCGTCCCTAAATGCGACGAGGCCCCAGTGTCCTGGCCTACCAAATGCGCTGACATGCGTATTCTGGGCTTAGACGACTTAGTGACGGAGGGACAGGTGGTGGCCGCTGTCGTTAGGACTGGGGGGTGCTCTGCCTAGCAATTTGGACAGGCACCATCCGTCCTGACTTCAAGGGGATGCGAGCCGTTACAGTGAGCTGCCCCGTGTCGGCGGCCAAGAAAATAGCCGGGGAGGGTCAAAGGTTGTTGGTGGGCTGGATTTCCGCGCAGGTCAAACTGCTGGAACCCAAACCTCTGAGGTGCTTCCGCTGCCATGTGGGCAACTACGTGGGAGCTAAATACACCTCGGAGGTGGACCGCAGCAGTCTATTGTTACCGCTGTGGTCAGCCCGGTCACAAGGCTGGCTCGTGCGCCGCATTGCGTCGTATGTGTGGGGGCTGGCAAGCCAGCCGGTCACCGGATTGGGAGCAAGGCCTGCGCCCCACCCACCAAGGCCAGAGGCAAGAAGGCCGCAGCCACGGCCACCACCGCCGTTGCCATCACCACCACCGCCGTCTTCGCCGCCACAGCTGCCGTGGCAGGGCCCTCACAGAGGGCTCGGGAGGGGTTTGACATGGAGTGCCAATAATGGCCCCATTACACCTCCTCCAGGCGAACATCAATCACTGCGCCGCAGCTCAGGATCTGTTGCTCCACAGCATGGCGCAGTGGTCGCTGAGCCGTACTTTGTCCCGCCCAGAGATGACTGGGTGGAGGTCTGGAGGACCTAAGCGGCTCAGTGGCCCTAATTTCGTCGGCCGTCGCCGGTACCTACTCCATCCCTCGAGGCTGTTAAGGGAGGACGGGTTTGCGTTGCAGCACGGTTCGGGGAGATTGTCGTGGTAGGGGCATACATCTCCCCGAACCGAACTCTCGCCGAGTTCACAACTCCCTTGCGGAGTTGAGAGTCGTCGCCGTCGAGTTCTGTTCCCTCCCCGTGCTCGTCCTCTGGGACTTCAATGCCAAGAATGTGGCTTGGGGTTCCCGGTATACGGACGCGCGTCATGGAGGGGGTGGAGACCTATTCCGATCACCGGTAGATCCGGTTTGTCGTCTCCGCCCAGACCTCGAGCGCGCCGGTCCGACAGGCCCCGAGTGGTCCGCGGTGGGCGCTGAAGCAGCTGGACCGGGAGCTCCTCCTGGAAGCCTCGATCGTGCAGGCCTGGGTGTCATCACCGGACAGGCCTGCCGACATCAACCACGAGGTTCATGTCCGAAGTATGTGACGTGGCAATGCCCCGGGTCCAGCTAGCCAGGACGTGCCTCGCGCCAGGTGTACTGGTGGTCGCAACAGCTGACGACACTGCGCAATGTGTGCGTTGCTGCGCGACGCCGGTACACCAAGCACCGCAGGCCCCGTATTCGACCTCCGAATACGGATGCCATTCAGGCGAAGCTGTACGAGGGGTACAGAGCGGCGAAGACCGCCCTCCAAGCGGAGATCCTGCGGGCCTGGGAACAAGATGGTACGGGAGAAACTCCGCCCATGGGCTCCCCCGCTGACGGAGAGTCTCCGGCCGCAGCTTGTCGGAGGGAACATGCCTCCCCGTCCATGGCTCCACCTACTGCGGTGCCCGATGCGGACCACACCGCCGACGACGACGACGACGATGCCCCGGCGGTGACCGAGGTAGAGATGAGAGTGGCGGTACGTAGGCTGAATGCCAAAAATACCGCCCCAGGACCTGACGCTTTACCTGGGAAAGCCTGGGTCCTGGCCTTAGAGGCTCTCGGGCCTCGACTAAGCGCATGTTTGGAGAGGGGCCAGTTCTCACTTCGTTGGTAGACGGGGAAACTGGTCCTCATCAAGAAGTCGGTGCTGCTCGACGAGGTGGGGAAGCTCTTTGAAAGAGTAATTGCAGACCGCGTCGTCGTCGGGCGGCTGGTGCGAGTGGGGCCGGATTTGGCGGAGAGCCAGTTTGGTTTCCGCAGGGGGCGCTAGACGGTGGACGCCATCATGCGCGTGCGAGCCCTAAAGACGGGGGATGCTGTGGCCCGGGGTGGGGTCGTCTTGACGGTGTCTCTGGAAATCGCCAACGCTTTCGATACCCTGCCCTGGAGTTGCATCAGGGAGGCACTCCGGTATCACCTGATGCCGACCTACCTCTGTCATGTGGTCGAGGCCTATTTAACGGACAGGGCCGCCATCTACCCGGGTCACCAGGGAGAATTGAACTGGCGAGAGATGTCGGGCGGTGTCCCACAGGGATCGGACCTGGGGCGCATCTGTGGGACATCGGATACGACTGGGTGCTGCGCGCCGACCTCCCTAGCGGCGTCAGCATCGTTTGTTACGCTGACGACACGTTAGTCCTGGCGCAGGGGAGGTCACACCAGGCGGGGATGAAGTACCTAGGACTCGTCCTCGACAATTGATGTAACTTTGTGGAGCACTTTCGACGTTTGGCTCCCAGACTGGAGCGGGCCGGGGCTGACTTGAAGCGGCTCCTGCCCAATCTAAGGGGTCCAAACGCCTCCTGCCGGAGGCTATACGCGGGGGTCGTGCGGTCCATGGCCCTTTACGGGGCACCGGTGTGGGCGTGTTCGTTAAGGCGGCGGCCAGCCCGCCGGTTGAACATGTCCCAGAGGGTTATGGCCACCCGGCTGGTCCGGGGATAACACACGGATCACCGATGAGGCGGCGAGCCTTCTTGCCGGATTGCCGCCATGTGATATGGAGGCAAGTCCTCGCGCATATTTGGGAGTAGCTCGAGGAGGCGAAACGCCGGGGCTTGACTCAGCGGACAGAGCTCCGGCGGGATCTCATGGCGTCATGGAGAGTGCGATTGTCGCAACCCAGTGGCACGCCACTATTGCGGCGATAGGTCCCTTCTTTAAGTAGTGGCTGGAGGGGCGCCACGGCGTCCTCACCATCCACCTGACGCAGGTCCTCACCGGACACGGCTGTTTCGGGAGGTTCCTGTTTCAGATACGGTGAAGGTCTGCCCGGCTATGGTAGAGCATCGCCGTGTCCTCGTGGAGGCGATCGGTGGCGGGGATCTCTCGCGTCCGGCCCTGGTCCAGGCCATGATACGGAGCGAGAGGGCATGGGAGGCCGTTACCTGCTTCTGCGAAGCAGTAATGCTCGCATGCAAAATTCGCGCCCTCACGCCCCTAGCCGCCGCAGGAGACGCCCTTGGGCGTCGGGAATCGCAGGCCGATTCCCGGCCACCGTAGGCGCGGGCTTGCGGACGGTGAGCAATGGGTAGCTCGCCGTCCGGCAAGGACCAGGCCCGGGTCGACGGCGCGTTGTGGTCCACGCGCGCCTCAAAGAGATGTCAGCAAGTGAAAGGGTCCGATGGGACCGATGCCTGCCGGTTTTAGACAGTAAGAGTCTGACACGCTCTCTCCCCTCCGCCCAGAGCGGGCGAAGTCATTTACTGATTTCCCATCAAAAAAAAAAAGCGTCATAATTTGTAACAACTTCAAGCAGAGTTTCTGAAATCGACTGTGTGTTTTTATTTCATTTAGGCAAGATTTAATAAGTCGCCATGCATACCTGGTCAAGAAGCACGGGTACAATACTCCTCATGTGGTCTTTGATTTTCTCGCCCTCGGCATCTGTGCCCATAGCCAGGTCCTGTTGTGACAAAATCATAATAAAAAGTCTCTTTAAGTAAAAACAATTAGACATTATATTTATTTCAAAATTCATACATATTGGAAAAAAAATCTTAACAAATTTACATTACACACAGCTAAGAAGACTGACAAGTTTAGTTTTAAAGCTTTCTCTCTCCTACTATTTTGCAGTACCCAATAGGGTGGTCCATAATGATCTCATTACGTGTTAAGTTGCCACGTAAGTGCATGTTGAGGAATGCAATATATGATTGGAGTATTCAAAGTTACTGTGAACATTATATTAAGTAAGATGAGGTGGCCCATATAGTAATAGAAATATTTGTATGGAAGAACTCACCTGTTCAACTTTGCACAGTTTGTCGACGTAGCCCTGGTAAGACTTCATGCAGTCTTCAGCCAAACGCAGATGTGTGGCATACTTGGACAACTCTTTCTGATACTGAGGCATCTTCTTAATCATCTGGGAGAGGTCCCGCATGGATTGTTTGTCACCTGATTACGTAATATTGATTTAAAAAAAATATATATATATATGTAATATTTTTAAATTAAGAGGGCTATCCTAAAAGTTGGCAACATTGCAAATTTTCCATAAATTATTTTTATTATTTCCGTATATTATTGCCAAATTAATCAAAATAGCAAAATAATAGGTCTTTACCTATGTAATTGGAGATTCTATAACCAGCATTTTCAGATTTAATTATCTGTGGATTGGCGCGCAATTCGAAATTCAAATGAATTTTATTCGAAAGACGTGTTATTTAATTTCAAATTCAGTCATTTATTTTTAGATAGTTTTTTGATTTTGTGACATTGTGGTAGTTTTTGGCGCCATGGATAAACTGAAAATTCGTACAATTTTCGAATATGAGTTCCTACGTGGAAATACCGCTGCGCAAACAACACGAAACATTAACGACGTGTACGGGCTTAACACTGCTTGCATAAACACGGTCCATTATTGGTTCAATCGTTTTAAATCTGGAAATTTTGAGTTGAAGAACGAGCCTCGCGATTGGCCGGTAACCATTGTCGACAACGACGAATTGAAGGCGATAGTGAAAGAAGATCCAACTCAATCTACGCTTGCTGCGGGCCTTGGAGTTAGTGTCAAAACAACATTAAAGCACTTGCGTCAAATCGGAAAGATAAAAAAGCTAGATAAGTGGGTGCCACACGGACTAAGCGACCAACAGCGAGATTTACGCGTCGAAGTATGCATAGCACTACTGTACCTTTACCATGAGTTGCCATCGAAAACTTAGTCGCTAACGTTAGCATATTAACACGTTCAGTGCCGGGAGCCCTCCTGGGTGGTTCACCTAGTCGCATATGGGATGCCGGGAGGCCTCGCGGAGGGCTCATTTGATAGATTTTTCTTAGCGAATACAGCATTATAAACCGTGAAATTAAATTTTATGTATATTTGAACAAGATTAATTAGTATATGCGTTGGTTTTAAAATCCAAGCATTTTCATTTTCAAGTTAAAAAAATTGTTCACGCCTACAAATATTCACAAAAATATAAAAGGTTGGAAACTACGTGTAGCGAAAAAAAACCCCTGAAAACTCTATTTTACTTCGTTTTACAGTGTTTTAAAATACGGGTTTAAACCTAATGTCGTTGACCGTCCGCGATGGTTAACTTTAGCGCAAACATAATGCCGGTGATCCTCCCGGAGGGTTCACTTCCAAAATGTATGGCGGCATACCGTATGAGTTCTGAAAAGTGGGTGGAGTCGGAAGGGTTAACATGGATCAAATAGATTTCGATAATGCTCGCACCATGAGTTTTACGGAGTCTTACGCAGGCGCTAAGGTAAGCTCGATAGATCGTGTCGTCTCGCTAATTTCACTCTTATGTTTTGCTTCTTTCTTTCTCAGTAATAAGAAGAGAGAACAGCTCATAAGCTCAAAACGTAGTAGTATCACTATGGTAACAAACAATGTTATGACAGTCAATATCATGAAACAATGCGACTAAATAGAAAGGTTGGTAGGCGGTTAGTGGACTACTTATGGTATTTAGCGGTTGTTGAATTTTTATTCCAAAATAATTAGGTACGTCTATTCAATTTGTAATTTTGTTGACAATTTGCGATTCAAGGCGTTTTTGATTTAAAATGAATTAGGTAGAGGTATGTTTACAACTCAGACCAAATAAAAAACCAAGACAAAGCGCTGTCAATCAGTGATAGAAGTGAAGTCGGTTTAGTAAACATGTGTGCACTTTGTGTGGTGTAGTTTGATTGTAATGTCATTGTAAATGTGTGCGTGTGAGCTGAGCATGTGTGTATGCACAGCGGCGGTGTAGATTTGGCCTGCTGTATTGTTCGCAGCGCTCTGTCTTGGTTTTTTATTTGGTCTGAGGTTTACAATAATAGAATATTTTGTAAAGGAACTTATTTTGATTTTTTCTTGAAAATTACGTCGTTCACGTCGTTGGTCCCAAGATTTAGCGGCCACTTACATATTGCATTCTAAATAAGCTCTTCCAGACATTATTCTGACTTTAATAGACGCAAAAACGTATATAATTTTAACGTTTCACATCTCAAAATGCTAGTGAGCTACGTAACTACTATCGCAATCGTATTTTTCGATAGCGTCTGTCGAATTAGTGACTCATGGTGCCGTTTTCTATGGTGACAGCTGAAAAACTTTAGTGACTATCGAATTAGAAATTACGTTAGGTTTCTTACCTATCGAAATCTATAGTGCTCTTGGTACGAATTTCAATTTTTTCTGTGACCGATAGGGCGCTGCACAATATATTTTCATATAAATCATATACGGAGATGCTAGCTAGTTTTGACATTATCAAAAATTGCACATGCAAAATTGTATAGATAATTTGGGCCAGTACTTTGATTAGCTGAAATAAAAAAAAATAAACAAAAATTTAAAATTATCTAAATCTCCAATGTCGGTAAAGACCTAATATTTGACATCTATTTGTGACGTTGCCCACTTTCAGAATAAACGCTAACTATTTCATTACGCCCTTTTAATTTTGGAAGAGATTTATAGCCTCTCCAGTTTTCTCTTTTATCGTCATGTAGTAGCACGCTTAGCATGACCACAATAGAAACGGGTTTTGTCGACGGAATCGCAATCTGTCATTTTGTCTATTCTTCCGTCGATAAAACCCGTAGAAAACCTGTTTATATGGTTGTCAGGCTACGCGTGTAGAACTGCGGATTTGTCTCGCCACCTACTGAGAATTATACTACAGTGCCATTTTGTTCTTTAGCATGTTAAAATAAAGTACAAATAGAGTTAAGTCACCTCCGCCCATTCGTTTTGAATCAGTGAACTTCTTCAGGTTCTTGGTGACCGACGTGGACACGACGGCAATGTGCTGATGTCGCAGCTCCACCCACAACTCGTCATTCTCGTCCAATAACACTTCCTTCATGTTTCCCGAGGAGTCGTATCTACGACAGACAATTAACATGTAAGAGAAAGTTTTGGAATTGAAACAGATACAGCTGCAAATAGTGTAATGATTTGGTCTTCATTACCAACAAAATATAATAATAAGCAAATTATATTTCTTTATGTATAGTCAGTCTCTTTACAAAATAACTGGGGAGGCTTGTTAATGTCTGGTCGACCGTCAATGGATCCTCTACTACTTCCTGTATCAGCTAAGTTAATCATCTATATGAAGAAATTAAATGCTGTTTGTTGGTAAGCGCATAACATCAGAACCAATTTGACAATTTTTTTAAAGAAAAGATAGAAAGAAAAGTTGCCGGGAAAATTCAAAGTGCATTTTCTATGGGTTTTTTGTATGAATTATTAAAATTTGGACAGGTCAGATAATTCAAAATAAAATAAAAATATATTATACTTAAGTTACTCACTTATAGACGTCATTCTCAATAGGCAAGAGATCGTATGCCATGGCTTGAAGTGTGAGTTCGTGCAGCAGCGGCGACACGCAGTCGAAGCCGCGGTCTATTACCAACAGCTGGGAGCGAGCCTTCTCGGGACCCTCGCCCATAGTCGGCTCGTCAGCCTATACAACATAAAATAATACTAGTTTTATACGGCATGGTATACTGGATGCATTTCACGAGCGCGCACCACTTTGTCATAAAGGTCACATACCGCGCGCTCGTGTTCAGCGCTGCCAATCGCGGAGAAAATCCCCGATTTGCGGGGAATTGCGAAAAATTACTTACATATACTACTGTTACTTACTCGACACTACTAACATAATTTTTTGTGGCAACACCACTCAAATGTAATTTGAACACGATTTTGTATTTCTCCACTAGATTTAAAAAATAACTTTCTTTTTTTTTGTATCTAGACTAAAATGTAAATAAGAATGTGGCTTTGTTTTGAATAGTATGGATGTCGTCTGTAGTAAGAGTTAATTTTGTTATAAGGTATAGTATTTTATAAAAGTTTTAGTAGTACATTAAACAAATTTTGTATAAAACAGTATTTTTATTCTAAAAATATTATGTGTCAGTGTTTTTATTTCAAAAATATTGGAATTGGTGGGAAATGAATAAAAAAAAGAGGGAAATTTCGGGGAATTGACAACACTGACGCGGGGCATCGTATTTTTTTTATTGGCAGCATGGTAACACTTTGACTTTGAGCTAGCCAAACATAGTACAAAGAAACAAACAAAGTAATTACAGAAGCCAGATATATTTTTTGTGACTAATTCTAAGGAGTTGCAATTAAGTTCATAATTACTATTTAATTTACCTTGTAGGCATCCAGTTTCTGTTGGATCAGCTGGGCGAGCTCCACATTGCGTTCCCAGTCACTGCAAAACAATTTTTTGTTTAGATTTACTCCAAAATTCAATTACATAATATTATTTTGGTGAGACACAACATGTAGGAGTTAAGGATATGAAATTCAATTATTATTTCTGTAAGTAGACCTTCTAAGACACTTTTACAAGTCAATTTGGTAAATTTTAAAACTAGATAGCGCCGGTATTTCCTAGCCAACTGATCCGATGAGAAGAAATGCCTGAACCATCTCACAGGTCATAGTCTCTTTTAAAGTGTATGAACTCAAACAGTTCTAATTGCTGGCTCTGTTAGTCTGTAATAAATCCTGGTTCTCCAAAACTCTTACAATCGTCATTGTTTACAACAATGCTGACAGGTTTTGTTAAAAATATTTACCTGCGGTATCGCACAGAAGGGTACTCTCCGAGCGTAGCGCAAAGCGTGGCGATCTGTTCGGCGATGCGCTCCATGTTAGCGTTGCGAGTCTGCGCCAGCGCTGGGTTGTACATGCACTGGAACGTCTCGGGCGAGTCCAGGGAAAATACCTGTCAAGATAAACCGAAATATTGAATATTATTGTCACTTACTACGTAAAAGAGCCTAAACAAGTGACGATACATAGGTGAATCTGGCGCATCTTGGACAGCCAGCCCAAAATCTTATAGCCAAGCTATTATCACATAGATTTTATTCAAATAAATTAGGAAAGGTAAGTTAGTAATTTAAAAGTATTCTTACTGACCTGGCTTTCATAAGGCAAGAAAGCAATGTTAATTTCCTTCAAAGTTTTAATTTTTCTTGCTGCTGATGACTTGCAGAGTTCATTGAACAGTTCCTCAGGGCATACTAATTAGCAGCAGCGTGTAACAAGTGTTAGACATTACTTTCAAGGTTGAACTCAACATTTATTGTAGAATCAGACTAAAGTAGAACCCAAAAAAGAGCCATGCTTAATTTATTTATAAGAAGTAAGCTTTTAATTTATTGGACTCAGATGATGATGAAGTTCTGCTTAAGTCCGATGAGTTCACCCTGCTGAAGATAAAATAAAATTCGACAAACCTGTTGTTCATATGGAATAAAAGCAATGTTGATTTCCTTTAATGTTTTGATATATTTAGCTACAGGACTACGTGATAATTCGTCAAATCGAGCATCAGGACAGGCTGTGAAAATAGAAATTAAATTGCAAATAAAAATTAAAGCATGAACAAATAAAAAAAAAGCAGAATGTACCTTATTTTAAGAACATGTTTTTTTTTTATTAAAGGTATCATATTTTTATAGAAAATCTTGTATTCATAATTATTAAGTCACATTTAAATACATATACAGAAGAACATAAAGTAAACCTACCTTCAGTGAAGAAGACATGGGCTGCCCGGTACATGATGCGATTCCCCACAGAGAAGTCATTGATGAGGGCATGTACAGACTTCTCAGACGGTGTGATCAGATAGATACCATCCATGGTGCACAGAGGTTCCCTCTTCTTGTGAATATCCTCCACCACTGGAATATTTCAAATAATATTTATCAAATCAGAACAGTTTAAGGAAGCCATAGGGTTGCAATAGAAATAGGTTAAAAAAAAAAAAAAACACAAGGAAAGTGTTGAGTTTTAAGGCATACATAACAAATACTGACAACCTGCTATTTTTCTATATGACGAAAAATCCAAATTATAGAAACCTAAAAAAATCTAATGTCAAACAAGTTATTTGATAAAGTAAAGGATAATTTTTAAAAATATTGAAAATATCCTACAAGTGATGCCCTCGGCGGAGATGTCGTGCATTTTGCAGCAGGCAGACACCATGCGCATGGACAGCTGATCCACCACTAAGACGCGCCATTCTATTTTATCTTTTCCTTTTGACCGATACCGGATAACCTCGTTCATAATCTCTGTAAAGAGCACAATAGTAGCCTTTATTACAATTTAAAACACCGATTTTTATGTCTCATAATGTGTGTGTATGTATGTCCTGCTGAATTATCATTTATAACAAATACAATTAACTATTTTTTTATTAAGCCAATATTGTCCCACAACTGAAATAAGGCCTCTCTACTCTCCTTCCACCTCTTTCTGTCAAGAGCTGCCAAGGGCAAAGCTCATCTTGCATCATACAGTTAAAATAGAAATATTAAAAAACTCAATTAAGATGCCTTGATCAACATGGTTGAATGGTGAAACTGGTGATATCACTAGCTTAGTTTGTTTATTTTATTTTAGTTATCTTCCGCGGGTTTTATGATTTTCTCCAATTGATTTTATATATTTTGTTGGCCCCTTTTTACCAATTTTTATGAAAGATTGTTAAATCGAGTTTTCAGAGAATAAGTCATTAAAATAATTGCATCAGAATAGAACAAGAAGTGTCTGAAAACAATACATTCAGGATTCTCGTAATCCGCAGACACTTCGTGACGTATTTAGTAGCACCCCACCCCCCAGTTCAAGTGACACAAGAAAATCAATAATAGGTGTTAAGCTTTTCTGCCTCTTCACGTAACTTTTTTTACACAATGCAATACTTTATCAAATCTTATAATGCATCTAAGCATCGTATCGATATTGGACACATATTCTTTTACCTTTGTAAAATTCTAGCAAAGCTACAGGAACCCATTGTTTATATGCCACTCTATGTAACTCTATAATAATGTAGTGAACAGCCACACAGTCGGTAGATAAGTTCAGCCCCAGGCAATTTCAGATAAAAATATCGAAATAATTAAACAAAAACATAAAACTATTAGTCATCGATAGGTTGATGTCTGTTGATAGAATGAAATCATAAAAAATATTATACAACGAGCACAAAAAAAAACTCAAATTCTCGTTAAATAATTGTCTTCCAACATTAATGGTAATAAAGTGTTTTAAGCGATGAAATACTGCATATAACATATTTTTATAAACTCACTTTGCCCGACTTGTGCTTTGAGAGCCATCTTGAACCGTAGACTAAAGAGCACTGTGGGAACTGTCAAACAAGAAGGTAGGAAGTCGTAGAATCGCGCGCCCTGTTACACGGACCAAATTATTTTAGAATGCGAATTCAGTAATTTCCTATAATACTAGAATACAGCCCTCCTCTCGGTGACCCCTTGTCATGTCTTCGAATTTATGGTTCTAGGTTTTTTCAAGATGGTCGTGGATCAGTTTTGTCAAATACTGCTGAAAATAGTAGACTTATTATGACGGCTTTTATTTTTAAAATTTTCGTAAATTAGGGTCTAAATTAGGTTTTTAAAAAAGAAAAATTTGAAAATTTCCAGGTAAATTTTCAAATTCGGGAACAACTGAACGTCCTTTCATATAAGGGATTTTCTCTGAATTTAGACAGGACAACGTCTGTCAGGCTAGCTACTTTCGTATATACTCAACCGTATTGCTATCCGAAGTGCGAGTTGCATGTTTGTTATCCGAAGTAAAATAAGGCCATTTTAATATGTAACATTTGAAAATTCAACAAAGTAACCTTGTAACGCCGGGCATAAAATAATATATTTTTCCGTTTTGTTTGAACTGCACAATTGCTTAACTTTTTTCAATTACGATCACATATTTATTGTAATAATGACCGATGCGAGTTATTTTACGATTTGCTTTCACAAAACTGACAGACGTCAAATGTTACCTATTAAAATGGCCTTACTTTAATTCTGTAAACATTAGTACTTAAACATGCATGGAATTAGTATGTACTATAATGTAGCACCATGCATGTCCAAGAGGCTTATTAATTTGTCTATGTCGCAAAATGTCAACAGACTATTGTTTCAAATTGTTTACATCACACGCAAAATCTTTAGGGATAAGGTCAAGTATTTTATTGCAGTGCAAGACCAAAATAACTAGCTTACTAATGTACAGTTGACAATATTACCCCAATAATTTGTTAACTAGAGAATTTATTATGAATAATACATACCTACAATAAACTAGCTTTAGATGCGCGCGCATTTTGATAACATGAATGATAAGGAGGCGGGTCAATAAATAAGTGAAAGAGATAGATCATATTGCTATTTCGTTCTCGCAACAGGAACGGAAAACAGAATGGAAACGAACGTCACGTCACGTCAATTCAGTTTTTTCTGTGTCGGTGTCGGATGTGGGTGTGTTGATGGTTAGCGATTTAGTGTAATTATCACGTGCGCGTGAATTTTCAAAATCCATAACTTATTTAGGGTACAGACTCCGTTAAACCAAACAGTCAAGGTAAATATCACAGAATTTTTAGAAAAAAATATTTTAGTTTTTTTTTGCAAATCAAAACAATAAATTATTATTGAAAATTATTGCTCAATACTCAAAATTGTTGGGGAAACAAAATGTAATCTACCCTCAACTTTAAAAACGGAATAATTTCGCAATTATCTCGACCAAGTTTGGGTGATATTATAAATAAAACATAATTTAGGTAAAGTTCTCTTGTAAACTGGTAACAGAAAGTGTCTACTTACCTAAAAGATATAAATGACGTATTTAGGTAGTACCTACTTACATACCTGTTTTAATTAAACTCTATTTGCTTTATTAATAGCAAAATAATTATCTGTTTAATTTTAGACGAAAATTCCTAGAAGTTTGAAATACAATGAATAATACGTAAACTATTTATATGTATACTTTTTTCTATTCATAATAGAATATAGAATAATAAATTGGAAACGCGATTATGATGCAAAAATAAAAGCCGCAACACGCAGTGAACAAAATAGATTCCGAATGTGCATTGCTGAAGTGCTGAAGCTAGAGCATTTCAATTTTCATTTTGTTGTACCGTTGCAGCGCTGCTATTTCCAACGATTAGCATAATTCTCTGTATATTGGCAGCTGGTGAAAGTGTTCTGTAGTCGAGGAGTCCAGTGCTTGAAGCGCTTGATCTGACAAGCTGTTCGGTGTACAGTGAAATGTAAAGCGATGTATCTATCGTCCGCGGGACTTTTACAAGTGTTTGTTGTTGGGAAGTGATTGTGATCAAGATGCGGAGTGGTGATCAGCTGGTGGTGATCTCGTACCCTTGCCGCGCTGAGGGCTGGCTCGACCGATGTGGTAAGTACTTAATATTACCTACTTCAATGTACTCTGTACAAAGTTTATGTTCAGCTAAGCTTGCTATTTTTATCGTGAAATTATTCGCCAGTTATTTGGGGCGCTTTACGTAAGTGCTGAGTGCTCAATCAGTGACATGTATCATTTATGCAAGTCAGTAAGGTCGCGTGCCTTGCCAACTACACCTGTCGTATTTTGATGGTAATTATGAGAAAATATAAAATCATGTACCTACACACGTATAGGTAGGTATACGTTTTATGATCAGTCTGGAAATTAACGGTATTACTTCTGATCTCTAAAGCTAATCATGAAATAAATTCTTATAGGTATCTAGTAGGTACCTACTTCATATTTCAAAATTTTCCTAATAGGTATATTTTCCCTTTTATTCCCTATTTTCCTAATTTATATCCACTATATCAAAAATAACACTGTAAGCGGTCGGTGGGTCGTCTTATGGGAGCTGTAAATGCAGTAATACCCGAATTTATCAATGAAAACGTTTCACAGATGACTAATAAACGGGAACTATTGCGTGAATTGATTTTGATTTGTGGCCGAGATGTTGTGATTGTGTTTAATTATCGTATTGCACAACTGTGGGTGTTGGGCGTCCCACAGCCGTGTCGATTGTCGCCGTCATCCGGCAATTATGTAGGTATATTGACTTGACGTGAACCTACTACAAGTAATTGTTAGTCCTAAATTGACCACGTGCACACTGCTTAGTCATTCTGATCTTCTGAAGAGATTGAGTAAGCACTGAAATTATCTTAATTGATATGAGTGTGACTGGACGCTAGAAGCTGTCTATTATATTTTCTCGTCATTCGTTACAACAATAGATATGCTCGAATAGAAAAGAAAATTCAACTAGCTACAAAGATTCTTTGCTATGGCTAAGTGTTCAAACAGCTTTTTGCTACGTTCAGTTCCAGTCACTCGCGTCAATCAAAATAACTTTTTAGATGCTAGGCTAGAATACTGCTATTATAGTTAGGAAGGTACCTTTCTTTTTTAAACAGGCTTTGTTTAGAACCAAACCCTGCCTAGTTTGTATAACGAAGCAATGATTGGAAAGCAGATAAAAGTCTAATATTAGCCTGAAGATGGTTGCACGTATCCATCAAAATTTTAGTTCCGCAATTAGCACTATCTGTCGTCACTAAGGGAGCTGACAAGTTAGTATTTACTACCTACTTTCTGTGCGTACTACGGTACTAGAATAATATAAGTACCTAATCGCTAGAGTAATTAATACAATGACGGACCTTATCGTCAAGAGAGTAGCAGTTCGTTCGCGTATGGCCCACTTACAGTGAAAACTATACGCTCTCTGCGGTTTCTATCGAGTTTCGGTCCATCAGGCTGGGACCAATTGACTCACTTTCTAGTTTCAATTAAGGGACTGTGGTATCCGTGAGAATGATTAGCGCGACGAGTCCGGGAAAAAATGGGATAGGTAGCTTGGATCTTAGAAGTAAACACGGTAGTTTTGGTAAAAGTTTAGAAACGGTACGTGCCGCCTCAATAGAGGGTAGGGGATGGGGAAAGGGGGGAGATTTACTAAACCCCCTCGCCTCCCCGGCCGGAGATCGTTTTTATTTAAACGATTTATAATTATGTCATAAATATCATAAAAAGGTTGTAGAGGGAGCTGGAAGGAAGGAGAGAGGAAGAGTGCAAGACATCCCCCCCACCCACAAGTTCCCAGTTCAAGGTCAATGTCAAACATTACGAAGGACAAGGTCAAATAAAAAAAAAAGAATTTTATAGGCATGGTAAACATATTTTTTTCTAAGGCGTAGCCGACGGAGCTCCGCTATTCCTGAATGGTTAAAAAAAAATACTACGAAGGGCATGGAGGTGTCTTTGTTTGTTCGCTCGTTCGCTCGCTCAGTAGACCCCGCCATTCATTTTGAATCTAACCTGCCCGAGTCTGGGTGCCCCAAGTCCCTAGCTCGCTTCGCTCGCTCTTGCATCCTAAGTTCAGACTTTTTACTAAGTCACGCAAGATGTGTCGAGACTTGGAGCAAAGTTCTTATTGCCTTTTTACTAAGTCGAGATGTGTCGAGACTTGGAGCAAAGTTCTTATTGCCTTTTTACTAAGTCGAGATGTGTCGAGACTTGGAGCAAAGTTCTTATTGCCTTTTTACTAAGTCGAGATGTGTCGAGACTTGGAGCAAAGTTCTTATTGCCTTTTTACTACGTCGAGATGTGTCGAGACTTGGAGCAAAGTTCTTATTGCCTTTTTACTAAGTCGAGATGTGTCGTGACTTGGGGCACCCCGACAGACAAGTTAGGTTCGAAGGTGATGACAGGGTCTTGGTTCGCTCGTAAGCTCGCCAGGCTCACTCTTGCATCCGTTTTTAAACTCATGTAAAAGGAAACAATCTCTAAAAGGAGCTTCGCAAAAAAAAAAAGTGGAGGCTCATATTTTTTCTAGCGAGGCGGCACGTTTCTAAACCCTACCCATATTTTTCAAATTACCTCAATAGGGATTGATATGCTACTAATTTAATGCTACTCTAGCCTAGATGATTAAAGTTTGTTCTAGTCGTCATCATGAAAGCTCCGATTCAAGCAATGTGTTACAGCATTCATAAATATTGATTAATACCATACATAATCTTTCATTGAGTCTTGGAGTACTGGTTTTATTAATTAGACCGAAGATATTTCACCTAAAATCCAGTTAATTCGAACAAATAATGCATTACACGGACCAGTGGGCATCTAGTGATAGGCAGGCATGTATGTGTGGCCAAGTGGATCATTATTGCATATTTTCTTACATCATTACAATACTGAATACTAAATTATGTACAATATTCAGTGATATGCTAATAAAATATTCAATTCATCATTATTTTTACGCATATTTACACACTACCTTTATGTACAAATAGCTATAAATATGTAAAAAAAAGTTTCTAGTGGAGTCCATGCAGGTTCAGGTTTATTTCGGAAACAACTTGGTCAATTATCAAGTTTTGTCTCGTAAAGGCTCGTGCAGACCAGAGCGACGCGACGGCAAGACGCGACTCGAACAATACAATTTCTAAGAAAACTTCACGGTATAACAATAGCCAGTGTCGCGTCGCGCTGTCGTGTCGCGCTAGTCCGCACGAAGCTTTATTCAGCATACAACAAGTTTTCTGAATATATTGTACTTACTGCGCATATTTTGTTAGTTATTGCTGAAAACGACAAACCCTGAAGATTCCGCTAACCTAAATTTTGAATCTCGAGTACCCGATGCTTCTAGTTGGTATCGCAAATACCTTTTCTGACGAGCGTTTACCAACCTGCATTTATCTATACGTACTCACTGAAAACAAAACAAACCATTGACAGCTGCAGCAGGAAGAGTTTATAGAGTTGTTAAATTAGTAATGCGTTTTCCCTTTGTTCTGTAGTAATTGACTTCCAATCTGACCGATTGTTATGCATACAATTACAGGTTAACAACTATAAATATTTTATATGCTATAATTTTTTGCAGAAATACAGAATAAATAATAAAATATATTTATTTTCTCTCACAATGGTTTTATACCACTAACCGTTTTGACCAATATGAATTTACATTGTGAGAGCTGGTGCCTGATGTGGGTTTAGGAAAACCTGTGTTACAGGTCACCAGGCCCCACTTAGTGGCCGCATACAAATGAACAAGCAGGTAACATGTATTAAGTACTACTAAACAAAAAAAAAAAAAATGAAAACAAATAAAAGCTACAACAAAAGCAGTCAAAGGGTGTGTGCTGAATGGTTGTGAATGTGAATGTGAATTGTGGTGAAGTGTAGAGGTGAATGTGTATGTGAATTGTGGTGAAGTGTAGAGGTGAATGTGTATGTGAATTGTGGTGAAGTGTAGATGGAATGTTGGTGAATGTGTAGGTGAATGGTGGTGACCGTGATGGTGAATAGTGGTTTATGGTAATTATTTGAATAAAGTGTCTGTGTGAAAATTGGAAATTGGAATTATCGAGCCATAAGAGTATATAATATCGAAATTCGTAACAAAGATGTGGAAGGGTGATGAGATTTATTTAATGGTGTCGAGCAGATTCTCTGTGTCATCATAGCAAAGGACTTTCAAATATTCAGTCACTTTTTGCTTACAGCTGGATTTATGTAATGGTTAAATATTTTGACTCTTGTTAATAATATTATAAAGATAATCTCCTAAATAACCGAAAAACTTGTGGGCCAGACTTGAACGGCAATATTCAGTTCTGCACACAGAACCCTTTCTTCGTTTATCCTTCAACAGATCCGAGTCATAGACCAGCTGCGAGTGCTTTTTGAGGACTATGTGCAGAACGAAAGTTTGTCTTATAAACAGTACATCCCACTTTTTGTACAAGTCGACTGTAGGAAAGCGGAAGGGTAGGCCCGCAGCTTGGCAGCTTTTTCCGCCTCTATCAAGTGCGTTTTAGCAGCACCTCCCCAGGATATGATGCAGTAGTCTATAAGTGACTGGCTTATGGCGTAGTAGACCATCTTGATGGTACGAAGGTCGGCTACGTGTTTTAGACTCTTAAAGATGTAAATGAGTTTGCGCAGTCTCGTTACCAGGACGTTTATATATGGTTTGAAGCTGAGGAATTGGTCCAATGTTATATTGGACCAATTCCTCAGCTTCAAACCACATCCAATCCATCCAAGATATTTGATGTGATCGGTTATATGAAGAGAAGGACATGAACATGGTTGGCAGGTTGACCAGACGCTACGGAAAAACCAAGAATGTTGTTATATAAAAAATATGATTCTTTACTATTAACACCTATGTACCTACGTATGGGTAATTAGTGACTGAAAACTTTTCAAGTGCAAATTATTATTCCCTTAAAAGCTTTTCTATTGAGCTTTTTCCGCAATGTCGAATCATCGATACATGGATTGATATTTATTTCTAAGAAATACATGCATATCTGTAAAAAGAAAGATTAGAAATTGTATTGAGACCTTGGTTTCAATACAGTTTTCGAATAGTAGGTAGCTTATGGATAGAGAAAGAAAATGTTACTATGTACTTTGACATAATATTATGAAGAAAATAAAGAATAAAGTTATAGAAACACATACGAATCTCTGAGATACGCCCTTTTCGTTTTCTTTATACTTCGCATTTAATGGTATAAGCCAAATACCGCTAATTCAAAAACCACTCAGAAGTTTTCTATATCCTTATGTTTCCTTAAATTAAAATTTACAAAAAGTCAATTTTATCAAAACTTACTCCGATAGAGATAACGCCTTTCGGCTTAGCAGGGCAGCATCGTCTTCGTTAATATAGTGATTTTAGATTATCTGTGTCTGAGATTATCAATGCTCGGGTCGCTGCAAGATAAGTATTCATTTCGTTGAAAATAATTTATATACTATGTTTTTTGCATTAACGTAGGTATGCGCTAGGAGCGAAGGGCTACGCAGCGCGGCTTATTAGTTGATTCGCACGAATTTACTCACCCTGAACGGGCGAGGCGATACGCACGAAGTTAATTTATTTGTAGGCGAATCGATAACTCCAGAAATACGTATAGGCACATTTTGTTTTTAGTGTACTTTTTCCATAATTATTTAAAAGTGTCGATTAGGCCGTTTCGGGCGAGTAAATTCGTACGAATCCACCAATAAGCCGGCTACGCGCAAGTTCTCAGATGCCTACCCCATTATACTGTGGTCCTTCTTACCGTGCCAGTGTGAGATTAAAAATCACAAGTTTCGTTGAAACTTGGTCCTCTGATATCATTAGTCACATTAAATAGGTACTTACCTACGCTTTTATTACGAACCTGAACACTTTGTACTTATGTAGGTACTCATAGTATTGCATTAAGCTTCGTTCAGACTAGCGCGACGCGACAGCGCGACGCGTCACCGGCTATTGTTATACCGTGAAGTTTTCTTAGAAATTGTGTTGTTCGAGTCGCGTCGCGCCGTCGCGTCGCGCTGGTCTGCACGAGCCTTTAGAAATTACAACTAAGTACAAGCTTTTCGTTGAAATCAAAATAGAACACGTTGGTTTTGTTACCATGTTTTTTTTTACATTTTGTCTAATTAGCATAGCGTTGCCGGTAATTCCAAAATAATAATTTTGTAGAGTTACCTCTGTTTAAGCACAGTTTAAGTTAAGAATATACCATATCACATCAATCACTTCAACGTGTGGACACGATGCGGATGCGAGGACCAATCACCTTGATTATCGGTCTAATCTGTTTGAATTTGTTCTGCTCCGATTTTTCGATCTTAAAGCGTCCAATCTAATTTTCACCAATTGACGGAGAAGAATAAATAACACAGAAATTAGCTTCTTTTATTCGACGTAACTATTTTTCGGTATACATAACAATAAAGTAGCTCTGTGCCTTAATCAAATTAATGCCTATTACCGAGCTGTTCAGTCACGCCGTACCTATAAATTTTGGAATACGAACTTCATAGACGAGTGATGTCATACTCCATGTGCCCTTCATAGCTTGATTGTTTGTGACTACCCACCATGTTTAGAGAAATATCTATACTTCGGTACTAGGAAATTGATGCAAAAATAACAATAGTGAATTAAAATATTTTTCCTTTATTTATTTTAAAACTGAAGACACGGCAAAGACAATATGTCATTGTTTGAAGAAATTATAGGTTCAACGACCTTGCTGAAAAGTTAAAAACTGCCTTCATAGTGCTATAGTCACAGCGACTTTTTTGCAATTTAAACTACATTTACAACATTCCTAATTTTATTACAGTGTGTAAGAAGTTAATTGCTCAGACTTTTTACAACGTAACTTTTAGGAACTTAGGTAAGTACCTACTAACTTAATTAACCTACCGATTTCAATGACCTAATAACACCTAACACGTAGTCATAGGTACCTACCGTGAATTAAAATAATCAATAATTATTATGGAATCTGTTACTTTATTTATGGAAAAATTTCAAAGGACTAGCGATCTATTGTTTTGAGGTTTACCGTCTCTGCCTGAAAAATACACCATAACACGCAAATATTTGGAATTTGAAAAATGGACCTATCCTCTTTTTTAAGTCGCTTCAAAATTATGCCAAATTTCAAAAAGGAAACCGCTGACTAAACTCAGTTGCAATAACCCGTTCCGTAAAACAATTAGCGGTCATTAGCTTTTAAGCGTGAGAAAAAGTCGCAAATTTATCTGATAAATATCTAATGTAAAGCTGTACTTATCTCGGAATACATCTCTACCTAATGTCTGGATTTCGACCTGACCGGATAACTACGTCGTATATGTTTATAAGCTGATCATAATCCAATGCCTATCAGATCATTACGAGTATCGACGATTACAATCAGCGCCATTTGGAGTTTATGTCAAATCTTCATGCAAATGAGGTTGACATCGTCATTATATAATTATTTTATTCCATCGGTAATACATACATATTGGACAACTACAACAATATGGCAGTTCCGTCCTGTTCGCGACGAGTAATACATTCTCAGCGTGACGAGAGAAGCTCCGTTATTTTAATACTGACTTGGATAGAGACCGGGCACGTGCCGCGCCTGCGAATGACATTCGGTAGAAAGTAAACTCTCGCACATCGCCCTGCCTCGATCAGCCACGGTCCTCGATACTAGTACTTCACTTTACACTAACCAGAGACCATTGTTTTATTCTAAAAAGTGACATTTCTATTTTGAGAAATTTTACCACCGGCTTTCTACGACACGCCTCCCGTAAAAATAAAATAAAAGAAGTTGAAGTATTTTAGCGTTTGATGTATTTTCACACAGTTTACGACACAATTAACTAATGATCATACCGTTTTACTAATTGCTCGGCTTTGTTTGCGTTAGAAAGTTGTTAAGATTGTGTCAGCTTCCAAATTCCCATGCGTGTCATTCCAAATTTTATTTGATTTTAATTGTTGTACTGTATCTAAAGAACTATAATTAAACAATCAGTTTGAAGCAGTTTTCCCCAAAACTTCGTAATTTCGTAGGTCGTTGTAGGGTGAGTGGTAACAATCTAATAAATATTCTGGTATAGTGTGGGGGTCTTTTCGTATCGCGGGGTAATTACTATCTGCCCCTGGCGACGTTTCAAGGGGCTCTCTGGAGTTTTGGGTATAAATCACTGCTAACTCGGCTTAGCTTAGCTGATCACCCTATCGGAATCCCAACTAAATTGATTCTCCTTAACGTCACTGATAAAGTTACTACTTGGGACGTTGCCAGTGCAAATATGAAGGTCTCAACAGAACTAAACAAATACAAGTCACGGCTTAGTTTAGGCACCAGTCTCCCACAAATGAACTGTCCTATGTTATCATTATAATTATTATTAAGTCTAGTTAATAAGTGTTATTTGTGGAAGGAAAAATAAACATTTTTTATATTTTTTTATATTTATATTTTAATTGTTTTCAATTGTATAAATTATATTTAAATTCTATTCTAAAATATAATTAGTGTTGACTTAATACAAAAGCTATTATAATGTAAAAAGACTATACATTTAATAACATTATTATTAACACAAATATAAACATTACCTCAACAACAATATGATTGATAATATTAGAATACTAAGAAAATCAGAATTATTCCTTGCAGTTGATATAAATAGTAATTTATAGCCAATGTCAATATTTCCTATTTTAGCACTAAGTAGTTCCTGTTCCTTGTGTCCAAATTGTTTGAAATTCTTTTCCCATATACGGCTTCCCATAAACAAGCTTGACAAATTACACGAATGTGTGAAACGTAGAATGTTTAAAGGTAAAGGGGCTTGGTTATGTCTCATGTTTGGGCACGCCAAAAGGACAGTTCATCTGTGTCCACACCCGCCTTGCATCACCTACGAAAACAGTCGAGTGTTGTGCAAACCGGCGATTCCTGGTAATACCAAGTCAAGCTGAGCAAACGAACCATTATTATTGGCTTTTCTAATCCTCATTCAGTTTGAATACCTGTTAGCAAGAGGTTAAAACTTCGTGCAGACTAGCGCGACGCGACACCGGTATTGTTATACTGTGAAGTTTTCTTAGGACTTAGTTGTATTGTTCGAGTCGCGTCGCGCTGGTCTACACGAGCCTTTAAGACTTAAGTGTTCAAATCAAATAACTTACAAGATAATGCCAGTGCATTAATGGCCCTTGCGTACAGATTGTGACCATTTGTGACAAAGCAGGTCATTGGTAGTCGTAAAATTCTTCAGAATTAAGTCTTAAATCAAGTTTTTTACATTAAGCCAATTTATGAAAGTATGATAGAACCTAATTTTTTTAAGTGAAGCAAAAAGTGCTTCTTTTGTTAAAATCAGATGTCTATTTCTGCTGTTTGCTTTTGAACTATGTATTTAACCAGACTACTTTACCTCTTGAAATATAGGTACACCTACTTTATATCACATACTTTTGAGGTCTTCGAAAGTGAGGCTTTTCTTTAAAATGGCCCTGTTGGTTTTACTGATCCTATTATATACGTATTGAAAATCAATTTAATTCAATTTTACTGGATTCGGTGGTTGGCAAGGACGTCGCCAGCCTATGGCGGGGGTTGGGGAGAGTTCATGGAGGAAGTATGATTTGTAGGTAGGTACAGTCAAGACCACATGAAGCTTTACACTTGTAGTGCGAGTCTTACCTCTACGGCGCACAATGGTACCAAAATCGACGCTGTTGGACAATTGATTTTTAACTCGGTAGTTCCGATTGAAACTGAGAAAAATAATAATTTCCACTATCAATGTATGGATTGAAAACGGACCTTTCGGGTCGTTTTTTCCAAAACTATTCAGAACTACATATACATAGATACGAATATTACTTCCCGGGATTTCGGTTAGAGACCCTGTTTAGGAAATAAGGAACTTTAATAAACCAGATAAAAGTCGTCCAAATAAATAAAATTGGCTTTATAGTTTCTTTACATTAAAATACCTTGAATGTCTCTCAATAATCTCTTTCTGTGGGTAGAAGTTTTCCATTACGTGATGTGCCCAATTCTAAGCAAAGATATAATCGCCTCAAGGTATAATTACATGTTAGGTCTTTGGTCGCGTAGAGTTGATTACGTACGTATTGATAGAAATGGTTAGTTAGGCGAACTAGAATCGGTTACTAAAGTTATAAACGTCTGAAACTCCAATCTGAAAAAAGCAACGGCTGAACTTAGCTGGTGAGCGCTGATTGGTCCTGGTCGCATTGTTAACGAGTCGGTAAGTCGAGCGTAAATAGTACGCCATATATGAAAATTGAACGCACAAGGAAAGTATCATTTTAAGTAGTACATTAATGATAATGATGAGTGAGAAATACTGGCCTATCATTCAATTAGAGGAATAGTGAGGTCATGGAGTATCCTCCCACGGTCACAGCTTATCAACAGAACTGGACCGGGGTCGGCGGCCAGCCGGTCAGCTACGTTAATGTGACAGCAGCAACCCGTTTCTAATTGTGATTTTACGTGTCAGCTGGACATTTAGCCTCAATCTGATGGATATCATCATAGTCGTACTATAAATTGTGTTAATCAGCTATTACTGAATAAATTGAGAACATTTTCTACGTTAGTGTTTCAAGCATTCCGTGAATTATTTAAACCGTACAAAAGGACTATAGCAGCTCAATCTGCCTAGCCTTTCCCCAACTATATTGGGGTCGGCTTCCAGTCTAACCGGATGCAGCTGAATACCAGTATTTTACATGGAGCGACTGCCTATCTGACCCCCACAACCCAGTAACTGGGTAATACGATACCCCTTGGTAAGACTGGTTGTCAGACTTTCGGGCTTCTGACGACCCGTAACGACTGTCAAAGATCCACGAATGACAACCGGGACCAACGGCTTAACGTGCTTTCCGAGGCACGGAGGAGTCTCGAAATGTAAAGATGGTCACCCATCCAACCCCGGAAAGCGTAGCTTAACCTGACGGATCGACCCGTGCGGCAGTTACTACTTATTTATATGTTACTTAATTTTATACAACAATGCTTTCGTAATAATAATGTGTAAAAAATTAAAATAAAATCTCTTGCTAATTAAATAAAAGCCGTCTGTTTTTTTACATAATTTCGATATTATAAAATGTAAATAAAATCGAACCAGGAATCTTTTTAAATAATAATGCCATTAAATGAAATATATGTATTTTTAAACTTTTCTAAATTATACCTTAATTTAACTGTATTCAATTTTAAAATACATGTCATTAACACGGTCGTTGATGATTGTTGAAATCAGCAGACACGCTGTCTTTGGAGTCGCTTACAGGTGGAAAAAACGCCAAAAAATGTAAGCTCTTAAATATTTATTACGTCACTTAGATGCGTACACAAACAAAAACACGTTTAAAAAAGTTGTCGTGAAAACGCAACTAACTCGTACTCGTGGTAGACTGGTGGTCGTGCCGACTCTTGATATATTTTTACTTTCACACTTTCAATCACGATAAGGCGTGCGACAAGTTTTATTTCTTCGTTGGACGTCGAAACCGACTGTTTTCCGTGCCAACGATTTCGTAAACTGCATCTTTGTAAAGAATTTTTATGTTGTCATGCGTAACGTGTTATCTGCTCTTGTCGCTGACGTGTGTGGATTGCGATTGAGATATAAGTTTCTTATGTTTTGCAGTTTTAAGGTATGCGAAGATGGTTCAAAGTTGCAATCAAAAATATCGCGTTGACTTGATGAAATATTGTCGAATTCCAAAAATGCTATTTTAAAATGAAATACTTAATGCATATAATGTGTCTACTGAAAGTTCTTACTAAAGGCTGTAATATTCACACTTTTTTTTTTAATTTACAAAAAAAGAATAAATGTATTAATAAAGATAAATTAGGGAAATATAAAATGATCATAGAATAGGTTTCCAATTACTTTAATCCTAGAGATCTATTTCAAAGCTCAATGTGCGGTAATCGAAACCGAAGAATTCGCTGTTGATCAATGCGACGTGACTTCGTGACACTAGCTTGGATATCGCATTTCTTTCACACTTGTTTTTATTGCAATATTATACAAGTTGCCATTTTGGCGATCGGTGACAGACCTACCGTACCTAGATTTTAAAAACAATCACAGAAAAGAGAAAACTGCATTTGCAATGTGGCAAATGCAACTACGAACATTAAAAAAACACTTGGTCTAAGGACCAATTTCGCTCTCCGAACAGATACACATATGTATGAGTAACGTAAACAGAAAATTAAAAATTAAACAGAATTTGTCCAAAATTATTTGTGAGATGACACAGGAACTTATCCGGTGCTGGCAAAACATTTTTCTTCAAATTATTGTCAAAAATTCTACAAAGCTTCTCAAGCTTTTTCCACATGTAACAAAATCATTTTTGTTTACACAGCTAGCATACTAAAGAACTTTAAAAATGCACTGACGTTATGTAACGGTGCCAGTGTTACGAGTCGCTCTTTCATAATTTAATTACTCGCCTGCACCAGATTCGTCAGATAATATTGATTGTAACTGTTATGCTCGTATAAACTATGTACTTAATTAAAATTATAATATAAAAACATTATTCTACTTTTGTAGTAAGTTATATTGTTTACTTCAGATTGATTATGAAAGCGTAAAATGTGAAATTGCATGCATGGTTATAGATTGATCGTCACGACTGTCCTACCTTCCTTACAGGTAGATGTTTAAATCTAGGTGATCATAATAGGTACAAATTTCTTCTAAGTTTCGTTTCGTAGTACGAACCAAGTATAGCTTACTATAGGTAGGTAATACTTTTATCTATTCTGTGATTACATGTTACATCCCACGCACACGCACTTACGTAAAAGTTGTGAATAGCTTCAGGCTATGGTTTGTTAAACTGTCGGTAGCATGATTCAATGATTACTATTGTAACAGGTAGGTACCCAAAATGCCAAAGGTTGCAATCAAAATATTCTATCAGCAGGTACCTGTATGTCAATATTGAATAAAGCCTGGCCTCCACAAAAGCATAAAATCAATACGACTGTAAAGGTGCAAAACAAGAACATGATTTCTGCCATCATCGATATTCCAAAGTACGTACCTACGTTTCCCATTTCCGTTTTCAGGCCGCAATTCCGATAATTCCGGCCGCGCAGTTTGCAGATAATTAATGTAACGAAAATCGAAATGGTTACGTGCGTTATTTAAGCTTTAATATAATTTCAATATTGCTCGAGGCACTTTTGTTAGTTAGCGTTAAATTATTTATTCATTAACGCTGCACCGGAGACGTGGTTTCGACCAATCGAAAAGAGTGCAAATGAAAATTTTATTTCGTTAATTTATTGACCAGCAGATCGAATCCGGCCGGACCACTACGGTAATACTGATACTTATTAGATTCAGCTTTATTTTTTACTTATAATTTATACAAATCTATGTCTGACAGACTTTTTACGTTTTTCACTGACGAGTGGATGCCTGTGCTGCGGTCAAGCGCGACCATTGTTGCAAGAGCAGTATCTCGTGTTACGATGAGAACTCATCACTATGACATACGCGTCTTCATCTGCGTGCGAGGCTGACCGCAATCAACTGATATTAATTTCACATTTACCTCACAATTACACTGTTCTTCGGTTCTTGTGTTGTGATTATGACTATAAAAATTATACGTCACTATGGATTGAACGTGATTTCCATTCATAATGTGCGTTTTTATTTCGGTGTACGATGTAGAAATGTTTAAATGATTTCGTGACATGGGTTCATAACGTTTCGTGGGCGAGTATGTAGCTGACCTTACGACCGTAATTATGAAGTTTTAAGTCCAGTGCGTATTGTATAACTTCGTATTTTGGTAGGTAGGTACCATTCGTAGAGAGTGAGGTCTCATTTTGTTAGGTGTTAGACGTTTTACATTGCAACACTTGTACGTAGGTACACAAGTAATTCTGTCCGTCAGCCTGCATGCATGTAGCATTCGAAAATGATTAGGCGAAGTTTAACGGGAATTGTAACTGTTATTATTGTCACGCAATGTTAAAGAGAACTGGAACAGCTAAGCTACGTGACCAAGCGTGGGGAAAACCTAATTTTTGCCTAGTCGAATATTTTAATAAATAAAATAGGTTATAATATGTTAACCTGAGCCATATTTTAATTGTTTTTTAAAACCATAATTTATGGAACCATCAAGACAGCTTTACTATTTATTAATAACGTGATTTCACTCAGTGCATGGCATGACATCATCCTTCTGTGAATATTTTAGACGTAATTAACTCTTAAAATGTCGATTGCACCCCATGTGTGCAAATGACAATAAAATTCTATTTGTGTCAGCTAATTGCGCGTGCGACGGGTTAAAGTCCTCCTCGGAGCTCTTTGCAGCGCGTCACGGGGGACGCCCTTGCATAAATCCCAGACAACAGGCCTCTTTCGCTTCTCGCCCTCCGACCCTCTGCGACGCATTGTGCAGGGGGCAGCGACCGTCATGTAGGAAGCTCTCCCTCGTCGCCATGACAACGCCGCTTCCCGCGAATATTGACAGACGCGAAGTAGACAGAGCGAAACAACCCTCACCCGCCGCTGTGTTACACGCGTGTCTGCCTCCAATGATATATTTTTACAAGAATTATCGTCCCCACAATGATGACGTGCTCATTACTGATAAGGTGTCTCTGCCATTGTGTGATTCGCAATGGGGAGTTTATTGCCGCTATTTAAAGTGTTAATGCATCTGCCACATTCGCAAACATAATTTTAACAAGGGTTAACTTGGTGAATGCTTAAAAGTAATTTGTTTTGTGTTTGCTGAATACTCTTAAGTAACACTGAAATGACCACGCGTGCTGTTATTCCGTGGAATTAAAAACGTCAATCATTCTTATAAATTAGGACAGACAGCACAAGTCATAATCATTTTGAGCATTATGATGATCAAAAGAAAGGAAAGGATGAGTTTTATTACGGAACCCATAATTTATAATGTGCTTCATGTTGCGGGCTTCGGGTTACTTCCTGATTGCGTATTTCGTTGCATTCGTCGGCTCGGGACTGCATTTTAAATAAAATGATTAATTTAAATGTATGCTATGCAATCCTTTTACAGTCCTGCCTGAATTGAATTGCGGTGTATTCATGAACCTATCCATAAATTTTCAGTGACATTTACACGAATTTGCAACGTGTACAATATGACGCACTGACGCAACTTGCATGAGAAGTTCTTGGAGCTATGAGCGTAGAATTTAATGATATGTAAATGTAATAGAAATCTATTAATTCACACAACAGCCAATAGCTGCGCACGTTGACATTTACTTTGCATGGATTTTAAAATCTATATTCATGGACTTGGGACACATTGACATTAGCTTTTTGCGTAAAATCATAAACAAGTTCGACTGCGAGGGGTTGTCGACCTTGTGGTATTGATTTCGCAATAACTTCACAATGAAATAGATTGGGCAATAAAATATAGCTTGTAAATGTGCGATTTATAAACATAGTGTTGAATGTAACGATATTGTCGTCCCACTGAGCCCTTGACACGGATATTGAAATGCAACTCAAAGTCAGTGGATTGTAAATAAACCGCTGCGTCAGCGATGACTACTCAATATGGACGCGAGGACTGAATCGGCAAGCGACTGGCTTGCATACAAACTAAGTAGTCAAATAAGTTGAGAGTAAACGTGTTTACGGATGTGCCCCAATCCCATTTAAACCGGAAACTACGTGTTTAGGAGTTTTCGTAGCGGGGTCTACGCTACCGCTACGGGCGGGTCTACAGTTTCGTAGGGAGAATAAATGGATACACAAATTCGAGATTTGGTATTCGAAGCATTGTCTTGAATGTAGATAGACTCATAGTCGACATTTTTTTTTAAGGTTATTGAAAATATCTGCTGACTGAGTTTATTGATACTCAATCTGTTTATGGCAGCTATACCTATTTGGACAGTGTGAGAACCGACCTACTACGATTTTTCAGTTCTAATAATATGATTATTTCTGATTTCTACTTCAAAGTAAAGAAAATGTAGACCAGGTAATATTGAAATCGATTGAATCAAGTAACAATGGTTCTGCAGAATATACAGGTGATATTTTCTTTATGAAAGCTATGTATTTGTTCTGTACTTACCTACATTGGATAAAGTACCGGCTTTGTACAATGTTTGCTGGTTGGTCGAATGTTATTAGAAGACGAACGGCATTGAGCGTATAGTATCGTAGGTTCGGAGAATACTTTAGTGTAGGTAGATACTAAAATCATAGCCGTCCCGAAAGGTCTACTGTAGGGGTATTTCAATTTACGAGGCAGACGATCTGGGCATAAATGGGAATAGGCTTACTTTGCAGTATGACGCTGTGAGTCTGGGTATGTGAGCTTAATCTGCGTCGTTCCGGTTAATCGCTGAGTGCAGGCGGCAGTGTCCATCCTAGCGTGTAACGTAATTTCTCTCCGGAGGGATTGCCGGATGCCGCCCCAACGCTCATCCCTCTCTGGATATACCATTTTCATAAAATGAAAATTCAAATTTTATGCAATGTAATAAAATGTTCGCCTACGTCTTTTTTGTGTGAATTGTGGGCGGATTTAATTTACGTTTTTTTTTTATTAAACTGGCAAGTTTGTTGGTAAAAGATAATAAACTACAGTTATTAATATTGCCCGCTAGACCTCACTCATTTTGTAATTGGTTATTTTTAGTCTCTGCAGGTTGACGAGAACTGGTATGAATGCGTTTACGTTTTCCTGGTAGTCATGTACCTACTTCGAGTGGTTATGACACAGAAAATTGTGCAACAGAAGAACATTCGGTTCAAAGTGAACAGAGATAGGTAGGTAGGCATTTGTTTTGATTGTTATTAAGTATGTGGCCTATTCTCCAGGCGGAAATATGATGCGTGTGGGATGGGTGCCCTAATGCTTGCGGCAACGCAACGTTAGTATAGCAGATTAAAAAATTGAGATACCTACTGTTATATGCATTGCAGTTACGTTAACGAACGATTTCCCTTAGTTATTTACGACTTGTATGCGGGAAAATAAGTACCTACCTAATGTTATTTCCGTTTGTCACGATTTTCCAAAATGTGAAAATGTGCAAATCCAATTAACTACCTACTTACTATTTAACAAATTGAATTAGAACTAAACCTACCTACCACTCCTTTTATTAATTAGGACAATATACTGTGACTTGTAGTTTGCGCAATTTCATTACCATTATGTATTGAAATGCTCCAATAACAGCCCAACCCGTTGAGTTTTTGTGAAACTATCGGAAAATGCCCAGTGTTCCAAATAGCAAAAGCGCTTTGTAACGCAATCTTTTGAATAGACTTGCATTCGACTTCCGTGTGGATCGCTAAAAATAAAAATAAATGAGGCAAACTATAATAAATGCGTGGTCGATAGAACATAACAGCGATAGAATATAATGCACAATAAATATTTTGAATATAAGCTTATGTTTATAGTTCGTAGGTAAGTCGTAAACGCTGGTGCTAATTAAATAGCTGTGTTGTTATATTATTGTGCCTATATTTAGTCATAGAAGACTTGTTGACTGACACGTTTAATATCACGGTCTCTTTTATAAACGACATCGGTAAGATGTCTATGTGGTACCTACACACTACACATGTGGTTTGTTAGTAAGTAATCTAGAGTAAGGAAACAATATCACGAAAACGTACGAACAGGACACAATGTGTTATGTTCGGAAAATTGAAATAAGTACTTACAAAAACTTTTTGAAAAAAATACAAACCGGCTTCCAAAAAAAAAACACTACAAAGTGAAAAATAACTTTAATTTGTGAAGTCGGTTTCGGTCGGTGCAGGTGTCTAGAAATTTCGTTTTTTGCCACCGACTTCCTAAATTAAAGTTATTTTTCACTTTGTAGTGTTTTTTTTTGGAAGCCGGTGATTTTATTTTTTGTAAAAAGTATTTATTTTTCACTTGTTGTGTTTTTTTTTTTTAATTTGACATATTTATTTAATCAAAATAATTATCTATACATTGCTGCTATCTAATAGGAAGGTCATGTATGCCTTTGCGATAGAACTCTCGTGATCTAGATTCGACAAACTGTGTGAAAGCATTTTGTACTGCCTCCTGAGAAGAAAACTTTTTATCACGTAGAAAATTGTCCAAATCACGAAAAAAATGGTAGTCCGTTGGAGCAAGGTCTGGCGAATACGGAGGGTGACGAATGGTTTCTAATTGCAGTTCCTGTAGAGTTAAAACGGTTTCTCGTGCTGTATGAGGTCTCGCGTTATTATGGAGCAATAATGGTGAAGATCGATTCATGAGTCGATTTCACTGCTAGTTTTGCTATCATTATTCGGAGTTCGGCACAGTAGACATCTGCCGTTATTGGTTGACCAGATCGGAGAAAGCTATGGTGAATAACACCATGCTGACCACCAAACAGTTACCATTACCTTTTTATTGGTAAGCTTTGCTTTAGGACACTGCTGCGGCGTTTTTTAATTTCTTTCGAATAATCCATATTTCTTGTCTAAGCTGAATAAAAAAAAAAACAACTGAAAGTCGATAATCGAATGTTGCACATTTTTTAAAAGAAGAACTTCATGGGCACCATGTGAAAAAAGTTTCACTCAAAAATCTCAAACCATGAAGGTTCTATGTCAATTCGAAGTACCTAGGCTATTACAATAAAACGGCAATTTCATACTTTAACCTCTATTATTATTGATAATTCAGTTCTGTTCCATAAAATCCATAATCTCTTGAAACACAAGAGTAATTATTCCAAGCTTTGGAGCCAGTGCCCATTTGTATTTTCAATAAATTTTATATTATTAAATATGTATTAGCTTATTGTGTATGAAAGTTAAATGAATCCACTATTTAAACGTTTTTGGAGAATTTAGCAACATTAAAATCTATTGATGTCAAATTCAAATCAGAAATGTCTTAATGGTCATTAATCTGTTTTGTCTTGATGTGTCGTTGTAAATATCTACGGATTAGTTTGCTTACCTATTAGTTTTAAATGTTTTGTGCTGAAGTATAGAATACGAGTATTGTACGTAATCCGGGTGTGTAGAGATGATCGATTCTAATGCAATGCCATAGGTTATAGTTAATGCTAGTACGTGTGATGACCATTTCGCGGCACCACCAGTCGCTTGAAATGTCGGGCGATGTTAACCAACGAACCAAACGTCTCTAGATATCTTTCTAGCCTCACGAACTTTTTCATCGTTTTTGAAATTGCCAGACATATCTGGGGACACGTGTTGTGGGAAGCTTTATGTGTCGCAGCCTGTCCGGCCGTGTACAGTGTACGATGCACGACGCAAAGTGATAGCGCGTTGGTTTGCAGTTGCAGGAGAACCATCATCCATATTATTTTTTGGACGTATCCCTAGGTCGCAATTTTTGTTTTTTTTTCGTCCAAAAGCGTTGTTTACATTGATTTTCATTTACATTATACGATCAATGACCCGCAACTTCGTCTGCGATTCGGGATATAAATTATAGCCTATGTCCTTACCCAGGACATGGTTTATATGTGTGCCATCCAAATCCGTTCAGCCGTTTTAGCGTGAAAGCGTAACAAACAAACAAACTCACTTTCGCATTTATGATAGTAGTTAGGAGGCCGTCCACATCTAATAATAAAATACCTTTTTCCATCATAAAGTAATTATGTCTGTTTGCTTTGCATAGAAGTGTATAGAGTACAATAAGACGTGACGCTCTTCTAGAGGTCCAGTGTGTAGAGGGCTTAATATACAAAGTCAGCTACTAGTGACACTTTTCCCTTCAGTAGTCATTATTGAAACTATTAATTTCCGCCATCTTTGAACGTCATTATACTGTTTATACGTTGGTTTACTGCATAATAACTCTTTGGATTACTGTCATGGTTTCTGTTTATACGAACCACTTGCTTTTTAAGCAAAGTAATTCTGGAGAAACCCAATATAAAAAAATAAAAAAAATGCCGTGATTACCTCATAACTTAATTTGACCGAGATCTATCCTTGGAGACTATTTTTACGAATGTTCGCGAAGTCTAAGTGCGAGACCCAAATTATATGGAGTGTTCCTTGCCTTTCTTCTTTCCAACGTAAAACTAAACAAGATTTAAAAATAATTGATTTCTCAAATCAATTTGGCGATCTTTTGCTCAACAACATCATGACAGTACCTGCTAATTTATTCATAAATATTCATGGACACTCTTCTGCCTTTATATTTTTATACCAAACGTTGTGTTAGGTACCATACCGCAAATGTCGAAACGTCCGCCCGGGGTCATCAAAGGCTGCTTCACACTAATTTGAATAAAGACTCTGTTTACGTATTCAAAACAGTTTATTGGGTGACGCCCACAAAGGATGCATGCATTGCCTTTATATTATTGTTCATCCGTTATGTGAAGGACAATTTGTCGGCTATCAATGGAATAATAGCGAGTTCTCCATTCAAAATTTGGCCATCGATTCGTATCAATCTCAATAAAAACTAATCAGTTCTTTAATTTTTGAAGTCTGATGCTATACGTGTTCGAACGGTCTCGTTTTATATTATTAATCAACATGTGTAGATCACATAATATATCGAATAATGTAGCCAATGTTAGACGCTCAACGTTTTCCGAGAATAATGACCTAACTATTCAACGAGCATTACACAGATCAATGAACAAAGACTGTTCAAAAATCACAAGCTCTAATGGCTGTTCTCCCAAAAACGGTCGTCACGATGCCGATGTGCAAATACGCTAACGGTACCTAGTCTATAAGTGAGTGATGTACGCAAAACTGGCGCTTGTGACGGATGGGTGAGGAAGGACGGGCTGTGTCCTGCCGATGCCGCTACGATACCCTGCCGGACGTATGGGGCAGCGCTAATACAGTGACCTCATCGTAACGGTTGCGCATACTAACCGCGAGCAATGAGCATGTTTTGGCTGTAAGCTAAGCCGAAGCCACCTGTTATTTGAACTCATACATACATAATTGTATGACAAAGCTTTGTAAGTTTAGGTTTACTTAGCGTAGATTGTAAGCATCGAAGACAAATTGCTAATGGTATAGTCTTGTAAGGCGTGACGTGCGATGAGTTTGTCTGTGTAAAACATTGTCGAAGTTAAAATGGTAATTTATCTATAATAAAATAACAATTACTTCGCTAAACAGAAATCTAAAGTTTCCAGTTTCATGCACGCTATCCTTAACCTTAGGTATCTATAGAAAGTCTATCTTGATAAGTTCTGATGCTCACAAAACTTAGGTATCTACTTACACAATAACAAAAATAGAAAAGCCATAACTTATATTCCCATTTATGGTACCCTTTAGGGAAATAATATCCGTTCATAGCGAGAAAAAATAGAAATAGAACAAACAAAATAAATCAGAACGAGGCAAAGATGTTTATTTGCGTTTTATCTAATAAAGTTTCATAAAAATGGTCTTCCGTTCAAGGTCTGAAATAGCCAGTGGAAACGAAACCTGACCAAGACTGGTATGAGCCACGATGTGAATTAATTTTAACGTGAGAAGCTCTTGACACACATCTTATGAGCTCATACGTACTGAGTCACAAGCCATTTACCTGAAGGTCGATAACACGTTTTAATAATTTATCAAAGTGCAAGGAAATATATCTTCCCCTAGTTTTATGATTATCCATTCGCCAAATAGGTTTTCTCCAGTGTCTTGGGAACAGTTGATTCAAATGTCACAGTCACAATCACTGTGGTTTTGACGAGGGTGAATTGTCTGAGGGTTGTACATATATTACTATGTATATTAATTCTGTCGGGATATCGAACCTGCAACAGGCAGAAAGCTAATCATTTAACCACTGCACACTGCACTGCATCAAACGGTGGTCAAGCAAGTGAATGCAGTTCACTTTTTCCGATTTTGTTTTTGTATTATGTGGTCAATGTAATATTATTATGATCAATATTACATTGACTGGCATTAAAATATTTACATTTTTATGAATAATGTACAGCAATACTTTGTGCACCGCCACCTAGTAGCGAGTGGCAAAACTATTACAAGTGAAACTCAATTCGTCGACACTGTTTTCATGAGTACGTCGCTAGATGGCGTCTTTTAAAGTTTCGATTTCTAGTTGACAATAGATGGCGCTAGTTTGCCATCGCTATGGGTTAGTTTTTTTTTTAGCTAAATAATTTTCACAATTTGGTTTTGAATTAATCGATTGCAAAACCAAAGTTATCCCTTAACTTTCCAATGCGCAACGTCCCAGTTTCACATGATATAATTATTTGCAAACTAGGATGATAGGATATCAAACGACCAGGAAAACGTTTCGAAAAATATTCATAAAAACAGACCCTATGAACACTCATCATCTTCAATTTCGGGTCAATCTCTCTAAATGTACCATCACATTTATCACGCGTAATGTGGCTACCACATGTGAACAGCTACATAGTTTCCAATTTTTGATGTTTGCGTTTGACATCATATCATAGCACAGTCTAGTCAATAGATCCAGCGCTTTTGTTAGTTCGGTCAACGACATCGTGTTTAAAATATGATTCGTGTGTAAAGCACCTATTTAGTCCGCGTGGGTGTTATTGTTCATACTAATTGGCGCAGGATTGAGGAACTATTCGAGAATGCTATTTGCACTGCGTCAGTACGCCTACGTTCATTTGTTTGTTTGGTGTGAAATATCCTCTGATTTCATCCTTAGATAGCTGTACCTAATCCTAAAATATTGGAGGGCGGGACAATAAATAAAGTTCGTACAATATTTGTTCAAGTATTGCGAACTGGGACCGATCTTTAGATAAAAAATAACATCTATGATATCCAATATACAATTTACAAATAAAAAATAAAGTAAAAAACCACACATATTTTTACCTAGCGGCATGATTTTTTTTCTACGGTGCTCTGAGAAGTGATGTCCACACCCAAGAGCGTTTAAAGTTTCATGGGAACTCAGGTGAACCTTTATAATACTATTTAGAAACAAGCTTTACTTGGCAGATCTTGCTGGATCCGCATTGTAACACATCGCGTAGAGCACGTTAGGCCTCAAGCGTCGCGACCTCATTGGTGTAACAAGATGACACCAACCAAGGGCGGATCCAGCATTTAATTCTGGGAGGGGCACTCGGGCTAGACAGATAAGAAGTGTCTCCCATGTCTTAAGTGCACTATGCTGTTTTTGGGATTAATTATTTTTCAATGAAGACATAATAGCCTACTTCTTCAGCGTTCATATTTGAAGCAATTTCTTGATAGATATGCATTCAGACGATTCGATTTTATTTTACTCAAAGCGTTTGTGGGGGTCACGTGCGCCTGCTCCCTCCCATGACCCGCCCTTAACACCAACCATTAGCTATGAGGTACAGTCAGCATAAAACATGCATTGGCCACAACATGTTGTTTTTGTTCCTTAACTCTTAAAATGTCGATTGCACCCCATGTGTGCAAATAACAATAAAATTCTATTGTGTCGCTAATTGCGCGCGCGACGGGTTAATATTGGATCATTATGTAGAGCACCTACAAAACATATTACACATTGGGTATTTAATTGTTGCTTTAAATTGATATAGAGTATTATGGAACACCAATTGTTGTTAATCAAATGAATTCTCTCTCAGCTTTTTGAGGCTGATTGTACCTACAGAGAAGGTACTCTACATCACACGTAGTACGTGAGATGCTCATCCTTTGGCTAGAAAATACTTAGTCTGGCCATAAATACTGTTACAATTAAAAATAAGAAAGATATTACATTTGAATTTGGAATCTGTCATTTTTATACGGTTGTTCATTGAGTTTTCTAATTTTGGTGCCAATACATTGTACTACAATATTTTGCGATATTAAAATGGAGTGGGGTGATAAAGAGAACCGAATCGCTGTGATTGCATTACACAAAGTTGGTATGGAGCCAAATGCAATTTTTAAAACTCTTCATACGCTTGGTATTAGTCAAATGTTTGTGTACCGGGCTATTAATAGGTACAATGAGACCTCCTCTGTTTGTGATCTTTGTGAAAAAGATCTGGCCGTCCACGTATTGTTCGTACGTAAAAGGTGGTCAAAGCAGTAAGGGAAAGAATTCGAAGAAATCCTGTCCGAAAGCAAAAGATTTTATCTCGGGAGATGAAGATAGCACCCAGAACCATGTCGCGTATTTTAAAAGATGACTTAGGACTTGCAGCCTATAAGAGACGTACTGGTCATTTTTTTACTGATAATTTAAAAAAGAATAGGGTGGTAAAATCGAAACAACTACTGAAGTGGTACGCAAAGGGAGGTCACAGAAAAATTTTGCTTACGGATGAGAAAATCTTTACGATTGAGCAACATTTTAACAAACAAAATTACCGTATTTTATGCTGAAAGCTATAAGGAAGCTTCCCAATTAGTCGACAGAGTGCAACGTGGGCATTATCCGACTTCAGTGATGGTTTGGTGGGGTGTTAGCTATGAAGGAGTGACAGAGCCATATTTTTGTGAAAAAGGTGTCAAAACATCGGCACAAGTTTATCAAGATACCATTCTTGAGAAGGCAGTTAAGCCCCTTAACAACACCATATTCAATAACCAAGTATGGTCCTTCCAACAAGACTCGGCGCCGGGTCATAAAGCTCGGTCCACGCAGTCTTGGTTGGAAGTGAACGTTTCGGACTTCATCAGAGCTGAAGACTGGCTGTCGTCTAGTCCCGATCTTAATCCGCTGTATTATGATTTATGGTCTGTCTTAGAGAGTAGGTACGGCTTGCTCTAAACGCCATGATAATTTGGAGTCCCTAAAACAATCCATACGATTGGCAGTGAAGAATTTTCCCATGGAAAGAGTGTATGCTTCTATTGATAACTGGCCTCAACGTTTAAAGGACTGTATTGCAGCCAATGGATACCACTTCGAATAAGCTTTTTATATTTTAAATTGTTATAAATTTATGTATTAAACGAACACACTGTAAAAGTAATAAATATTATTTGCAATAAAAAAATAAAAATATCTTCGTGACAATATTTATGGCATGACTTGGTAGTGATGTATTTCAAATGAGGCTGTAGACGACGTAAATAAGCAATACGTATTAATTCATGACCTGCGTTTAAGTAATTCCTATGGTTAAGGGCTAAGTTTACTATGTAACTTAACGCAACGAATACAGACGAAGTATTATGTGAAGAAGACATGTGTGATGTTATTATAGGAATATAATTATCACTTGCTTAAAAAACGGTGAAAGAAAACATCTTGAGGAAACCGGCATGTCTGAGAGATATTTCTCGACGGCAATATGTGAAGCCAAGTCAATAGGCGGCTTTAAAACTCTGACACCAGGTTAGTCACTAACCAAACGAAAAAGAAAGACACGAATATAGGAAGAATGAGATTTTGATAGCAAAAAGACATAACCCTGTCTTTCCTCTCCTTCCTTTTGTTGATAGCATGTAACAAAATGAGGTTGTTTCCTAATGTCTCTTTGTTCATGTTTAAAAAAATAAACGTGTTCTTTGCCTGAATTCTGCTGTTTCATTATAGGTTATGGGCCCAGCGCGGCTAAACATATAGACGTGTGATATGATTTCTGTAGAGAGAAAGTTGCTAGCGAGATTGTCAAAATTCAATATATGCTTACAGCTGAAATGCCCGCAGATTTGTTAAGGATTTGTGTAAAAATAAACACTACAGGTTTTTAACTATGTTTGGTTTATTTAATATGAAGTGAAAAAATATGTTATGCTAAGTTGAAATATTCTCATACTTATTTTGTCAAGTGGGAGGGTTGATAACATGTAACAAAATGAGGTTGTTTCCTAATATATCTTTGTACATGTTTACAAAAGTAAACGTAGTCTTTGCCTGAATTCTGCTGTTTCATTACACCTTTCTTTCCCCGTTTTTCACGCATATCTATGTATCTTTTGTGTGTAAGATTCTTTAAACCCTCGAAGCATCCTAACGGCTGGGATGGATATAAATAAATGAGGTGTCTATCGACTTGTGTAGGTCGCGCGATGGTTAATAAGTTATGATTTTATAAAATCAGGATAGCGGATTTTAGAGGTCATTAAGTAATGTATTGAAAAAGAAATACCATGTGCGGTATCAAAATAAAGGACTTGAGGAGACCATTCCAAAAATATATAAAAGCTAAACATACACATAACATCACGCCTGTATTCCCCGAAGGGTTAGGTAGAAGTGCACTTATAGTACACCCACATTTCGCCAGTTACGTTTAAGTCCTATGTAATAAGGGGCGAGCCTATTGCCATCAACCGGGCAGAATTCCAGACCCTGTTTTGCTACTGAGAAATTCCTGATGGAAAAACCCCAATAACACTTTGCTAGACCTTTTTTTTTTTTTTTTTTGGGTGGGAAATCATCAAATGACGTCTCCCGCTCTGGGTGGAGCGGGAGGGCGTGTCAGACTCTTACTGACTGAAACCCACCCGTGTTCCTTCTGTTGCCTGTGCAATGCCAGGGGGCCACGGTATCCCTTTCGGACTTTCCCGCAACCCCGGCAGGCAATGGTCTCATCAGACCCCATCACTTGCTGACATCTCTTTGAGGCGCGCGTGGAACACTACGCGCCGTCGACCCGGGCCTGGTCCTTACCGGACGGCGAGCTACCCATTGCTCACCGTCCGCAAGCCCGCGCCTACGGTGGCCGGGAATCGGCAATCGATTCCCGACGCCCAGGGCGTCTCCTCCTGCGGCGGCTAGGGGCGTGAGGGCGCGAAATTTGCCTCTCCCTCACGCGCTCCGCCTCCTCCTTCGCGAGCATTACTGCTTCGCAGAAGGAGGTGACGGCCTCCCATGCCCTCTCGCTCCGTACCATGGCCTGGACCAGGGCCGGACGCGAGAGATCCCCGCCACCGATCGCCTTCACTCTTACTGCCTACTTTCCTAATTATTTTAAACTTTGGACCAATTAATTTTAAGGAATAACCAAGTTGGTATAGTTAGGTTGACTCACAGAGCTAAAAATTGTAGTGAGTCCTTAAGTTATTATATTGGTCAGACCGCTGACGTAATGTTTTTGATTGGTAGTTGATGTCAGATAAACTAAATATTGCCATAAAAAAAGACTAACAATGAAGACATATTAGTTCTTTGTAGTCGGGTAAAATTCAAGGAATGCAGATACTATTTTAGATATAATTATACTATTTTAAATGTATACTATTTTAGGATACTATTTTAGACAATTTAGTTGGTCTAGTGATCACAAGCGCTACGTGGCGGTGCTGACCACGAGGTCCTGGGTTCGATTCCCAGGTGGGGCAGTGTTATTGGTTGTTTCTATCTGGAATTTCTCAGTAGCAGCCCGGAGCGGTTGATGGCAATAGGCTCGCCCCCTCCCATTACATGAGACTTAAACATATCTGGCGAAATGTGGGTGTACTTATAGGTACACCTCTGCCCAACCCTTCGGGGAAACAAAGCGCGATGTAATGTTAATTTACTAATATCTGTGTTTTTTTAACGTGTGGAGTTTTAAGATATTTTCACTAAGTTTGTTATATGTCCTCATATCACTGTGAAAGTAGTAGTACACTCAGTATGTATTCATATCGATATCGGATTTCTTCTGTGAATAACTAATCCATTATTTAATGTACACTATAGGAGAGCTTTATAATTATGATGATATACTCCATGTTATCTCTTTTTTATATTCCAAACAGGGGGTGACCAACGGAATATGAAAAATGTCCAGCACTATTTACTTAGGTGACCTACTGTAAACTTCAATATTGACGGAGCAATGACGAGTAACCATCTGCTTTGGAGCTCTCGGCAAACAATCGCTTCCCGTGTGAAAGATTACATCTATGATCGCTTACTAAGCAACATGATCTGACCAAATCTGGACTTTAAAAGTTACCTCTGAGTTTATTTCGGAGTAGTCAGATAGGAAACACCAACCATCAACTAGATTTCAAAAAATATTTTTGACGACTAAAAGTTGTTGTACCTTTGACCTACATGAATAAATAAATTAATATATTTTATCACCATTGTTATTGTATCAATAGACAATAATATACGTTTTAATTACATTCAAATTTTAATATTAGAAAGTAGGTACTTATAGTGTTGCTAATTGTTGGGACGCCTCAGTGAAGGGCTTTGATAAATCCAGTGCTCCGTAATTCCCTAAAGTCCGGATAATAAAGGGACGGAGTTCTAGCCCTAAAGCCTAAATTATTACAATTAATTTAGCTTTGTACCTATATAGATAGCTATAACTGCACTGGGCTTGATTAAACTGTCTTGTTTAAAAGCTCTCTGTTTGTAAAAGCTCTGTAGAGGTAGTTGGTTAGGTAATTTAACTCGCTGCAGTTAAAAACTATTCTAGAAGTCGTTTTATTATAATGTTAAGTCGCGAAAACAACTTTAATGAATAAAAAGCCTCATTTTTATTGAAACTAATTATGAGAACCGTTTCAAAAACTCTTGTGCAAATGCACCGAACGAATGTCAACGAAAATATGGTTGTGTAATTAGTAAATATAGAGTATGAGCTGTAATTGTACAATAACGCGTCAGTAATAGTTGTAGCCCATAATGGCCCAAGATAAGAGACCTTTGACTTTTCAATTAAGCTCTATTAAGCAACACAATACAATTTCCTTGCACAATTGCTATAAACGCTCAGTGTGAAATTGCTTACACACTGCATGTTCATTTGTTTGTACTATTTTTATCTCGGCTTAACAGGCATCGGCTGTTGTCTCTACTCGTTGGATCCCAAGCAGTTAAATGCAAATATATTAGAACTGAACCGGTCTACCGCTCGATAGCAACGATAAACTAACGCTTATGTGTCAAGCAGCAATGCTGTGCTATTATAAAAAAAACTTTTTGACACTCTTTCTGAGCTAATAGACGAGATTGTGGGATTGAGTCGACCCCTATGATACGTTAACATAATAAAAATACTATGTATCTGCCTTCTGTTGTAAATCACTGGATTAAAAAAGCGGTGTAATGATGTTGTGCCCTCGTGTCCCTAGCCCTAGCCGATTGAGTAACTAGGCGCGCAAACTAGTTTTAAAAAGTGTTGACAACTGTACGCTTTGGATAGGTGCGTTCGATTCAAATCCTTTGTTGCGTGTTTAATAGTTGATATGAATTCATGAATATCAAATGGGATTTGTTTGTGACTTGAAATTGGTGTCCCTCACGAGTGGTAACGGTCCGTACGTCGCCGGCGACCAGCTGCGAACAGATGAGCGGGTCTGAGCGAGCAGGCGCCCTCCGCGCAGCCGTAGCGCGCACAGTCGGTGCGAGCGCGACCCGCCACGCGCACCTCTGTACCGCGCGTCATCAACGAAACGAATACTATCGAAATTCGAAACAAACGGTCAACTGTCCATTGTCAAATTACTATTGAAAAGTGACAGCTTTATGTCTAGTGTCAAGTTCAGTGTTTGCGTTCGGTAGCACTTTTTGAGAATACGATTGTTTATGTTTACTACTGTCGGCGTCTCATATTCACGTGTCATTTCACGGATTTACCTCATTTGAAAGTATTTGAGAAGAAAATATTTTGTATGGCCATGCGCTCAATTTTACGGATTGTTTACCTACTTTATTTGGTTTGGTGTTGACTCTTTTCGTGTGCCTCACTATCATTGTACATGCATGTTAACTTACTTCATTAGTGCTTCTGTGTTCAGATTCTAGCAGCTTTTGCTGGAAACTATTATTATAATTGAGTTATAATTAAAGTAAATTCTATGAAATCGTAAGACGTGTAGACGTGAGTTTGTGTGACATTGAGGAAAAAGGTTTCCGCTAAGTGTTTACTTGTTGCAGTGTAGGTAGAGATAAATCATGAAATTCTGCTGAATTACCACTAATATAGTTATAAATTAAATGATATTTTCTTTTATCATCTTTCCGAGTTATCTTAAGGAAAGATAAGTTACCCTATAAGTTCTGGACGTAGACCTACGTCCAGAACTTATAGGGTAACTTATATAAAGCATACCTACCTGTATGCTTTACATTTTACATAAGTGTAGTAATAATCGTATGTTTACTTATGTCTAGTGTTCTATCTGAATCTGAGCTTAACCTTGTCATAAAGAAAGATCTAATAAAATGTAGTAGAAAGACCTTCATCTGCATAAGTAAAGTTTTGAGTAAATACATGCAAGTAATGCACAAACTACGAAAGCTCTAGCCTACGCCTGTTGCTACGTCAACCACGAGGGGCACTGCTCTGATAGAAGTCTATAAAATATCGATGTCCGTTGCTAGGAGCCAGGCGTTGCCAACAATAAACCTGGTTTATAATCCCCAATAGTGGCCCAGTGGGTGCAACTCTCACCGCTACTTACCATGCAATATCTAGAGGTGGCCCCGCGTCGCGTCAAACCTCTCGGGAGCTTTTCCAAAGAGGCCGCGATTGTCTATGTCTAGGCCAACTTTCCTTGCCGACATTTCGAAATTCGAACAGCGAAATGCTAAAATGTTATATTTATATGTTCATTATTAAGACGATGCGTGAATAACTATAAAATAGAAAGTGAATGCCATTTCGTGTATATTGGGTAAATGTGTAGTCAGGTGCAAATAAATAGTTAGTGATTAATTAATGGCTTAGAAAACTTGTATTGCGTGTTGAGGCATCAATTAAACATTATTCTATTCTTATAAGAATCATAAATAACAAGTTATTCTATTATAAAATCAAGTGATTTGGTACTTTCTACCTTTATAACATTTTGATAGTCTCATGAAAAACCAGATGCTTATATGCACTTAATTTTCGAAAATATTAAGCTCAAGTGCTAGTCAAAGTCAAATAATTTATTTCATATACGCACATAAAAGTCACTTTCGAACGTCAAAATTAACAAGATAATAGAATTGTTTCTAGTTGCCCCTTCCTAAAGGTTTTGAATGGACAAGAATGGGCAAGAAACTACACCGGTAGGTACTCATTTAAAATGTTTTACAATATTTTGTATACAGTAATTATATTATTATGTGAAGACGATACACATAATACAATTACTATACTACAATAGGTAAAAATAATAAAAATGAAGCAATGACGGATAAACTAAAATTATCTGATAGATACCTACATCGTGCTCACATATTTACAAACATTGTAAAAGTAAACGATTTTCCTATGTTAGTTAAACGCAATATTGGCGCCGATTCTCTTGTACACCGAACAAAACTAACTAAACTATCACTAAAATTCCTCACTTGTGGCTATGAGAATCTTACAGCAAAAAAACTCTAAATTTAAAAATAATTTTGACACAACTAAAATCGAATTTGACAATCGCTCGAACCAAATTTGAGATTCGGCACCATTGACTGGATGTCTGTCACTTAACAGTTTACACCCATATTGCCTCCAGGCAGCTAAAACTAACAACTAGTCCTGACTCCCTAAACAATGGAACAGCTACATATGATGTTAAAGAATCAAATTTTAAAAGTAGTAGGTGAATTCGCGGTTAATACCTCTGTGATAGCCTACATAAACGACCAAAAGAATCAGCACAGCTTTATACTAGTATAAATGGTTTACTTCGCATATAAACTTGACTATTTTACTATTTATCTACTAGCATTAGTGCTTAAGTGTAGGAATATGGCGATTTTATGAGTTTCCTACACCCACATACTTTGTTTTTCGATGCAATAAAATCGTGCATGATACATCGCTCGAGGAGCTCTTAAAATTCAGTACATTTGAGTATGGTCATTTCGATGTAACAAGTGCATTAGGAATATATTATCATTCTAATATTTTCGCAGTTTGCAAGGAAAGTAAAACATAATAATTATTATGTCAATGTTTAACTTAACACTGGCTTATAATATTTAAAAGTGTCTGGTTTTTTAGCGTTTTACTTCAAATTACATCACAAAAGTAAGCAGGTTGTGTACTAGAAGTTGTAAATACTTTCGTAATGTTCGAACTTACTTGTTAAATGTAATACCTTAATAAAATATTGGAAATAATTTCTAGTTTCACATTACATAGAAAATCTCGTATACAACAAATGTATAAATTATTTATAGGTACATATTTCTGTTACCTACGTTCTGGCAGAACTTTATTATCAGTTTAAGTGCACTTCGCTGTAATTAATTACTGGAAGAGCTTTTTAGTAATTGTTACTATTCCGACATAAGATCAACGACTTTAGACGCATGCTTTCTATAGAGCGCAGGCGCAAAGTACATTTATATTATAAAAGCGTTTATGCTCCATTATTCCGTAGGGTGATTTATTTAATGTTAGATGTAGAGCATTTCCTCTTCGAATCAGGCGCGTGCGCAGGTATACGAGTAAAATGGTTGGTTATTTTCGTTCATTGACCGTGGTTAACTGATGTTTTTGTCGCCCACCGCATCGAGCCTCAGGAATTGTAGCACGTGCCTACGACCGCTACGCGCTTGCGCCGATAAATTACAACAAATTTTTTTTGACATGTAAATCACATATAAAAGTTACACCATGTAAGTTACTGAAAAATAAACTTCAACTTATTCGTATGGTAATTAAATATATATTAAATATTTAACAATCCGTGAAGTGTACCTCTTTGTTAGCTACAAATTTTACGCTAATTAAAATCAAAGCCGGCAAGTAAAAGTCATTGTTTACAGGCAACAACATATTTATTATGTTGATAGTAGTAATTAGTGTATGTTGAGCTGTAAAGTCTTAATACTTTTGACCTAGTTTGTTATAACAGCTCATAATGGATCTTGTATTCAATTTGAACTTGTAGTGATGGCGATCAAATTATCTGTTATGAACTTATGATTGTACTGGCTAAATCGTTGGAGCGTTGGCTTCAATTACGCGAAATATCTCTACATAACATCACGCCTTTTTTCCTGATGGGTTGGGCAGAGGTGTACATATAGTACACCCACATATTATGTTTAAGTCCCATGTAATGGGGGGCGAGCCTATTGCCATCAACCAGGCATAAATCCAGTCTCTGGGCTGCTACTGAGATAGAAAAACTAGTGTCCAGAAAGAAAAGTCCAATAACACTCTTCCCGACCTGGGAATCGAACCCATGACCTCAGCAGTAGTGCTTGGAACCACGAGAGTAACGAGGCAGCTCTGAATTGTCTGTATGCTCTTATATTTTGTGATTTCTTTTATTTTGTAAGTCGGTGCTTGTGGACTTTTTTCAAAGTGTACAGTAGGTAGGTACCCTAGTGGTCACGACGTCGCATCTCTTATTATCATGCCGCTATAACAATTTTCAACGTACTTACAAATAATTGCGTTTTCTAAGCACGACTCGCAGGCGTTGACCTTTTATTCACTTACTGGCGTTTGTTTAATGGAAGAAAGTATGGTTTTTATTTCTCTGTAAAGCGACGATTAATTTAAGTGCTGCCAAATGACTTGATACTCGTAGTTCGGAAAAGTTTGCTGTTTTTCATTCCAATCCAATTCCTAAGGTTTGCCTTTTGCTACCTTTTGCATAATCAAATGTGAATCTGAAGTTTAATATTCAGCCCTGAATAAAACAGCTTTCATGTAGGTACGCTTTCAAGTTTTCAATATTGTTAGAATCTTGTAGATATTTGAGTAGATCAGTTCTAAAAATTTTCCATTTTGTCAAATGATAAAGATTTAAAATTTAGAACATCACAAGGCTCTCGAAATACAAGCTGGTAGATAATGGGAAGTTAGATTAAATAATAATACCCTAACAGATGACAATTAATTTGAACCAGGGCTTCAATTGATCCCAAACTTGATGGATATACGGGCTCACTCCTTTATTTAGTTACAGTTCAAATAACGCTATCGGTTCTAGTAAAAGTAAAACATGTAGCCTTTATTCGATATCAACAAATACTAATCGATACTTCAAAAACAAATTCCCAAGTTAAATCTAAACATTAATACTCAGAACAAATTGCCAAGATCTAACACAAGGAATTTCCCTGGAGGGAAGGAAACGAAACCGGTCAACGATTTCAAACTAGGCACGAACGAATTACTATTTACAATTCTAAATGTTTTAAAGAACATACACATGATACACATTTCGATCTAGTTATTCCACTTACAGTAGCCATGTAAGAGTAAAATAAAGTTTTGGAGCGGACGTGAGTCCAAATAATTCGAACGTAACGGGTCCACCGATACGATACCGTAACGTACTGGACCTGTTACCATATCTTCAACCAGTCTCAAATACATCCGGCAACTTTAACACAAGCCTCTTTGTATAAATTACCTCTTTAATGAACATACTCTAGATTGGAAATAAAACTACAAGATCCATTGACATCTTCCAATGATTGATATCTGCGAGGTTAAATATATAGGATCAATGACTACTATTCCATTTCGATACTATTTCTTAACGGTTATTGTAACGTTATCAGAGTTCGTGAGACATGTAGTGTGCATGTTATGCATATGTTCATTGTTTGGTTTTATAAAGCGGTTGGTGCTCAGCTGACCCACATAGCAGTTGTTCCATTTGAAGCTGTTTCACCCATTAACAACGGTGACGCGCTTTCGATTAGCGTTTGTACGGTCACTAAAATTAATCAGTCAAATAGAACAATTATTATTTGATTGCTCATATCATGTATCATAAAATCATAACTATGTATTATGTAAACTGGTATCGTTTATGGCGACAAGCAGCTGTAATGTATGAAATTTAAGTTATAGTCCTAGCGACAGTCGACGACTAGACTTGTCGTCTTATACGGTTTCATTAAATTACTATGAGTATTTGTGCTGGAATAACTGTTTTTAAATATGCCTAATACACACAATAGTCAAATAGTTCTAGAAGTAGACCATTTTAGCATAAAACTAACAGATGAGTCAATTTTTAATGCGAAACGATCCAAAAAATACTTTAGCTCATATTTGTACAGCTGTAGACACCGACAGTAGTAAAATTGTTCAGATATTTTCTTAAGGTTGAACAATGAGTGTGACATAATGTACTTATAAGACTAGTTAACTTACCAGTGTGAATGTGACCTTGGAATGAAACCAACAGTTCATTATTGTGTCGCAGTAAAGTGATGGTGGTGATCAGCAATGCCAGATTGGCGATACAACGTGCTCTCGACCAACGAGGCGTTCATCGACACTGAAGGGGCCCCCATGCGGGACCCACTCGCCGCCAGCTACCCGCGCCGCGCCGACCGCAGCAGACCTCCCCACACCTGCCCCTACACCACCATATTCCTCGGAGCTCGTTCTCACCACGCTCCCTACAGATTACCGGCTTTGCAAAGCGACCCTATAGATACCTATGCAGACGTCTACTCTGTGGACCGTTCGTCCAACCTAACTGATACATCAAGCTTTGCTCGCTATGAAGACTGCCGCCCACAGATCGAGGAGATCTCGTCAGAAACTGAAGACCAGGTTTACACTGATGAAAATTCGACAGAAAATGTAACGTTACAAGTTCAGAAAGTGCCATACACTTCAAGCTTGTTTTACATCTCAGCAAATAATGACACGACACGCAAAGAGGTGGTGCAAAGCAATGATGTTTTTCTTGTAGAAGAGTCCGATTCGGATGCATTATCATCATGCACTTGTGACAGTTTTGAACGATGTGAGTTTGACTGTAGAGACTTTGAGCCTTTCTCTGACACGTGTTGTTGCGATCCATTGAGTGACGGTGTTTGTAGTCGTAGTCCTAAGGATGTAGACTCTCCAGAACACTTTTGTGATCGTGTGGCGGAAGAGGATGGTGTTTCAAACCGAAGTGATATGGATGGTCTGGACCTGGCTCTGTTTGAACCGGCGCAAAATGAGTCTGAAGAATGCGGCGAGGGGCCCGCTCGAAACACTGCTGTGTCCGCGTCAGCTACTTTGTGTGGGATATTGTACGCGCTTCCTGACAGCAGCATTGGTAAGTCACGTGTAGACTAATTTATTCGCAGTTAAGCGCAGGCATCCCGGAACCGCTGTTGTGATAACGCTCAATTATAGTGATTAGGAGCACGGCGAATAGAGCAGCCGCGCTGTACCGCCGTGTGGTCTGCGTCAATCCGACTCGTATCCGATACGAACAACGGTGTGCGGGAAATTACTATCGCATCAATCACTGGCAGCATTGTCATACTTGTAGTGACAACAGAGCCAGCTATCGGCAAGCAAGCATAATAGACCGTAAAGGTACTTATCATAACACACGCAACGTTACCTACATACCTCGCAAGTCATGTTCTTGATCTTGATCGAATGCCTGTTTATTTAATACTACATGTAACATTGTCGATACGAGTAGGCCTTCATTAGTATACAAATCGATATTTGAATTGAAATGAGATTGGCGAAAAACTAGTTACCTACGAAAAAAAAAGTTATATATAAAGGTATCACGGATGTGCTACCTATCTCGTAGCAGTGATAGAAAAAAAAACTGAAAAACTGTTAGCATTCTGTAATGCGGAAGCTAACGAAGCTTTTATATTGTACTAGCGCTACGTACAAATTGCGTACCGTTAGTTGCAAGTTTCTAATTACCAGTAGCGATAGAGGGCGATTGTTGCCTCATGCAAATCCGATGGATACCGGAGCAGATAAGCAAAGATACAGACAGATACCACAAGCAGGCAAACATATGGTGTTTAGTAAGTCAATGCTCTGTATTTTTCCCGTTGAAAGCACACACGGTGGAGAAAATGTAACGGACACTTTACGTTGTTTGGGCCAAATTCGGTTTATAAGAAATGAATGACTAGACCCTTATTTATCCACATATTCAATAATAAAATTAACAGCAGGAGGATGATGATGATATTCCGTAGTAAATGCTTAAATAACTTGAAAATGAAATTATACGCCATAAATTAATACAATAACGAGAAGTCTAAAGTTTACAACTTCATGTAGCTCATAATTGTAAGCGTACTTACTCGTTGAAATATTTATTTCCGTGTGAACAAAAAATTTGTAATGTCGTTCGTTAAATGTCAAAAACAGCGCGTACCATTAAAATACTTCAATGGATTTTTGATGGGATCCAATTGTGTTCGTCGATCAGACAGGTAAAGAAACAAACATTCTAGTTTCATATTTATGTGACTTTTTGGTTCGCTTTGCAATAGTTCCTTGATATAAACATAAACATACTTATTGGAAGCTTCTGTTTATCTGAAACCTAATTATAATGGAGTATTGTGAAAATATCTTGAAAAATTATACTCGAATATAATATAAAATATATACTATGTAGGTATAGTATGTTAAAAGTTTTGACAACAACACTCGTTAGAATAGCAATGACTGAATTTAAGGGAAATAATATTATGGTTGATAATAATAAAGCCTTCGGGTGAGACGAATTCAGTATAATCTAAAGTAACATTGTCTGTATCATCCTGACTGACTGATGAATTGGCGATTTTGTTATAGTACCGGAAATGATAGACACATTATAAGATTTATCGTAAATCTTGATATTATTCTGCAAGCTATTACAGTACCATCATAATTTTGGAAAAAAATCAGTACCTACCTTCTTATCAACAGATCTGACTGCTAAAGTTAAGAATGATTTAGAACCAACAAAATGCAGCCGTTAAATTCAAGGTTATCAGATAACTTACAGACAGACGTAGTTTTGTGAATTGTACAAATATGGAATGGTATTTTCGTGACATTGTTATGGGGTGTAGAACATTCATAACAAACGTCATAGCGTTCATTGTTAAAAGAGCTAAAAGTCGCGGGACGTGGCCTACCATATAAACAAGTATTTTACAATACGTGAGAAAGTTAAGGGGTCATTGCTGTTAATATTTTACGAGCGTTTGTTGCGGTTGTAACGTAAAGATTATTCGGCTATACTTCGAAATAACTGTTTGGAGTTATTTTTGCATCATTTTAAAATATAATTAAAATTATAATTATGAATGAATAAACTATATCTCCAATATTTGAACTCCCATAAAATTAGATTTAATTTTTAGAGCTATTCATTTTGTAGTATGATTTACATATCAACTTATCCATAAATTAGAGTTTTCTAAATTGACTTGAATTTATAAAAACAGCTTTTTACTATTCAACTTCTTTCTACAACAGTCAACTTTTGATTGTGAAAGTGGCAGGCAGCTAGTTGATTTGTTTATCATTTAAAACATTCCTCATAAAACAACTTTTATGTTGTCTATACTTCATGTTTATAAATTTCTCCCACTTTTTCCAAATGTTTTTAAAAACACGGCCACCGTGGGAGCGATCACCTGTGCGTCATGTGCTTTGCGTACCCAAAAGGCCAAAACAAGGAAACTTTTGTTGATTTACACTGCATTGTGCCAACTTGCCAACTGAAAACTGCAAAGTATTATTATCAAAGGAACATTTCCATCGGATTTAGTTGGAAAGTGATTCATCATGTTTATGTGTGTATTGTTGTTGAACTCGATTTATGAACTAATTTCGCGAAGTATGTTTTGAACTAATTATTTCTGTTTGAGCACTTCTTGTTACTATTGTTTTGTAAAGATTTTTCGTCTTCTTTGTTTTGTTTTTGGCGCGTGCTTTGGTTACACAATCAGTTCACAAGTCTTCCTGAAATCTTATGAGCAAGTAACAATCTGGAATCAAATTGATCGATTCCTTACCCAACATGGTCTAAATGTAGAGTCGCTAATCATTGCGATATATTGACATCAAAATTACAGTACATCATCAATATTTATGTGCAGTAGCACCCGTTCAGTCTTATAAACGGCAATATTTACTTCATGTCGGTTTCCGGCGAGTCATCACCTTCATCAAGTAACCAGTAGACACTTCCACGATATTAAAGAATGTTGCCGGTCTCCGTACAACTTGTTACAAACCAATTAGACCCTTCAATACGACAAGCAATCTTATCTGAACTCTAAGCAAATATTATTCTAACATTCGTACTGTTTAATTACGACACGTCCGCAATATACAAGATATTAAAGACTTACATAGCTCCACTAGCTAAATGAGTCGTATGTCTGTCCGAGTTATGATCGTCATCGACCATAAATCGAGCCTACTATAAGATGGGGACGATTAAATTCAATAACAAGCCTCGGTACCAGTACTAAATCCCGCTCAGTTATAACCTCACATGCTCTTTCAAGTTTCTTATATGGAATCCCAAGACTATAACGCCAATAATCTTGCTAGACTCGATCAGGGACTGGGTGCGCATCCTTGTCCAGTTATGTATGTGATGCAATCGTTTGCTTATACTTTCTAATGAGCTTGCCCTTCCTGTAAGCCGCTTCTTGAAGGAAGCCACTTGCGCATGCACTTAGCACTTCGCGTGCAGTGCAATGTGAGGCAAGCACAGGATTTAACATTTCACTACACGACGTTATGATTAAAAAACAAGTTTTGCAAGTTTTAGATGTCAGAATGTTGAAAGTTTTAGTCTGATTTTCAATACGAACATAAGTTTAAATGTCGGTCAGTTTGCGAATAATTCTGTAATTCACTTGACAGTCACCTGCATTTTGAATATGAATAATTAATAACTTGGTGATTATATTCGTCGCGACAAACGCACAGAATGCAAACTTAATTATTGAATTCAACATGCAAATAAAAAGTTACTTAGTTATAAATTATAGGAACACATTCAATGTATGAATAAGAAATACCTAATGGATAAATTCTAAATCACAAATAAGAAACGTTGAAAATCAAAATGTACATAAAGAAGAATATGTGGTACAGCAATGTATCTTTAATGAGATCATAACTAAACTGGAACACACAACAATATTGAGAACTTTTTACGTTTCGATAATAGAAAAAGAAATACCAGGACGGTCACCTACTACCGTAGTTGCAATTTCGCGTAATAACCAGCAATTTGTATGAGAAACTCACAGACAATACGGATACGGAATTGAGTTTACGGTATCTAATTATGTCATAATGATTATATGCGGTTGTGTATTTTGGAGTAACTTGGGAGCTTACAGTTACTTGAGTTCGTCCGACTTTTGTATTGGACTTTTAATGTTGAACATAACGTTATTGCTGTAGGCTTGGTGGCATACCTCAATATGAAAGTTAAAGGTGAAAATTATAAAGATAATTCAATATTCTTAGAAATCTATAGCTTAGAATCTCAACCTCATGTTTGCACAGATACGGTAATAGTCATGATGTCTGACCATGCAGTCATAAAACAATTTCCAATCGTAATAACGTCTTGAGGGCTACGTCTGTCGCAATCTTGGTCCTGTTGGCTGTTTACTTGTATGCAAAGGAGAAAGTCTATTAGGAAAGCGGATCCTGGCATCAGGCCAATGAACATAACTTACACGAGCCGAGACTCGACAAGGATGAATGTATAAATCCCTTTCAAAAGTTTTGAAAATTATAGTGTTTACTTTATTAACCTAGCCTTATGCAATTCGTTCGACATAAGCTGAGTGTTTTCTTAATACAGACATATTTCAAGTTATGGCAGTACATAGATAATCGCCATCGTATATATGACTAAGACAACTTAGTCTAGTTTAATCAGTAAGTTTGTCATTGCGCCCAAGGTGAGGGTGTTCATGGATTTCTATTTGCTTATTGATAAAGGAAACGCCTTCCAAATATTTAACAATCTTGACTTAAAGTTCACAACTGTGTTCGCGTTTCTCAGGAATGTTACTTGCATTTGTTTGAAAGAAGTTTTTACGACCCGCTGCATCCTTTCAACTGCCGAGAATAAAAATGAACAAAGTTTCTTCGGAAATGCAATGTCTTACAATGAAGACATCTTCAATATCGATTCCGAATACCGGTATATTGTTCGCTTCGATTGCATAAATATGTCTATTGGTTTTTTCATCCATCCAAGGGGCATTGTCTCTATTGTTTGTTGAGTGACGTGATTGTGAAATGAAATAATTTGATGCATGATTGAGACTAATTTGAACAATTTTTCATTTCAACGCAATCATGCGACCTTCATAATTATCTACATGTAGTATTGCGTGATTTTACCATTATGGTGTAAGTGTTTTGGGTGGCGATGGCATATAAAATAATTATTATAATCATAGCTCTGATAATGTCATAGCATCTAATATTTGTTTCGAAGAAGTAATCGTGTATTGCGTACGAATGTTTTACATAACATATTATGCGTTTGCTTGACGGTATGAAGATGGTAATGATCTCTTGTTTTAAAACCAACCTGAAATGGTAATATTATCTTGGAAATTCGCGAATTACTAATCAGCCTTTAACTACTTGTTGCTCCATAATTCTCACGCAAAAGCCATCGATTATGAATTTAATCATTTATGCATGACTAGTAAATTCATAATCGTGTGTAAATTAAGGAATTTCATCACACTATATATAGTTATATCCTACTAATGATAAAAAGGCGAAAGTTTGTGAGTGTGTATGTTTGTCTCTTCTTCACGCTAAAACTACTGAACGGATTTGGATAAAATTTGGCACACGGATAGTTTATAACCTGGATTAACACATAGGATACTTTTTATTCTCACAGGATCGAAACTTATGAGGGAGAAACCGCGGGGCGCTGCTAGTGGTTTATATTTAAATAACACACAGGTAACTAATACACAGTGCGTTATTGGTAATAGTCAATGTCACCATCAACATCTGTTTATGTCAAATAACATATGTATTAGAGTCGCAGAACTACACTTATTCTATAAATGTTTAGAAATGGTCGTGTTAGAAAAATGTGTAATATTCTGGAATTGAGAGGAGTCGTTCATCTTGTGGGTATCTTGTTCACTGAGAAAGCGCTTTAAATAACTGCTATCTGTAGATAATTTACAACTCGTAGAGAGACAAATGTCCTCGATAATCATGGGAATGGACTACGAAGCCTAGAATTCAGTTACGAAGTATATCGCATAATTTCCATACTGTTGGGAATCGGAATGCGTTTAGTAAATAAATTAGGAGTACCGATATCCATCGTCGTTCCACAATTTATAGTGTTTTGGTACGTGAGATAAATATCCCTGTGATTTATTTCCATATCATAAATATGTTCAAATATGTAGCTGGGTATGGTTGATTTAAGCACCGGCTGGTATTTATTTGATATGGCTTACCATATCAAATAAATACCAGCCAATACTGTTGAATATATTAAGAGCCTTTCACCAAGCATCCAGATTCGGCTGTCTTACTGTTAACGAAGATTTATTTATATACTGGAACCGGTTAGGTAAAATTAAAGCTGCAATAGGTGAAAACGAGAATAATTTCTTTGAATTGCATTCGTAGGATTTTTTGCTGCATTTCGAATTTTCTGAATAGCTTTCAATGAGCGGTTGGCAGCTGTGGTGTTTGGGGCACGCGCGTCGGCCGCGGCGCGGGCGCACCTGTGCCAGTGCGGCCACTCGCCCGACTGGTCCAGTTTCCCCTGTCCACTTCCACGCTGACGTCACCTTCACACATATTTATCGATTAAAACTTTCAAAGTGATAGTGACTAACTAAAAGTCAAGGCCGAGTGATACATTGATTGTATGTTTGTTTTACACCTGCACCACGAGTTGAGCTTACTCATAATATTTATAAGCAAATAACTGGCCCAGTTTATTTAATTATCTTGTATGTTATCGTGGAGATTTTATTAAGTATTTTGATAATATCTCTAATACTCACGTTTTTCTTGTAACATATTAAGTTTTTAGGTCGTAATAAGGGTAACTTTAGCTGTCATGTGCGCGTCATGTACGCTCATTTCACTCATTTTCGTACGTGGTCTCCATTCAAGAACCAGTTTATATCTAAACATTTATTATGTCTAAATGTATACATTCAACGTAAAACGACGAGCAAAGAATACAAAATTGTAAATTCATTCATTTGAATTACTTTTACGGTGCGTTGCTCAAATGTCGAATTTAGTCTTACGAAAGTAACATTAAATTATGCACAGCATTTGAAGTACTACAACGGCTTTAATCTACATAATACTGATATTAGTTGTACGTTTAGACTTACAAATTTCATGTTTAGCGTACATTACATTGCATTGAATAAACAATTCAGAAAATAAGCTAAGAATAAGAATACATTTTCTAATAAAAATAGCTGCAAGAGGAAACTATATAATCCGGACAAAGCGTTTAAAATGACATGAGATAAACGACGCCAGGCCTAAACAGTCGGCTATAAATAAATTAAAAAGTCAAGTTCGTATAAATACAGTGAAGACTGATGATCAATGATTTTTAAATGGGCATTGAAATAATTCTGTGCACATCTGCAACCCCTCGGTACAGCCGACAAAAGTGTTATTCATGCATTGAATGTAAAGGCGGAGAGTTCGTGACTTGTGTCAACTGTACCGTACGACTCAATTCTACTAAGTCACAACGCTCGCGTGTGCAGCACATAGCAATTTGAATAGTTTATTCATGTGATTATAATTGATTTCTTCATTTATGAATGAATGTACTCAGTCTCGCAGAAGAAGTGACCTCTTTTTATCTTTGTTCTGTGTTTCATTCATAAGCTTCCATAATTCATTCAGTCAGCAGATAAATATAATAGCTTATCGAGTATGTGAACATATGTATTACTATTCTTCAAAAATCCTGCGAAGTTTGCATAGCGGCTCCTTCATTTATATTTCCTGTTCGTTAGTTACTTTATGGGTTTTCATGAAATTCGTGTATTACATCAATTTATATTATACGCATATACGAAGGAAGTCCGAGTATTAGTTCTTGGAAGCTCACACGAGTGACGCGTGCGCAAACAAATGCGTTTCCGCTGGCAGACAGAGCACTCGCTCATAGAGAAAGTTGTCAAGCCTTCTTTCTTAACAATGCTCTAGCATTTTGCCATTACATCATGTCTTCGGCTTTTTTTGGACGATTAGTCGATGTAGGAAGAGATTATGAAACTAATATCGGAGTTCTTCATAGAAGAAACCCGACGTGATTGATGTTCTCTGTTACTTACGTTCGATCTTACCGTTAGTTTTGCAGGAAGTTAATCGTTTGTCCTAAAATAATTACTATCACAAGAAGGTAATTATTTTAGGACAAACGATACTTCATATGACTGAATTTGTTTTTGTTCTTTTCCATCTTAACTAGCTGTCCCTTTCTAGATCCCGATTTTCCAACTTCCTTCTTCTTGCACTAATATGACATAACTATATATTTAAACATATTTATAATAGTAATGCACTGGCCTTCAAAACTTAGTACCACACTTCTAAAATTGCAATTTCTCCTAAACTATAGAAGTCAGAGTTTTGAAATCAAAAACGTTCTAGAGCGAATTTTATCAACTTTCTTTGAAATTATAGTTTATTATACATTAGTAACGTTATTAACTTTTAAAAAGATAAAAACTAAAATATAGCCATTTTTAACTTACTGGAAAAAAACTCTTATTTTTTACGTCTTATTTACATTTTAATAACTGGTATTGTCTCCTCGGGCTCTGATCACAGCTCTCGGGTACTAGTGCACCTGGGTCTGCCATTACAAGGTCTCTTCAGATGGTTTCCAGTTTCTTCGTACCTTCGCTTGCCTGACTGTACTTAATGTTATACCCACCATTGTTGCAGTACGACGCATATTACTGATGCCTAGTTCCAGAAAAGCAAAATTGCACATTCTTCAGATGAAAGAGGCATGATTAGTAAAGTTTATGTGCTGTACACATCTTGGTTTAAATCAAAATTCATCGATCAAGAAATAAATGTTAATATGTGAAAACAAAAAAGTGAAAAGTTCGACATCTATTTTGAGAAAGAGGCCTTGTTTTTTTTTCAGTTATTCCCTAAGAGAAGGTTATCGATTATAAAGTTTTTATATAAAAAAAGTGTAACAACCGCGACTTACGAGTTGAGGTCGTAGGTTCGAACCCTGACAGGAGCTTTACTTTGTGTAAATTATTTCATCATCGCTCTCAAAACGGTGAAGGAAAACATCGTGAGGAAATGCATGTCCTACAACCAACAATTCGAAGACATGTGACATCTACCAACCCGCACTGGGCCCGCGTGGTGGTTTACGGCCCACTCCCGCTCACAGAGAGGAGGCCTGTGTCCTAGTAGTGGGAATATTATAGGCTGATTTGAATCATTTTTATTTCGAAAATATATCTTGTGTAGGTACTTTAAAAGTTATTGCAATTTTAAAATATATCTTGTGTACTTTTAAAGTTATTGCAATTTTAAAATATATCTTGTGTACTTTTAAAGTTATTGCAATTTTAAAATATATCTTGTGTACTTTAAAAGTTATTGCAATTTTAAAATATATCTTGTGTACTTTTAAAGTTATTGCAATTTTAAAATATATCTTGTGTACTTTAAAAGTTATTGCAATTTTAAAATATTTCTTGTGTACTTTAAAAGTTATTGCAATTTTAAAAGTGTTGTACCTACTAAGTTTTGTAGGCGGGTGTATATATCCTGTATAATAATTGTCACGATTTTAGAGGCTATACTGAAATTGGAGATTATACCAACACATCCACTGATGTGTTGGTATAATCTCCAATTTCAGTAGATGAAAGAACAAACGCTCTGCATAGTAATATACAATATTCAAAGTTGATGCACATTATGCTTCAGGGTAGGCCAGGTTTCGAAACAATGCAGGAAGGAGTATGTAGAACATACATCTACAAAGAGTTGAACATTATGAACATGCATGTGTCTAACTAAAGGCGAATTGGCTGCACACAAAGAGCATAGATGTAGTGCCTGATACGAAATATGAACAATAAGTAAAATGCGCCGAGTTAATGTTCCAACCCGATGCGTGTGAAATAGCCGCCGTCGGCGGACACGCCGTCGTTGTCAGCTAAATGTTCACCACGTTGACAATGGACACGACTTATGAAATGTGAACCTCAATCTAATTCGCCTTTATTTCTGAGGGAAACAAAGGAATTTATAATAACCAGATCGTATTACTAGCACGAACGGGGAACATTTCTGCTATGAGGGAATCCTTGAAGTTGGAATTAAATGTAATTCAAATCTTTGTGTGATTGTGATTTTCGTGCTCGGCTAGATCAGTTTATTGCTCTCTCGCGTGATGTGTATGTTGCAGCTAATCAGCTTTGAGGTCGTAGGGTTTCCGTTGCAAATAATACCAGTTATCCAACGCCACATCTGTTACATCAACCGTGCAATTGTGGGAACTGTTGCATACGTTTGTAATTATCACAGTATTGTTTATGGTTTCTTTCTAGGTAATAAGAGCACCTACGCAACCTTTATGCACTTTATGGTAATCAAGTACATCGAACCGCTATTGTTTTACAAGTATTATACATATCTATCAGACATTCTTCCTATAACTTTTCATGTTATTTATACGTAAGATTGATTATACAACTGGTTTGATTTACTAGTGGGATAGATTTGAAACACATTTCTCATGGATTTGAATTGTGTTCTGTGTCTGTTATTGACTTAATAGTCGTTGTGGTTGATGTTGATGTTAATGTTCATGCCACAGACAACCGTTGAGACAATACCATTGAGATACTTAGTTGACTTATAACGTAGGAATAATCTGATCTACTTTCTCTACATTGCGTGAAGGGCTCGAAAGTCAGTCGCGCGAGATGTCGACATGTTGTGCCTACGCACTTCAGAAATTATCACCTGGTATGTAGTCACGTATTGTATTATAAACCCAATTTATTTCAGGGTTGAAAGAATGATCTATTGAATTTATTTACAGTAGTCAATGCAAAACGGGATTATGGTGCTAATATGCAAATATCTACCTCCAGCGCTAAAAGTTTACGAGCTGAAAAAAGAAAATAATTTCATAACAGCCAGAAAATTAAAAGTTCTTCAATCCTAATATACCCAAAAGATCAAATCACAAAGTAATATACAAAGAAGATCAAATCATAAAGTAATATAGTATATTAATTATATTCAGCTCACGATATAACGCATGAAATTCGACACAAACGGTGCCCATGCGCAGGCGTGGCGTTCACATGCCTACGTAATCATCTGTCAAAACGCTCACATTTTTAACGCCCAGCATTATATTATACGAAGATTAACTCCTACGCGGCAATCAGCCTGACGGGAAGCTTACATTGTCCCCAATGCAAGCGTGATAAAGGCGAATATGATGCGTTAGTACTTCCAGACGTTCCTTAGAACTTAACGTGAATGACATACAAATATGATTAATGAAAATGTGAGAATGCCGTCGTCGTGATAATAGGACCGTGTTTGAATTTAACTCCGTGGAATTATTACTAATGAGTGATGTCACGTAATAAAAGTTTACGTTTCTCTGCCATTGTTGTTAAAGTCGAACAAAAATATGGTCTTGCTCAACCTGTTCGTCTCAGCGGTAACAAGAATCGCCTCTTTCCAGAGAACTTGATGCTATTTTACAACTTGGAGGTAATGCATTAAAAATCAGTAAGCTCTTTTAGCATATGGGCGGCATGAATATTATAGTTTTACCTACAAGAAGAAAATTGCATACTATTATGATTCCCACGTTCCTAGTCCAGTCTACGTTAATGGTTAGTTTTTATGTAGGTATGTATATGTGGGGTGATATAATTACGTGTATAAAGTAGATCCGTGTGTGCAAACGTATAATTTATAATTGTGGCCGCATGGCGTAGCTTCAAAAGGGCGACGACCTTTACAGCCGGTCGACAACTGACCTTTAGGTCTACTAAGGGCAGGAAACCTAGATGCAGGAATCCTCATTTTTTCTAAAGTAGAGGTTAAGTTTTTACGTTGGATAGTTTCTGAAAGATATCAACTTGTCTATTCAACTGGCACACTTGTAAAACATACACTTTAGAGTGAAAAAAATACATTTTAGCAACATGTGACACTGTGTGACACTTATTTATAATCTTTTTAGTACTTACCTAGGAATTCCTATTCCTTGGTTGTAATAAATTAATTCTTATAATAATTCAAATGTTTATTGACACCAGTACCAGCTTTCTGATGGTAAGATTTGACATCGTTATTCCTGGTTTACATATTTCGATTAGTGTTCATTTTCTGCAGGTATATTAAATCATAAATGATATACTTAAAGTTAATGAGTTCCAAGTGTTAAACACCTGCGTCAGTTTGACCTGACATTTAATTTTCATTAAGTAACGAATGTAACGATATAGCAAATTGTCATAACGTAACAACTCGTTAAGTTTTGAATTAGATATTGAAATTGTTTTTTTACAATCATTGTATTCATGATTTGGTTGGAAATATGTTTTTTCTTGTCACACATATTCATATAGCCCACCATCACTCACAAGTTTTAAGCAATCTACTACTTCATTACTGAAAAAACAATTTCATGTGATTCGGAAAACGACTTTACTTGGATACCGGCTGGTCGATTCTGTAAAAATCTCACCGTGAAAACTTAGGTGAAGTGAGTTTGTTTTTGCTTGGAATTTACACTATTGACAGCTCACTCCACGCTCACTTCACCGAAGTTTGTACGGTGAGATTTTTACAGAATAGCACCGCTGATGTCAAAGGCCCTTAGCAGAACATGGAAATTTTCAACGGTGCATTTTTCTGCTAAAGCAGCTACACACATAATAATGGATTATAAGCATTTAGGGTACTTGCTGAAACAAAAGGGACCAAATAGCCATGAGTTTTATAAAAACGATGAAGAAAGTCGAAAGCTCAAAACTGACTGGACTGAAATAGATTTTCATAGACAAAAATTCATTTGATTATCCACAATTTGTGTTTCATAATACCTTATTAATGATATGTGTAATATGTTTTGTGGCTACACATTGATACAATAATATGTACACATTTTTTTGAGACTGACTGTACCTAAATTAATAATAGGGATGTTGACTGGGGAAAAAAAAAAGCTTTTTAGTCCGTTAGTCAGATAATAAAAAAATATTAGACACGTATTTTTTGCTGTATTGTAATAATAAACAATAGTTTAGATAAAACGCATTAAAGTTGGGGAGTGGGGCTTTTCTAGTAGTCACAAGTCAGTATACAATCTACCGGGGGGTGAAGTCCTAATGATTAAGTAAAAAAAGAAAAAAAAAATGTGTCCAATGTTTTTTAATAATCTACCTGACAGACAAAAAATATTTAGTCAACGTCCATATTGCTAGAAACACTTCACTCAACTCCTTTCAAACTGATTGTGGCCAGTCAACGAGCTCAGCTTAAAGGTTAACTAGTTTAATCAATTATTAATCTATTCCTCAAATCTTAATGACATACTTATAAAATAAATTAAGCCCAAGTACAACACCTCCGTGAGAAACAATTAATGTTATATTCACTCGTTCCTTTGCAATGTATTTACATAACAATTTATTAACATATTGTTATGAAGATAAATAGAATAATAACAAGTCAGTTAGTTCCCAAATTAGGCAACATTGTGTATTTGTGGCTGAATCTTTCGAATCGTTGTTTGAGTTGACAGGATTACACAAAGAAGATACTGTAGAGGTGGACGATAATATTATGTTTAGTTGGATTTGGAGCACTCACTGTTATGCAAAACCAATTGTTTAAACTTGCATTGATTCATTAACTGAAAGTTTTTCAAGTTAATGTTTACTTCGGTTCCAAATTTCCAATAGCGTGCAGATGAAAATAATACTGGACAATGTGCAATCTATTCGCAATGTTAGAAGTTAGATCGGTCTACCGTGCCACCATCGGTAGCTATCCGTTTATCTATCTGTCGTGGTGTCGGTATGTTTATAAATAAACAGCGGGCAACATGTTGCGTCGATCGTGAGGTTCGCCTGTTTATTTCAAGTTCATTGTTGTGCGCCATCTCGCGTGAAGGCGCGCCGCGCGCTGCCTGCGCCTGCGCCGCCCTCCCACGCAACTGTACCCCTTCTACACAAATACTGAAATTATTTTAACACGAACTTAAACTCTTCTTCTCTTTCGAAAGGGAGCCGTTAATATGCCTAATGGTCTATAAAAACCAACTTCTGCTTACTGTTTACTCGTACATGTAGGACGCATAAGGCCAAACAGACATGGGAATAATAAACTGGAAAGTGGATTCTGTTGTAAGTCGAAACGTAATGATACTGTGCAGAGTCTTGCAGTTTACATGTTTATCCACTAAAGTATATTGTTTTGTGGATCGTATAAAACTTTTTTTGTGCAGTCCTACCTACGTGTTTTAGATAAGTATTTTTTTCCTTTGACCCGTTTTACAAACTACCAAAAGTTCAGGTTTTGTCGAACCAAGTCTGGGGTCCATTGCTCGGTACAGTGTTATTATAAGGCAACTTGTATCCAGACAAGTCTTTCTTGTTCGTTGACGAGTTGCGAACTGCACGCTCTTTGGCTTGAATCATTGCCGTCGGCTGGCGCTAACTAGGTGCCACCGGCATTACCACACTGACTGGTAATCAGGGCTATCTCCGATCTAAGATTCGATCGCCGGATACGCCTACCTACGTGAAAGGTACATCGGCAAAATTATGAGCCATGTGTGTTGAATTCATTAAGCCATAATAAATAATTTGCAATAAAATGCAATGTCACGCTATACGTAATACCGAAGTAGAGCTTATTAATGATGTAAGTTTAACTATATTGTATGTAAGACATAATAATATAATTATTTAAAATGCTTCAATAGTTATTCAACATTGTTCTCTAACAATAGTTTCTAAATATTTCGTTTAATATCATTATTATGAGGGTTTTCCCGTCCTAGCTCGTAGCCATATCACGGAGAGGCGAAGCGTGCGTGACTTAGGCGGAGATAGTGATTTTGATAGCCGCCGGCTATTTTCGAAGCACGACGGGCTTTTAAAGGCGATTCTAGGTTTACGCTCATTAACTATAAGTATTCTGTGGCGGCTTTGAGGAATTCTTGAAAGAAATAAGAGATAAGATAGTGTTTTGCTGTGGATTTGTGGACTTCAGTTATAGTTGAGCGCATTGAAGTTTATTGGGGCTGGTTTTCTTAAGATTTAATAGCAATGTATTTTGCTGCTTAAAGTACATGTGAAATATAATTGGAGTCTGTCTACATACACAAGTGCGAGTGTGTGTTGTGTTTCAAGTTTACGCAACAAAAACGCTATGATAACAAGTGAAATTAATGTTAATTAAGAAGTGTATGCATCTTTTGCAATGCTGGTGTGATTGTATGTACGTACTTTTCGTTTTACATGTTCGTGTATTTCGAGTGCTCCTTGAGGGAGCGGTGTGTGACCAATATTTTTCTTATAGATTCGCATCAATATTTTATAATGGCCCGACAGGCTAAGTAACGATTCGGCAAAAATCACTTTTGTTGCGCATAATTATAAGCAACACAATAACAAAAGTTTCTACACAAATAAAGCCATCAATCAATTTAAATAAGAAACCAGTTTTATCAACATGCAACGAAGCAGTCAGTTCAATAAGAAATATACACATGAAATCAGTAATTAATCCATTATCTACCTTCGTTTTTCATGATATTTTTATTCATAAGATTCGCAATACCAATAGATCAATTAATTTAATTTATTCAATCGATAATAGTGCTATTAAAAGTTTAAGCTCTATGGGCGTTTATAAATGTGCTTTCTACACGATTAAATATTCTCGCGTATTCAATACGACCTGCCGACTTGCCTCAAGCGCTGGTTCGAGTAGGTGTGCTTTGCACGATAGATTATTACAAAAATTCACCGCGTCGCCGTGGGTGGGTACTAGCATAGATTACTATACCAACGTAACATTTTATAAAACCAGTAGGAGTATTGCCATCTCAGAGTTAACGAAAAATTTTATGGCAGCTGTTTATGATTCCGTACAAGTTGAGCAAGCTTCGAAAGGAAACGATTTACGATCATATTCGTTGGCTATGGGACTAGCTATATAAATTACTACTTACTTACACAATATCGTGATCTTTTACTTTACCATGCCGTATCCTCCACCACTGTAAACTAGACTTAATAATTCAGTATTATGTAGTACGTTGATACCGTTTATAGCTCGCGTGCTCCTCGAGACAAATTGACGCAAAACGATTGATATTACGAGCATTATTCAGCGCCGTATAGCGTTGCCGGCAACTGTATGAGTCACGCCAAACTGTAATTGCAATAACCCAAAGAGAGTAAAATTTATTTACTGCACAGTTTCACTGCCGCAGACGGTACACTACTGTACAGCTGCATTGCGTGAATTAATTTGGGTCTGTTATTTTATGGGTATTAGCACTTTATTTTAAAAAAACTGAGTAACAACAAAGCTTAAGATATGCGAAGCTTACAGATTATTTTTTGGCTTTCTAGTAAGTTAATATTATCACTTTTGAAGATTTCTCGTCAAGTGCACTTGTACAGACTTTTAAGCCTAATTTTACGGACAAAGTAGAACCTAAGCAAGGAATTAATATCCTTGTCCCTTTTGACGATCGTATACTGAATCGTCAGTCCAATGAGTCACTGTTTAATAGATTAAATGGAATGCATTAATCCATGTGGACGCAGCGTCGCACCACCGCTGGCTTTTATTAGCTGAACAAGTGCTTCAATTACTGCATTGTCCTGTTTAAAATCGACTCCATGATTTTTTTATAAGGGATATTTTTAGATAGCAAATACAATGGCAGACAAATAAAGCAGTTATTTTTAGATCGTCGATCTTAATTGGCTTGGGGAAAAGAGCTTTATAAACTATGTTGGTATTTATTTATATTATTTCGTAACGGAAAACAGTGTATAAAAAATAAACACAACTAGAACAAAACAAAGCAAAGAAACTTCTATAAACGGTTCTACTCATTTAAAAGTCTGTCAAAGTATGTAAATGCATCAATCAGCGATATCTAGCCTCTATTCTCTAAGAGCTCTAACAGTCAATTGTATTCGCGAAAGCTTCTGTTGTATTCAGACATGATGAATTTGCAGCTGCATCTCTACAAATAGTTTAAAAGCGCAGAGCATAATACCTTATGTGGCTTCGAGGGGTAAGGACACCTCATGTTTGTGTTTCTCGACCCGTTTGTTTACCACGTAAGGAAGAACAGTGTGAACGAGGCACCATGCCCCATTGAAATCCGTTTATTCATATTATTTTTAAATACTGCCTTTGTTTTGAAGTTACTTTATGTTTGTATTCAGCAGTGTGACTAATAAGTAATAAAAACATGTGGGCATGCTATTATAAAGTACTGATTAAGATCGCGTTGAAAGATTTTTTATAAAATATGTATGGGACGTGGAGTCTGTAATAGATCAGTCGTGCCGCAGCTAAGATATTGGTCCATCATCCGTCAGGTTGCCTCGTTTTTCTACTCTGTCTGCGGCAATCGATGCCGTAATATATTGCGTAAACTACTTAGTCGCCGACGAGTTGCATCGTGATTATTTAAGTTGTAAACTAAACCTTTTTATTTATTTATTTATTTAGCTACAACGGTTACAACCAATTACAGTAACAATTATAAGCCGCTGGATTAAAACAACCTTACATGAGTCTGGCATTGATGTAAATACTTTTACAGCACACAGCACCAGACATGCTTCCACGTCAGCTGCTAAAAGATTTGGGATCAGTATAGACCAAATACAAAGAACAGCTGGGTGGTCTCAGAACTCTGCCACCTTTGCTAGACATTATAACAGGCCTGTGATTCAAGAGCCTACTGTGTTCAGTGACGTAATATGTAACACCGTGAATAACATGACTTGATTTTGTTGATCTCATAATTAGATTATTTTCAATTTGTTACATTACTGAAACGATATTGTTTTACAAAAATCTGTGATTTTAATAAATACCTAAAAAAATTTTTTCAACCATGTATTTATTAACCCATAAACAACCCTGACTGACTTCAAACATCTACTCGTTAATATGTCTCGGAGAAGGAGTAAGTATAATTATGTGATTAAACGAACTTACCTTAAGTGAAGTTCTATCATAATTATACGAAGCTCCTTCTCCGAGACAGGTCTCCCAACCCATCCCTACTGAAGTTCTCCCCTTAATAGGGTTGTTTAAAATAACTAGCTTTAAACGAAATGACAAGTACAGTGTTACCTAATGAGAGAACAGTTTTTATATTTTTTTTTTTTAGCTTTGAATTAATTGTGACGGCGCTGGTACAATCCCGCGCTACTACTACTACTAGAATCAACAGTCCCTATAAGATGTCGTTAACGGGTTGATATGGTCATCAAATAAATACCTACCTTCAAAAAAAAATTTACACGAATTATTGATAAGTAAATGTTATTACTCTAAAGGAGAATTTCTAGATGACAATACATTGAAGCGAATCCATTGAATGAATAATTTGTATTGACATAAATATTTAACTTTTTCAATAATTTAATCATAATGTATTGCATGACAATTAGATGTATTATATTTTAACTGCTTAATTACCGAACTTGTGTCATGAATTTTGTATGCCTTAATGGCGGGACGTAGCAGATTTACCTGTATTTAGCACAACATCTTATGAACCTATGATCCATAATAAAATTATTTGAATTTATAACTTAGAAGATACCGAGGGAGCTTGTTAGTCTCATCTTCTATTGTGGGTGTATCTGATTTGATGGGTTTAGGTACTATGAATAATTAGTTAATTATTATGATAATGAAATAAAATCTCTTGTGAGTTATAATTAAACTTTAATGTTTTTGTTATATGTTTATTTACACACACATATTTACATGATTAAAAACTAACATACCTAAAATAATAATATGTACAAGTATATATAAAAAGGGGAGGGAAGGCGGGAATAATTATAGGGCATCAAAAAATTCGTCCGCATCGCTGTCAACAGGAAAAGTTCCCAAAAGGCTGGCAGCATTGCCACGTTGAATGGCAATGCTGATATTTTGGCCAAAGAATAGGCCAACCCTCTGGTCACGTGAAGAGTCGACCAGCCGCTGTGCGATGTCTTGAAAAACTAAGTGGGCTCTCGGACCCCATGGCCCTAGTGTTTCAACTCCAAACGGCTCAAACATATAAGTCCCAATAAGATTGGAGTATTTGCGTCGTTTGACGTTTTCCGCACCTGCAGCAGCAGCCCTAGCACAGCCCGCCGTGCTAGGAAGATGGGATGGCACAAGGATGCCGACACACGTTGCATCCCACACCAAAGGCCTACCTACCTTCCAAGGCATTATGGTCATTCCGTCTGGTCTCTTCCCATCGTCGCGTGCCAAGCCATTGGGTTCTGAAACAGCTGGCACTCCGGCGGTGACAAGAGCACGACGGATGATGTCATTGATGCTGGCGTGCCGTGCTATCCGGCCTGCGCTCTTACTGCAGGATAGGCCATGCTGTCCGAGACAGTCGACACCTTCACCGCATTGGCACCGATGCGGAGCCACACAAGGAGCGTCCAGACGCAGACAGGTAGCGAGCCGGAAGGTGGTATCACCCAGCATAGCGCCTATGTTGGGTGACGGTAGCGCCTGAAGCCAGAGGCCCGACTCCCACCCACCCACAGCCAGCACGTAACTTTAAATACAAACATATATACCTTTAGGCAGTCTGTCTTACAAAAGAGATTTTTACCACATAAGTCTCCATAGTCAGTATTCTTCATCAACCAATTAGTCACGAGAGCTTTTCGTAAAGCCGATGAAACAGGAATTAGCTTAATATGTACAATGAAATTAATTTACATGTACATTACGCCACACCTCGCCGCGCAGCGTGCAAGTAATTCAGATCTTTCCAATTTGATCTGATAGATGAACGACCTACTTTCCATAATATCTCGCGGTATCGTCGTATAGGTATGGTAATTAAAAACTGTCGGTACACGATGCAAGTATGGAAGTATATAATTTACCTTTGTATATCACAAAAGTCACGTAATCTTATAGTATTTTGTGGCATGTAATGAAATGTTTACAATTAAATAAGTAGGTAGAGTACCTTTCACTTCGTATTACAGTACCGTAACGTAACGTAAGTGTTTTTGTTATTGAATTATTATGTTTATTACGTTTACATGGTTGTTCTATTAGATTTTTATGTTATGGTTATGGCGAACTATGTTTGGTCGTAACTGTGAAGAGGGCGATATAATAGAAGAACGTGGCTACAACAATAACCGAATAGATTCTAAATGCATTACCTTAACAATATTTTCTAACTAATATTTTTCACCATCAGTTTATTGCTTTGGCTAAGTATGGGTAGGTAGCTATTTAGCTAACCTATTGTAACGAACATTGAATTTGTAAAGATATTGACAAGTATGAGCTAAACGCACCGATCTCTCAAATCTCTCTTGGATATTTGAAGAATTTCTCAACTTTTTCATTTTATTTTAACATAAAACTAACGTTGTAAAAGAAGGTATGCAAAAACAAGATTTTCAAAGCATAATTGTATTCAAAATTTCACTCAAACTGAAATATAAGGTTTCTTTTGTTTCTTTGTTGAATAGACAGAAGCCTCTAAACCGCAGATTGTTATGCAGATGTATCATTATTTATTTTACCTACTCAAATATAAAGATAGCGATAATACAAAAAGATGATATAGTTAATGTCATCATCGAGTGGCCACATGTTATGAAATGTCTGTGTACCTGCTAATTGATTTGTTGGGTGCCCAAATGCGGTCGATGGTTATAGCTAAGTAGGCATACATACAAGTGGATATGGCGTAAATATTCTGGCCACCAATGAGATGTCACAATCAAGAAGCTATTGGTGCTATTGATAATAACGATTTGAAAAACGAACTCATGATCGTCTTTTGTTATATTCATCTAAAGTCCAACGGTGTTATATTGAAATGATAAGTAATTTACGAGTATTTTATAGTTTTTTTGTGTTTGTCACCAGATGCGGCATCAAGCGCGGGGGCGGGCGCGGCCGTGGGGGTGCCACTGTCCTGGGAGCCGTTCTATTGCGTGCTGCAGCAGGATCGGCGCATCCTCACTGCCTACACCAGCGAAGAGCTAGCTGTAAGTACTCACTCTTAAATAATATACTTTACCGCCCCTAGGCTACTGCCTAGGGATGGTTTGTAGGTGGGCTTACCTAGTGGTGCGGATATGTTAACAACAAGCACTATCCTCGATATGAAGAAAGAATTACAGAATACTCATCTTGTTTGTTAACATATTTATGATGATTGCATTTGGCACAAACATGATTGAGGCTATAAAGCGTTCATTGCTTCCAGTAAATTAATTTGATCAATATAGGTACATATAATTACCGTATGTTCACTGAAACGGAACTATCAGCTACATATTCAAATATATTCTTTTTTCAGTACCTTCGATTTGTGTAGCTTTCGATCGTTGGAATTACTGTTGAAACTATTATTACAACCTACCAACCATATTATTATTGAATACCTACATAAGATTAATTTTCAGTGGCCAAATTAATTTCAGTTCACGCGCTCTATTACACAAACGCATAACCTAGTAAGTATGAGTCAAATGTCCTGAAAACATAAACAATTTGTCGGACGTTCTAATTTTTTTCAGCCTTTGCCAGTTTTAATGTTGATTTTATGTAGACAAATCGTGTAGTTTAGCATTCCGTATGGGTCAGTTACTAATGCCAACACGAAGGTTTTTTTATTACCGTATAATCGTAGAAAACCGGATGCGTTGATGTTACAAAATTTGAGTGCAATAGAGCGTGACTATTGTCGAACACGTTTAGGTTTTTGTATTTGGCACATAAATCCTTGTATGTATCCACAATGCATTAGTCCTCTCTGCAAATGTAATGCTAATCCGCAGAACGATTAGCAAGGTTTATTAATAAAACAAATTAAATTAATTATTAGGTACCTAAAACAAATGCCACTTGATTTTGCTAATAGGAGTATTTTAAAACCATTTGCCAATGTTTGTACCTTAGTGTACAAACCGGTATCCTTATCTTTTCAAATTTATAGGTTAAAATTAACAAAATAATAGTCTTTTGTTAATTTTAACGCAGAAATTTCAAAAGATAAGAATATGGATTCAGCAGTTGCAGTTACATGTTGCAGGAAAAGTTATCAGGAATAGTTTTCTTTGTCAAATCAAATCAGATACGTTTATTTGTGCGTTTGATTGTGTTTGTAATCTCAATCTGCCAATTTTGTCCTTGTCATAGATTTAGGTACTTCTACTTTTTATCACTTACCAAAAGAGAGTATCTCTCGTCAAACATAATGATGGTCACTTTCTCACATATACAAGTTGCTTCATTATTTTCGATATTGCGATTTATCCGTCGGTTCGTTTGTTCCGCTTTCCTAATCTTGTGAAAATTGCTTGTGCTTACAGCAAGTCATTTCGTTGCTTAATAATATTTGAGACGATGGCGACTGAGATTTTGCGAATTTCTTTTTCTTGGTGATCAATTTTGATCTGAAATTATACCATGTCAGGCGGAAAATGTGGAAATCTATAAAGAAAATATGTATATTGATTCTTACAGTTTATTTTATCCATCTAAAGATAAGACATGTAAGACAAACATTGATAAAACCAAGTACAGATGCGTTACTTAATGTATTAGCGTTAGAAATAACTCAATTTGACTGTTGATCTCATTGTGGTTGCGTGCGCGCAGCTCGCGTGCGCAAGAGTGGCTCATCGGGCAGCTAAGGGAACATTCCGGACCATTATGCTTACACATTTGTACAGGGCTGCCATTAACACTTAATAATATTTTGTAGAGCATTAAACCAACCAAAAAAGAAGTAGTCCAAGTCTTTTATTACTCGCATAATATCGAATGAACACGAATACAAGTTATGTGTAGCGTACATACATTATGAATGTATAATGAATTCATATCTACCTATGTTGTATTCAATGTGTGATATGTACCTATATTTATATGGAAAATCTAATCCTAACTAATATTATAAATGCGAAAGTGAGTTTGTTTGTTACGTTTTCACGCTAAAACGGCTGAACGGATTTGGATGAAATTGAACACATAGGTAGACCATGACCTGGGTTAGGACATAGGGTACTTTTTATCCCGATATTCCCACGGAATCGAGACTTATGCGGGTGAAACCGCGGGTTGCACCTAGTTTAAGTATAAAGATCAAAATTACTTTTTCAAATATTTTCGAAGTTAGTTTTTGGAAAAATCAAACCAAGCCTAACTAAGTCAAAATCGATTTTAATTTCGAACTCATCGATACCGATACGACCACGATACGTTCGACAGCACAGCCTAGCATTTTGGCTTTGATTACACTCATTATGATAACTATGAGACCAACAGACGATGTTACGTCACTCTGTGGGAAATTAGATTAAGTGGTGTAACAGAAAATGCGATTTGTACGCATTTGAAACGGGCATGAGAACACATGAACCGTTTTAATGATGATATGCGAGGATTTACTCATTTAAATTTTTGGCTTAATTGTAGTCATCGGCCTGATTTATAGTTATTTGAGGTAGTACATTAATAAAGTAAGAACCAGCGAGTGGATGGATTAATAGTTTGGTCTTCAACATTTCATTTTTTTGAGAGTAATTGTAGTAATTTTATCAGTCGGTGATAAGTTGTGCTCAAGAATGATAACTCTTATCCTTCCCTCGGTACTTCCTGTTCTCACTCACATCTTCAACCACTCTTTTTCCTCTTGCTCATTTCCGTCACTTTGGAAAAAGGCTCACATAATACCGTTACCTAAAACTAACAATCCTACTTTATTAACTCACTTTAGACCTATTGCTATTCTCCCATTTCTCTCTAAAGTTTTCGAGCACATAGTTCATAGACAGTTATCTTTTTTCTTGGCATCAAACTCGATAATTACCGCTTTTCAATACGGTTTTCGCTTAGGACACAGTACTGTAACCGTGCTTTTGAAACAAACTGACGACATCCGCTGGGCAATGGAGAATAAGTCCCTTACTGTTCTTGTATTGCTTGACTTTAGTAGCGCCTTCAACTCAGTGGATTTCGACATTTTACTAGGTATCCTCAAATCAATAAATTTCTCTTCTTTCGGTTTAGCTTGGTTCAGTTCTTATCTTCGGGGACGCTCTCAGTGTGTTCGCCTGGAGGTGTCCTTCTCTGATTGGTGCAGCCTCACTGAGGGTGTTCCTCAGGGTAGCGTTCTTTCTCCTCTACTTTTTCAATTTTCATCAATTTTGTTACCAGAGTAATTTCCTCTAGTTTCCATCTCTATGCAGATGACTTGCAGCTCTACCGACATTTTACTGTAGCTGACGCGGGTTCTACAATTGCTGCTATGAACAGGCTGGCTTGCATCAGCGTTTGGGCTAAGTCATTTCGTTTGCAAAATTAATCCAACTAAATCCCAGGATAGGATCATAGGCAGCAGATTCGTCTGCAATGCGGTTGATGTTGCATCTCTGATGCCTTTAAATATCGATGGTGTTCACATTGACTATACCGAAACCGTTAAAGATTTGGGGGTCATTATTGACTCCAATCTTTTGTGGCGTGCTCAGGTCAATGAGGTCAGTCGAAAGGTACATTTCACAAGTGTTTGTGCCAAAGAAATTTTAAAGAAGAATAAAATTTCTTTGGCACAAACACTTATTCAGCCGATCATAGATTATGCCGACTCCTGCTACCTGGATGCTACTGAGGAGCTTAGCAAGCTTGAGCGCTTGAATTTTTTTTTGCATTCGCTTTGTTATCGGACTTAGAAAGTATGACCATGTTTCCCATCTTCGCAAGTAACTCAAGTGACTCCCAATCCGCCTTCGCAGGAACACTCGGATCTTATGTCTCCTCTTCAACGTCTTACACAACCCGTCTTATCCTTCTTACCTGCGTGAGCGTTTTTCTTATGCCCGCCCTAGCGACGCACCGTGCAGATCACACCTTAGATCCCTCCTTAAATCTCATCCTCATAAAACAAGCTATTCCTTCTCTGTCCATGCAGTAAGGTCGTGGAACTCACTTCCGCCTAGCATTCGTGATTTAAAAACTGTTTCACAATTCAAATATCGAGTAAAAATCATTACCTTTCCTCTCAACTCAAGCTCTATGTATTTATTTAAGTATATATTAATTTATTAAGATATACGAGTACGTGTAGGTTTATTTCAATATTTTAGTTTAAGACTTTTTTTTTTCTCTTCTTGTTCTCACACACTATTGTCTACATTTCTTTCTCATTTCTCTTGTCGCAGGTCTGCTAGAAGAATTTCTTAAGAAATAAGCGGTACCTTTGTTCTCATAATTATTATTATGTCTTATCTGTATCTATTTATCTGTGTGTACATAAATAATAAAATTAATTAACTTATCTTCTCACGCACTGCTGATTACTTGCACTTCGTGCTATAATTATAATTCAATTTGGTACCTACTTTATTTGAATGTAAATGCTATTTGTTAGAATAGGGTCACAATATTTTTGCCGTGCGTCGCCTGCGTATGGAGTACAAACAGACAAATGCGAGGCGTGGGCGCGCGGCCGGTACTCTGCATAAATCAAAATTATGCGTTGCACGCCTAAGAGCGGCTTTTTGCCGCGCGGGCGCAGGATAAGACGAATGAACTCTGCTGGTAAAGCTTTGTTTGAACCGCAGTTTTATGGCGTATTTGATACTTGTTAGACACTTTGTGGTGAATTGAAATGAAGATGTTTCTTTTCTGAGCCCGAGGCTTTGTTAAATGTATGCTTGGGGGCTTGGGATTCATAACAAAGAATGTTTCTTTAATAGTTTAATGCGAAAGGATATAAGCAAATGACAAAATAAATATTGAAAGCGGACAGTCCATATCATAGGCTTCTTCGATTAGACCACATAATTAGCCAGACTACCTACATCAAATCATGGAAGTATTCGTACGTAACATAACATAAAATCTTTTTTCTCTTCCATTGTTGTAATGTTTACGATTTGAAACGATGAAATGTTTTTATTTTCTGTAAATAGGTTTGTACAAACTCTTTTACACGTTAATAATCTTTTTTTTTTTGTTGCCCTACACCTTCTCCTGCATCGTGGGTGCGTTTACAAACATTTAAACTCACACACACAAACAACCAGACCCGGAACAACTACCGGTCCATACAAATATTTGTTCCGTGCGGGAATCGAACCTGCGACACGCAGTGCAGCAGTCAATTGCTTAACCACTGCGCCAACCGTGCCGTCAAACAAACAATATTTTTAAAACTAGCTGAGGTCGGCGTTTCCTATCTGACTCTCTGAGAAGAAAGACCGAAACAAACTTAGAGGTCATTTTCGTTTAAAGTCCAGACATAATCTTGGTTAGATCATGTGAAGACCATGTAGATTGATGTCTGAAATGGTCTTACAAAGTAAATATTCATGTTATTGTCGGTACATATAAAAAGCAAATCATGCTGCTACTGTATCTTTAATCATTTATACTCAGATGATAGCCATATAATTATCTATACAGTATTTGTTCCGTTGAACCTTAACGTTATTCAAAATCACACGAGAGCGCCAACACGCGAATTATGACTCATATAATGAGTTTCTTGTCCCAAAAATTTACATTCCTCGTCAAACTAAGAAGCCATATTTTGGGCGAGGTTATTATGCTCTTTGAACTTTATGACCAAGTACATAGACACAGTAAAATACGTCCTACATGGAGTTATTAATCAAAGGCAGGATGTCTTCAAACAATGAGGACGGAAACGCAGAGTAACTGGGTTCCGCTTCTCACGAAGACGCATCACTTTCTAGCTGAATCATGAAGTACTTCAGATGCGTTGTGTCACCTGGTAGGCGTTTTTTTGGGTGATATCAATGAGATCCATTGATCTATTTGGATCAGTAGGTCTTTATTTGCGAAGGAAAGGATAGAAGTTGAGATTCATGTTTGAACGGAGAAGAGAACTGCAGGCTAACCTGCAGCCAAAAAAATCGAAGTTAAAATTAATTAGATTCGAATTATTTACAAATTGACAAGAATTCCAAACAAATGAATGTGAAATTGACATTGATTCAACATGTAAATATGTGAGAGTCAATCTGACACCAATACGAATCTAATAATTTTATTCGAAGGTGTGGGTAAAGCTTGGGTCTCCTACGACAGTGGTGGCCGCCATGAAAATGATTGCAATGGGGTTTGACTTTACACTGTCATAAAACACTCTAGAGAAACTCGCCAACCTACTTTTATAAGTAAGGTTTCAGTGACGTCACTCGATGGTAAATTGCGGACGCTATGTAGCGGCCACCGCAGTGTTAGGAAACCAGAGCTTTAGCCTGCAGTTGTCTGGTTGTTTATATGGACGATAGCCAGTTGTATTCGATGTATTGCCCTCAACCAAAAAAACATTTCTTTCATAAGGTAATTACGCCAGGCGTAGAAAGAAGAAATACACAATTCCTTATTTTATAAAATAAATCGGTTATGAATATCAAATACATGTCAAGCACAAGATTAAAATTATCTGATGGCGCTAACGGGTAGTTAGCTAATCATTTATGAACACGATCACCATAATAACGGCTTCCTTTGCGTTTTCTTTACCGTCAGCTTTTCTCGTTGGATCTCATAACTTCCGCGAGATTATTAGCTTTGGTTGTTTTTTCTTTTTATTATCTATGGATAATTGTTTGAAATATGGCGGCAATCTTGTGCTACCTTTTGTTTTTTTTTATTCGTAAGTTTAGTTAACTTGAGACCACTTTAAGCACATTGTCAACTGGTTTTTCTATTTTTATGTAATGTTACTCGTAAGAGTCGATTAAAACTTATATAAGCAACATCAACGTATGCTAAAATCATCTTATTGCCACATGTTGAGGTCAACTTGAGCTTCCTCGTCACTAAACGTGTAATAAGATGCTGTATCTTAGGTATGATGAATGAGGCGGAAGAAAGAACAACATGCGTTTTCCATAAGCAGACAGCTATAGTTATCAACTCTAGAAACAAAGTTGAAGAAAATTACATTAAAATGCTATTAAAAGACGTTTTCATCTACAATTTATTTTATGTACTCGTGTATTATGTGTATTAAATCACTGATTGTGATTTGTATTGTTGCACGCGGCCGGACAGTCGTTCCCCGGGTTTTATGTGGACAAGGTAAGATGTGTGTGACTTTTTATGATCTTTGCGCTCCTTTATCACCGGATTCATGGACATCATTAAATAAGTGTAAATATTTCGTTATACGATGTGTTTTTCTGGAGATTTTCCTTGATTTTAAGTTTTGATTTTGGTAGATACCTGCGGTGTTTTTGTTTTTGACTTTTTTTTATCTGGCCCCCTTTTTATCCGCGTGAAGTGCATGAATTTACCGGGCCTTAAATGCGGGATTAGTCCCAATGTTTTCACATGTAGGCAGTAGTTAACCCCAATTTTACTTTGATTTTGTGATCTTTCGTGGTGCCATTTTTCCAGCTTAAAAAATAAAAATAAAACCGACTTCCAAAAAAAACTACAAAGTGAAAAATAACTGATTTCGGAAGTCGGTGTCTTTGGGGTTTTATTTTCGTTTTATTGCCACCGACTTCCGAAATCAAAGTTATTTTTCACTTTGTAGTGTTTTTTTTGGAAGTCGGTTTTATTTTTTGTGAAAAAGTTTTTATTTTTCACTTTTTAGTTGTGGTACCCACACAAAACTACCCACAAAAATTTGAATACCCATTACCTGCTATGTACATTACAGTGACAGGAACTATTAGAATATCGTCCACATATACTAGATGGGAAAAATACGTATTATTTGAAGCTAACTCAAAAACCCCTCATCAGATCTTGACCAAATTTATATGGGACCACTTCTGAAGTATGCCCTACCAAACAAAATAAGAATCATCAAAATCAATTCATAATTGGCGGAGTAATCGCGTAACAAACATACAAAAAAAAAACATACAACCGAATTGAGAGCCTCATCCTTTTTGAAGACGGTTGAAAATTAAAAATAGTAAAAAATCTTTATTAATAGAAGCATGGGTAAATCTCCTTAAAACAAACAACAAACATTTGGTCTTGTCACTTAGGTGTCAAAAGAGTGCTTTGGCACTCGTACTAGGATTACCCTGTATCACGGATGCCATCACCTTCCTCCGAGGCAACTAAGATAGTAAAATAGAATACACCAACAGTGTCCGTTCTGAAACTTCCTCAAACAAAGTTTGTAACATAAATAAATCCCTTAGCGAGTAAGCGATACTGTACTCTTTAAAACACATGTCTATAATCCGACACATATACATATATTTTCTAGTTTCTACATCAAGTAATGACTAATCAAGCTCGCGTTAATGCAATAACACTCACGTTAACGATAGTTGGTGTTTACTATTAATAACTTTATATCTTCAAAACACTCTTGTTCTATAAAGCTTTTATAAGTTAAATCTCTTTGTCCTGATTCTCGGATGTACTTGTATTATGGTGGCGATGTAAATGGAACCACATTGGGTGATGTCATGGACTTGTAAAGGCCATGTGCGCGGCGGACCATGGAGGGATACGGACAAAATGTTTATTTTTATATAGAGTATATTTAGAACTTTTTGCCCTTATTAATTCGTCAGCACGTTTCAAATAACAGTCGCTAAGCTAGAAGAATCGATATATATTTTTTATGGTGTAAAGTTAGAATTGAGTTGCTGCCAATTTTAAACCGCTCTCGCAGAACCAGAGAGAACGGAAACCGGTTAAATAAATATGTATACTGATTAATTTAACTACATGTCAGTTAATTCTAGAACATACAAATCTTTACTTAATTTAATGGAATATGTACGCGTATATGCAGACTTTACCGAAGTATGTCTGAGGTAATATTTGAAATTGTATTTTCAAGGGAGTAACGGCAAGGACAGATCATTCCCAGGCGACTAGTGGAACATAAACCGACCGACTCTCACGTTAAATTGACCTTTCGAACAATTGGTAAATGTTTTACCATTAAAACTGAAGTAGGTAATCGGGTTATCGAGTACTTAATCGCGTGGCTTATAAAATCGTGCGTAATTGGTGTTTCTACCTGACCATCGACGCCCGTTACCATTATATGTGGACCGCAGAGATATGATCGCTATAAAATAATGCAATACGCACTACTCAATTATTATTGTTTTTCCAAGGATGAAATATTGCTTTAAAAACTATTTTAATTTCAGACTATGAATAATAGCAGGCTTAACGTTTATAAAAAAAAAAAAAACGTTTTGGAACGTATGGCTGTGTGGCATAGGCGTGTTTTTACCTGTTATTCCACACAGTAGAATTATCAGATTCATTTTAATGAAACAAAGCCCATTCAGATGGCTTATAATTTGTTCTGTAATTAATACAGGCATGATGTCCCATGTTTAAAGTTGACATAACAGAAATACATACGGAATAAAAACAAAAATGATGTCCTTAATTTTTCAACTGTTGGCACGATTGTGTATTGTTTACGCCGGTAGCACACCTTCAAGTTCAAGTTCTAAAGTTAGACCGTCTATCTAATTACGTAAAACATTTTCGTAAGCGATAACGACAAATTTGTTTCATTTTGACAGTTCAACAACATTCATTGCGTTATTTACGTTGCTAAGCAGATTTTTGTTCGAACTTATGGAACAATGGATTAGCAATTTGTTTCAAAACAATTCAAATTGAAACGATTGATCGTGGATTACGTAATTAGGGTACGGCACTAGTTTGATTGATAATAAAAGAACAAGTGGCGTGAACTGTGGGCACAACGGTCCGGTACAGCCGCGTAGACTCACTTGTCTCCTGAATATCGAGTAACAAACGCTCTCAATTAATACTACACTGGTGCCACAGTCGGAGCTATTTATGTATTCCGTCGGGTACAGAGTAACAACAGTGTTTTGATAAAGTGTGAGAGTTGCACTGAAATGTTGTTGCGTTTCACATCGTTGGATCCTTTCAAACTAGTTTTACCTCAGTGTTGGTTTTAATCTTGAGTAAAGTTTAACAATATTTCAAATATGAGCAAAGCTACAATATTTCATGTTGATATTGTTGTATATTTGGTATAGCTATTTTCGAACATACTTGTATAGTCGGCGAGTAAAATCAGTAAAATAAATACTTTTCATCTTATCGCTAAGTATGTAACATGAATAACATTTAAAATAATAATCTACGCAAGCTACAGGAACTAAGTAATTTATTTAAATGGGTCTGTAATGAACTACCTAATTACGAGTGCGGTAGTTCGGTGATTGATTGACCACGGCGAATTCGGAACACGTAATTTCGTTTTTTCTTCAGTTGAAATATTTTTGATAATAACTAAGCTACATCGTAATAATGTGATTGGTATTTGGAAATTGATAAAAAGCAATTTAAAAATTCTTTAGTCATGTCGTCATGAAAAGTTGGCAGAACTAGAAGACGAGTTTAATAATATAAACAGGATCTTTATTGAAATGTTGTAGCTTTTTAATATTATTTTGATTGATATGATAATAAATATTATTACATTGATCTACATGTATGTTGTCATCACCATACAAATTCGAGTGCCTATAGTGCTTATGTAATTAATAATCTGTCGAAAGTATTCTTTACGTTTTTCACAGTTTTAGGAAGATGAAAATGCTCTATAGCTTCTATCACCTATATAGTCTATACCTATAGTCCTCCAGACCGTATTTCGGCCACGGCGGCCAATCTAGTCTTCGGCGCAGGAGATATTATAGTGGACAAGTGTGCGCAGACACAGGAGCACTCTCTCTTCCCTGACTCTCATAGTCCGATGGGACGGCAATCCGACACGAACGGAGAGAGATCAGGCGTAGGACCAACGGCTTAACATGCTTTCCAAGGCACGGAAGTATCGCACCGCCAACTTCCAAGCTCCGGGCTGTTACTAAGAAATTCCTAATGGAAAAACCCAATAACATTTTGCCCGACCCGGGAATCGAACCCAGGACCCCAGTTCAGCAGTCGCGCTTGCAACCACGAGACCAACGGGGCAGTTCACTTATATAGTTACGATGCATAGAGCATTTTTCTTAAACGATGTTACGTTCGCAATTCTAAGTCGAGTTTCCTCGTCAATAAACGTATGGATTGGCATCTGAAATGTGGCCGATGCGTTCAATCGCATAGCTGAGCACACGTGCACGTTATGCAACGAGTATATGGTAGGCACATTGTAGTCTCGTCCTGTCCGTCGTCGCTTCGTTTGCATACAGACGCGACGGTCGGCGCCGCCGATGTGTGAAGAGCTTTATGTCAAGGAATTCTGTATTTTCTGCATGATTTGTTTGTAAAAGGATTTCTATAGATTTGTTGCTTTGAGTTGTCTGTTTGTGGGCTTTATGATTGTTAGGACCTACCGGAGTAGGTATAAATATGTTGGGTGTTTGAATTGTAGACAAGAATTTCTTACTAACTTGCTTTATAGTCATCATTCTTTCTCGGAGTTAAAATTGGTCCCATCCTCAAAACCTCAGCTTTTTATTATATAGTTTTATTCACTATCGTTTACTATATTAGTCTGTTATTTACTTCTAGGCGAGACTGCTAATATTATTACTGCAAAATATTATAAGTTACAAAACATGCGTACCTCAATGACGCCATTTCATAAATAGCCTCTCTCCCCTCATGGATGCCTGGTACATCTCAAAATGGCCACAAACCGCTATAAAGTATGAATACAGTTTATAAGAGAGGTCTTTCAAAATAATATTCTATTACGCCCCCTGTTTAGAAATTTTATTGATATTAGATAAATTGCATATAATGTATTACATACGTATATGGTATTTATCGTTTATATAGGAGGTTGTAAAATTCATTAGAACAGTTGTATTTTACAGTAATAGTGGAATTATACATAATCTTGACAATACTTAACTTGCCTAGAAGAATTTATGTAACATATCCGTGGCGGCTAAGCGTTGCCCTGTGAATGTGAAGTATTAAGAATTATTATTGATAATTGAGATTCAAAAGATGGCAAAAATTTAACAAATATGTAAATAAAATTTTAGAAAGTTAATAATGCTCTTAACATCAGTTATGCAAATAGGGCGCTACGTTTGCTACGGAAAAAAAACGCTTAAATTAATTATAATAAACCTGCTTAGTTGCTCATATTTTTATCTTTATCCATGGAAATATTAGAGTATAATTACTGTTTAATTAATGATTAGCTCAAAAATATTACAGATAGACTTCCCATGCCAAAATCAATTCTCTAAGGTGCTACGCGGGTGCTACGAAAAACTAGGCGTATATGTGTTATTATAATTGTGTTTCGATGGCTGAATAACAGTTTTTATCTATCTTAATTCATTGAAATATTGAAGTAAATGAATGACTACGAAGTTTATTACAAGGTATTAATAATTTAATAAAATTATTTATTAGCTAAGTTCATAAGGTTATTTATTGAAAGAAGCAAATTTAAATGTTAGCGGTGTTCCTTGACCGCGCTGGCACAGGTACATAGTTTACCGTTATTTATTATTTTAATGTACATAGGTTCATCACAATCACGTCGATCGTGAACCAAGTTACATTATTTAAGTGAAAATATGCGATCTGAAGCCCTGTTAAATATCGATTATCTACTATGCTATGTAGTACAATCGCGGTCTAAGTTTTGTTTGCGAATTGTAATTAACAGGGTCAATGCTTATTCCATAATAATGTATATGTAGAATATCGTAACAAAGATCTACCGTATGTATGTCATGCAAGAGAGATCAGACGTCAAAGATTGATCTCAATTGACGACATCCAATGCCTGTGATCATCTTAGCTCTTCCACTATTCATAGCGCCATGTTTACAAAATCATTCGTGATAATTACGGTGGCCACAATTTATTTACCTACATATCAAAGGGCGGCTCTCGGCTGCGTTTCTAATTTCATACAGCTTTCTCCGGCCTATTTTTAGGTGTCTGTTACAAGGTGCAATGTCCGTCAGTTTCGTGTTATGTACCCTAGATCTGATGTTTAGAAGAATATAACTATACTAGCCTCTGTCCGCAACATCGTCCGCGTGTTTTAACATAAAACATATCCTATGGCACTTGACATTAGCATAGCTTTCTACCAGTGAAAGATTTTTTGTAATTTGATCAATCGCTAATAGAATAAACAATTGTTCTAGTATAGTAGCAATTTGTAGTTTACTAGGTGGATATGGACTAGGGATATCTATAGTGCAGTGAAGAACCTGGGTTTCCATGGGATCCACGGGTCGGGTAAGTTTTTCTTTTAGAAAATTCGCAGTGGCAGTCCGGTGTCAAGATTTGGGCTCGGTTAATGGCAAAGCCCCCACTTACTCTTATTACATGAGGCTGAATATACCTAACTGGCCAAATGTACTGTAGCTACAGAGCTACAACGCGTGTATTTCTGAAACGGTAAGGCAGAGACAGCTCTGCCTTACCGTTTCAGAAATACACGCGTTATGTTATGTTAATTATTCAGTATCTACTGTATCTAAGTATGGTAATTTTCATGGCTACATTAAAGTGAATTGTGTGATTGTTCAGAAGTTCGAGATTGATTAAAATATTTATGAGCTAGGACAGTGATCAATTTTGTTTGAATTCAAAGCGTTGTAATTTAATTGCAATAATATGTTTATCTAGTCAGAATATTGAGTCGAAACTTACAAAGAGCTTGTGATTAAATAGACCATAAGTATTTTTCGGTTATACATATATAAATACCTACATAAAACTAATGTTATTCAAAGGTTTATACATTTATGTGGGTCCAACAAATTCTTTTATGAGGAACATCAACGCATTAGTTACTCCCTGGTTCCCAGAACATCGAGTCCGGCCACAAGGAGGAAGCCTGTCCTAATTAGGTCACGTTTAGCTTTCTGAACATCGTGAATTACGTCGCTCGTTCGCTTTTTATTACTCGTTTGATGCATCAACTTGCTTTGAACGTACCATAACGTCTGTTGTTTTACATAAAAAAAATGTAAACACAGACTATTAACTGGTAAATCTATTTATCGCTCGATTTGAATCTAGATTCTAGCTAACGGGAAGAACGGTGCAGCAGATAACTTGTTGAAACATTATGCTGGATGTACGTACATATTTGTATAGTTACATTATAGTTCCGGCTGTTTGGCACACATCGAGTAGGTACCTATAAGAAAAAGTTTAGCTTTGTAGTGTCGTATCTGAGATCTGTGTGACAGCCTCCTTCTAAAGGTACGTCCAGGTACTGTATCTGCATAAAGTCTTTTGGCGCGCGGCCAAAACTAACGCCCGCCGCCATTTTGTTTTTCAATACATTTCACAAAGCAGTTTCACATATTTGTTCAGTAGCAGCGCCCCCTGACAACGTCATTGGAGCGCCAAAACATCCTTGTAGCACTGCCACTGCTTACAGATAGTGCAATCCACTATCACTATCTCTAAGTAGATATGTATGTCATGTGTATATGTATTCTTTTGATCATGATGCGTTAGTTATACTATGATCGTGCCACATTCCCTGGGTGTTACAAGTTTTAATTGCTACACGCCTTTTTAAAGTTCAATATTCATTATAATCATTATTTGAAGATACCTTGGGGAATTAAATACGGTGATATCATAATACATATATATCTGACATTTGTACCTACACCTCAGTAGTTAAAAGGGGGCTCTTAGTATGGAATTAACATAATTGGTAGGTGCTTGGATTATTTGTTAGCAATACAGCCCCAAAAACAGAATAAATGTGTAATTCTCTGTAACGAGAATACCATTTTGTGTCCTGTGATCCTGTCCTTGTTGGCATCATCATTTACGTTCATTAATCGGCCAGTGGTATTTAATTACTCATGCATGCTCGTCAATTGTGAGCTCTCCTCTCTGCAATGGAGTTTATGTGAATTGTGTGGAAAACCTGAATATCTTCTATGCTAGGTCGTAACACTGCTTTTATAAAAAAATATTTTCAGCTACATTTTCGTTAGGCTTAGGTATCACAGGAGAAGAATTTCAATTATAAGGTAACGTTTTAATTAAGTTACAAATACCTACAGATTTGGTTGGAAAAGTTGACTAAATTTTGGGTTAAGGGGCTTGGAAGTCCTTTGTTTTGTTCTACTTCGTGTCTGTTCAAATAATCGTTTTCGTTGTATTTTATAGTAAACGTTATAACATACTAATTATTAAAATATAAACAGTTTGTTTGCTAACCGGACATGATGTTGTGTCTAGCTCGTGGTGTTTACGACATGTGTTGTCAGACATAACATAACATAGAACGCTACACAAGTGGACCCGTCGTCGTTTTTCCATTTACCTACACTGCTACCATAGTATAGAACGTGTATATTACAGTTAAAGACGTATTCAGAACAAACCTGTTATGCTTTGAAGACCTTTTTAACTTTATTATTTAATTAAATTCTTAATGTATGTTGACGTGTTATAAGATCGGCTACTTATCTGCCCACGCCAACTTGTAAGTGTCAACATAGGAAAATGTATAGAGTTGTGGAATTGTGGTATCCTCGTGGGTCTTGTCACAACTTGTCAAATTACACTTGACCGCTATCGTGAAACTTGGAACTGTTACTTCTGTCACTGACTCGGAACGGTGATACGGTTGCAGATAGTGTCTCAATGTGATACAAATACATACAAGTTAATTAAATGCAGTATTCCCACGTATCTACTGGACTGCTGGTCTGCTGTTTGTACGTACTAATTGATTTAAAAGTCGAGAGTCGTGTGACTTGAGTGGTTTTCTAGACAGCTTTTTTAGATAACCTACTAAAATATAATTGGTTAAAATGATTACAACTATTGCAGTCATTATAAAATTAACTGTATAATAATATTACTTCACAGCATTCTCATAATCTAATTCCTCAACAAATCGTGTTTTACCAGTTTTGAACTAAGTTTCAGCGCAAATTATTAAATAAATCCGTTTGCATGTTTAAATGTGACCGCAAATGATCATGTCACACAGTAACATTAGAGAGGTACGGCAAGGACATTAAGTGACTTAGTATCAAGTGGCGATCAGCGTCACGCTCCAAGAATTCAACTCCGTTCACATGATAATGTCATACGCGGGGAATAATGGGGAAATAAACGCGTGCCTCGGATTCTTCCGCTAGAGCTCGGGTGTAAGGTACGTGGTACACCTCTATTGTATGGCATTCGTTCAATACATAATTACATACATTATGCACCGATATTGTGCAATATTATGTTACGATGTGGAAGCATTGTGTGTGATTGTGACCGTTTTTCTTTATGATAGTTGCCTCATTTGTTGTGAAGACTTTATTAATGAGGTGCAATTACTGATTAATAAAGACTGAAGAGAATTCTAGATTTGCAATGCTGGCGTTAATGAAGAGTTATGAATGAGTGGATGTGAGTGTTTTAATGAAGAATTATGAATAGTGAGTTTGAGTGAAATACGTTTATTGTGCCTCAGCGTTCGTTAATTACAGGGTTGACTATTTGAAATAATAGTCCGTATACCGTATTTTAGGCCGTTATTTACCTATATAGGTCGTAGTTTTGATTTTCTACTCAATTAAGTGCTTATAATAAAAAAATCTGATAAACAAATTAATTGGTTTGAAACCGTGATTGATAGCACAATATTGATTTGATAGTTCTGTTTCAGTAGTTACCAACTCATCGTAATCATAACACAAGTATCAAGACTTACTAAACATTTCCTACATAGTTACAATTACCGATCTTGTTATCATCAACACTCAACACAGTATTGACAACTAAGTGTAATCTACAACGGTAACAACAAGTTTGTAATCAATCCAATCAACTTAAAGCTTTGTAAGAACTTCTCAGTAGGCTACCTATACCGTACAGTCGAACACTATCTCAGTGGGTGAGATGATCTCGAGTCGAAAGGATCCGTATAAGGCCTCGAAATAATCCGGTACGAGTAATATAGTGCAGTGATGCAGTTGCGTTCCCACGATACCCATACCGATACTCGATTGGCTCACCTACATTGTACCTTATTAATCTTATATTACCCCGTATTATAGGCCAGCATTATACATCGGTATAATTTGCTCGAGCACTTAATTAGATAATTAATTGTCGTACGTTAGCCTGCGGTTATTCATAACATCAGTTGTGTTGACTGAGTACGTGCGTGTTTTATGTAAACATTAGTTACATACCTATTCAAAGCATTAGATTTGTAGGCTATGTATCAATAACACAAGGACCTATGCACACGACGTTTTTATACGCGCGTTCCACGCAACGTGCGTAGACGGGGTCTCTAGCCTTCAAATATCAGCATTATTTGCGTTGCAGCGCGATACGTGCGTTGACGGCGCGTAAAATAAACGCTAAGTGCAAAGGCCCTGAGGTATAGGCTTTTATGTCAAAATAGGTTTCAGCTAGAGATGTTTTGTTAGATACTTATTTATAGTATACAGGCATTTTTATGGCGACCGCGTACCGGAAGACGTTGGAAGGCCCCCCACAAGGTGGACCGATGATCTAGTGAAGGCCGCAGGAATCCACTGGATGCGGGAAGCATAGAACCGGTCGAAGTGGTGGTGGTTGGGGGAGGCCTATGTCCAGCAGTGGACGTCTTTCAGCTTAGATGATGATGATGAGGCATTGTTAGCTTTTGAAGCGTTTTTCTTACTTATATAATTATATCAAAAAGAGAGCATAGAGGAGCTCGTGGCTAAGTAATAACTGCCGCACGGGTCGATCCATCAGGTTAAGCTACGCTTGCCGGGGTTGGTCTGTGGATGGGTGACCATCTTTACATACCGAGACTCCTCCGTGCCTCGGAGAGCACGTTAAGCCTTTGGTCCCGATGGTCCCGGCTGTCACTCGTGGATCTTTGACAGTCGTTACGGGTCGTCAGAAGCCCGAAAGTCTGACAACCAGTCTTACCAAGGGGTATCGTATTACCCAGTTACTGGGTTGTGGAGGTCAGATTGGCAGTCGCTTCATGTAAAATACTGGTATTCAGCTGCATCCGGTTAGACTGGATGCCGACCCCAATATAGTTGGGAAAAGGCTAGGCAGATTGATAATTTTATCAAAAAGACATCATCATTGCTGTTTGAGCCTTATAGGTACGTGGGCCAAAAACTCAATCCTGTGTCCCAAAGTGCTCAGATCTTTTGCTGCGTCCTCGTAGCTTATTTTTATACCGTTCTATATTACATGTAAGTAGATATAAGGCAGTTTCATTCACCGTGACTTACGCGAAATCCGTCGTACGGCAGGATCTCCTAAAATAACTACTTAAGCAAAAAAACGGCGATATGCCAAGCAGTGACGGGATGTTGACCCGTTACTCACAGCGATAGACTACGCTTTAGACTGGTGACATCCTCAGGAACACACGCAATTACATGCACAGGTTTTTTTATGTGTTATATGTAAGTACATAGAGATCCGCGTGTTAGTTTAGGATTTGAATAATCAAATGTTTTCACATCACTATTATGTGTCTGGATGGTTCAAGGACTTATTAACGGGCCGGCGGAGCATGCGTAGTTCATACAAACGTAATACCAAAATAATTTGTAAATCAAACATATTCTTAAGATAGTGTGTATTTATTCCGATTGGATTACAGAATATCTAAGCTTCCAAATATATATTTTTAATGGACACTGATTTAAATTCGAGTTATGAGAAAAATAAGTTTTCTATAGAAATTTTAAATTCCTCATATCTCGTCTTTATATCAGTGTCCATTCAAAATATATATTTGGAAGCCTAGAAAAATAAATCCCAACCCAAACCGACCCGATCCCAACCCGATTGCCTAATCGGAATAAATACACACTACTTTAAGAATATGTTTGATTTACAAATTATTTTGGTATTACGTTTGTATGAACAACGCATGATTCGCAGGCCCCTTAAATCACGCTTTATTGTTTAAATAAGGTTTTTATTTAGTGTTAGTTAATCAATAATTCTTTGATTTGAAGGCTTTTGCCGGTTCTCCGCATTTCTCGTAGTATCTATTTTGTTTCACGGTAAGTAATAGGTAGACATTAAACAATTAAAGATTTCAATTATCATCATATAAAACACCGAAATTTACGCTGCATTCTTAACTTAATTCGCAGAATTAAATATTTTAGTCATCCTTCCTATCGTATTTCTCGTTTATCTATCTCAAGGTATTGCACCGATAAGCTCTTTAAGCTGCAAAGCTTGACTTACAAATCCCTTCTCACAACATTGCCTTATTTAAAGCAGTATTTATTCTTAATAACGTATCATTATCAGTAAGCAGCTGCTACTTCGTGCCTACAAAGTAAATGTGAGTTGATTCCACGGCTGCCTGTGATTACAAACCACTGCGTTTATTTACCTACCTACCTAACTTTTAAATAATGACATTATTCAGTATAATTATGGCACATCGAGTTTTCGGAAAAGTTCGAAAGAGCAACGTGTTTGTCACACTTCGTCTTTGTCTTTGTTTCACGTTTCACAATTACCTACTGTGTCACGATACTATCGTGGACGTCCATGTCCATAAAATGTATGGAAATAAGTGCTCGTTATAACGTTATCGTGGTTCCATACATTTTATTTTACTTCTCTGTGTTATCGTGATCCCGTGACGTCGTCCACGTTCATTACGTCGTCCGCGATAATATCGTAACATTCGTAACGATAGAAATTACACATTCTTGTGTGATAGTCTCTTTTGACCCGACTACGGCAAAGCCAAAGGAGGGTTATGATTTTTTAATACTTAATGTGTCGTATTTACACCCTCCCTGATACTTACTGAATATCCAAACTAATATGTAAGATGATTCATGAATTATTTTATTTCATATGTTAGTTGCATTTGATTCCACATCACATCCGATTTTATTCATAATTTCATTGCAATGTTTTGGTTAGTTTAATTTTAGCATTAATTCCAATTTGCATGTCATGTGAAGTGGTAATGACAGTCACTTCCTTAATTTTGTTGCTTTATTTTTGTATCATTAGCCAAATTAGCGTACCTAAATCGCCTGTAAACAGGTACCTGTCGTCATTCAGTCAAAAACCAAATTTCTTCAATCCAATACTCAAACATTCCAGGACAAGAAACTAATAAAAATGTTTTTGTTCGGCAGACCAATAATAATGGGGAATACTCATCACGGAGTCTTCCTCGCGTGAGGCTCGACAACGGAGCAAATGTTGGCACTGCTGGCGTCAGGCTCCGTTGTTGGGCTGCGCCACCGTCGATAACAGAGGAAGAAATTGAAGAAGAAATAGAAGAAGATGCAGTCTCACTACGAGCGATGCCTGCTCAAGGTTCGTAATATTTATGTTGTATTTATTTGATGTAAGCGCCATCTTGTGTGTAGTAGAAAAAACTGACAGCGCCCTCTGCCAGTTACAACGTATAACCGGCAGATGGCGCTGCCAGTTATTCTTTTACTGCTTCTATTCGATACTAGATGGCGCTGTTTTCGGGCATGCATTCAAAACAGATGTCGCCACATCGCTATTTATTTTCTAAAGAACTTTACTACTACTTTTTTTTGAACGTTTGACAAAACTTTTTTCAGTGCGAATTAGGTTACAGAAATTATTTACTAAAAACAATGTTCTTAAATTTTAGTGGTTCCAATGTTGCTGGATACATTACAGCGATGAAAATTCGGATTAAGGAAATAGGTACTAAATAATTAGTTTTTGAGAGTTGGAAAAAAAGTGTTAACATTCCAATAAATACCACAAGTAACTAGCACTATTAATTACCTACTTGGGAAAATAGTTTCTGAATAATCCGTCGAGTAAAGAGGCAGGTAGGTACCTGAAGAATGGATATTCAAAATTTTACATGAAAGCTCGGTTATGAAGCATGGTTGCTTTCGCTTGTGAACTTTCAGTAAATTAATAATTGGACGAAGTAGGGCAAATGAATTAACTTATTTACCAACTAGCTTCCGCGAAACCAAATGAACTTCCATAAAACTGAAATTAATCATGTATAACATTAACAAGTTTTCACTTCATTAGTAAGCGTTTAGTCGGGTCGGAATGACATTTCGTATAGTGCCACCAACATAACGCAAGAAGGGCGCGCACCGTGACGCTAGCGCACCCGTCACCAATCGATTTCTACCAAATGTTTCACGCCCCTGCAGCATACTTGTCACTCTTTTTATTACTCCTAAAATTAGTGAGAATATTAGCTTCTTTAACGAATTCCGTATCTTCGTTGCGTTGTCTTGTGAAACAGTCCTCGACATTTTGTTTTGTGGTACGAGTAGGTATTGTCTCATCTTTTGAATGACGCTCAGTATAATGCTTTTTTCTTCGACGTTTTTACAGTTTTCTTATCGAACTTTGGCTGCGTGATGACTTTGAAAAGCCAACACTGTTAATTAATTTCGGGAACTGCGGCTGACGTGGACGAGGAAAACCTAAATTGTATTGTTCCTATTTAGGAAACAAAAGATTTGTAACCCTATTTGCAATGGTCGCGCCTTAAGACAATTACTCAGAACAAGTAGATACCTAAAATTAAGAACCAGGAACCAAGAAAGATCCCAAATACGTAGATACTTGTGTACAAAACGGGTCGAAGTGGTCTGACCACAAGACACAAATCAGAAAGTTTCCAACTAAAAACTTGTAGCACTACTTGACAAATAGTTGCCATAATTTATGAAGTTTAAAAAACGTATGTTTTTCCACTACGCGACGTTATTGCAATTGGACACGCGACAGCGCTCGGTGTCCCTTCGGCCGTCTGGCGCAATCGAGCTAAAATGGGCACAATTAGGGCCCCGGCAGTTTTTAATTGACATCGGTCCCTCGACTCGTGTGCGTTGCCCCGTTGCCCGACCGTGTGCCTATCAATCTACGACTTGATACGGAAATATATACACATATAGCACTCGATTCCTGAAACAAAACAAAGGGGTTGAACTTGGTGTTCCCATATTTTACCAATCGTTTCGGTTATAAAACGACTGTAAAAAAACGGATTTGATACAAATAATGGAGCGCAAGCCTCCGGAAAGCGTAGCGTCGTCGACTCCGTCGGTCGGTTCGTCGCAAACATACAAAACACAAAAGGACGTACGATATCGAACCGGGCAATGGAGTTTTTCGTTCTTAATCTGTCTTCTATTTATCTGTAAAATATCCATGGTTAAATACTAAAATAAGAATGGTAAAAATAAAAACTATTATAGATGAATTAATTATACCATAAACTAGTCTGATAGACAATGTAGGTGGAAGTTTTATTATAATGCCTTGCATCTTTTAAAGGTGCATCTATTTGATTTCAAAAATATTTATTGCCTTGACCTTGTTAAAGAAATATGGCTTCAATTTATGGCTATCTAATCTATATCGTATGCCTTAATTTGTATAGGAATAAAGGCCAGTCGATATTTTGAATGTACAATATAATTTGCACTGTATAACGGAAGTTGGAACAACCTAATATTTTCAACAACAAATCACCGAACTGAACAGTTTCTATTGACTTCCTAGACTAAAATACGATTACAGAAAATCAGTCTTTGAAGCTCGTATCAAAAATAGAACGCAGCGCCACAATACAAATGCACCAACCGTACGTCAGTTTTCAGCTTTCATATTTTCGTTACAAAGAAGAACTAAAATATCAACTGTTTAACCTGTCGCACGACACCGACTTTGTCAGAAAGCGAACACGGGTCGATTGACGACTCCGAAATAGCGGACGTTCACGAAAAATAAATTCTAATTTCGAACCCGAGTTTAACTTTTTTTCTCTCTCCTTAATATTTTTAGTGGTTGGAAAACTAACCGCGGCGGCCTGAGCACTTAGTCGTGGAAAAATCCCATTGATCTTTTACTGTAATTTGTTATCCTTTTTGGTGACTTCCTGATTAAAGAATGTTTATTTGTTTGACACTTTTTATGAACTTTGCGAAGAACCGTTTGAAGATGTCGCTGACATTGGGAATTTATTGGCTGAAGTGCAGAGTAACTCGCGACCTGCTTAAATTGGGTGTAAATTATTGAAGATAATTTACTAACAATTTTGGTTAATTAAGTTTTAACGATTGGAGCGATTAATTCCGGTCAACTTCGTGATTCTTTTTTACATTTGTTGGTTTTGTGGCAAACCAATTCAGGTCTGATCATTGACCAGTGACTAAGCTACGTACTAACATACATTTTTTACGAACAATATTTTTCAAATTACGAGTTCGATGCCTCGTTTACCTAAACAAAATTTTGCGTGAGTCAGTAGGACTGATAGGGAAGTAAAGGCGGCTTACACATCGGTTCCTACGAACTGACGCTCGTCCTGAATATTAATTCGTATATTCAACACATTGTCTGTCTATAAGGACTGGCTGGTTCCGAACAAAAACTGAATTCTTAATAGAACTGGCGTCGGTTAGTCGATCAAGTTGTTAATACTCGTGTTGCGAAAGTATTGAACGAGAAATTTCAAGTTTTACTGTCGACTACTCTGTATTTATAAACCAGTAAATCACAAGCTTAAACTGCCGCGAGAATGTTTAGCAAAAACGTTGGAACGTTAAAATGTTTCATTTAGTTAGATGGTAGGTGTGCCTATTAGCTCAGGTATTTATTATATTTCTGTAATATAATAAATGCCATTACATAAAATGGCGCCAGTAGGTAACAATATTAATGGTGTAACTATTTTATTGAGTAAGTACATAATATATGTAAAGCATACATAAATTATCTACCTAAACAATATTGTTTAGGTAGGTAATTTATGTATGTTTATAACAGTTTCTTTATGTATCGGAGAGGAAAACCAACTGAAAACAATATTATAGGTACATTACTTATAGTCCGTGGAATATTCGAACCGCTGTATGACATAATTCTTAAAAAATCTTCCAAGGCATTTCTTTTCTCCATATCGGCAGTCACCCTCAATGTAACTGGATAAGGGTACCTAAATACACTTAAAGACTGCTCTAAAACAACGCTGAACACAGTAGCTCTACCATAAGTTTACACAACCAAAACTCGCTAGCGTCTCCAAATGATATAATAGGTATACAGGGTGTCCAGTAAATAGCACGACATACTGCAGGGGGTGATAGCTAGGGTCACTACCTATCAATACAACACAATATATGTTCAGCAAAATCTTACGGATTTACAGTTTTACAAAATTTTCCGAAATACCGAAAATACTCTACCTTGAAACAGATTTTTAAGCATCTCGTAATGAAAAAATCCTTTTCTAGTACTTTTTTTTACATCAAATTATTCGTGAATAGTTACTTTACTCATTGATAAGTCTTTTTTCTATCAAAGACAAGAATGTTTTCAAGAAATACTATTTTTTGTTTAAATTTTCACAGAACTATTTTCTTATCACTTAAGTTTAACCTACAGTGGTGAAAAAAAAAAGTAAGATTTTGCTGAACATATATTGTGTTGTATTGATAGGTAGTGACCCAAGCTATCACCCCCTGCAGTATGTCGTGCTATTTACTGGACACCCTGTATATGAAATATTGTATAGCGCCCCTAGTGGTCACAGAAAGAATTAAATTCCAAACCATGAGCATAATAGATTTCGATAGGTAAGAAACGTTTCTCACCTGTCATCATACAAATGTCACACAAAACGCGCGACGCTATCTAATAGAACAATTTCTATGAAAACTTTATGAAATTTTTTCTACCAGAATAGCGTCGTCGCACTCGCACCGTCGCGTCGCGCCTGTCTGCGGGAGCCTTTAAACCGTACTATTAATCTCGCACTATTTTGGAATAAAACCAACCAAAACATTCGAAACTTAAATGGTCACAGAATAAAAACTGGAAAACATGACTCGACTTAAAAGGTGAGTCCTCACCTCGCCAGACGTACGGTATTGAACTTTCATGAAAGGATTACAGCTCAGTTGTCTATACTCTATGGAATATATGCCTGTGTGTAACAATGCGTGATTCATGAGTTCCCTATAAGGCACCGTAGAACCGTAGAACAGCATCAATATTAATAAGTGTTTATAGTTATCTTTGCCCTATGACTATGTAAATGTCTATTGTAATAAATACGGAGAATATTAGTCTATTTTTATGTATTAGCAATGGTCACCCACCGCTTTATGTAAAGGTTGTGAACTTGATTTTCCGGTTGGTCATGTGACTGCAATTAAAATATTAACCGTTTATAGTTTAAACCACAACATTCTAATAATTAAAACACAATTAGATTTAAGGAAAGAAAACCACATACTTACCTATTAAGCTTAAAAGTATTAAAACTAACAGTATTTTGTTAGTTTAAAAATTGAAGTCTTGAGCATATCGATGCACATTTTAATACGATCGTAAAACACGATGTAAACGTGCAGTCAGCATTGGCATTGCATGTAGGCGGGGAGTCTGCGACGTTAATGAATATCATCCATAATGTTTTCAACCCTGCCAAATATAGCTCGCAGCGTTTTGGGATGCAGCGAGTGATTCATCATAATATTTCCAATATTGGATGCAATGCATTTCCAGTGTCCGTCTGTCCGTTGATATCAGCCGGCGACAGAACTGATATAGCTACTGTCTATTGTCTCTGCGTAATGTTTTGTTAGGGCTGCTATGCCGGAGACAGGCTATATGCTCGCTGTTGGAAAAAAAAATCCGAAGGTTGAAGAATAGCCTTTTCTGATTTATTGTCTTTTCTGTATTAAGAATAGGTTTGAAATGTAAGAATATTAAATAAAGAACTCATAAAAAACACATAATTTTTCTTAATATTATTCTTAATCGCTGTGTGAAGTATAAAAATAAAGGAAAGTAAACAAACATAGTTAAAAACTGCAATTAACCATAATTATATGTGCTTTCTCTGGGGCGTGCAACGACAATAGAGTCATTTCGCTGAAAAATCGTGTGCGCGTTACAAGCGGTTCGGATTTTAATTGTTAACAAGCGGAAAATTATAATACGGTGACTGTGAGTGACGCCCCTACTTTTCTCTGAGTCAATGGCGGCAGACGCGAGGCGCGTACGCGGCATCCGCGCCAGTGTGCGTCGCCGCTTCCGACTCGCCACACTTCGGAGCCGAATCACCGATCAGATTTTCAAACTACGAAAACTATATCGGGCGCGATTTTCTTCGTTTAAAATTTTCAGCGCACACGCTGCTTTTGTGATTGAAAGTAAAGTTCAGTGCGTGGAAATTGAAAGCTATAAAAACTGATAGTGTGTGGTGCTATGTGTTGTGTTTTGTGATTCGATCACCTGTTTTGGAATTAGCGTCATAAGGTTTCTGTTGTTCTATGTAAACATTGGCAACAAATTGGTTTTGAATTACACGCATTTCTAAATACTTCGAAATATCTTGCTAGCTATACGACACCATGGAAATTTTACACGTAAGAAGCAAAATAAACAGCGGATTACTTATACATTCAGCGGATTCAGCCAAGACAAGACAATAAATGGTGTTCAACTGATTGTAACAAATAGCTCATTGACAAAACAATAATATTGATAGCTGCCATTAAATTCCAATTGTAGGTTCGACAGGGTATTTAAGAATGCATTAAATTTAACGTCTTTTATGGACTGGACTGAATTTAGTATTATCTCTCTGGTCTATAGATAACTTTGATTTGTATCCTTTACAATTAATTTAAAAAAATGTAATTGTATCTTGCCAGTACTTATGACGTGTCTTCTTAATATAAATTAACTAAAGGTACACGCGTAGGTGTTAGGTAGATTGTTATTATTCATAGACGAGTAAGATCGGCAACAAAAGTTGTAGCTCTAAAGTCTAAGGTTTCCAATAAGTTACTAATTGTTTTGTAGGTTATTTTGTTGTAAGCCTGTGTTACCGACTGTATAAATACGTTGGATAAAAAAATACTTAAAGCGGTAAGTAGCTAATAGCGTAATCATCAGCCTATAGAGAAGGAGTGGGTCATATTCCACCACGTGGAGCTAGTTCTGGTTACGTACAGACGCCAGCACGCCAACCTTTTCCCAATCAACTTTGAACCTTATATTTTAGTGATAAAGTTGAAGATCTATTAAAGAAATTTGACAAATTGTAGCAGGATGATGTGCTGGTGTCTGTACATGAGGATAGGCAGAAAATACAGAACGCCAACTGCTACTTTCTTTACATACCTCTTGATTCGTTAACGTGCGGGTATTATAATTCCTATATGAATTAGTACCATAACTTGACCTTCTAGGTCCCACCAGAGAATCTAGACATTCCTAGACGTCTCGAATGTATGAATATTAAGCAATCCACTCGTCTATTATGCATCTTATCAGGCATTTATACCGCAGTCAGATGGCCACATTAATTTCCTTAATATAATACCTTATTTAACAAAAACTAAAGCACTAGAATGTAGATACTAACTATTAAGTTTTATGAAAATAATATTGTAATTCAACCTTCGCACGTTGGCTGAATAAAAAAGGACCATGGATCAGCATCCGCTGGCAACACATGCGTAGGAGTCTGTCAACTACGTTCTCACAGCTCGCCTTGTCTTAATTGATTACAAGTATTATAATGATGTTTATAATAAATAATACGCGGCAATGATAAAGCAGGTTCATGAATGGAGGTCTCAACACATTAAGCTTCAATGAATTAATCTAGTTATGTAATGTACAGATAAGCTTTTCATTCAAGTGCTTAGTTTACCATACAACAGTACTGGTAGTCAATTTAGATGTGGGAAAGCTACATTGTATCCGCGAAATTCAAAGTTCCTTAAGTTGTTTTTCAATTTGCAGGACAGTTGTATGTTGATGAAAATATGATTCGCGACCGTAACAAATTTGTATTTACAGAATTATAACCATTAAAATCATCAATCACCTGCAAATTGCAATTAACGTAAGTAAAATTTTAATTTCGCGGGCTACCTCAGCGCATCCCCCTTAACTAGACTGATGTGATGCTCTAGCTAGATAGATTGATCTCTAGGCTCTACGAACTTGGCGTAGATTCAGTAGATTGCTCTTAGAGAGTCTACGGAAACACGTGGGTGGACGACGCATTTAATAATATATTTTCCCTTTAATGAATGTTAATTACCTGGCCTTGTTTATTCTTATTGGAATCTTGGAATTGTATCATTGCCGGTACCAAGTGCATTTCTTATTCTGTTTTTACACCACTGAAATGCCAAGTGAATGTAAACAGTAAACAATTCTAGTAGTGTTGTGAAATACCGTCTTAATATAGTACTTTACGAGTACAAACATAACTTAAATGTGTACACGAAAACATCAGTCTAACATAATGCGACGAGTTGACAGATGTGATAAAAGTTTCCGGCGAATTGCAAGTAATTCTTTTAATAGTAATGACATTTGTAAAAACTTAGCTAGAGTGAACCTAGCGGCTCTCGTGAAGGTAATGTTCAAGTTTACCTTAATGACCGACCTGACCGTCATTATCATTACGCACATTTTATTTAGATCAAAGTGTTTTACATACTAACCCGTGAGAAGTCTACGTATTGCTGAGATTTTGTTTTTGCATTCAAGCATAAAGAGCTGGCTCTAGGAACGCAAGTGAAAAGTTAAAATTAAGATATTCAGATAAAATTCGTTACCGGTGAGTCAGGCTCGCGAGTGGGAATTCCGTGTTTGATATTAGACTTTATAAGCAGTGTACGCTAACATTCGCTGGGGACATATTCAACCTCATTAAAGCGACAAACTTCATTGATAAACCGGAGAAGATGAATTCTCGTAAATAAGTCAAGGCGAAGACGTTTTCCATTGCGTGTTAAAGATTTATCGCCCACTTTATATCGTTATCCAAGCAAATAGAAGTATGATCATAATCACTGTGTCACTAATTGTTCGAGATAGCACATTAACGCGAAACCGTGTTATGATTAAATTCTAAACATTCCACTTGTGCTTCTAACTGTTACAGCATAATTATTATCGATTTCATAGTTTATGTAATATACCACTTTGATGATAGTAAGGTATTGCATAAAAATACCGTGCGGTGTCTACCTATCGTGTCAAACTCGATCAGAAAAATCGTTAATTGATCAGTGAGCATGAGCAGTGCTCCTTCTTGTAAAAGTGTTATAATGACTACTTCCTGGCGTGTGTGATGCAATTAACAGTAACTGTGATGATTCGTTCCGACTCGTTCTACGAGTCTTCACTAAACTACGAACATGAATAACAACCACGAAACATCTGTGTATAGCCTACAAAGGTTGCTTATCGACCATTGTTAGATATTTATTAATAAAAATGAGTTGATCTGAATTCAGTCATCGATTCCCGCTTCGTTGATGCCGATAACTTTTCTTAGCAGATACTGAAATATTACAACTTACAGTACACTTCATCAAATACTATTCTAAACGTTATCTGAAACACAACAGAGTATGCGTGATTTTGACAAATGTAGCACTTAATGCTTTAATCGTTTATTGGGTTGATACGCAAGTTTCTATCGAGTCGTATGCACAGGTAGTCGGAGATGTGATCACGCGAGGGGAAATTACTGGTGATGTGGATGTGTCCACTTTCTGATGTGATAGATAAATGCTAAATGATTTGTGACAGTTACGACTGATTGGCCACTGTATTGGAGTTATTGCCATTTAATCTGCAAGAAAATGTACTGTTTATGGGTACTTAGTTGAAAACATACGTTTGATGGCTAGTTGCACGAAAGTCGTAGAAGTGTTGGCAGTAGATGCCCACTTAATTAAAGTGAGGTAGGTAAATAAATATTATAATGATAGCGTATACGTGAAAAGAATGGAAATTAGTTACTTAATTGCAGAACACACGCAGATTTTTTATTTATGTAGCCAAGGATGTAAACAATTGGACATTGTTTGAAAAATAATTTAAGTTTTAGATTCAACACTTTGTTTTTCAATTTAAATTTGCTTGCACACTTCTCAGAACCTTGGATTTCATCGTAGTTGTCAGACATCTCAGTCTAAAAGATAAACAATAATGAGTTTTTTTTTAAATAAACTATTAGAATAACAGATTTTATTACGAGATAACGGATTCATTCTATTGTTTCGCCTAGTCCCGAGAAGTTTTTTTTAACAAATTATTGTTTTTTCAATGTAGAACAGCTATGAATGCTATGATTCTTTGTCTCAGACTGAATTTATAAGGATCAAATTTCTATAATTACTTATACCTGATTATTATTTATTTAGCTATATTGTTGCACTATTTCCTTACATAATATTATGATAAACAGAAGCTGTGACGTCGAATTATCGCGAGAAACTCACCGTAGTGAATTGTAGCAGTAATAAGATTAGTTATACAATATGCGTTCCGACTTTATCAATTTACTTTTTTAATTTGTATTGTTTCTCTTTTTGCATACAAAAGTAATAATATGAATATCAAAACTCATGAAGACATAATATTTAATAGTGGATAGATTATGTAGGTACCAACTGAAGTCTAGCTTATCAAACTACATCTTTGATTGATAGTTACGATAGACCACGTAATTGGTAGTCAAAGTTTCGCAGTTTTGAGGTAGTTTTACACCCTAATGGCGTAACACGAACCACGAACACAATCTGAATCAGTTTGAAGGATATTGCTAAACCATTGCTTCATATCTTCGGAAAATTTGTCTCCTCAACCACTTAAATAACGCAATGAATGTTGTTGAACTGTCAAAATGTAAAAGATTGTGATTGATCGAGTGTTACGCAAATAGGGTGCTGGTATTTGCGAATGTCATTTTATAGCTTTTGTGCAATGAATTTATAAACTTCATTGTAGGCATGTAGGCACTTAGACAGAAACGCACTATTAAAAGCACAGAATAACAATTTATTCAAAACGAATAATGTATTAAAAGGTAAACAAGGTCTCATTTGAGGTAAAATGTATTTCAGGAAGTCATAATGATCTTAATTCAATAAATTGTTATTTCCTTATTTAATGTTAAATCACAACAAAGTAATGATGTTTATTAGCACTCAATGGTGTAATTACCTGTCTTTAATACGGTAATTTAAGGCGACACTTTTTGCAAGAAGTTTTTATTCAGCATTTATTTTTTTGTACAATGTTGCCTGTATAAGAAAATGATTGGATTGGCATCAGTTGCATCTTTTAATCCTCATCCGCAAGATTCCTTATCAACTTTCTAGGAGCAATCTTCCTTATTTACGAGGAATCGAGATCATTTTACCTAGGACTTAACTACACGATACAGGTTTTTTTTTCAAACCTGTAAGATTAGATTCGGATCTCTATAGTTCAGAATCTCTATATTACGAGTATCTCCCATACAGGCTTGAATAAAACTCCTGTCCTAGAAACGCTGAAAGGACACAGAGGCAATTTTTATAAGAAAACATAATCATTTATCTATTTCATAATAATTTATCACATAAAACCTAAAATATAATAATATATCACATAAAACCTAGAGATAGCTGCAAACCCCACTTTATCAAGGAAAAAATCCTAACTTTGCCCTCAATTTATGTTTTAGAAATAGCCACATTTGTTAAAAAGAATATACAACTCTTTAATTTTTGTAAGAATGAGCGCCGCAAAATTAATTAATTGTACCATCACCTAGACTAGAGATGTATAAAAATAGCCCAGAATACCGAAGCATCCAAATATATAATAACTTACCTGAACATATAGGATCCACATAAACAATGCATATTTAAATTTAGGCCACAGGGTGCGACCCTGGCGCTTCAGAGCGTAGACGACGTCCATGGTGGTGACGGTCTTCCTCTTGGTGTGCTCGGTGTAAGTGACGGGCGGCGCGGCGTCGCGAATGACGTTCTATAAGAACACTTTAAGCACACCGAAGTCATTCCTTTAGAAAAATGTTATTATACTATTAACGAGTTTATAGAAGATAAGAAGCTAAAATAAAGCACACATGTTATATATCTATGTATAAAATGATTTTATTACTTTACAGGTATTTCAAATGGCTTTAATTTAATATAATTAAAATAAAATATGTTACAAAGAGATTACGAGTATGTAATGAATGTTGTGATATTGATATCTAGTAGGTATGCAATATAATGTTAACTTCCAAATATTTAACCTAGTTATAAGATTGAACTTATAACTAGGTTAAATATTTGGAAGTTAACATTATATTGCATGTAATAAATTTAGTTAAATGTAATAGGGCTGCGCCCTAACAGGGGCATGTACTCATAAGTTTTAGCCTAGCCTGTAACTGAGTCTACATTGTGCAAAATAAATAAATAAATACGCTCTAATGATCTACACGTTCTCTAGCTCTATGGTTCAACAATATAGGTGAAACTTACAACTTATTGCATTATATCCAAAAGGGAAAGAAAAAGCATATTCGTTTCTGTATCAATCTATGACGCAACGATATCTCTTGATCTAAAGCCTTATCATAATCAGCGGCACTCATGCGCAACTTGTCAAACCACAATTTCCCCACCCGCAGTGAAACTTATGTCTTTACTCTTTAGCGAAAGTCGACTCGATACGTTGTTAGCATTATGGAAAGATTTTCCCTTCCATTATAATTATAAAGTATACATAATGGCGTGTGAGACGCAATCGTTGGAGTTCAATGTGCTTACATGTAATGAGATTATCTGTGAAAGGTGTTAGTGTTAATAGCCTTGAACTGTAATTAATTTGTAATGTAATTAAAAGGTTTGTTTTGGTAGTTATTGTTCTGGGGGATGCCTTCGGTACCCCGTAGAGTTCAAAATTTCTTACGTTTTTTGCAACTTACAGGTCAGAGTCAGGTTGTAGGTTGATCAAAATATAATAATTCGCGACCGTAATTAATAAAATAATTAGTTATAAAGTTAAAATTCTGTAAATAGAATTTTAATAATTATTATAACTTTCGATACTGCAGCTCTCTTAGTTAGAATTGGCCTCAAATGTCATGATTTCATGAAGTAGCCATTCAACACGGTAATTTGAACTTAGAGATTAAATTTTTTTTAGAGAAAATTTGAATTTCGCGTGAGACGCTAGCTTTCTCGCCTTAAATTGAGGTGGAGTTACCAACTTACGCTATAAGGATAAGCTTGTCTTGAGAGAGCTTGTTGTGGGAAATCTCTACATAGATACTATGAAGTGTCTCTGGTCAGAAATAATTTAATGCCAGCGCCAAATATACATGATATAGCAGTTCCATGATTCTTATCGCCAAAGACACAAGAGAATCAATAACGGTATAAGTGCGTACTGTGCGTATAGCGTAGACAAATACCAGGAAATACTGTGATGTTACAATTTATAATCTCCATTGTCAACTTAGTAATGGACATTACACATAGGATATCTTGCCCAGCGAACTGGTGAAAGCAAACACTCGGATAAGATTGTTTCCAATTAAAATGAGATCACGTTCATAATTAATGTTATTGCCGCTATTTATGTGCTCCCTGATAACTATCTTAACTGATCCTTAAATTGAACGCGCACTTAATTTGTATTTCTATTGGTAGGCCGACTGGAAGAATACTATCGTTCTGAGGAATGGATGGAACCTTTTACTGAGTGCCACTGAGAGTTATAGCTCATTATTTTGTCGAATACTTTAACCTGTATATGGGTTGGCATTGAGGCTCTCGGAATACTAATCAACACGCTTGCCCAGTCCAAAAGATATAGCATTGCCTTGTATAAACAGTTAATTTCCATTGTATTTTAACTATTGCTCACTTTAGTCACTGCAAAATTCGCTAGCTTAGCAAATTTAACCCTTTTCATTCACGTTGGGGGAGCCCGACGCAATTCATTAGGTAGTGACATTATTTGCCACCCCAGGACAGGGCCAGGAGGGTAACTTAGGCCCCCAAAGTTGAATCCTGTGAGGGGACGCACTCTGAATCCATTCGTGCAGTCGATATGGTTAGATGAGCATCAACTGCAGTGGGTGCAGCTCGTAATTGGTACATAGTACATACATATTTATGAGTTAGGGTTTTTGTTCCCTATTGACGAGATTAAGGATTTTTTTTGCCATATTAGCATAGAACCACCTCTGTTTTGTTTTGATATAACACGAATGATCTTATTATACGCAGTATCCATGTTTTAAGAAGCCCTAGAAGTTTTTAATATCGAATTACATGCACGATGTTTCTCCGAACAAGTCTTTGAAGAAATAATTCGATTGTCACGTACTTGTGTGCGATACCTTTCTTAAATGTATATTAATTATGATTAGCTATCAAAGAGGTTACGTCGGGTTATGAGAGTAATTATTATTATTTAATGCAAACTAGTTCACTTTAAGACTTAGTTCTAATCGTGCTAAACGCTAAAAGGCAACAGACAACTATGCCAAGGTTTCGACCGCCATGGATTCAATGCCGATAGTTTGTATGTCTTCTCCACACAATAAACTCGTCCATATTAGGAGCAGTGTTTTTGTTCAACTGATCTTCGCTTACATTGGAGTTATAAGTGTCATTGATTGTTGAAACTGATTGAAAGGCGAACACGTTACTGATGTGGTGATACCTATACAAGTTGTAGACAGCGAGGTTCCTTGGTCCTTAGTCGCGCGTTTAACATTGAGTGGTTGTTAAAGAGCTTTACAAACCAAAACAGGCTTTAGTGTAGTGTCCTTGTTGTAAACAATAATGTCCATTGATAATTTGGCTAGGTCAAACACCCACGTTTTAATAATATAGGTAAGTACTAATTATTATTGTTTGTATAGATTTTATCAATCTGTAACTTGGCCTCTGTTTGGAATAGATTGTGGTCCGTTTCATCATCCACTGCTCCATCTCACAGAGAAGAGCCCCGTGTTCCAGCAGTGGGGATAGTCTGATTATGCCATCTGGCGATAAACAAATATGTTTACCGAGATTCTGTGTGAAGAAATCACCTGGAATAATTTTAGTTTGCTTTGTTGTGTTTCTCTGGGACGTAACCCCTTGGGAGCAATATATCAATATTCCTCAAGTCTGCTTATCTACTGTAATAGATTCTAAAATACCAAGTTGCGTCGTAAGTCTTGACCGCGGCGGCAATATACTAAACGTGATTGACATCCTTGATAGCAGTGGCTGCGTGAATGACTTGATCGTGAAGAAGTCATCACTTGCATTATTTAATGGTTATGGATACTTATGTACCTACGATCAAGTAAGGCCACCCAGTAAGACTTTAAACCTGGATGTCTTTCTCATCCAACATCCAATTTCCGCGAATATTTTTTTGTTAAAATTACATAATATTTTAGAGATAAAAACTTTCATATTTTGAAGAAGAAAAGATTTGAAAGTCAGTTCGGATAGCTGACGGGCCCAGTTTTGATGTATAAATATAAAAGATATATTTTATTCATATAGTAAATTACATTTTTAATTTATTATAGGAATAATTCACTCCTCAATCTTTTTCACTCTAGTAGCTTGGAGCAATACGATCCCGCAGTACTTTTTTCTTCTTCTCGTATCAAGTTACAGGAGAAAAGCTCCTGCCGTGTGGAAAAGATCAAGCCAGTCAGCATAGTTAGTAAAGGGGTTGTCAATATGGGGTGCATCGGATGTAGCATCTCCACTCGCAGAGGGTTTTAAAAGCGCTCCTACTACTTTTTTCTTGTTTTTAATTAATCTATTACAATATCCTGTTTAAAATAAATTCAAACACCGGTCGATATGAAAAAAAACTCATAAATCGGTAAATAAAATACCTATAGATAAAGATAGATTTAAAAGATGTCACGTTTTCAAGATGAAATGACTGAATAACCAGCTCATAGATATTGATGTATTTATGATTTATTTATTAATAAATATACATACTCATGACGTATATCTATACCTAGCAGAGCAATTCTTAGTACGTGTTTAGCAAACTGATCGTCCGTATGGGAGGCCCGCAAACCACATCCGAGTTATTAATGTTTTGGTTCATTACCAGCATCGAATAGAAAACAGTCAACAAAGGCACATGAGAATTTACCTCAACGCCTTTTTTAAGTGTATTTTCTTGAATGACAGCTGACTTCTGATAATATCTCGACTTGTCTATATCTTTCTAAAGAGAAAAGCATAATAAATCTGTCTCTAATTCTGTATAGTAACTTATCCTGAAATTAAAATGAATACAATTAATAGTTTCGTATGTTACTACATTTCGCGCCAAACAATCTATTTGTATATGGAACGTCACTATCGGAACACAACGTCTATCCAACACCCATGATGCACATTAAAATGACCAAATGCAATACAATTTCAACTACTGTAATAGTTGCGTGCCAGATAAGATACTCTTGTTTTCCGGGTCATCACATTTAAAGATAAAACTGACGGTTAATTTAATTTACATAAATTAATGTCAACAGTTGGAATCCATATTTGTTTTTGATTTCGCTGGTTGAGGTCATGTTGTGTCTATTTCGCAGATTCTTATAGTAAAGTGATACCAATTGTGAGTCATCGACGCTCAATCCTAAACCTTCTACCTACTGCTAGTGTCGTCGACGTCGAACATTGAAATTAATTTATGAGGTACTGAGGGTAAGGTATGTAATGATGTTCGATTAGGCGGCATACGGATTGTCTATTTTACAATGCTAGAGACCGTAGAAAAAAAAGGCAGGAAACAAACTAAGTAGACGATTCGTTCGGTACACTAACAGAATGGCTTTTAAAATTAAACTCTAGCGCACCAAGGCTCAACGGTAGTAAACTGTATACTGATGAGTCTGTGTAACTGTCGAAAATAAAGCGTTAAATCATTTCTCCTGTTCGTAACGTGAGCTTGGCGAGGTGCCAGCATCCGCTCAGCAAGGATGTTTAAGTCGGGATGGTATGGTCTGCGTTTGTAACTTGACGTCATGTGCGAATCTCCCCTTTTTACTCGAAGACGGTAAAGTCGAAAGAAGGTTACCATTTTGGCCGTCGCTTTTACGCCCAAAGTGTAAATAAACCCTGAGGAGTCTAATAATTGCTGACCAAATGATATTTCTGATCATATTATAGCCACAGATTGATTATAGCGTGATATTAAAAAAATAACGATTTCCTATGAATTTTACGAGATTTAGTCTAGGTATAGTTTGTTCCGGAGACTAACTTTATATGGGTAATATTATTAGCCTATAAAATGCTACGTGTATTTTTAGTAAAGTCTACGTCGTAGAACACCGTAGGCAGTCGCCTCCATATTATTAAATGTAGGATCGGTTTATAAATGCGCAAAATAGGATACAAGGGATATAGGTCATGACATTGACAACATCATTCGTGGTCTTCCAGCGATACTCGCCATTACAATTAAACCGCAAGCATAAAGTATGCAACCCTGAAGTTTCAATGCCAAATGCGTTAATTTTTATAACAATGACTAGTTACAATGAGGTGTGGTCATACTGACAAGAAAATTGACGAATTTTCACGGAGTAAAATGAAAATTATTTTCATATTTGCGCCGATTTCCCCTCAACCTGTCATAAGTTTATGAGTAAAGCTTCGTGCAGACTAGCGCGACGCGAACCCTGTTATTGTTATACAGAGAAGGTTTTTTTGAAATTGTATTGTTCGAGTCGCGTCGCGTCGTCGCGTCGCGCTGGTCTGCACGAGCCTTTACGATTATCAGTATGCAATATGGTATGGGGATAAGGTATATATCATTCCTGTATGCAATAAGTAAGATCTAAGGCGCCATTCTTTTGATTAATCACGTTAATTAATTATAGTCCAAGAATCTGTGTGGTTCTTTTCTAAAAATACCATTTCAGAATAATCTACATGGTCCTCATATGGCCTGACCAAGATTATGTCTGGTCTTTAAAAGAGACTGTGACCTCTGAGTTTGTTTCGGCCTTTCTTCTCAGAGTAGTCAGATAGGAAACTCCGAACTCATCTAGCAATTTTTTTTTTTTTTTTAAGATGACGTGTAAAAGTGATTCCAATATCCTATTAACAGAATAAACAATTTCATTTCATTTCATTTCAATAGACTTAGAAACAACTCAGGAGGTCAATTTATTAAATTATCAAGTGTTCTTTCAATCACTTTAAGATGTAAGTAGTACCTAGGTACGTAGGTACTCCGGGCAGCGTTTAAAGAATCCAGACAGTAAGGGTTAACGACCACATTAAATGCTAGTACAATTTACCTACAAAATTAATGGCCAAGAATTTAGTAAACTGTAACTGTTCCTGCATCTATTTTCATTGATAGTATAAAAAAATTTGAGTAACCGTATTCTTTTGATTACGGCCTTACTTCTGTTTAACGGCGATGGCAGAGTAAACAATGGCGTTGGCGCGGCGCCATCTGCCGGCGATTTGCGAACATCTGATGACTAATACAAGGTTATTGCAGGGATATGACGCTGATAGTGGTAATTACTTGCATTAGCAATAATAGCACTGACAGGTAATGTTATTATTTAATCTGCCAACAATTTATGTGGAACTTGATTTATGATATCCTCCTCCCATAATCCCGCTCCCATGCTAAGAAGACGTGCACCTAATGAAGGGCTTTTAGAAAACTAGATAGCTTTCTTGTAATCTTAAAGATTCAAGTTACGTTCGTGCTAAATCTGATCGTTCATCAGCCTAAAAACTTGACGCTAAGAAAGACACAACTGACAGGCTAGATTACTCAATTTCATTACTCATAAACATGCAGTTATAAATAACTTTTAGCTTCTCTGATGAAAAGTGCCAATTAAAAATAAAATATTGTATCCTTTGTGGTTCTGATGGACATATATATTCAAAACATCCTTGGCTAATTATTAGCTAGTTTTCATTATACATTCCTTCAAATACTATTGACGACAAAGACAATGGAGTTATAGTCCTATTAATTATTGTCTACAAGTTGTTTACAAACATTGATATTGTCAATGTTTTTAAACAACTTGTCCGTTTCAAAAGTGACATAGTAAACAGAGATATATCATCAGATCACGATTTGTTTCTAGTTTCTAACGTGTGTAGGACTGTAGGAATTTGAATGTTGTAGAAAGTTGAATAATGAATGAAATATCTAAGGAGGCATTTATTAGTAGTAGGATTCCATGGACTTGACATGAAAGGAGGTCAGCACATTGCTCCTTATGAGCCTGCCCCTGATTCAGTACCTTAATATAACTCACTAGCACTTTGCCTGCGGCTTCGCTCCCGTGGTCTTTCCCGCGGAACAAGTTATTTTTCCCGGTATAAAAAGTAGCCTATGTCACTTCCTGAAAACTAAGCTTTCTAATGGTAAAATAATTTTTCAAATCGGTCCAGTAGTTTCGGAGCCTATTAAATACAATCAAACAATCAAATCTTTCCTCTTTATAATATTAGTATAGTCTGTTATAGATTTGTTAAACGAGCTAAAATTTGTGGTACCTGCTGAAATGAAATGAATGAGAGTTTATAATTTGACCAGTATTTTGCGAATTATTGGAGGCTCTGTTGGTTTACCTGAGTAAAAATCTCATAGGTAAATTCACAGGTTTCTTTAGTTTAAACTTTAGAAACCTGTGATTTTCCCTACACCTTCTTTGTTCTCCTTGTATTCCACGTAAAAATCATAAACGCTTTTTTTTCTAGTAAACCCAAAAATAACTTCGCAATCTTTTTCTATTTGGAATGCGTTTCCAGGGATTGAGTAGGTGCTTTCACGTCAATATACGATGATGAAACGTTTAAATAATAGTCTATTATTAGTGAAGCGTTTGTTGAGTAAAGTACTAGTGTGGGATGGATGGGCAGCACCGCCTCCTGCGCGGCTGCGCAGGCGCGAAGATTTGTTAGGTATACCCACATAATAATCAGCACTATAAATAGGTATAAACCTCTACACGTACGCACGTATAAAGGCTATTCATAAATTTGTTACGCGAACCGATAAAATTCAACGCTTACGAAGTATTGTTTTGAAAATGTATGTACTTGATTTTATGTTAAGTACCTACTTACATATATTTCAAATGACAAGCTGCTACGCGGTAGGTTATCGGATGAAAACACGATATTAGTTGTCGTGGCCTCGTGGGTTCAATCGTGGACTTGTTATTTATGTGTTTTCAAATACATTGATAAGGTATCAATGCGTTTCAGAACATTTTATGAATAGGTACAGATATTAAGTATTTTTTCATTAACGCATTTGAATAGTTGAAACGTCTACGAGTTCACCAGTCACCATTGCTATCAAATACTAAACTTAAGTTTCAAGGAAGTTTACAAGCAACTTGTAAAACGTTTACTGTTTCCTTAGCGAGCTGTAATGTTGGTAGTCTGTGAAAGTTGAGCGTAAAGTTGTTTGAAATGCTTCGGAGACTTAATTGTTCTGAGTTTTATACAGTTTCTAACTACTAGAATTTCCCATAAGCATAAGAGTTAGCCAGTTAGCCAATAACTTATGCTATAGCCAGTATGGCAAAAAATGTACCTCTGTAAAAAAAAATAAAAAAAACTAAAGCAAGGTCAGAAACGTTACTAAAAAAAAGATAGACCCCCCTTTTAAAGTTATATGATAATTTTTGATAGTGTTTCATGAATATTCAGAAAAATAAGGGCGGTCACATGCCCCATGGGCGGCATTGTATAGTTTATTGGTCAGTAGGCGATGAAACAGTTTTTAATAAGGAAAACCTTTTAATTGACATTTTTATGTAAAACTCTATTCGTCCTATATAGCCGTCATTTACGCACTTATTCTAAGAAAATAATACTTTCCTTATACGTCACGTACTTACATCCCCAACCACATTCATTACTCACAAAATTAAAATTACTGGATGATGCAAATCCTTCACAAAACGCAGTCAGTACAGTCGAGTACAAGTTGACTCATCTTCATAGTTAGCGGCATTGTATGCAAACCACCGCGCGCCCGCAGTGACGTCTGCTAGTTTCGGTACAATGCAATGGCGAATTAAGACAAAGAACCAATGATTTGTTATGGAATTGCACTGAGCTTGGTCATGCCTCACCAAGGAAGTTGAGACACTACACTTAAGTAACCTCCCCGCCTATTTATTCAACTTGTTTTTAACCTAGATGGACCAAGGTGCTGTTCTAATTCCGTTAACCAAGAAAAATATGTCAATTTCAGTTTTCACAATACCGATCTCGTAATTTCGTTTTGTAAGTGCGACCGAGTAGTGTGCTTCGAGCAGATGAAGTTGACAATAGCTGTGACAAAGTCCGATATTTTAATAAAATTGGATCGATTGTCACATCTATTCAACTGTACTGTATTCTCACCATTGTTAACTTGTTAAAAATAATTAGTAAACATATTCTCTTTATTGTTTGTCTAATCTTAAAACATCGCTAGTTAAATATGATCTCTGTCAAAAGTTTTCGCAGTCTATTGTGTTACTGAGGGATTCGAAAAGCGCGTACATTAATTCTGTGAACGACGTGACGATTACATCTCATCAGATTTTTAATTAGGATTTACTCTTGGCCGGAGTCCAGGGTCTGCCGAGTGTGTCAACACGCGTCCTCATTTACTTAATTGTAAAACAAATACATACACCTATTTGCAGCACTTTTTAAAATGCGGTGGGACGTGCTTTTTCTTTTAAATGGACGAGTTATTGTTAATTGTCGGAACCCAATTGTAATGCAAAGTGTGCACCTGTGATTTTATTGTTCTAAGTGTCACTGACAGTTATTTGATCCAGTTCAATGCGCTGCTCAAATCGTTCGAGCTGGCCTCATTATAGGTACCGAAGAAAGCCCTGATTTATTGTTGCAGTAAAGTAGATACATATCATTGTACGTAATTAAGTAGATACATATCATATATACATACACCAATATGATTTTGATCAATGACATCACACAATTGAAGATTTGATTACCACTATTCACGTAACAACCATATTATTGAACTATTTTCGATGAACAATCTGCTACACCTTATTTTTTTTTCTTCTAATATTGCTGTTTCCTTGGGTAAAACATAACGTTTAAGTATCTATGAAATCTAAAGAATATGTAGTATCTAATCAGTTTTCTTTGACATTGGATTCCCGTAAAATAAAGCGCTTTAATTGTAAAGAGACCTTACTAATGTCGTCGCTCTTTATGGAATGACAGGAGCCGTTATTCGTCCAGATAATATTGTTTAAAGTGGTCCAAGATGGGAATTTAGGGAGAGACGTCATAGGAAAGCCATGCGATAACTTATGAGTAACTTATTTAAATGCCACATTCTTTAAAGTATATTTTCAGTAAAATTCAGCCAACAAATCTTTCGGACAATGCATTTGATTACAAAAGCATGCAATTAACAGAACGATATCATTTGTTCAAATTAGAAGTATCAATGTAGGTATACGTGAACTGTAATTAAATAATACGAAGACTAGGTAATTACTCGTTAGACACGGCCTGATCTACTAATTAAGAAATCAGTCAGTTTCAGGCATGAACCATGTTGGAATTCACTTTTAATGAATTGTTTTATAAAATAATTATTGTCGATAAATTACTTATTTTAAAGCATAATTTTGTGGACATGTTAAAAAAAGACAAAGTACGAATAAGTAGTAGTAATTATAACGAACGGCACTATTCATTGTTATTTAATTACGGATTAATTATTTCAGTATCGTATCATTCTAAGTACCTATTCTACTTAGTTATTTATTAGTTACACTTAGATATTTAATTTTAGTGTAATTTTAATTTAATAAAATAAAATAAATGTTTAACATAAAATTTTACCATCAGCAGCAGTCTGATATAGACAAATTGCCTTTTAAAGTGAAATGACTGCATAACATCCTACAATGATGCGGAGAGAGGCACTTGAGGGCAGCGCCCCTATCTTCATTCACTATCGTTATCTCGTTACATCGTCGTGTCGTAATGCTAGTGATTTACACGCCAATTGTCTGTATATTCACTCGAACTTTGAACTCGCTTGCAATTTATAACATAAACTTTATGACTGGCTAAGCACTAAAAGATTTTTTTTTTCTTTAATTAAAAAAGCAATGAACAATCGATAAAAATAAACTTAAAAGTACAAGTTCAGTGATCGGTGTTATGTAACAAATATTTTAACATTATATAATGAGTCTTCAAAGGGAAAAACGTACAAAATTTAATATGTGGAAGGCGATTCTACACAGGAAGAGGAAATACAGCGAAGTTTTACCATGTGATCGAGAGTCGTACTCCGCTCTAGCGGCAATGCAGGGAGGTAGTTCAGCGACGCTACCGCCATCTCTTGACGCGCTAAGAGCATGTAAGTATTATTGCTACTCGACGCTAGATGTCAGCACTGCTTGTTTTATTATCAGTTATGCAATAATTTTGTCACGATGTCGATGCTTACTGGTATAAATTACATAAATAATAAATAGTAGAAGTTATTAATTCTATAATTGCATTTAATTGCGTTCTATTAAATTTTTATTCACAATGGGTAGTTTAACACAATAAATAAAAAATGATTAAACTTTTTCTTAAAGATATGAAAAAAACTGCTAAGTTAAATGGAGCTAATTATTTTTGTGATTAACAAATCAATTTTGTAGGTAGGCATAAGTTACTATAAAAAATGTTATTCGATGGTATGCTATTTAATAATATAGGTACCTACCTACTTTTTAGGCCATTCGCGTACCTACATCTTCAGTGGGCTCATAAAGTTTGGCGCAAAATGTACAATACTTAAAAATCTATCGATGAAATTTTTTTTGGAGACGAGTAATTGTATGGCCAATACCTCTCACGGACTTCAATTGTGGGAAAATATGATTCATGCCATTGTGATTACTATACCAACCGCGTCAAACGTTGCCGCTCTCTGAATGAGGTCAATCTTTGTTACATTTCTGGCGACTCTACGCTCGTGACCCACGGTTTTACAACAAACGAAGCCCTTGCGACAACCGACAACACTGAAGCATTACTATTATTATCTTCATGATCTTAGAAAACAGTTTTTGTTTATTTCGTAACTTAGGAATAATAGTTGAGTTTTGTAATATCCGGGTTTCAGTTTTTCAATAATATCTAATATATTTTCAATCAAAATCTTTCTTCATAGGTAATTAAAAAACAAGCCAGTTTTTCTTTAGGGCCATATCACACTGGCGATTTGCCAGCGTGTTACCAGCGACGCGAGCTCGCTGAGTGTGCGTAGCGAGCACGCCACGTGTGCGCAACGAGTTCGCCGCGTTTGCAGAACGAGAGCGATTGACCTGAGTGCACAAGACAGAGCGAGACAAGCGAGTGTACAATATTGTGAATCCGCGGCGATCACGTCGCGTGGTCGCGACTAGCTCATTTCGCACCCGCGGAGAACACGTTCACTAATCGCTTCGCTGGAAACACGCTGGCAAATCGTCAGTGTGATAACGCTGTAAGCGAAGGTCCGCGAATAATACCCTGAGCTTACTCGTCTCATTCCCCGTCCTTATTCGGAAACAATTGTCATTGTTCCGAGTAAAAATCATGAAAGGACATCAGTTGGCTCTGTGAAGAGGTAATCTTTAGGTACTACTTAACAATGCGCTGACTATAAAGAAACTGACACTCATAGCGAAGAACACGCGCAGACAATATGGCTCCCACGACATGGTTTCCATGAGTTTACGTAAATCTGCTAATTACTGCCCATTTAGACATAACAATGATATGTTTCCTCACTTTAAGAGCGGGGCGACGCATGAATTGTCCATACAAACGTAATACCCAAATCATTTACAATTTGAGCATATTTCTACCATATTATATTGATATTCGGATTTAGACAGTATTTATCTAGGCTTGTACGTCTTTTTTTTTTCAAAAACCTTACCTAAAAAGAAGTGTAAGTGAATTGAATTTCGCAAATTTTTACTGCGTAAATGACTTGCTTTCATATTGTTTTTTCTGTATTATAAACAACAATATTTGTTATATTGTTTCAGCATAGGCATAGCTTATATTGTCAAATTACAAATTATCGAAAAAAAAAAGGAAAAACATTAAGTTTTCATTCATCATTTTGGGTATTACGGAACACATCCAAATTTATCACACATTTTCAATGGCTAGTGCAGCTATCGCGTCAAGCGATTGTCAATGTGTGCATGGGTGGTCGTTATGCTCACGGTAGCCGTGTGTGCTCACACTAACGCAACGTACTTGAACACGCGCCGGGCGCCGGGGGTTGGGTGGGGTTCGTTCAGGATATTTCATCAGGTGTTTGTTGTTGTTGTCAGTGTTAGACAATTACTTTACACTGCTGTGCGTGCGTACTTATTTGTTTGCTAAATTGTAATATTTCTGACACTATTGACCTATGCTATGAACTTGGATTTTGATTTGCCTTTTGATTTGGTATCGAGTAACTTACATTTTACGACCTTTGTTTTGTTTACGGACCTGGAATATTATTTAGGTTCGATTTTGATTTGGTTGAAGACATGGACTCTGAACGTTGCATTGGGATGTATCTCACAGTAAGTATTACTCAATGATATAACTTTATAAATTACGAGTACCTATCTACTATTTTTTAGCTACTAATTGTTAAAATTATTTTAAACCCAGCTCAAGAAAACAAAGACTTTGTTTTCTTGGCCCGAGTTTTATACTAGTAGGTACCATCGAAGAAGTTCATATCTATACACCATAAGGACTATTTTGGCTTGCAGCGCTCGGCCGCTATACAACCGGGGCGGGAATAGATGTAGTCGTTGTGTTCACGGGATTTTGTTTTCAAACTGCTTAGATATGAAGTTTTTCGATAGTACCTAAGTACCTATATTTTGTATAAATTAGTATTTACCTACCTATATTTAGATAACATTTAGATCTAAATTGAAGTGTGTTTACATCTGTATACCTACGGACAAACGAGTAGATATCCGTAATCCGTTTCATTACTAATATTATTCGATAAGTACCTACCTACTTATGTGTCTAAAGAGTGTCAGCTGTGGCCTCAGTGAGTATTTTGTAGTTTGTACGTTATACAATTGACATAAAGTTCATTATACTTTGACCCAATTTCGTGACAAAAACTCGCTTTTATTCCGTTCCGTGGCAATCTAAATTGAGCCTTAGCGTGAGTATTGGCCGAGCCGGTATAAGCTAGTTACTCTACGTACCTACGCGACGAAGCCGCCACGTGATGGTTGTAGTAGTGTACCTCTACCTACCTATCATAGCGCACTTGTATGAAGCTTTGTCATGTCACTGTTCCGATTCTTTACTTTTGTGACAGAGCGGGCGTAATTATAATTATCTCAAGGACACTACTGAGAACATTGCTCGCTCTAGGGCCTTTGCTGATTTGTTGGCGCAGCAGCTGTGCGACATCAGCATGTTCGGATGCCGAAAATATACCGCGTCGCCTGCACTTACGCACATGTCGGTAAAAAATTATGCAGCGCCGCTTAGCCGTCGCGAAATAATGTCGTCTTCTAGTTCGAGTGATGAAGATACTTTAGCTTGTTACACTTGTGACTCGGCAGAATGCAACGGCACAAGTAGCTCTGCATAACTTTTTACCGACATGTACCTACTACGTAAGTGCAGGTGACGCGGTATGTTTTCAGTATCCCAGCATGCTAATATCGCACCGCTGCTGCACCGACAAATCAGAAAAGGCCACTTGTACTGTGATGTTTATCCAGCGTACTCGGGGTAGGGTGACCATACAACCGGATTTTTATGGACAAGTGCGGCTTTATGGCCTCGGTCCGGTTTTTGCTCGGAATTTTTTATGAAATTCCTATTACATAAAACATTGATTAAACTACAATGAAAAGTTCAAAGTCGTTCTAGTTTATTTAATAATTATGCGATATTTATCTGGACTTTGGTGTCCGTTACCTTGGGGTGGCAGCTCCAACAATAACTTGATAACTAACTGGCTAATATTTTTAAAACGACAGGAGCTATTCGTATACAGCTCGTGTCGACAAGAAGAACTGGTAAATCAACTTCATTATAAACTGTATAAATATTTACAGAGCCACGGCGATCAACTAAAACACGCTTATGGCCATCAGTTCGCAGACGGAAAAACGTAACCAAAAATAAAGAAAATAAGCGATCTTTGAGGTGAGTAATCGAGCGTAGTCAAAACTGATTGTGAATTTTAGAGTAGGTACCTATATAAAAATACCTCATAATTATTTACACTTTATTATCACGTAGGTACTGAATTAAAATAAATATAAAATATTTTTGTGAACATGATATCACACCATACATGTTACTTACTCTAAGTTGAGATTGGCCGTGGTGACAGAAATCGGTCAGGAGGACATTTCTTATTTTGCTGTCCGATGCTATGAAATAACGCAATGCATTAATTTTGTTGCATTGCGTTAAATTACGTTTTTGAACAGATAAAAAATCTGCTCAAAATATTTGCGTTTTTGAGCAGATTTTTTTTTCGAACTTATGAAGCAATAGATTAGCAATTTGTTTTAAAACGATTCAAATTCCGATTGATCGTGTATTACCAAATTAGGGTAAAATATAGGCAAGATCTAAGATGGCGAATTGTAACTAGGAAACGGATTTGTATTTATCAAGGAATGACGCCAAAAGGACTGGCATATGAAAAAATTGAAAAAGACAACGTATTCTGGAATTCTATAGTCATAAAATTAGAAGAATTTTATTTCAAATGTATATTGCCTGAATTAATAGATCCCCGTTTGCCTAGAAATCTGCCTATCAGAGACAGAATTTAGTGTGTTTATTTATTTCACAACGCAGTACATTATGTTGTGAATGTGAGAACTATGTGGGTTTTTTTTATTTAGAGTCTGCAGATAACCTATGGTAACAAGCAAATCTTATAAATCAGCGTATTTAGTGTGTATCGTGCACACTATGTATTCTGATTATCATAATTGTATTTTTTGTAATTGGAACGAGGTCGCTAATATTATGGTCACCCTACACGAATTTATTACGTTTAGACTCATACATATAACTAAATAAATGGTAATTCAAAATCCTTGTTTTTTATTATTCTGAGCTGGGAACGCTGTTATTTATCTGAATTTACGGACATTGCGTAAACCTAATTGGAATATTTGTGTTTTACTAATAGGTACTTTGCATAACACTTTTATTATTTGACTTGTATTCATTATTTAGTAATAACAATATTTGAAGTTCAGTAAAAAGGAATAGGTACTTACTGAAATAAGACAAAAAAGCCTTAGTTTTTTTAAATATGAGACAACCCTGAAGGAAATAAATAAACATAAACAGATTAAAATAAATAAAGACAATAATAATAAATATCCCAATAATTTATATTTACGCGACGTGTGTGACAACTCTAGCACCGTTTGTCGGGATTTGCCCCCAAGGCCACGCTCGATACGTATAACGTGTAAAATATGACGTATCTACTAGATAGGTTTGCTCTACAAATCCTAGATCTCGAGATTAGTCGAGATATCCCCATTATGTTGAGATATCGGCATGGTAAAGAAATTTCCAAAAAATCCATTACTAGTCTGTACATTCACTAACGATTCCCCAAAGAAGTCAACAAAAATAAAACAAATAATGAACATACCTAAGTACTTACTAATAATAAATATAAACGCTGTCGACTCGTTATGAATGAACGGCAAGTACTGTACTGCTAATAAAAGCTATAGTATCTATCCACTCACACAAACACACACGGCTACGCAGCGTGTCCGCCCGCCTTCTTTTGTCAAACAGAGATAGCAATATTCCTAACGAATTTTGCGCACATCTCGAATTCCAGTTTCGAGCCGAGCTCCCCGTCCCCTTAATATACATAAAATGTCCATAGTGGAAAATATTATTATAATGCCGTGTAATACCCGTTTGAAAGGCTAGAATAATGTAACCAAGACGTGACGGGCCGAATATGCTGAAATACCTAGTCTTATAGGTATTGGAAATGTAAAATATAAGATGTAAATGAATACAGAGGAAACATCCATCATCAACGACATTTACATGCATACAGAATCGAAGGTCTTTCAACGAGTCATATTTCAGTCTGTTGTAGAATTTTTTGTGCTATTTTCTTTTAATGTCTTTGAACTTTGTTTACTACCCTTCTGTGAAACGTTCATAGCTATTACGATCCATAAGTAATATGTTCGTGCAACATTTGTTTGTACACATGTGTAACTGAATGTCTCTCACGCAAGCCTCAATGGTCGGAGTCAGTATACAGGTTTGACCCACATACTTAGCCGGGCCATCGTCTCCGACACGACTGCCTCCTTCGGGACATCAAACATAGCTACGTTACATACTCTCGAATGTATTTATGCATATCTGAATCAACAATAACCGGCATAATGGGTCCCTTCAATGGTTTGCATATATTAGTTTATGAGGCCAACATTTTCTAGTGCATCCGGTCTTATTAGACGTATTGCGGTCCGTTCTTGATTATTATGATTTTGGGCCATTCGGAAGTCATTTGTAATTACAGAATAATTACTGTTTTGGTTATTCCCTTCACTGTCTAATATTATGGCAAGTCAAGTTATATGCTTCGTCGTGAGTCGCTTTCTACTCTATAGGTAGGTAGGTACTCTGTTAATCAAGTCTCTTTCAGTGTAATTGTGAATGCACTTACAACGAATTCGTTGATAACCCTATTCATGGGTGAATAATTCTCGAGTTTCTATCTCGATCCAATGAGAGATTCGCAAAAATTCAATGTCGGCGTGTCCCCGAACGCGTCACGGATAATGAGCAACTCCGGCTATTGTGTACAAATTGTGTCAAATTAACGCATCCGTTTTCTAAGAACTGACTCATGACGAATTAATACTGTAGTGCTGCGAACTCCGTGTTTTACCTTTTTGCGGTCAGCTTACGAGCTTCGCATAAAGGGCTTTCTCTGAATAGGTCTTTCTATTACACCTTATCCTTTTACCTTGTTTGCTTAAAGGTTCAGTTAGGGCTGTTTCTTTCACTGACCGTAATGTCAAATCGTGAGACTACTTAACATAAATACAACAATTTGAAAACACAAAAACACAGTCTAAAGTGCTCTTGATCTTCCGATATCCAAGACCAAGTTAATTCTCCATATATGTGAAGCTTGTTTAAGAGACAACCTCCTTCTGTGGATGTAGAAGCGAGAGCTGCTTCCACAAAAAAAGTAGTTACGCTCTGAAGGCCGTCATTACTAAATTCTCCATAGTTTTTATTCGTCTAAGCTCTCAGAAGCAATTCCAATTGCGTTCTTTCGATGAATACGGAAAACCGATCTCTGCTGTGTTTGTATACCTACTTGAGGAAAGAGTTAAGAGCGTTTCGTGCCCATTCGTGCCCATGGTCGATTTTATTTCCTTTCTTTATATGGCGGTGTTCGACTTTTTAAAGGTAGGGTAATATTAACATAGTGTCTGATTTTATGTTTGCCATTAAAAGGTCGACGATCTTTTAGAGACGATGAAACTTTTGAATGATTGACAGGCAGAACGAGATCAGACCTTAATTGAAAAGCTGTTTGTTGTTTTAATATGTCTGTTAAAGTGAGAGGTAGGTTAGCAATCAGTTCAGGCGTCAATATCTGCGATTGCCTAAGTCTCTGTGTAGTTCTAAAACGTTTCAGAAAGCCATTGAGGTTTCCCAGAAGCCTGTTCCTTTGTTTATGCTACCTAAAAACGCCCTAAATTTCTCATCGAAAAATTAGAGATTGTTTTCAGAAGTCAGATGGTATCAACATGATTATTAGCGTCGATAGTATTTTGTTTTATTTATGTATTGTTGGGGCCGCGACATATGGCAGACGCTGGGTACCTTCATCGCAGCTGGGGGTAACAGGATGCGAATATACAATTAGCGATCTTTTTCTCTTGCATTTTGAATTATTTTACCATACTATGCTTAAGGAACACAGCTTCCGGCTGTTTATAACGTTTTATTTATAATGACTTCAAACGATTTTGATGTATCCTCTGGAATAAGCATTTCAAATCAGGTTTGTAACATTTCTTTTGAGTTATAAAGCTGCTAGTGACTAGTCCTAGTCTGACCTACTCAATAAATTGAGAATTAATGTAGGATTAGGTACAACGCCGCTGGCGTGTGGGTAGACTGGTAGTCTAGTGTGGCTGAGTGGGGTCTCGAAGCAAATTATATAACTTTTCATTATAGCGATGAAAACAATGAATCAGCGGAGTGCTCGTTAGTGAGTCACCTCTCCACCTCATTGTGGAGGCCATATCGCACTTTATCCTTGCCTTTTTTCTTAGCAAAGATAATCTTGTATTCTACCTTTGTATTTACCCTTAAGTACCGATATTTGTAGTGTTTGCATGTTAGCAACTAATTGTGAATGCTACTCTAGCGTAGCCTGCCTAGGCCTACCGACTCCATTCCGACTATAAACTTTTAATTAGGCACTTTGCTAAATACCTACCAACTACGAGTTTGTTTATCAACATTTTTGATGAAATATTGTAATAGGCTTACCATTTTATGTATTCAAACACTTTCTTAAATATTTAAATTATAAGCTTTCACTAATTATATAATCATTTTGTTACAGGTAAGTGTCGATTGCTATACGAATTAATTGGGGCATTAAACGGTAAGTACTGCGTGCCTTTTTAACTTACCTTATATTCACGCTCTCTAAACAAAGGTCTTGCGATCTCATCTCGCACACAATTGGTGCGCATTCAGTTAAGTTTTAATTTGGTGACTGACCGCCCGCTAATTACCTCGCTGCTTCCATCAAGATTTGTTATCTCTTAATTTTACTGTTTAACGCTGTTTTGCTCTGATACTTGGTAATTCTATTTTTGTTCTTATCAAGAAAATAAACGAGGAGGTAAATCGTTTAGAAATTATTTACGATTATCTGATTCTTTATGGCATCCTAAATGTCATGTATGTTATACAGTTCATATTGCATCGAGCCGATAAACACTTGCCGCATGTTATTTAAAAACAAATTAAGTACATTTTGTTAAGAATTTAATGCAATTCCACTTAAAAAATTATAATTTCATGACGCTGTTTAAAAAAATAAATGTATAACGCACGCAATAATGTGCAGTAATTTACTGGTGTAATTAAAGCCCACCTCACCGGTCGCCGGATGCCATCAGCCTGTGAAAACAAGAGCAGCTTAGGGTTACACGGTGGAATCGCCCAGGCTTTCAAGCTGACGTCCCAAGTTTCGACCGCAAACAAGATATCTGGTTGACGTGCGTAATTGGGTCTCTGAAAATCCTGTATGCTCGCAGATTTAACTTAATGACCCTGGATGAAGGCTCGGACTATCGGCATTTCATCTTTGATCTATCTATCTTTGAAACATCGTGAGGAAACCGGCATGCCTGAGATATATTTCTCGACGGCATGTGAAGCCAAGTCAGAGGCCCACGGGCGGCTTTAAAACTCTGACACCAGGTTAGTCACTAACCACACGAAAAGAAGAAGATCTTTGATCTTATGAGATTCGTGAGTGACAGACAGTCATGTCAGAGAAACATTTACGACTTTACTCTCAAGCATTCAATTGCGATTTCTCGACTAGTTTTGAACTCATAACCACTCTGGATAGGTTCGCGACTTTTCCACAAAAATACTTCGTTAGTATTATCATGTCTTACTTCTGTCTCCTGTCCTTATCACAATTTATTTGGGGTCGTCATAGCATAGCATGTCTTCCATTCATCTTTATCACTTGTCATCTCAGCATTCGCCCGTTTCCTAGCTATATTATAATATCAAAAGTTGTTTTTTATTTGGTGTCCAATTTATTATTCTCTTCAGTAGCTACTACGTTTATAAATATCACTATTGCACCTCTACCCTTGCTTCATCTCACACCAGATCCCAAGGATGTTTACAAAGTTATTTTTGTTTCACATGTTGATAGCAGGCGTGTGTTGTGTTGTATGAGGCTGTGTCATCACCTTCTCACCGTTATTGTATCAGCGGAGTTAATCAACAGCCACTGTTAATCTGTATTGATTTATAAACCTGTTGTGATTATGTCATGATGACCTGCTAGTGACAATTTGTGAGCACCGTTCTCAACGGTATTATGTTTGATGATCTGCATAGTTGTGGTTTTAGTGGCTTATAATATTTATAATGTAACGTAGAATTTAAGGAATTTTAGTTTTGCATTTTATTTAAAACATAACTTCTACGTAGGTAGTAAAAGAACCTGTTTCAAAAGTTGCATATTTTCTAAGATATTCGTTTAAAAGTATTACCTTCACTGTCATTCAATGCAGAATTTCTTTTAAATTATACGTATTAATTATGCGTGGCACATAACAGAATGGTGGTCGGCTCCCTACATTTTTTCCCAGAATCTTTATAGGTATAGTCGATATTTTAAATTTTCTCTATAACCCATAGTGCACGCACATTAACGATTCTGTACGCATTAGGAGTGTGGGAGTCTTGGAACAGTTTATACTAAAACTCACATTTATATGGAGAATTTAGGTACAAATAAACATTTCCAACGGGCCGTAAAATGGTTCTCAGTAAAGAACATTTCCATTAACGTGGTGCTTTTTCAAAACCGTCGAGTTTATGGAAATAAATGGCTATTTGTTCAACTGCTAAATTGAATGATCTTTCAATAACTCGACCATCATCACTTAGGTGGTACGATTTTCTGAACTTTCTTATCAATTTCTAATTTTAAAATCTTCAACTCTACCAAGAAAATATGGTTCACTCACACCTTTCCTTCCACGTTCTTCACGTCAAAATCAGTAGCTCCGTGCTACGGCGATTTGGCCCGATTTTAAAGCTCCGTGCCAAAAATATTATTCCCACATTCAACGGCAATGCAGATGTGCCATTTTACGCATACAAATTGGGACATAGCCGTGTACCGAGCTCTTATGCCGAATATTTTGAAACTTTATACTTTCACGAACAGCATTCGCTTTTTCTGGATAACTGAAGCGCTCTCGTAGCACTTACGTTGATTCATTTTCTACGTAAATATCTGTAATTGCAATTAAAGAGTTAATCATGCATGTAAAATAAATTAGGAAAAAAAACCGGCCAAGTGCGTGTCGGACCAAGCACAATAAAGGGTTCCGTAGTTGCGATGAATAATTTATCCCAAAAACAACCATAACTTTGTAGTTGAAAAAGATGTTCTCCCATACGGAATGTATGGGAGAAAGTGTTTTTGCAACTGCAAATGTAAGTTAGTCGATTATTACTCGTCAACTTGTAGCCTACTTAGCTATGATAGTTTTCCTTTTAATTTCGTTATACTAATGCTGTGAACTTTTTCACATATCCAAAACCAACCATTTAGCTGGCAGGACACACACACAGACACACACACACTCGACTCTAACAAAAATTCGACTATTTTGACAACGGATTGCTGAATCCAAAAATGGTTTTCACAAACACACAATATTTTTGAACATCTTTCCAACGACACCCCACACCATGGGATAGACGAGAAAGAACTAAAACATCCGCACTTTACGTGTATGGGAGGTACCTTAAAAATAAAAAGGAAATGTATAATTTTATTTTACCACTTTGTGATTAATATGTATACCCATGCCAAATTACAGCTTTCTAGTACTAAGAGCACCTTAAGATAAGCATCACCTATGTACGTATTTTTCTTTCTTTGTATGTTGTGTGTGTGTATGTTTAATCTTGTCTGTTTATGAATGTGTGTACATAAATGGTTAAATAAATAAATAAGAGTCTGTGAGCTAAGCCGCGGACAGACAGACTGACGGACATGGCGAAACTATAAGTGTTTCTTGTTTAACTTGGTAACCCTAAAAATGTATCGGCTTAAAAAAGTGATGTGGCGTGTTGCCATTACGACATCAAGATGATCATCAATACTCTCCTAATTTTTATTTCAAATTGTGTATTGAATTGCAGATGCGAGGAAAAACCTTACATTCTAAATTAAACTTTAAATTAAAGTCAGATTAAGTCATTCCTATCGCGATTAATTTATTAGTTCTTATCTTTAGCGTGGTTACCACGTGTGTGAAAACTCGTAAGACACTGAAAACGTGACTAAATGGGCTCGACCCTTACCGATGTATCCGGTGTATGGGCTGCTTGCTGCCCTGTCCGTATAATAATTTTCCTTTTTTGTGTTTACACACGGCACAAAGCCCGGGTCTCACACTGGACGCTAATTTTAGCCCAAGATTTATGTTTACTTATTTCTTCCGGCGATAGCTGTAAATATTCGTAGTATAAACACCATAATAAATTATCTTGAATATTGCATTATAATTTAAATTCTTGCGTTAATTAAGATAGCTATTATTATGAGAAAATAAATCGTTAATAAGTATTTCGTAACGGCCACTTTAGTGCTATCTGCAATGTATTGCACAATTATTATTGCATGCAGATAAGGGGCTACTGTGCTGAACACATGTCGTATCGATATTTACATACGACTGGCTCCGAGCGTTCTGTCGTACTCGTATCGCTGTGCAAACGAGACTAAAAGAAAACCGCCGTCAAATTATCGTTGTTACGACTTCGTGCGACCCCGTTCCGCTACTATCAGCGTCAATTTGTGTAAGTGAAGTTTCAATTATGTATGTAAATGACACGTTCAATTCAACATTCACGCAGTTCGTGTTTGCTTGCACTGTTCGGTTCCCTTCAGACACGTGTACTATTACTTCGGACCAAGTTTAACATATCTGTATGGTTTGTTTAATTTACACTTCCACTGAAATGTATTTAATTGCAAAAGTAATAAATAAAAGTGCTTTAACTCTGTAGGAAAGTATGTCAAGCAAGCCATGTTCCATAATGTTAACAGCTCACAGTTCACTCGCTGAGTACTGAAACTTTGCATTGCGGCTGGTGCACAATTGCGTCCCTCGTATTTGTAATCCACTAAAAGTCAAGTGTGGATTAAAAATGTTAACATTTAAAAATGGAACAGTTGTGCTAAGCTAGGTTGTCACAGATGTAGGCTCAAAGCTGTTTATATCAAGAGCGTTCAGTAAGCTGACACTAGTTTTATTAGCTTATACACTGACCTTACAACGGCTTAATGTTACGTTTCTACTAACCGCTGCTCATAAAAATTATGTGATGTTGATATTATCAATATTATGTCTAATAGAGAAAATATTATATCTATATGAGCAACTGGGAATGATAACACAAAATTCGAAGTTCCGACGCGAGCGATGTGATATTGCTTATCGTGTATGACCAAGTTTAAAAAAAAGCTTTATGATTTAAATAGGGTTGCCTAGAAGTGCAGCGTCATACTTATAGATTTCAAGTATTTTCCATTTGGCAAGGAAAATCCCTCGTTAAATATTGTAAAATGTTAGATTTTACTTTTAAAGTTTAAATAATTAAATAATGCTATGTAATGTGATAATTAATTATTTATAATTTTCCTTTAAGATTATTATTCAGTTTGACGGTTGTAGTTTCCTCTACATATGCCATTAAAGCACTGATTTAAACCGTATTGTTAAAGTAAACAAACAACAATATCCTCATTTGAATGATCACGTGCCAGCCCTGGTAGTGTTGGGTGCACACCGAGCGCGCGTTGGTAAACAGTTGGCATCGGTCCGTGTCGCGTGCACGTCGCGCCTCGCTTGTCCGACCATTGTGTGAGGTGCGTCCACACTGCTGTGTCCGGTGTGCCAGCAGCCGCGCTACCACAATGTGCAGGAACTCTGCGGTTTGCTCCCAATGAACCACCGTACCATTGTGCTTGTTTTGTGGAATCATTACGTGCTTTTGTCAAGTGTTTCACGACGTGGTTTTGTTCAGTGACCAGTTTCCAACAGTTTGTATGTCAGCTATAGCTGTATGGTGTATACTGTTAACTTCAATTTACCTCAATGATCCATCGAATGGCTACATGCAACGTTCAAGACTGACCAGTCAAGTTTACTCAACTTACATAACTGCGATAAGAAATTCGAAACTATTCTGAACTTTACGCAGCTTACGTTTTCGAAAGCGTCTGACGGATCGTCTTGCATTTCTTGCAAATAAGTCTTCATACAAAATGTCAGGTTTCATAAATTATAAGGTCAGCTGATAAGTTGACAGTGGCCCTGTAGAGCAGTGTTCTGTAATAAATCAATTAATCACTCAGTATATTGATTGCCTCCAGTGGCCCAGGCATCGTATCACACGTCGGTGGGTCGCACCGTGTAAGAGGAGCCTAAATATAGCTGGCCAGAGTGTGGCGGTCACAGCAGTCACCCTTTGCGGTGACATCTACATACATAGACGCTACACGTTTAATTAGCCTGTCATCATTTTATTTAAGATGCAATTTGTATCCATCTGTAGCAGATCTTGTACCTGTTTTGCACGGAGACAGGTTGTACCAAAACAATTGAGATGGACGGTCACGTTGGATTTCAACACAAAGATGCCGTTAACTTACCTGCTCTGATACTGATACCTTTGAAAAGTTGATCTTTGAACCAAATACAAGTTTTACTAACTGATTTCTTGTAACATTTTTGTCTGTTTACTCAATCATCATCAATTCTCTTCAGTTTGTTTTTAACTTTTTCGCCTCATCGTAACATTAATTTTACCGTTCTATGATTGCTGGTTATGATCGTTAAAAATGTATAACTACTATACCATTCGTTTAGACATGAATTAGTTATAGTCTCAGAGAACGATTTAACTAATCGAGTTTCAAATATTGAAGATATTTAGTTAAACCTCCTGATCTAGAAGCGTGACTGAGCGCCGACACTTCGCGGTTCGATTGCCATCAATGAAGAAAAGTTTAGATACACACGAACGATTTGGTATCCAATATTTTGAACAAAAGCATCCATGTTTTGATCTTCACGTGATACTCGTACCAACTGACAATCGAAAAAAAATCTTGTAATAAATAACTTTCGGTTTCTCTATTGACTGAGTGCTCGAAATTTGGAGTTAATCTTGGCGAATATTTGAACGGTGTTTATAAAAAGTATGGGAGCATCTGTCGCGCCGGGTGTTTTAAAATCACGCTTGCACATGTCATGTGTTGGTCGTCGTACAACGTCTTGGGGGCCCGTTCCCCGCTACCTGCCTCTCGCCACGCATTGTTCTCTTCCCTCCTCGTGGTAATAATGGACCTTCTTTCTCTGTTTTGTTCTACGAAAAACAATAACACGTTGTTTTATTCTCAAGTACGCCATCGTAGCTGCACTTGATTAGTAGAATGTTAAGTTCAGCTTGCACGGTCGTCGAGCTACTTATTTATAGTTTATTACTAATACTCGTTTGCCTAATAAAGAACAGCTCCTTTTGAGTAATCAACGCAATTACATACTGCAAATCAAATGCGTGTGTTGTCATGCGGCTGCAGGAGGTTGCAAACATGGACGGAATATAAAGTTATGTGTTCGCGATACTGGCATACAGGTAAACGATTCATAATAGTCCAATGGGCTGTTTTGTCAATCGCACCACGTCTTTTACCCACACCGTGCATCAGTGTTGAATGCAAAGAGAATCCGATTCGGGCCTGTACTATATGCGATGGAATTTTAATCACTGTTTTCATAATAGAAATATATTTGGTTGACATGCAGAGCAAAACAACATTTTTACGAAGCCCGCTTACAAATAAAATTGCGTGATTCACGGCATTGTACGGAAGATAAAAGCTGCGGTCCACATCAATTTCTTTGAGCAAAGCGAATACGTAATAGATACGGAATGTTTTGAAAAAATGAATAGTGTTTTAACTAAAGAGTCCCCTAGCTAGAGTATCGTCACCAGCTTATAAATCGCGGTCGTGGTCTCCGGTGACAGATAAGTGCGTGCTTATCGTCACTGAACCGAATTCCCCGAGAAGCCGATAACATGCCGTGAGAACACGCATTCGGGGGATAATCCTGGATTTTTGGGGAACATTTAAGGCCGATAAACATAACTTATGTTGATTACGATAGAAGCTTTCCTTAGATTTAAGAGTGTGCGTTACAATGTCAAGCTGTATGAGGTTTTATTACAATCTAAACGTTTTATAGTTAAGTACCTTTGGTCCTATCACATATCTATTTAAATAAGCCGATAACGAAACGTTACTATCGTTATCTCGACACATGCTAGAAAGCTACAACTATTTCAAATGTTTTGAAAATCCCCCTGTTTTCACTAAAGTACATGGAAGTCATTGCACTGAGCTTGATGTCTAATGAAGTGTACGATGTTGGTAAACCGAGCTTGGTAATCATGGTCAATGAAATTATATCTGATTACTTACGCAGAATAGAGCTGCAGTGTTAAGGACAGGACAGAAACAGAGACAGCACAACATAGATATTTTTGGAAGAAAAGAGGAAAGACCGATGTTCAGCAGCCGGAAATAACAAACGATATTTTTTTTTTGCAGAGCGTTTATTAAGCTCTTAAAAGCACTGATATGATGATATCTTAACATTTTTCCCTTAAAAGTGTGGTAGCAAACGGTATTTATTGTAAATTTTGCGCAGTGAGCAGTAGACTTAAGTGGTCAGATAGGATCGCAGTCATTCGCCTGAAGTTCCGGCGGCACATGCGTATTCGCCGGATATTGACGCACACTCATGGTGTCACTCATTCCACTCTGTTCACCAATATCATCGCATTATCCTTGAATTATTAGGTTTTTGGGCTACGAATAGAATACAAATGGGAAAAACATATTTAGTTATCTACTCAAAATATGTGATGGTTTCCTTATGTTTGAAAATATCATTTGTAATTTTACTGCAGCAGAATTTTGTGGTAAAACCTATTAATTTCCAGTGCGATAGCGGTGCTCCTGATCAGCTATGTCCCATCTGGTGGAGTGCCTGTACGTTCACCTGCACCCTTGACGATCTGAACAACGCCTCTGACGTCACACAGTATGATGAATTCCTCAAAAACGGACATCGCTTTTTTAATTCTTCTAATCGATAGATATACACTGTTTTGAATGCTAGAGTAGAACTCCCAGAAACCAGTTTAAAAGACTTCATTTTTGTTGGTGGGGTTTAATCGGTTTTTGGGTGACATCTCTGAGTGTGGAAATTGTGACTACATTGTTATATTGAGTTCCGACCTGTAAAAACAAATGTAAGTGGTAATAGTAAATAAATAAATAAATTCTTCTTAGAACGAGAGCTATAATTTTTAGTCTGGTTATCCATATAAATCAAAAGAATTGTTATAAGTTATCGTGTATGCAACGTTTTTATGTTTTAAGCTTTTAATTTTATTATAGTTTGCAATAAAGCCAAATATCTGCTATTATTAGAAATATTTTGTATGTTTTTCTGTTTCTTTTTTGCGTATTTTTTTGGGCAGTATGTAGCTTTTTGTTTTCACACACATTATTGTTTAGTGTTATGTTAACATGCCTGTAAAATACCAGATGCTTAACACGAAGAAATACGGATTTTTCGTTTCATATAATGTTTTTTCAAAAATCTGAAACCAAAAACCTTTTAATTATTATTAATAGAAAATTAATTGTCTCAACAAAAAATATTTGTTGCATGTTTGTGTGCTGAGAGTGATAACCCAACGTATCAGAAAAAAATAATTAAAATCATTGAATCATCATATCTTCTATTTCCTGGTAGATTTGCATCTGATTTTTTTATAGTGAGTAGTACAGTTCTGAAGAATATTTTAAGATAAATATTAGGTGCTGGGAGTTCTACTCTCCCATTCAAAATAATTCATACTTTCCATTAATAGAAAAAAAAGTGATGTCCATTTTCTGAGGCATTTATCATAAGTTCATAACTGTGCACCGCAATAAACATCGCCTGGGCCCAAACAATATATTATATAGATGTACGAAAAAAAGAATAAGAATTTTCCTAAATCAATCTTTAGTTTTTATTGTTTCCTTACTTAACAAGATGACTGCAAACAGTTTTAGACTTTACAACTAGAAAGTCGACTTTTATTTCCGTTACCGTTTGATTTATGTGCAGTAAAGTTATGTGAATCGAGAACATATCGAATAGGCTGGAGTCCGTTGATAAATATTGATAGTACCCTTAACGCTAATGTCTACTGACATCAGCAGGCCGAGGGAAAGTGTCGAGTACTTTATATTCGCTTTCCAAAGTGATTTGCTACTGAACTGCAACTGAGTACATACCTACTAAAATAACAATTTCGAAACGACTATACTGCGCCGACATGTAATTCTAATTATACTTTATTGCCAACTTAACGCAAACCATTGTTAATTTCTTTCACGTTTAACCTTTTACAAGTCAATATTTGGTAGTTTATTACTTAGGGCATATTTTACAAGAATTGTGCAAGTAGGAAACGGTACAAAACGTGCAATGTCTTATAGAAATTTCGTATATACGTTTAGTGATAGTCACGAATTCAATGTTGTTTGGGAACGCTCTATAATAATGAGAGTAATTCTTGTAATTACGTGGGAAACGTGGAAATAATCTACATAAAATTATAATAGGTACATTGTATTATTCCAGTTTTACGGCATACTTTATTCTTGTAACGGTTATACAAGAGCTTTCACTTTTATGAACATTTCGAATGCACTTAAAGCCTATTTATGTGAAGTAACATTTACTTACAACAAGATTTCTTTGATCTTATTAAGTAAGTGAGTGAATTGTAAACGTGGAGAAATCTCACAATGCATGGGCGTGTGTTCTTGTAGCTCACTAAGGTCTGTCAATTACGAGACTCGAGTCGCACTTTATGACCGCATGTGGAACTTGTCGGACAACTTAACCGTGTGCCACTTTAAGTGAAATTCTTTGACTTACCGAAATCTGTGAAAACGCTGACAGCTTGCAATATTGAAACTATACTTAGTATGTTTTAAAACAAGCAATAGATGAGACTTACAAGCTAGACAACGCTAATCTAGTTCCTGACACAGTGTTAAAGGCAACTACGGGTAATAATATCTTATTGATGTCCTGCGGGCATTCCGTTAAAGTAAAATTACTAGATATGAACTGGTGTAATCATCACTCTGCCAACAGAATGGATTCATTCGAGTTATGTTTAGAACATAAACACAAATTTGCTGCGCCTGGCGCAATCTTGAGTCTTGAATTGCAGTAGATTATAATATTTGAAATGTCAGTCATAAATCTCAGAAGCTGCATTCACTCGTACCTATATGAGAATAATTATTGAATTTAAACGTATGTGTAATATTCCCACAAAAGAATAACAAAATATTGAAGTAAAGAAAATACACTTACAAATCGCATCCCACTTCATCCCAGGCTCAAGAATGTTATTATTTCTTTCTATTGTGTCGGAATCCTTTCATTTCATAAAGAATCGCGTAAATAATTCCAAATCCAATTATGATCAGTTCGTAGTTATTATCAAAAATAAGATCAGACTTTCCATCCGCATATGATTCACGTAGATCAACGATAGATATCGAAATCTGATATATCTAAAGGGGGATATGCATACTGTTCCGAATAAACTTCTTATTCTAAATATATATAAATATAACGTAATACCGGATTCATTTGAAGCCTAAACTAATCCTAACATAATTGCAGAGCTCGTCTTGTCAGAGGAAATCTTGATAAATGTGCAATTTACGCTTTGTACAACATAATTGTTTATTTTAAAATTCTGAACGCGCCGTATCCTCGGTCATTAGTACATTGCTCTGTAACTAAGCTTGGTTTGGTTCCACGAAACCATCCTGATGGAACATTATGCGAATCGACAATGATGCTATAATGCTAGATTGCTATAATGTAAACTCTATTCGTGTTCATTAGACTTAGCTGTGTTATAAGCTCATTCGTGAATCTAGGCTTTGCAACTGCATTTCACTGTCTTCACTTGCGTTTATACTTTATTTGATTCCTTTAATGCTCTCAGTTAATATGAGTTTAAATAGGATTAAGTGAGACTTCCTAATTTCTTAATGTGTTGTTACATCAGTTACACTTGTTTGTTACATCCGCTAGCTACCCTTGTGACACTTTCTTGATTGTTGTAGTCTACTTTGTTAATATGGACAGTACTGTCTCATCCTGCATTCTATGGTCGTTCATTTATCGTTCATTTCAGTTGAGTCTATCTCATTGAGCTATTTATCCAGCGTAAGGCCGCCTAAATTGAGAGGCGCGATGCAATACACGAATGTTCCAATATCATTGCAAAGGCAGATACAATTTCATCGATTCCGGGAGCAGCCGATCGGGATCAACGCTGGCGTTCGTCCAAACAACAGTTTATAGCTGACACTGTTTACCGAGCCGAGCCGTCACCTAAATATGTTCCCGGCTTTACAAGCTTTTATACAAACCGAAACGCGTTGTTCGACTCGTGCCGGATGCGGAAATGCTAACTGCAATCAGCGTAGAAATGGTGTGCGATACATTTCTAATCGGAACTGTGTGTCATCATGGCTGATTTTTGTTTTCGATTTACATTGTAAATGTTATTACGAGTACGTAGCTATGTTTGGCTGTCACATTTATTGTATAGCAAGTGTCATGCCTCGAATGAATCACCAGTCTTTAATCCATTCGAAATGCTGCAACAACATTGGATAATGCTGCATTGAAAATACGCGGTGAAAATTTAGAATATCATAAATTCTTTTTTTTAATTTCGAGATCATATCGTCGTTCGTAAAACATTTTCAAACATCACAGGTATAGTGTTTATGTAAAATTTTCCCCTTAGCAGTAAGGATGATCTCATTATTATATGTATGTCAGTGTAAACACATATATACCTACCCAACTACTGGGTAGGTATGTAATGCAACGGTAACGCGTCGGCGGCGTTCGGCGTGCGTGCTTAATCTCTTTCATTGAGCATTTGTAAGGCGGCTGCATTCTTTTTACCCTACTACCCTGATTGACTCGTCTAGCGTATATTCATGGATGTTGGAGTAACGCATTATATTTCAATGTTATGCATTGAAAATGTTATTCCTTAGAATGACTGCATGTTTATCGCTGACAAATTGTTTAAAGTTGTTGGTGTCATTTTGAGATCTTGTTTCTCAATTTTATTTCTTGTCCATTTACATAATTCAATACTAATTCCGCAGCATTGCGTTCGTTTTTCACAGTCGTTAAATTATTTACACGATTATTCTGTATTTGTGTCTGGAACGCATCAGTTTCACTTACGTTTGCTGAAGTATTTACGCATGCAGTTATTCAGTACATTTGCACGGCTGTGTTGGCCGTTTGTCTGCGCACACGCACACTCCCTCGGCATTCTATTGGCACACTTCTCTCCAACGAAAGTTTGTTATTTATTCCACTTATTGCGCTTTCCTTGCTACTGACTTCTTCACTGATAGAGTGTTCTATTAAAGAGTTTGATTTAATAATTGATTTGATGCCACGCGCCATATATTATTTCGTCAATGTTAGCCACTTATCAAATTGAAACATTGATTTCGATTTGTAGTTAATTGAATACCTTATTTACAGTTAGTTAGGTAGTAGGTTAGGGTGTTGCAGTTGGTTAGGGCGGGTGGTAGGTTAGTTAGTTAGGGTACTGGGTTAAGTAAAAAAAATATTTTGTTTACATTACGCAAGTTATTCTCATGAGTGCATTTGTACTTAAACTAATTATTCATAGCCACGATTCTATTTAATTTAATATATACAATATATTTGCTACGACATACGTATTGTATCGCAAATAACCTTTTGTCATTTAAAAGGTGTATTTATCCATCTAATAATAGCCTTGTATGTAACAAGTGGATATTTACTTATATTATGGACAAACGCGATCCTTTTCGAGTTGTCATTGAATATAGAAGGGCTTGTATTGGTTACGCAAGAGTCGCCGGCGTGCCAAGTTCAGTCGCCCACCTACGCCCAAACAAGCGCCTACGCAGCATCGGTAAGTTGGTCTTAGCATCCATTAGGATTTGAGATTGTAGCGATCAACAACAGATAAGTGTTAATGTTCGACAATTGTACGCCTATTTCAAATATGGAGCCGACAGACGGACAGACGATATACCTACAAGAGTTGGGCCGTTAAACCAGATCTCAAGATCAAGACTCGTAAGAATGACATTGAGAATGAAAAAGTAAGATAAAAAAAACCCAAAGATCTTATTTTGTGACTCGATCATCACATTAGTCCTTTTGGGAAATGCATACATTATCTTTGAAGATTCGCTGATGGCACACCTATAAAGATTACAAAAGTTTTAATAGGTACTTTATTATCATACTTGCGGATATGTCTTCCTGCACGTATGCATCTTTTCCTTCCTTATGCTACAAACTGAACCATTTGCCCCATTACACTAAAGCTTCTGCCAAAACATTAGCCCGCAATTCTCAAAGCTACTCGCAATGCGTCCAATGATGAATGTTACCGTTTATTTTTATCGAGTGCATCTCTCATGTATCTCGTACGACAAGATATCGCGTGTCCGTGAACCAGCAATACAAGATGTCTAGCAGCGTAAGCGTAATATTATTCTGTACTCAAGGCCGTCGTCTTGAGCTACTAACATACCTTCAGTTTCAAGTGTTGCCATGGGAAAAATTTTCTTTTTTCTTTTTATGTGCATACTCATACTGATCGAGGAATTAAAATAAATGCAGTGTAACAGCTGCTTATTATCTTGTGCGTGTTGTAAACGACTGGGAAAAGTTAGTGAATTTGCGTCCTGTCACGACTTCCAATAGTTCCAATTGAGATCTTTAAATTCCAATTGCACGTGATTTCTGATGGTAAAGCTTAAGTTGAAGGCAGTATTGGAGTGTTCGCTGGAGCGTTTCTTACCTTGTTAAGTTGAACTAACTCTGTTGTTCAAATGGCGGAACACTTTGACAAAGTGCTGATATTTAGCTGAATTTATGAGTTAACCGTTCACTCTGCGTCCTAACCAATTTGAATTTGACCGCGAAGCGACAACATGCTTATAGAGAAATGAAAAAAAAAAAATTGTTCATATTTAGAAGCTCGAAGAGTTTGAGGAAAATGTAACAAAATCGGTATATTATTGGTCAACAATTGCAATTTGTTGGGATATTTTAATAATAAAATGGTTTTGGTTACACTTCACCAGATTATCAAAGTTTAAAAATAATCCCAGAGTGGCTTTGCGCTACAAAATATATTTTTTTTATGGAGGAAAAATGCAAGTAGTTTTATTCATGTTTATAGTTATGTTCAGTTGGTTAATCGTGTCAGTATTTGGGAGAATACTTTCATAATATGACAGCAGGGTTCAACGGTTTTACGTTTCAGAGGACGATCACAAGGCACGAGCTCCTAAAAATATGTTTATTATTTCTAGTAAATATTTCCGCAAATAAATATGGGCTAAAGGTGAACCGGTGTGAGACGATGGGCGTATTGCCACCTGCTGCTACGGGGTTGCCTTGTGAGTTGTGATGCAGAATTAACTGTACTGCAGAATAGTATCGTAAATGAAAAACAGGACACAGTTAAAGGGATAGGGTTCTATAAGACTTAGATTAATATTGTTTTGAACTTGATTTAAAAAAGGTTCTGGTTGTGTCTTGTTATCCACCTATTTTCAGAAATGTTTATTGTTCATACTCGTAGTTTCTGCTCCACATTGTATCTGTTATGTGTTTATTCTATTACAAAAGATCATTACAAGATAGCTTAGGAATGTTAGCTGAAGAAGCTGAAATATGAACAAGTGTACATGTGCGACGTGGTGGAAGAATAATAATGTTGACGTTCACAAAACGCTGATAACTTGGTGTCTAGTTACATTTGATTCATGTTCAAGTTATACAAAGATACGCACGTGTGTATACAGTGTGTATTGTCTTGCTTTTGAGTTCTATGACAGAGTGGAAGCCCTCCTTAAATATGCGGCCGACATTCCAGTCGGTCTCTCTGTTTACCCGTCCTCGTCTAGCGGGCTTAAAATAATTACACAAGTGCGTTGGCGCAAGTCACCCTTTAGAGTTCCTTGCCCTTGGGCTTACCTTCCACCTTGGGCCTGGCTGCCTGGCATTTTCATTCTCATAAGAGTAAAAGTATTCCAAACTTTTAACAGGTTTCTTGAGTGGCGACAACTTGACTTTCACTTTCGATTTTATCCATATAGGTACCTAATATTATTGATCCGGTTTCCATAATCTCTATCTGTTAATGTAATTTGCATTCATTTCTCTTTCATTCTGTTCAGTGTTTCCTTAATCCGTACAACAATCTATGTATATCGCGTCCTATTTCAACTTATTTTTGTTTTATGAAATCTTCCACCCTTGGCCCTGTGATAGTACCTTGAGGTATCCTCGATCTATCAGCGCCATGTTGATAATTAGAGCACGTTCGGATTTTAAACTGTGAATAGTAAATAAACGGTTGGCAGCGGTGGAGGGCAATAGGCGTGCGCGCGCGCCGCTCTTGCTTGTCTTCGCGCCTCACCGAGTCGCCGCTTGGTTCAGTGTGTTGCTATCTGTCAATGGAGACAGTCACGCGGCGTTCTGTTCTACTCTATAATTACGTTGTAGTACGAAAGTCGGGCGATTCCGTGTGTATGTGGATTAGGCCCATAACCTAACCGGTCCGCGTACGGATCCCAGTGTTGTGTTGTGTTTGAAGTTTCTCAACACGATTGTGACGTGTACATTTATTTCTGGGTAAATTCTATTTTAGTGATGAGGTTCTTCGTGTGATTAAACAGCATCGTTATTTATTGCATAGCTTCAACAGTTAAATTAGCATTCCATCTCCGTATAGTTGCACAGAAAGTTGAAGATACTACGTATAAGCTAATCGCCGATAAAGGTGATGAAAATATCGTATCATGGCTGTCTCACAAGGTTATACACGACTTTGTCGTAATGAAGTAGAGTTTAGTGCGTAGTTCACTAAGTATGGAATATGAGACGTTTCGCTATGAATCACTTATAGAGCCACATGATATATGAACAAGGTTTCATAATTTCTTCATTTAGTGGAACCCCCCTCCCACCTCAGTGTAACTCTAAAATTGCTTCGCTAAAGATGAACCAACCTTCCACTTCTGTACTTGCTCCCCATACCCAAATAGATGGAATGCTAAAGAGACTAAACAGATATTATGGGCTTGTTTTTGCATCCAAAATGTATATCTTTTCAATACAAGAACAAAACACATGTGTCACACTCATACACATACGCTTGCCAAACAAAATAAATATTTTTTAAAAACTATTCAATGATTAGCAGACAGTAGCGAGTAGGACAATGACGGCATTGTAGTGTGGCCGACATAATGAGCGAGATTAATAAGTCAGTTCACGAGTTCACCGCGCGTACGCCGCTCTACTTGCTCCAATCGCCATATCCGTCGCAAATCGACCGTTTCCTCCGACCATCTTCGCGTTGACTCGCTATTATAAACATGATTTATACCTGACCCATCATTAGTTAACATGTCAACGATTGTCGCTAGCGGATGCATTTTATTTGCTCCAACTCTATTTATAACCGGCTCTATAAGAATGGAGACTTAACAGGTCTCACTTAGAGGATTAACCAACACTATTCTTATGTTATTCATGCGAGACTTGTCGTACAGTGTTCTATATTTAACTCCTGAAAATAAAACATCGGCAGCTCTCATAATCTTATCGCACGCATACTTACGGTTCGGATGGAAACCTTAGAGAAAGGTCAACATTGAAAACACTCGAGTTATCAAATCAAAGGTTTCTTTGAGTATGACAAGGTTGTCGTTTATGACATACTTAAATATATAAATTTAGTGTTGGCATTATGATTTTAACCCGGTTGGCGTTTTCGTGTTGATAATCTGAAAATGATTTAGGTGGCACACGCGATGTTGAGGCCACTGGTCGGAGCCCTGGCGTTTATCTTGGGAAAATCTCGGTCTCGTACGGAAAATATTGGCTTCGTGCCAGTCCTCGTCCTCACGCGCGTTTCCATTACTGTACCGACTCTGTGTTATGGTTACGCTAGGCTTGATTAACTGCACTATGCCAAATGGATTTCTGTTTTTAGAGTTTATTCTTGCTTTTAGTTAATTCGTCCAAATGTTCTCATTAACGACTTATATCTACAACAGCTATAACTTTACGTCATAACTTTAAGATTCCTATTGCGTATTTGCCATGGCTACGGAATCTGAACTTCCATTGTTTAATTTTAGTTGAATGGAAACATTATTAAATTGAATGGTATTAAATAATATATCGAGCCGTTCCGGGTGGTCTGGCACCTTGAGACGGCCTTCGAAACAATGGGAAATTGGTAGCATTGTTTACATCAGGGAGCCTTTCGGGAGAGCCGCGATCAGCCACGTGCTCTTGTTAATAACAAACGACTGCTTGAAGCTGTTGTTTATTTAATGTACGAAATAAGTGTGAAAGCAGAAGAACACCAATTGTTTCTTCATCAAACAAGTACTCATGAAAGTTCACTGCTTGATTCCGCAATTTTCTCGGCCCGATTGAAGTCTTCAACGGCTCCCACGCAGAACTTTCCACTAAGACAATAGGTCGTTGAAGATTTCACTGTTTTTGTCAACGCATCAACTTGGCGCAATCCGGTGTTAATTAAAATCAGTCGTAACAGTCTCTTCCTCGATTCAGGTTTTATATTTTCTTTAACTAATTGTTATGTAAAGACCCCGAGCTCCCACACGCTTGAGTACTGCAATGCGTTCGTGCAAGCTTTGTCATGAACGTTTTTTAACTTTTTCACAATCACGTCCGGATTCTTGCGTAAACATAATCCTGCTGTGATTGGAATATCATTCGATATTCAGTTCCTATATGTTTCTGCAAGTTGCACGATAAAGCTTATTCTACTATTGTATTTTCAATGCTAATTACATCAACAATGATTCCGGGATATGTGATTGTTGATAGTCAGTATTCATATTGTTCAGATTGTTACATTTTGCAATACTGATATAATGTATGTTGCGAATCATCTAGATATTAATGACTCGGTCAATTCCGATTTTATGAAATTATGATTTATGTGGTAACGTTTACAAATGAACTATAATCCGTTATATCTACATTATTTTACAGCTCATATTATTTCGTAAATCATAGCGCTCGTCTAATTAAAACTTTGTAGATTAAGTCATGAAATCTTTGGTTTGTAATAGCTTAATGGTTAATTTATGAATTAGTTCCGTCATTACCATTGTTTAAATAATGGTCAAGGCTACTAGTATTGAGGAAATATCGGATTGCGCTGTTTTTGCGGGTGATGCTGTTGTACGAAAAGAGTGTATTGTATTTTTAGTTAACGATGAGGCGGCCGTACCTACTTAAAAGTTACGACACTAAAAACTGAAACATCACACACTCAACAGTCGCAGGCATACGTGAATAGGTCCACGGCGCCACAAAGATGTGCTCCTTTGTTCGTCTGCCATTCATTAGCCGAATGTGGCATGGTCCCCATTCTTGGGGAGTGCGTTGAACTGTCATGTTTCCTGCGTGTCCGCATGTAACGTGTTTTACGGGTTGACGCGTTTTGGTACGTTTCGATGTTACAATCACTCACCATGTCGAGATTCAACAAATCGAGATAAGGACATTTCTTTTCACTTTAAATATGTTCTCCTTTATCTTTATGCATAATACTCGGAACTGATTTTTACGTTCACAAAATAAAATTATGGTATTTTCAGTAGTGTTGAGAACTGGAAATAACGCATGTCGAATGCTTTATTGATGGCGTGAACGTTGATTGTATAGGCTCGTCGGACCGAGACTGTCGTGTTATAAAAGCCCAAGTTGTAGGCAAATAATATTTAGATAAAAGACGTGAAATGATTCGTAATATTTATTTAGTTCCCATTGTGATACCAGTGCTGAAGACGCAGTTACTTTTTTTGGTGACAAATCAAGCATTCTCACCAGTTATTGAGGCATCACTAGCCTTGTCGAGTAACAAATTTAATTTAATTATTACTATAATTTTAAATGCTGTTTATTTGCATGTAGACCATTCGAGCAGTAGATCATTGAATCCTTACGATTACAGAGTTCTTCGCGATAACGAATGATAAAAAAACGACAATGTGAAATAAACAGTGTTATCTAAAAAGGTGTGCAGTTTACACGGAACATTCAACGCTAAATTGACCAATCGCAAGAACCCTGAAGATACAGAAAGTGACGTAATACCTATACGAAATCAATTAATCAGTGGAAGGTTAAATGTGTTTAAAAAAGTGCAAAATTACAGTGAATGGAAAATAGCTAGCAGTTGCTTGTTTTAAACGTAGTTCAAAACTAGTGCGTGGTTCGGGACATGAGTGACGATGAGTACAGAGAGGCGCCTCTCCCGCAGTTTCCACTCGTGCTTGAAGGGTTCCTCCACAGAGGAGGCGGCAGATGATGAGGAGAGCTGCTACCACTCCCTCGGAGGACGGCACTCATTGAACAGGACACAGCCACAAGTCTATGTAGAGGATTTAACCAATATATCGTTAGCGGATTTCGAAGCACAGGATGAAAATGGTATGTACATTGCAAATTACAATACGTTTCTGTAGAATCAGTCGTGGGGCCTGGCAGCCCCACCAAACCACGTTGGCAATATTTTTCTCGTTAAGTTTGTCGGTCCCTTCGTTCAAATTCCGTGAAACATCGGGACACATGTCAGTTTTGGGGTTATTGTGAGACCAGAATGGTGGTGGTTAACTCCTGAACAGTCTCCACTTTATTTATGATAGTATTTTAATTTACGTCGCCACATAATTGACGACTCATTTGTTAATTACTAATCAATTATCGAAACGTATTTTATGCATCGGTCGTAACCGTAAATTCGAATTGCCTAATAACAACAAGTTAAGATTAGGTACACAAACGAATAACATTTTAGTAACACGTGCTTGACATTATCATGCATTTATTCTGGTTATAAAATGCTTAATGATAGTGCAATACTGTTAACATTCCGAAGTTTTGTATTTTTTATTTTATTGAAGATACTGTTGAACTTAGTAACAAAAAGTTGTTAAAAGCCAAGCAAATCTAGTCCTTTTGAACTCTTTCCATTTTCCTTGGGTACTGTTGCAATTTCTTTGAAAAGCGTCTGCATTTTGAAATGAAATGAAACAAAACATTGCCTGCTACACAATAATCGTGGAATCCGAATATGTTTTAATTTTCCTACATTTTCCCATAAGTCTTTTATTGCATGTACCTAACTATAGCGAATGTCTCGAAATATTGTTATGGCCTTACTTATAGCAAAGGGTATTCGTACCTATGATAACTGGGACGTACCTAATGTGCTCACTGACCCACAAAGGGGCCTGATATATAAAGATCGAAGAATGTATTAATTAACGGACTCATTATTCGGACCTATTCGTCAGTGAACCCTTCATTATATTTTTAATTCCGACGACTATATTTTTATAGACTGCCGTCAGATTAATAATCACTGGTGTTTATGTTTCTCCCCGTCGTAATACATGGGATCATGTTTGGCTTCTCTCGGGAGATTTGTTATCCAAATCTGTTCAGCAGTTCCCTATTTAGTTTAACAAACAAATCATCCTGTTTGTTTCTTTTATTTTTATTCGGTGAGCTGGCGTTCTGTTTTCCGGATGTGTTTATAGTTTTAATATGTTTAAGACAGACGTGTTGTAATTTTAATCGGTTGATAGAGGTACAGTTAACATCAAAAGTATTGAAAACTACAAGAACAAATTATTTTGCTGCAAATTGTGATAGAGTAGGTATAAAGAAAATCATTTGATACTTCGTAAAACATATATGTAAATTATAACTGTACTATCGAAGAACTTCACATCGAAGCACTTTGAAAACAAAATCCCGTGAACACGATGACCACATCTGTTACCGCCCCGGTTCTATAGCCGCCGAGCGCTGCAAGCAGAAAGAGTCCTTACGATGTGTAGGTAGATATGAAGTTCTTCGATGGTAAATCTACTAGATAGATACATATTTGAATCTTTAGTATTGAAAATCATTAATTCCTGAACAACTCTAACTAGTTCATAATCGCGCTGACACGTCTGCCAGCAGGTGAAGAGTATTAATATCACTCATCGTAGCATACCTACTGCATCTAATTAGCAGTTTCTTCATATCCTTAATCCCCTAGGCGATTGAGGAGTTATGATATCCTTAGATGACAGGGTGGTCTGTTTACAACCAAAGCAGTTTTCTGTTTATGAATTAGTTAGTAAATGTTAAATGGTCTTGCTTATATTACCATTACCAACAAAAAACTAACTACATACATAGAGATGAGGGTACATATTTTTCACTCGCTCTCCTTCATTAAAACCAGTATTTTTTAACCGGTCCTTTTAAAGTAAGTTGTAATATTACATAAGCTTACTACAATCTGTTATTATGTAAATCATACGTCTTTTTTATGGTAAATGTATTTAAAGTGGTGCTGTCGTATATGTCTATGGTAATATGGCTGTGTCAGGCATATAAGGAAGGACAAGCTACAGGAAAGTGGGCTGAGTTGGACATGTCAGGAGTAGACTAAGGGTCACTTCACACCGAGACGACGCGACGATGCATGAAGAGGCCAGTGCTGCAGTGGTTTCGCGCTGCGCAGCGCGACGCCGCGAGACGCAACCTGAAGTTGCTGGCAGCCACGCCTGGCTGTTTCGTGATACGTGGCATTTTCGAATTATCTCAATTAATTGTGTATCTTTTTGAGTAGTAAATAAAGTTATATTTTGTATCACTATCTTAAAAAGTGCGCGTAGTGCCGCTTCGCGTCACGTCTCGGTGTGAACTGACCCTAATACTAAATGAAATTTGATAAGAGATCTATCTAAAATCAATTGGATACTCGTATGCTTATGTTCAGCAATGGACTACTAAACGCTGATTTGCTTGATTCCTTTTTAATCTCAGCACTAAATTAGCCAGTCAGAAAGTGATAGCGGAGCTGACTTCCCTCCCAGGATACGCCAAACCATAAAGTGTAGAGGATATTTCACATATTCCTGCTGTTGGTTGACAATGGGCGTCTTGCAATGTCGTCTTACAATGTCACGGATGCATATAAAGATACATATACTTATAATTATGTAGTAGAGTTGAATAATGAAAACAATAGGAAGGTAATTGTAACCAACCTATTTGTTTTACCCCAATACCATGTGTGACAACTTTCAGTCGAAAAAAGACAGATGGTCTTATAAACCCATAATGTATAGTTACAGGTAAATGTATGTGGCATATAAGGAAGGTATTAAGTACATTTACGGCATATCACAGGCGGGTGATCTAACTGTCAGACTGACCGCTAACCGCAGATTGTGAATGCTATAAGTTAAACCGTGTCTAACTTTATACGTGTGTAATTTAACTCTGATAGGAATAACATTGTTGATGCAACTAACTTCGAATGTGTGTCTGAGGTTTTATTGCTGATATAACACTAAATATTTTTTACTACACTAACACACTAACTAACAACAAACTGAAAGTAAGGTTAGTAAGTTTTCAGTTTAAGTCTATCAAACAAATATACCTGGTGTGTTATAACGCGCAAAAAAAATCTTACAAAATCCATGAATACTGTCTCTAAATCCATTAAGAATATCGCCACTCGAAGTGCTAACATAACAATCAACGCTAACATTATTACGAACATTATTCGCTAAAAAACTCAAGGTGGTAATATCAATGATACGATCTTGACATTGATTCGCAGTAATATTCGCGTGTTCGCTAACTATGACTCACTATGCCACCGGATAGGTATATTACGTCTGCCTCCTTACATGATCGTGGGTAGCCTGACATACGAGTATTACTTATGTACTTACCGTCGATTAATAGCATCTGACATGATTTTCCATGTAGCTCCGACAATAGAGGTCGAATTCCCATGTATTTTACGTTGATATCATCCGTTTTATAGGAAGTGTTGATAGGTCCATCCATGTGGTAGTTGTTTTCCTTATGTAGTTTTATCTTATCTTGTATTACATACAGTTTTTCTCATTATGTTCATAACAAGTGTGCTTTATCTTTTTATCTCTTCACACTTTGAACAAATAACTATTTGTTTAGTTGCCTGTAGATTAGAATTCTCTATAAATTAAATATTCATCTAGCTACCTAAGATCTGGTTGAAATCAACGATTTATTTAGCAATTACAGACTAATAATGTGTGAACACGGCTTATGAATGCACAAACACGAACCTTAGTATTCTCAGACGTATAGCAACGGGATCTCTACGAAATTCTATATTTTAACAGAGCTTTAAACTCGTAGTAGTTGGTTCTAAACATTCTAAGCACGCTGTATTAAAACCAAAAAGTCACGTGTCGTTTAGCCCACGTCAAAGTTTGAAGTTGAATCGTGTTGCGCGGGCGCCGCACCTGTGCTTGCTATGTGCGCACGCAAACGCCGCACATCCGCTTCCTGTGTTCCTGCCTTTACAACCCTTGACTGTACCAGTCACGGCTTCCGCCCCAAATTATAATAATATCAAGGTTAAATAAACAATGAGTTCATCATATTAAAGGGATGAGTTTGGAGGGTCTGCTGACTTTATAATATTATAGGACATGGATATAATATCTCATGTTCTCAGGGCTACTTGGCCATACGACCAGGAGTCGGTTACGAAATGAATAAATATTGATGCCTTGAGATACGAATTCAGTTTACATAAAGAAGCTTGTAACTTTTTTACATTAGCAATTTAAGGCCTCGCAAGACTTTTATTAAATTATACTATTAATTATATTTACATTACTGTGGCCTACCTTTTATCGTAGGAAAAAGTCGTGTCCAATTCCCACCGTGTAATATTTCAACATACAAAAAGCGGCCCCACTATCTACTTGTCTGAATGAAGTCACGTAGAATCAAGATATTTCGTTAATTATTAGCATCCGCCGAGTGCATCGACATCGATATTGTCAATCCTGTATTATCTCCGACATCTTGTTGCGGGGGCTGGTTTTTGTGAGACGACCATTACTGACGGAAGCCGAGGCCCGAGAGACTTGTAACTTTGTGAGCCAAGAGCCAACATACTGGTGTAACCCTTTGTCCTGTGACTACTTACATACGCGTGAGCTTTAGAAGCCAGGAAATAGGTGCACGTGCTAATTGTCATCACAAACAGCTGTAGCACGAATACCTCAGGTTTACTTTCTCAGTTACAAACTTACAAAATTAAATATTCCTTATCTCATTACGGTGCATCACGATATGGGTCGGAGTAGTGTCTCGTCTCAGCCTTCATCAGACGTCGTGCCTTGTTCAATTATAAAGTAAATTGTGACAATTAAAACGTTCGTTTCGCTCAAGCGCGTTCGGTGTAGACGCGCATGAGATCACTCGTGAGCTCATCAAAATATCACAATTATCATACTTATCGACGTGCATCTATGTCATTATCATAACATTGTAGTTGTGCGCTCCGAAATTATCTCAATATTAAAAACTGTAGGTACACATAATAACATTTTAAGGTTTTACGTAAGAAATGCGTTAGGTACTTGACAAAGCAATAAACCTATTGACTTACATGTCAATAGTGCGAATTAACAGTACGTACCAGAACAAGTAGGTATGCCAGTCCATTGTTTGCTGGTACTTTACTAACCTGCTTTCCCTAGTTTCTGCTTATACAATTCTGTTCAGTTTTTCTACCATACAGATGAAAAAAGTGATAATTATACCTGTACGAAAATTCCGAGTTTTCGCATTTTTGTGAAATCATATCATTCAGATGAACCTGACCAATTAACAAGTATGTAATATGTAAACGTATGGCATAGATACATCAAATACTGCTTTAAATAATATTAATTTAGGAACATAAAAAAAAACGAATTTCTTTATCAAATTTTATGAGTCATACAATGTAAGAAAAATTTACAATTTCCTGATTCTGTCGCGAGTTGTGAAGATTTTATGTGTGTGTAAAACACAAGTTCGCCGTTGGTCAGAAATGTTTTGATTTGTCCCGTGCATTGCACTCTAGTCTTCTATTTATATCTCCTTCTTGGCAAGCCGCTAGTTTTTGATATGAGTAGCGTTTGTCAAACGTCATTCATAAAAGAACATCATTTTAGTAAGCGTGCATTCAGTTTATAAGCAGTTTGATAAATACTTAGCTGTATTGTCAGTGTAGTGAATGAAAGAAATCGCATAAAATTTATTTGAATTAAAATGTTGATTTTATGCATTGTTGAATTCTTTTAAGCACCACTGTCTGTGTAACTAACACTATGGTATAAACTTTGTTTTCAAAGTTTTAGGCACACAAATGAAGCTAAAGGTCTAATAACCAGCAACAACAACTATACCTAGAATTCTCTAACTTAATAATATCTACTCTTTCCTCACCTATCTCTGTCATAATTTTCAAGTTCAATTTTATTACTTATGTGTGTTGTAAAATCATATAGTTTCAAGGATAATTACGCTATGAAATAATGATGATAATTGACCTGTTTGTGCGCAACGTGTAACGGACATTTTATTTGTAATAATGATTATTGATAGTAAAACAAAATGTAGTGCGGAATAAGCCAGTAGGTAGGTACCTACACTACAATAACTATGGCAATCTACTGCTATCGCATGTGTAAAGTATGCCGTACGCAGGAAATGATAGTTTCTATGTAAATTAGTACATATTTTGAAATACCAGCCAACCGATATGTGTACCAACTACACTTATTTTAATCTGCATAATAATTTTCCTATTAACTGTGGCTACGTAATTTTAGTGTACAGTTGGAAAGTAATAAATCATTTTGACGACGGTTTCTTGTGTTAAAATGGGCCAAAGTATGTACCAACTATATTTATGTTACCTGTATTTAAATAAAATCATGTATTAATCTTTGAAATGATATTGTTTCAGGTAAGTTTCACAACCATGAAACACGTAAACTACTGGTAGCGCCCTCTATGTTAAGGTAAAGTAACTGTAGTTCTGCTACTTGACGCTTGATGGCAGTGGCAGCGCTACTTCACACAACTGGTTACATTTTTAAGTTTATACAAAGTATAATAAAGTAACATTTTATTTTAAACACTTTCAAATAATATAGCTGGAAGTAAATATTTGCAGAAGATCTCGTCAATGTCCTCCAATATCGAATACATTTATAGAAATATGTAGGTTTGAAACGTCTTTACCTTGATGTGAACCAAGAACAATACCACCAAGAACCAGTTTAGTAGGTTCATGACCGACGCGATCGCCTCTCGCATAATGCCGAGCCTTGTCGTGATTTATTCATGTACTTGTGCCCTGCGGCGAATAAAACTTGGCCACGAAAGAAACCGCACTTTGTTACCATTTTTATTAGACCTACATGCTCTTTTATAAAAAGCTCATTAAGCATATTTTAAAGCGGAACTAGAGGTCAAACTTTGCTGGTTGAAAACAAAAGTAGGTACGTTATAACGTGTATAGCCGGTCGCAGAATGCGGAAACGTATAAAATTATTTAAATATTTAACCTTGAGTAATGTTTTCTATATATTTTTACGCTATTTTTATAAAAAGATTACCTGTTTACTTTCTGTTGTTGGGTTTTAGGCTAACAAAGGTTACGCGTTTGTGTCGTTTGTAGCCCGTAGCGCTACGAAGTTTCGTAGCTAAAAACCCCATTCATAAAAATATTTAGGGTTAATTGTTTCTTTAAAAAATTTAATAACTCGTTTCAATATGGTTGCATAACAACATACCTACCTAAATAACGTTAGATATTGTGTCACTCGAAGGACAAGCACGTGTATTGTACCTAAATGAATAATTGATTTAATCCGAACTTTCCAAACATCGATAAATTATATTCTATAGGTCATTGTATTGTTTACATATTTGAGATTTTATTTTTTTATGATACGTTATCATAACCAGGGAAAGAAATTAAATTAATTATAATGCTGGCCGTATACATTCGGAAGTAAGAAATGCATAAAATGGCGTAGCACGGCTCTACGAGTCTACGAACGTAGATAAACCGACAGAATTTGTCAATATTAATAATATTGAGGAATTCTGAGGTTTATGATGTACATATTTATTTGTTTTGATAAAACAAGTTGAGTTACGAATAAACAACTAACAACCAGGTAATTGTTCGTTGTTTATTCGTAACTCAACTTGTTTTTTTTTACAAACGTATATACAAGTTTATAAGTAACTTACTACAATTGATCATAACCTATTTATACTATGCGAACATTTCAAACAAAAATAAAACATCGTGTAATTATATGGCGTTCTTAATGTTCTTATAGATGTTTGAATAGAGTGGAATCAGTGAGTAACGTTGGTAGTGTACACTCCCGAAGACAGCCGAGCTCCGCCGGAGATTGCCGAAGCCTTCAAACATGGCGGCGGAGGAGCGCTTGGCGCTTGTCAACAAAGTTACTCGACTTCGAATGCGGAATGGTCGCGCGCTTTCGTGTTCCGTTCTGTAACCGCGAATTATAAGTGCATTTTGTGTCAAAAAGTGTGAAAGTGAATAAAACAAGTTATATTTGTTTGAAAATTGTGTTTATTTGTTTTTCTATTATTTCGCTTAAATAAAAAGTGGTATGTAAACGTGTTTAAAAGGAATGTTGGAGTATTAAGGGGCCGCAGAACGCATACGAGTATCGTATAGATAGCAATGTTTATTGTGTTTTTTTTTTATAGAATAATAACGTTAATCATTTTCATATAAAACTCACTATAAAACTTATAGGATAGGAACAAGATCCAACTAGTAAAAAAATATCAAAAACTTCTGCCTGAACTGATTGCTAAGACCCTTGCATATTGTTATCTAAGCGTTTATTTAATATATTATCGAAGTTACATAGTTTCTAAGGTGACTTTCACCCAAACACAGCTCGGTGCCGGTCGTAGATGCTAACTTATTAGCATACTGGTACCGGTAGTAATACATTCCCCCTGACTAATGGCCTGCACACACTGTTTTCCGGAGCGACAGTTCTTTAATTATTTATTCTTCCCTAAAGCCAAGCCTCGCACGTGCTCAACTTGTTGCATAAAAACGATCCCTCACGTTTCTTGATGCATTGTCAGCAAACACAATAGGACATAAATATCTTAAAATAATGTGACGGGTTCTTTGAACGGCTTTACAATGGTTAAACACCACATTTTAAACTTTTTATTCTCAAACAAATTTTTTTCAAGATTATTTGCTTTCAAGTGAACAGAGAAATGTATAGAATTTCCAAAGATAATATTAATAGATATTATGATATGTCCCATTAATATTTCATAAGATGAGACAAAAAATATCAAATAAACCGACTCCTGTCACATAAATCTCAAGTGTCATAGCAATATGAGTAAATAGAGGAAACATTCATTTGTCGATCCCTAGATGCGTCAATAAATAAAGACTGTTCTATATGAAGATGGTTTTAGATCCCCGGACGGTAAACATTCCAAGTGTTTAGTTTATGTCTGGACCATCGAAGCTCCATGAATTCTCGGGTTCCACCAAAGGGCTGTTTAACTGATGTTCAGGGCCTCAGACACGGTCTGAACTTCAGGCCGTGTCTGCGTCACCCTGAGGGACAAATGTGCGTGTTTAGACAGCTATTACATAGGCTTTTGGAAAAAATGCGCGAAACGTGACACCCACATCAAAGTCACGTTCCGAATTGACTTTTGGGATAGTAGTAACGCCCCTGAATACTTAGAGGGGCATCGTTTGACTTTTTGTCTTTATAATAGAATTATATTAAGCTTTCTGAGTATTATGCCCTTTAGCGGCACGGAATCAATAAAATGCAAATTGCGATATAGCATTTTGTATCCTTACTTTCTTGTCCGTAAGTTATCAGAAAGTAGTGTTGAATAGAGACATAAATTGCAGTGGATCCTTTAATCTTTCGATCCTTCTCTATTGCCACTCCAATGCACTTCCTTTGATAAGATAAATTTATACAGAGAGTAAATCCGTCTCTAGGCGTTGTGCATAAATTCAGTAGCCGCTTCACCGCTTGATAAATCCTCGTCGGAGCCATCTCGCTGTCTAGTGTTAATCTTCTTAGCGAGTTCGCAGCTCACCGCCTCGTCTTATCCTTCAAAGCTTTCAGATAACAGTTTTTGACACGCCATTGTATTAATTCAAATAAAATAATGTCTTATAGCCGTTTTGTTAAGAGGCGGTATTGTTTATTTTTACACTCAGGAAAGTGCACCTTTGCAATAATCCCTTGGCCTCGTTTGTATTTAAGATTTTTGTTGCGTACCTAATTGCATTGAAGGATAGCGCATTCCATTTTGCATAGTTGGCTTTTGATTCGATTTAGAATAGCAGGCGTATGATTGACGGATAAAAATAATAACAAGCGTGAATAAATTCAAATCAAACTTGCTTGTGGGATGTTATATGGTTAAAAAAACGTGTAGGCGTGTGTAATCCTGTTTACCTATGCACCCACGTCGGATCATAGTGGACTTTCTAAACAGCGGGACGTTGTCTCGACGAACTGTAGTTTAAAAAAAAGTGCGTTCAGATGAGTCACTTCGAGTCCCATCGAGGTCTGGGTCACATTCCAGGGCTGCCGACGCGGGCGCACCAAACCGGACCCACGCGACTACATGCGTTCCTTTTTCTCTTTTACCTTTTCCGTTTACGTAATACCTTCTTTGAAGCACCAAACTGCGACGGTCCAATTAAATAAGCCGTATCGCGGAATCACGTTTCTCCTTTCAAAAAAGGAATGCAAAATCGTTAAAGAAACCCGTAGTACTACGATATGATGTAACAGTATTTGGTTACCAAAACGTATTTGTTTCAAAGTCTTTGTGTGGGTCACATATGTATGAGTCAGTAAAAGTTTGCTGTAGGACCCCCATCACAAAGGGGGAGGTTTTCGTTAGCCATCTGCCGAGGCAGGTGTCCTTTTACATACTAAGCAGGTGATTTGAATTCGCTTTCCTTACTCTTAGGTTTTTTTTACTGCTTAAGTGTTATGTGAGCGAAGAACGATTGAATTCAATTTATAAGCACTGTCGTTTCCGGTGTCGGAATTGACCTAGAACTTGATACAGCATTAAGTCTTTGAGATTGAATGGATATAGGATTTATGTTGTTCTAAGCAAATTACTTTATTTTTACTACGTCTAAATTTTGTTTGACACAAGGTGCTATGGCGCTTGTCATGGCGATTGAATTTATTTATTGAAGTATAAATATTACTTACTAAAAACCTTAGTATTTATAGAAAGTTGGCGTACATTATTATACCCCTAAGATTGTAATGCATTTAAATAGCTACATCTATAAAATGCATATAAAACGGTATACACATAATCATTAATCACAATTAAAATATAATTTCAGTCGGGTAATTCATAAACTCATAACATGATCGTCGTGGAAATAATAATTAGTTAATACCTTTGAAGGCTAAAATGATATTTTTGTTCAGTAATTTACAATACACCTCATTATGCAAGTACATTAATAATCTCTACATACAAAGCTTATAGTGAAAAGTATGGACCTGTTTTACGAGGCCAGTGCCTCATTTATGTAATAAGTTTTAAAGCATTATTCAAGTCCAGTAAAGTATATAGCTAAAGTGTTGCAAAGTTCGTAACACTAAGTTGTAATACACACACCTTTCAATATATAGAGAAAAGGATAATAAACCTATTATTGAAATCTAATATATATATATATTTTTTTGTTTTTTAAGTAAAACTATGTTCTTCCGTGGGGTGGGGACCTGGTGATTTGTAATACAGGCATTTTACGCCTAACTCAGACACCAGCTCCTCACATTGCAAAAAACAAACAATTAACAAATATTATCTGAAACCTATATTATGCTTGTCATTGTGAGGAGAAATAAAGAACTTATTATTAAATCCTTAGAACGGCTTTTCCTTTGGTGTCTCCTTTAACCCTAATAGTAAGTATAAAACCAAACACTGAACTAGCCTTACTAATCTGCTTTATCAGAAATATTTACATATTTATGATAAAACAACCAATCTATTGATTAATTAAGCGATGTTTTTAATTAATTTGTATATTTTCACTAAGATTAATTCGCGTGGATTAATAAATAACTTATTAATCCACGCGATTTGTAAACTAGATTTTGTTTATCGAGCCAGAAGCTGTATAACCGGTACAATTTTATGATTTAATTACACTTTATGCTTCATTAACTATTTATTATGTTGAACTAATATTTTTTGTATAAATAACGTTCACTTCTGTATTTTCTCTCACGATATCTGAATCATCACCAGAACCAGTGTCAACATATTTTGGCATTCCATTGCTATTTCAATATTAATCTGACTGAACTTTACCAGCAATTAAGAGCAGCTTTTCTGAAGGAAATAAAAAAATAGAAAAATAAAAACACCACTCCATAGGTATACACCTCTGCCCAACCCTTCGGGGAAACAAGGCGTGATGTTATGTTATGTAAAAATAAAAATATTCATTAATTTATAAAGGAACCGGATATTTAAACTTTCCGAAAGTTTTTATAGGAATATGAGATGTACAGCCACCAGCACATCAACCTACTACTACTACTATCTGTCATATTTATTTAATTGATTTTCAACTTTATTACTAAAGTATAAGGTTAAAAGTTGATTGGGAAAATTTGACATTTCTGGGTAGGTTGACCTGCTGGCGTCTGTACCTACAAGTTAAAAGTTAACAAGTTATAAGTGCGGACATCTTTTTTCTAATCTTCTTCTTCTTCTATATAAAAATCAATATTTTATGCACTGCGATACCGTTAATCCGATTGCGATAAAACTTTGTCAATTTATTGCTTGCACTTGCGCGAAGGCATATATTACAATAAACATGCTGCAGCAATGCGCCGGGTACCAGCTAATTTTAAATAAATAGTAAAGTCAGTATGTAACAGTGCATTTAATGTGTAAATTATTGCCTATTGTTTCTGTTGGTACGGTTCATTTGATGCGATTGCATTGAAACACTTGGCCGTACTGACTGGGCCGTGTTTACACAGACTTTGTGCGTGTAATGTTACATAATATACACAACTTTAATATACACACATATAAATAATTCCATCAAAATAATTTTTTTTTTTCTAATACCGATAACCCCATATTAACGACCAAAAAATATTGGGCGATTAATTTATTCCACGCATATCCTCAATTAAAAGTAGCTACCACAAAAACGTATTCTGATCACCTGTCTTGGACACACCTTTTTCGTGTATGTTTTTAATATTAATCGTGATCCGAAAACAGGTGAAACTTACACCCCTGGCAAAAGGATTACAACGTATATTAAAGTTTTTTATTTATAAACTGAATGTCTGAAAATGAAAATTAATAAAAACCAAAAACTCTTGGTACAGGAACGATACTCATTATTTTGTAGAACCATAGTAATAATTATATCGAACTGACCCCGACTACTGACCAATAACAGACCATGAAAACATTTGACAGGAAATCGGGTTATCTCAATGACAACTAAAATGCTTTACGTTTCCTCCCAATGTTTATGACTTATTTAATTATGATCATGACTCGTTGTTTACCGGCCACCCGTATTTCTATCAATAAATTTTAATTCTATGTTTTATTCGTTTAAGTTCAGTTCATTATCCTTTGTACATGTTTATGTTCAAGTGGGCATAGACTTGTGCTTGTGAGTCACTCGACCCCGTGCGAATTACTTTGGTAATCGGCACTTTTGTGTTGAATCATCTCGATCAACGCCTAAACGCCGGAAGAAACCGTTACGAGCGATGCAATTATTGTTTTCATTGATGCTATTGATTCCAATTGAAACATCACTCTAGAGCTTGATTATTTTTCTTACTAAATGGAACCCAGAACGAATTTTAGATAAAGAAAATTCAGTGAACATTGACGGAGGGAAATCGTTTGGTCCATTATAAATGATAAGTGCTCTGTCAGAATTCGGCTTCTTAATTAGATTTTTTGTTGATATTCTGCAGACGGCAGCTGGCATAAAGATTTTCTAATTATCATAATCGACTGATACGTACAAGAAACGAACTTGAAGAATGAAGCAATTATATTGTCATTAGCAAATGTCCTAATTATCAGACTGGACACTAAGTAATGAACATGATGGATTAACCGAATTTTATAATTTATTAAGATAACGCAAGCATACGAATAACTCGGGCTGCCTAATGAAGGTGTTATTACAATGTACATATTTTATACAGCTGGTCTCTGATATCTACTTAGTTGATGTAGACACGCAAAAACCTCTGCTGTTTAACATACAAATAGGGCTGTATATTTTGACCTTTTAACTACCATTCTTATTTGTCGTATATAGGTGTCATTGAGAGTGGGTAAGAATTAATTGTACCTCGTGAAACAAATCTCTTCGGCTATATTACGCGCATTTCTGTGTCCGTTGTCTTTTATTTGATTTATCTTATCATTTACTAATTGAAGCAGTTGTTTTTAGATAAAAGAGAACTTAAAATAGTCTGATAAAATTTAAAACGTGTTTAAGAGAAAAACAGCAGGCAGTTCTGAAAGTAGGCACATTGTCAGAATTTACATGAATGAGCATGTTCTGTGGTCGATCTATTCCGCGATTATGCGGATTTCGACCCGCTTGCAATCGGACTTGGGCTGTTGCATTTAAATAAGTAGCAACATTAAGTGCCGTCATACTGGCTGATCGTGACCTTGCGTCGGTGAATGTTGGGCTATTTACTGTGCAACCAAGCCTCGGCACGATTCCATCTACCATTTGATTTGATTTTCTTTTGTGTACTCATATCTTCAACACGCGAGTGATGGTGAGTTTTGGATTCTGTATCCGCATATCTATGTGCGACATTTCAACTATATTCATTGATTTATTTTCGGAATTGGATATTGAACTATATATTTCCTGTTCATTTCTTATGGATTAACCTCATATTCTTATTTCTAATCTGTTGTTTCGAGATCTAAGGAAAGTTGAAATCTTTGACAACGATGTAAATATTTGGCTCTATACATTCATTGTTCAAACAACGTCTAGCGTGGCGTAGAAAATCGTTATTGCACAACGCAACCGTGATTACCTTCAGAACACGTTCCGTTGCCTGGCCACCTTTGTTTGCATCGCCTCCAATCATTCCCGCTCGTGTCACCTTTGAACTTTCTCGGAACAATTTTCTCTCTATTATTTTATTAGCTTCAGTAGTACCGCCTACATATTCCCATACCTCTATATTTGGTTGGATGTTGCTAGTGATTACTTAGCAAACAGATCTTAGTGATGTAGTGAGTCAATATTGTGTTACCTATAAAGACATGCACGAAGATTATGGTTTAAGTTATTTCGAAATGTTAGCGGTTGTTTACACGCGGTAGTATTAAACGTGGCTTCTTTCCATATACGTAGTAAATCGCATTTGGTGAGCATGAACGGTAGTGTTGTTAGTACAAATTGCACTTGGTACTTGATAGTCACGCTCTTGCCCTCGTTTCGTAGTCTTGTCGAGGTGCGCTGTAACTAAGAGCTTTTAACGTGACCCACCGCCTGCCCTATATCCCGCGGCTGTGATGTCACGTCATGTCATATTTGACAAACGGGGACATATTTAGAATACATTTCAGTACTTCGGCTTTTACGAAATGTAATAAAGAAAATTGTATTTGGCGAAGGCAGATTCTCCTTTTGACAGAACGCAAAAAGATTTTATTGAGTTTAGTAAAGGAATTGAAGGGCGAGCGTTTTTTTTTATCAAGATTCGATTAGATTAGATTTATATCAATAGAGAAAAGTATTGACACTCCAAAAAACAGTACCAACGAAAACAATACATTTATGAAAAACGAATCCAAGAAAGAGAATATTATTTTTATTTTTATTCAAGAGGAACAACAAACAGCTACAATATAAAATAAAGAAACAAGAAAAGATACACAAAAAATATAGACAATATTGCAGCCCACAACGCTGTTCACAGATTAACGATAGGATACAATAATCGAAACTTAACCTAAGCACTTGTACTGCAAAACGTAGGCCATAAACAGAAAGTGGTGAAACCGGTTCCCAATGTATTACAACAATATAAATACGTTCGAACAAAATTTTTAGTGCAGCTCCGAAATATTGGTCCACCACAGATAACTGTACTCTTGGGCAAGTTACTACAAACACATGTATGTGAGTTCAACTCTTCTGTATTATGTACAGTTCATTCGTGAAACAGTCTTTAACTCTTAAATAACGGGACGCCATCACTGCTTTTTGCTTCGTTTTCTGCAGCACATTTATGGAAGTGATTAAGGAGCATATTTTTAGTTGGTTTGGATTTTTTTTTCTATGCTGGTTTAATTGGCTTCTCCTATTGCTATTTGAACCTTAAGCATTTGTGTCTAGTTCATGGTTCAGTGATTGATTTATTGAACTACTTTCGAAAAGGACTTGGCAACCAATACATTTTCTTCCAATTACTGTCTTTCAAAACCGTACAACAAGCTGACCTCAATGGACTTGCTAGAAGATGGCCTGATGTATTGGCACGTACATAATATTACGGGTAACTTGTTCGACTTGCTCGTGTCTGGTTGAGTTACGACCAGGGCAACCGTTCCCAGTTCAAAACGGTTCTTTATATCTGTTATTAATATATCAGGCTTCTGTATCTCTCTATCTACTAACTTACTACGCTTTACTTAATTATTTGTGTACAGCAGACATTTATTGGAGTTTGTAAAATATTAAACTTGATTGGAATCTGGGAGTTAAGTATATCTCCAATGTACTTGGTTGGTTTAGTACAAAGATATTATTTATCTGATATAAACCGCTGTGGACTTGAAGTATAACAACTCTGTTTATACACTATCAATTAGATTCAAAGCTTTTAACTACATTGCAAAGTTGAATATTCAAAGTTCGACAGAGTTCAACTACTTTGTTAGAGATGTGACTGTATTCAGAATTTTTCATCTTATAGTACTCGTAGTTCATAAACGTATACTAAAAAGACTAACCATTACGAGGTTAATGCAGCTGATTATATTTTGTAATTGCTGACTAATCCGGACATTCCCACAGCTGGGCTTAAAAGCTATAAAAATAATATCACGTTATTAATCTCTTATACTTGCATTGCATAATATCGCATTTCCTATACTGTAATAGAAATCGACCTTATTTCAACATAATTTTGAGTAATAGTCGATTTCGAGAAAGTTACAATACAGAAATCGACATAACCGCATCACTACTCCCAAATAAATTGGACTTACGTTTTGACGCGACGCATTGACAAGCGGTGAGCCTATACATTGGAAGCACATGATTGTTACGCATAATCGTCTTCCTCGATCTACCCTAATTACGTCATACACGATCAATCGGAATTTGAATCGTTTTGAAACAAACTGCTAATTCTTTGCTTCATTCAAGTTCGAAAAAAACAACGACGTATAACGCAATGAATGTTGTTGAACTATCAACATGAAAAAAAAAATTGTCGTAATAGTTTACGAAAATGTGTTGCGTAAATAGATAGCAGATTGACGTAAGATCGTAGTCATCTCCTCAAGTGGGTGATTTGCTTTGATCAGAAACGTGATTTCTATTGAAGTTTTGCGTTACTTAACCCTTCTATTAAAGCGCTTTCAAACTTGATGATGATTATCAGAAAGTTCTTTTTGACTGTGGTTTTAGATGTGAAATTATATTCATTACCCGCAATATGGCTCTATTTGGGACATACGAAATTGATAGTAATAACGTTAATTTAAAGTACGATTCAAATGAATTTCTTTGATATAACGATACTACGCCTTGCTATAAACTTACACGTCGATGTCCGGTCGACAAACCTGTATCTATTGCTGGTAATCTTGTCGGGCGGGCCAAGGAAGTATCGGAGTGCATCCGCACTGTTCAAAGCAACCTAGCAACGAACCCAGTGACAACTTTTATTTGTATGATTGTGCCGCTCACACACTTACTACTAAAGCATCCAGCCTCATCCATGGTATTGATAATTGCGTGAATAATTTCTGTCGATACAACCGGTTTTTTTTTAATTTGCTTGAAAGAAGACGTTTTGTAAAAGGAAAGGTGAGTTTACGCTTGTATGATGCAATCGAATAGCTTTTACTCGTAGTATTGTTTGAAGAGTGTCGTGTTCATAAATAATACTTTGATTTAGGCTTTAAGATACATGTTTGGTCATAGTCACAAACAAGGCTAAAAAGGCCTTATGCGTTTATAAAACTACAAGCTTCTCGTTACGTGTTTGTTTTAGATTAATTGCTCTTTCACTCTGAGTTATGATTATTAGAATTATTACCAGATACCGTACTGTTGTCACCGGATACCATTTCTAGTTTTGACACCATTCGCTTTCCGGGACTTGTGCACTTAGACGCAGTAATTAAATCCGGCTTGTGTTCCGTGTTCTGGCTTTCCAGCAACTACACTTTATTCTTAGCTTGAGAATATAACAGCGATTCACATAATACTGACACGATCGTTCGATCTACTATCGACTTGCCTCCTACACATAAATAATTTATAGCTTTAACGCAATGTAATGTTACCAGGTCATAAAATTCCTCAAAATAATTCAGTGTTGCAATATCTCTGTATAAAATGCACTGTCAAAACATTTGGAATATTTTCTTTAGAAAAACCCGCGAAGTTCATTTAGAGCAGTATAATTTGCATGAATTATGAATTAAAGGCGTTCGTACTAATGAGTGCTGCAAATTGCAATAATTGCTGCAATTTGTTTTATAACACTTTTATCATTCATTGAGTTAGAAAACATGAAAATATTAAGTATACAATATTAATAAGTAATAAAATTTATATCTTCATTTGTATTAAGTATGAAAGACATTCACTGATAAAGAGATCTACATACATAGGTCTCTCACAAAGAATTCTAAAATTAAACACCTGAGCCTGAAAGTCTGAGCGGCTTCTTTCCTTTCAAAAGTGGTTTCTTACTAATGTTTTTCGTTATTGTACTCTTATATATAAACGAGGCAAAAGGAGTATGTAAGGATCGTAGCAGGTGGCATTCTGTAGTTTTTGCCTACCCCCTTGGGAAGAAGGCGTGAGTTTATGTATGTATGTATATGATCTCAAAGAACATAATATTTTGATTGCGCAAGAGTAACGGTTCTGTGGTTGTATGGTATTCGTTGCATTCGCCGAGCATGCGGTCGGAATAACTTGCGAAAGCCCAGAGGAAACTTTTGCAACCGCTTTAGTTTCATGCGTCTGGCGCCGTCTGACACTAATCACTGTCTGAAATGTCTTTACCGCATACATGAGGACTGTTTTCGAGATTCTTCTCAATACATTGATCTTCTAGGTCGTAGTTAAAAAGCGTAGTGTTACAGTCATCATCATCACACATAGTATTGTTGTAATTTGATTGACTCTTGTCTAGTTGATTAAGGCCGATTCTAAATCACAAATTAACCCGCTCATATATCTTTGGCAACCCAATTAATCTATCAGCTGATTTAATCTTTAGTCCATTCATGTCACAAATAAGGCTTATATTTCTTGTTATTGCACATTTTGCTGTTACTATTACTTATTCATCGGAGTTCGGCAATACTATGTCTTTTCTTCTTTAACGAGCTTAGGTATTATGACTTATGACTTGACCTACGGTCGAATTTTTCTATGATCATATCGTCCTGAGTATATAATATTCACTCAATATTATTATTTCTATAATTTAATTATTATAAATTTTATATAATTATTATTTTTTAAATATCGCCGTATTATGCTCTGAGATAGGGGCCTTTTTGGCCTCGCACAGGTCTTTTTTTATTTGTTAGTTTTGCTTTAACCTTTATAATACTGGTGTCTCATATTGGAGACAGATAACAATAAAATTCTATTGTGTCTGCTAATTGCGCGCGCGACAGATTAAGCTCCTTTTTTATTTTTATTTATATAATTTTGTTCTTTTTTTTAAATATTATTACTGTTTGTATTTCCTGTGTATATACCTAAACAGTATATACCTATCCTAATTTAGATATCATTTGGGTTCGCATTAAGGAAAATTAATAATTAGTCCGTTATGCTTCGAAGAATTACCGTTGTGCGGTGGTTATTTTGAGATATTATAATTACAATACATTTTGTAGTCACTGTTCCTATGGTTATAATTAGAATTCAGTTATTATTGATTGAAAATTTTTCAGGTTGCCTGAAATATTTTCAACAACATTTAGCCGTAGATATATCTAAATGTTTACTTTATGTCTACCCATTATTTATCTATTGTGTCGGTTGACGTATTCGAATAGTTATGCCATTTGTTTTGTTCTGGGTTCCGTATCTATTTTCTGTGCAGTAATGGAGATAGTAACTGCCAGCCAATTGGCATCGACTCCGTTCCCCGTTACGATAGTTACATGACCTTTAAAACCCTTCATGTGTTTTGCATCTGTAATGGCTAACAAATTACTTTCAACGGTTTGTCTTACAATATTCCCATAAGGTTAATGATAAAAAAGGAATATGTATCCATTTATTATTCCTTTGCACAAGCAAGTGACGAACAAATTGCTTAGCAAAGTTGCGTGTTGTATAATTCGCGAGGACTGCGTGAGAATAATGTCCAGGCCGCCATATTGGACGTTTTATTTTCGTATCCATATTTCACACTCGGAGATCACCGCGTGTTCGATGTTATGATTAAGTATTTATACAAAGTTTGTTTTGTTGTGTTCTTTTATGTTGTGGTAACTTGTGTTTGCTTATAAGTTTCTTAAATTTGATGTTGATTTTATATTCAAAAGCTTAAACTATGAGTTTTAGAACTTCAATACTGAATTTGATATTTTTAGAAACAACAACAATTAAACTTGAAATCTTAAGATAAGACAAACCCTACTTGATGCATAATAATTAGCGTAGAAAGGCTTTACATAAGCAGATATTCCACTTTCCTCTGAGTTGAAAGACCGAGGGACAATCATAGCTACAATGTTGCGCAGCCCTGCGCCTGCGCTGCCTTGAATCATGATTGTCCGCTCGCGTTAGTCACGCCACCGCTCGACCACTTTCAGGGAAGGCTCATATTTCCATTCCTCACCGTTTATTTTTATTTTCATAGTTTTATGCGGTCCTGGTAGCGTTTTACGAATAGTTCACATTGCTTAGGTAAAATATATTTAATAATTTTAACATGCACATGGTTAGTTAGTGTCTTTCAAATTCAGACGCCTTATGAAAGGTCTTTTATTACCCGACGGTTATTGACTTGATTTGTTTCTATGATAATAAACAAACAACATTTTTCATTTTATAGCGTCAGATAAGATGTTAACTAGATTTATCTTTACTCTATCTTATTGATGGACATCGTTACCTGATCAACTCAATCTACTGATAAAAAAAACAGTGTTGAATGTTCAATTTGGTTTGTGTTAGCTAATTCTCACATTGGCCCTTTGTCGCTCGTCGCCCGCCTGTCGCTCAAATGAAATTATTGAAATACTTGGAATTATTAAATGTGAGAAGGGAGCGCATGTTTGTTTAGGTCCGCGTCTCCGCAAAGCTTTAGGAAATCCCTTTGAGATGTTATAAGTAAAGTATTTCATATCAAACATATACGAACGTGTGGCTCGTCTTTTTTTCTTGCTCTATGAGGTAAACTGAATTCCATGCTCAGATACCACGTGATGTTCTTACTTTATTACATACTTACCTACCTACTTCAAAACATCTTGATGTAGTAATATGTTATGAGCACAGATTTCAGATTGCATCAATAAATGACTACAAGCGCTATTACTAAAGCCATTAATTTACATACGAATGGTACTCTCAATGAGGCATCATTGGATGGGAAGCATCTCAAGTATCATGTAAGACCCGATAGCTACTCTTGTTTTTTAATTCTTACATCAGTGTAGATAATCGCGTGGATAGTAAACTTGTTTTATTCAGTAAGCTACTACATTGTGGTGGTTAACTATGTGCATTCGTTCCGCAAGCTTCGCTTTCGTCGTGCGATCACAAGCTCAGATCTCATTCGCTCCTCGCCTCTGTATTCACGACATCCGGTATTTTATTTTGCGTTTCTTTGAACACGGTACAACGAACTTGAAGCAGGCTCGTATGGGGAACAATATTATGGCCATGTTATTCAGATTTTGTACGAATATTATAAATTATACGTTTTTCACGCGCTCGTAGTTTGTCGTAAACTTTTTGCTTACGGTTTGAGAGTTGTTCGTCTGCAGACTTTACTGACGGGCTGCATACTAAAGTGTGCTTAGTTCAGACGCGCTTAAACTTGCAGCCATTAAACACGTCGTGTCTATGATTGCACAAGTTACCATCGTGATCGTTGAGACTTATTTAATGTAGGAAACCTATAGATATAATAATAATTCTGTAAGGAAACCTGTCACTGGAAAAAAAATTGTTACTCTGATCAGGGAAGGACAATTTTTACCTAAGTGACATCATTACATGCACTCCAGCTACGCGGTAATGAGTTTGACCTGGAAAATCCTAATGAAAAACGACCACCATAAAGTTATTTACGAGCAAAGCGAGTTTGCATGAATCAGTCTTTACGCCCTTTACAATTATTGTAACAAAATGTTCGGTACACACGCGTGCCTTAATTAAATTAAACTGATTGTCGTAAGCTAATTGCGAGTACGTATGGGCTAGGGCGGCTCTAAATATATTCGCACGACACCCAGCACTCCTCAGCACAAACACAAACGAACGCACATGTTGCCCTAATAATATTCCTATTTTCGCTCACGCGCTAACGGCCGTCCATACAATTACTTACATGTCACGTTATGGGGAATTGCGCCTTCTTGTACATCATAGTTCATTAATATGTTGTGTTTGAGTTTATTATGGTTAGATTTTCAATATATTCTGATTCAGTTAAAGAATGTTAGCTCTCAAACCCAATTATACCACCTGTAATTTTATTCATAAGTACCTACAAGTGTGACATTTGCTTGGCCTCCTTCCATTGATTCGATACGGCATTTTCATTGGTTGCTGTTAGTGCATAATCTTATCGCTAGTTGATAAAACAAAACAGTGTTACTTCGATCAATAATTGTGTACATGTAACATATACCTCACCCACTTATGAATCAGTTCTCTTTGCCTTATCATCACATTTGCCGTACTTAAATCATTTTCGGTTAATCGTTAGTTTCATAATAGCCGCGAAAAATGTTAAGTATCCATTATGACTTTGTGCGGCCATGTAATACTCCAACATTTACGTCCTTGTTTTGTAGAACGACTCAGTTCAAGTGATCTAAAACAGTGAGTAATCAAAAGTGCACTCTGGGTTTCAATTAGGAGTTGCAAAGTGTGAAATGAAAGCAGAAAAAGGATTACTAGAAGAGGAACAGTGAAACGAATGGCGGCGGCGATGCGGCGAGAGAACTTAGTGGAGGCCAATAGGCGTTAACGCAGCGTGCATCCGCCGCCGCGACCGCGCCAGCCATGTCGAGTGCGCTGTCTCCGAGCGCCTGCGACGTCGGCGACGAGCCGGCGCGACGACGATCCGTCTTTTACGTGCCATTGTTTGAGAGCTTCGACAATTATTTGCCCTTGACGCCAGAAGAAAAAGAAGCTCTAATATCTGGAGAAAATATGGATAGCATATCTACAACAACTAAAAGGAGGAATGCGTCAGACAGCGGCAGATTGCGAATCCCATCTCGGGGTGATTCATCCTTTACGGAAAGTGAAAGTGACATGAGCGCGTTTAGTCCAGAAAGACGGTTTCGTCGGCCTTTGTCATCAACGGCGAGCTCTAACGAGGCGTTGACAAGATTGGGTCATCGTGATTTGACGAGTCCAAGACTCGTCGCCCAAAGCACTCTCATGAAAAATACCAAGCCGAGATTACGAAGCACGACATCGTGTGAACCTCGTTATGACCGGATATTTTCACCGATCGGCGGATCAATTTCATCAAACAAACTGAATAGTTCCACCACGAACATTGGAAGCAAAGTACCCTCGAAAACTTCTATTATGAATTCTAATTTGTCACTGATACCTGATTCGCCAAAGCTTTTGTCTCCTGCGAAGGAGAAATCTAAAACTCTGCCACAAAATCTCAATGTGCCATCGCCTATTAGAGGCAGCAGTAGTTCTACGTCTATATTCAGAACTCCTAGAATAACTGTCACTCCTGAGAGTCCTAATAAAAGTCCTGGAAAAATATCTGGACTCAATTTTATTCGACGATCTCGAAGCACAAAATTATCGCGAAGCAACTCCTTATTGCGCAGTATAACTGCGAGACATATCGAAGAGGGGCTCGACGAACATGTCGCTGTAGTGACAGACTTGACTGAAAATTATGATAACTTTGTATATAATAATGGGGGCGAAACTGAAGTCATTTGTGCTCTGATTAAGAAAAACGAAGCTCAGATGGCCAACAGCCCTATGAGCTTACGACGGGCCTTCCTTGATGTGGATGATGATGTAGCTGTTCATTCTGGTAAGATTTGTCTTCACAAACGTCGTTATTCATTACAACCGTTATTCATTGAGTAAATTGTAATTTACTTCCAAGCGGCTCTGTTCGTTGACCATAATTTACACCATAATAGAAATAGCACGTTAAACTTCGTTGCGTAAAGTAAAATATGTAGGCGTGCGCCGGTTTGACATTGATTGTTAAATAATAACTAACATTGAATGAATAGCCAAGATCCTTTCTAAAATAAATTAACTACAATTACAACATTATGAGTCAGTCAAAAGCACACTTCACAATTCACACTTCTTATTATACTTAGGTACCTACCTAGTCATTACAGCAGTTATTAATTTAAATGAATATTTGTTACTACTGCTCTTCACAGAGTTATAATGACTGTATCTTCTGGAGATAAAAGATACGCGGAATAGTATACTATATTTATACCTACTATATTGATCGATCACCTAACACCTTACCCACTGGAGCACTTAGTGGACAAAGCCAGACACTTGAGAAGAGAAAGCGTTTGAAAGCCCTTACTAAGAGAGTACCTAATACGGATGACTTAACACTTTCGAACTATCCACCAGTGTATGGTATTTTCCACTAGACTCCGCTGTTCATAACGGCAAACAATGCCCTCTAATTACATAGCAAGGATCTGAAGTGAAGGTCTTTAGCGAACGATATATCATGTCTTAAAGTTGGCATTACGAAAAGTGGAAGTCATCTTGTTATTCAAAGCCCATTATATCGAAGTCACTGTCGTTATAAACAATGGTTTATTCAAATTGTACTTTAGTACAACGTTGATCAGTACATGACTTATGGTTATAACTGGAACAGAAAATAATAGAGAACATCGCCAGAATACAATATTAATTGAAGCTATAATTATTCCAAGGTTAGACAAACAGGTAGACAATGAAAAATATTATTAGTATGATTCAATTATTACACTATACTAACATTATAGGTACCTAATAAATTAGAATTTCCCATAGGTGTGAGAAATATAATAATAGATTGGCGAAGACAACGATGATAGAAGAACAATGCTTAGTAACACCGACGTAAATCACCGCTATATAGAACTTTTTCCTTAACAATTCTACCTATGTAGTTACTTAGGTGTAAAAAGATTGTATGGAATCCCATGACACTGCAGCGTACTTTCCCCCCAGTGTCATCATCCTATTAATATGTCAAAGGATTGCTACGAATGCACGAAGTGTTTCCCGTATTTGATATGAAACTATATTAAAACCAAGGTTATTTTTGTTGTTCCTACGTGTTATTTACCACGACCAAACATTGACTGATTTATATATATATTTTGAAGTTCCTGTTATGTTCCACTGCATGGCAAAGGCGGGTAAAAAATTATATTTTGGCCTCTAGTTCTAATTCAGTTTCCTAAATAAAATGGGCCACTTTGCTAACTTTGAAAAACTGTAAACAAAAGACTACATTACCGTCTCTATTAAATATTTGCCACACGTCTTCAGCTTAAAATCGTTACGCGTGGCGTAAAATTCTAAATCGCTCGCTTCTTCAAAACAATGTAGGTACTTACTGGTACTACATAAATGTTTCGTAACACAAACATAAAAATGTTGCTACTGTAGCGTCACTATCGTATCGTCGCGTTGCACTTCCTCGTGGTCTGTTATCGTCGCCGTCTCCTTATCGAAGTACGCATTGCGCAGAGAACTCCGCAGTCCGTTTTTAAATAATTGGTTTTAAATTGAACGGGCCAAGACCTGTCCAAGTAATGTAAACGGTCACGTTATTTGGTAAACGTAATGATTTTCCAAGTTTTCAAATAACCTTTGTTAAATTACGTTGAAGAACTCTACACAATAACAAGTTTCAGCCATGAAAACTGTGTCTTAGCTTAGTGCCATTTTGTCACGTCGCTGCTAAAGTTATTTCCTTCAAACTATCGCTCGACTTCCACAGGGATATTGGAAACAGTAGTAGCATACCAGTAAAATATCGACACCTGTGTTGTTGCTACCGGTCAGTAAACAGGGGCCGTCACTCATAATGCAGAGTACAAAACATAAACCTAAGTAATAACGATAATGGGTTCGAAAGAACATCTGTTGCTTCACACGTCGACGAGTCGTTGACATTGCAGGCAGGACATAACCCAGCTTTCTAACATGTATTATTTAACAAAATGACTTCGTAAACAATAGCTTTGTGGCATCACGAATCAAAACAAATATGAAACTCTATCCATAAATAGCCATCACATTTAATAGTGGCCACAAATATTTGTCGTGAACATTTATTGTCGATATGAAGACTCAGTCCATTGGACTATCGTGTTCCAAGATCAAAATATTTATGTACAAATTAAAGTCAATGGTTTTGTGTTAGCGCAGCCAGCGTAGTATTCGTTCACAGAAACAATCAAGTAATTCAAGTTAGAAGGCACTACACAAAAACAGATCTCTGAATGTATAAAATATATTTTGGACGCGAACACCATAATAATTTGTTGCTCAAAAGTTTTTGTCATACATTTGCCGATGCATGCACAGCGGTCACGGGCGGCGTGCGCGCAACTTCCGGCGGAAACCACGCCGTACACGGCTACTGCTGTGTAGTTGATATCATATTACATATCTATCTGTAATGTGTCGCCGTAATGTGAAACCTCGCGAACATTACATGCGCATTGGCAACACAGTTCTAGTAATTTTCTTGCAAGGTTGACGGTAAATCAGTGTCAATCGTGTTGTTCGATCAAACGGATATGAGGCACTATATATTTTATCATTTATTGGGCTGTGTTGGTAATATTTAAATTAATTGCTTATAACCAAATTGACCTTTGACCCTTTTTTTGTTGATCAAGATTGGCAGTTTATCAATTACTGACATGTTATTTTATTTATTTCCAGACACCTCATATGAGAAGGCATGTCGGCGCGGCTCAGCACCAAGCACACCGGTGCCGGGTGCGCAAGCGCAGCACAGTCCCTCGCGCCTCGCCTCTTTCTTCTTCTCCAAACGATCCTTCAGAAGCAACCCCCTCAAGAGGACCAAGTCGGCGACCAAACTCGAGAGGGAACGAGCCTTGGCCGCCGCACCCACACATCCACCTACACACGCCTTGCGGACGTCAAGGTTGGTACTATGTGCATATAATTAGGTAGTATTATAACTATGTAGTTATAATCCCAGAAGTGTAGGAGTTTGCTTCCAGTAGGTATACCTATATGCGACTGATGTTTATCAGTGTTTTACAGGAGTGTCAACCTGAAACAGTACTTAAACGCAATATCATAACAGTACAATAGTTGTATGTGGATGACAATTTCAAAAGATATAACTTGATACAAGACACAATACAATAGTCTTTGAAGTTCAGACAAAGAATTGATCGGAGTCACGTTAGCGTGATATTATTTTTCTTTGAAGAAAGTGTTCTTGGAATATTTTCATTTTTATTCTCTCACAGAACAGCTGTCACAGTTTGTTGATCCCTCCATCTAGTTTATTGATGTCTATAAAATGTTATACGCTATTGCAACAGATGACTAGAAAACGTATTGCTTCTAACAATAACTTGTTTTATGACCCGAATAAAATAATCTGTGTAATACGAAACATCCCTCTTCTCAGCTCGTAACTTAGTTTATGATAGAAATATCAGTTGTACTTCCAAAGAAATAGTGCTCGTAAAACACAGCCCCAAATTCTCATTGCGAAATCGTCGTACTTCATAAAATTACGCAGTTTTCCTATTTAATTTCTAGTCGCTTATGTTCATATCGAAGCTTCTTTTGGCGCAATGTTTCGCCATGTTATTGTTATCCATCAAAACATTACATTATGTATGAAAACATTCCTTAAGTTTTACATAAATATTATTTAATACGTGTTTTGTTCCTCATGAGCATAGCTCTACTATCTATAATATTTAGAAATCTAGTCAGTCTAGCCACCACTTTATCCGTACGCATCGCAAAATTTGCTTTATGTTGTAAAAGTTTCGAAATTCAGCGTTCATGGAGCAGTGTCGTGTGCTCGACTTTATAGTCAGCAAATTGGATAGCAAATGCGGCTATACGGGGCTTGTCGTATATCCTGACGCAAATTAATCCGTAAAACAACTGTCAAGTGTATTTAGCGATATGTCGTGACAGTAAAACGTTATCCAGGTTGTATGGCGTCGTATTTCAACGTGTAGGAGTGTCGCCCCGCCCCGTCTGCCCCAGGGCTATTTACCAAATGTTCTTAATTACTTCCCGCCCAACGCAAACACGACAACTCCATCGAGACCTAATTAAATAGTGTAACTTGTAGCCGCCAATTAACGCCTGCTTTAAATGGACCAATGAATATTGAAGCTTTCGTACAGATGGAAAGGCTCACGTAATGTAAACGTTTACATAAACAATGTAAGCCGTAAATTGTAAAGGGATAACACTTCCTGGATTGCTTTATCTGTAGATAGATTAAAAAACTGGCCAAGTGCGTGTCAGACAACGCACAAGGAAAGGTTCCGTAGTTAGGATGAATTTATCGCAATAACAAACTTAACTTTGTAGTTGAAAAAATGTTTTCCCATATGGAATGTATGGGACAACATGTTTTTGCAACCGCAAACGTAAGTAGGTCGATTATTAATCGTAAACTTGTAAAGCCTACTTAGCTATGATAGTTTTCCTTTTAATTTCGTTATATATACTACTGCCGTGAATTTTTTGCACATCTAAAACCAACCATTTAGCTGGCAGGGGGGTCCCCCCCTTCCCCCTGCCAGTACTTGACTCTAACAAAAATTAGCACTTTAAAGCTTAATATTTCGCAAATGGATCCCTGAATCCAAAAATGGTTTTGACAAACTCACAATATTTTTGTACGAAATCCCACACCATGGGATAGATGAGAAAAAAAAACATCCCCACTTTACGTGTAGGGGAGATACCCTAAAAAAATATTATGTTGCTACTTTGTGCCACTTGGTACACATGCCGAATTACAGAGTTTTCTAGTACAAGAGTCTGAGCTAAGCCGCGGACAGACAGACAGACAGGCAGACGGACATGGCGAAACTATAAGGATTCCTTGTTTACTACGGAACCCTAAAACGGAACGTCTATTAATCACAACTTCTGATCTAAAATTTTAAGTCTTTAAACCGAAGTATAGTTATAGAAATATTCGGTAGATATCTTGTGCTTACAAGAAATAATTTATGGTTCCTTTTGAATTCTACGGACAAGTTTGGGAGACCGAAATCTCTCGTTCGATTCTCGTTCAAATAATCCCTTTGAAGACTACAGCTCTAACTGTAATCAAATCTGTTTGTTTCAGATCTCACGAAAGCCTCCTGTCTGCACATTCACCCGCCGTTTCCACCATGGATTTGGGACCACCTAATCAAGTGCGTATTCAATTATTTGTCTACGTTTACTCAAAATCTAATGAATGGAAGTTTTATTAGGATTATTAGTACAATATAACTTTGGAAGGAAACAGGAATCAAGAAACGGAAATAGGGCCATATTTCTTGATAGTATCTTGACCTATCTAGTTTATATGTAGTATTTACCTACTTATGTTAATGCTACAATTTGTTTTCCGACCTCTGTGAAAACCACGTAAACTATTTCGGCTTTCGCAACCTGACTTTGTTTGTTACATCATTACATGCCATCGTTGGCATGCGTCAGAACTTTCGTAAGTTCGCATTCAACATGCCATTCATCCTTTCATGCCTATATAGTGAACTAGCTTTTACCGGCGACTTAGCCCGTGTGGAGTTCGGTAATTATTCTGCGGGAACGTATTAACGGAATAAAAAGTATCCTATGTCCTAACCCAGGTCATGATCCATTCATGTGCCAAATTTCATGCAAATCCGTACAGCGGTTTTAGCATGAAAGCGTAACAAACAAGTAAACAAACAAATTAACTTTCGCATTTATAATATTATTATATACAGGGTGATTGGAAGCTGGGTGCAAAGCTTTAAGGCGAAGATAGTACAGACAATTTAGAACCATTTAAGCCATGGTTGTCTTAGACGAAGTCTTACCATTTTTTTAACCTAATTTTTATGTTTTTTTTCGAATATTCCCAGAATTTTAACTAAACTGCTTGTTATTGGCCAAATTAAATGATAAATGAGTTTATTTTTATTTTATTTAATTAAAGTAATGAGTAAGCAATCTAGCAAAACAAGCTTTAGGCTTCTTTGTCGTTAGACATTTTGTTTACAGACATTTTAAGTTCACAAAAAAAAAAAAAACTTTGTAAACCTTATAACCTTAAAAAAAATTAGTAAGACTTCGTCTAAGATAACCATGGCTTACATGGTTCAAAATTGTCTGTACTATCTTCGCCTTAAAGCTTTGCACCCAGCTTCCAATCACCCTGTAAATTATACACATATATTTTTGATTAGGATGGAGTATGGATTCGTTGTAACATGCTCGGATTAAAGAGATTATGTGTAAGATTGAGTCTTTAAAGAATGTTAATTAACCTTTTCATTTCACATTTTCAGGTAGAAATCCGATCTCTCCACTCGTCAGTGCTAGGCAGGCCACATTGCTTTGCGCTCAGTGCAGAAACTCGAGCTCCTCGCTACTTCGCCTGTGCCTCGCGAAAGGAGCGGGACCGGTGGATATACAGGTATTTACAATATCAACCCTTATTCTTATTTTTGTGTCGACATATACATACATACATGATCAGCCTATAATGTCACTGCTGGGACAGAGGGCGCCTCTCGATGAGAGGGAGTGAAGGCCCACAATAGCAATTCTGGTTCGTTTGTATAAAACTTCTCCCTTCAACTCCCTATTAAGTAGGTCGTCGATGTTGTCGTTATCAATCAATATTACGTACAAAGTAAACATAACTTTCTTTGTAACGTCAGCAGGCATTCTCCGAAGGTGTAGGTAGCGCTTCTAAGTATCGTTACGCCCAGGTTAATTTGTTATCAATAGCTCTACAAAAATGTATAGCTAATTAAGAGAGTGGTGTGTGAATTATGACATAATTTCCTAGCAAAATAAATATCGCCAATGGTAATTTATGACGTGCAAACGTATTGTAGATCACTTTTATGACTGACTATATTAAACACTGAAAAAATGAGATGTACGGTTTCCTATTTCGGCATGATTTTGAAGTTTGACAAAGTAATTATAATATAATAAAACTTTATTGCTAAAAAGATTACAAAATTTATATTGGCCCCAAACTAGGCAAGCCTGTATCTTGGGCACCAATATGGAGGGTTTACCATTTAAACATTATTTTAGATAATATGCGTTGTGTTTAGAGAAAAGTATCATTGTATTTTAATGCCTATATGTGTTAAGTTTTATGAGAATAGTAAGTAAAACGAAAGGTTAAAGAAATGTCACTGGTAGTGATAACATAGAAAGTAATGAGGTAGATAAATCTTTACACTCATTAGAAAATGATCCGGAAGGTTATGTGTTATCTCTCTTTGTCTTTATTGTTGTCTACTTTACTGTTATGTGAATTATTTCTTGTTATGTTGTTGAACCTTCAATATGTTTATTAAAACAATGCATTTTCGGAAATATCTACTTTATTCCCATTTGCCCCCTCCTTGATGAAAATTATTCGCTATAATCATGTTTCTTTGTTTATTCGCCAGCTTGCGGCAAGCGGCGCGGCCGGACGAGTTGCGCACGCGCCGATGTGAACGGACCGTCAAGCTGTGGCTGCTGGAGGCCAAGGCGATACCGCCCAAGAAGAGATACTACTGCGAGATACTGCTCGACGATACGTTATATGCTAGGTACATTGCAATACAGATTGTGTAATATTATTTGAATAAATAATATTCAGTTTTCGCCAGGTTTTTGACAGATTTTCCATACAAAAACTATCATACGTCAGTTTTATACCACGGACAAAAGACATCTGATGTTGGAAAAAAACAGACAATTTTATATTAACTGTTTTTTAAAAAAAAAGTCTTCTTATTATGAAATCATATTAGTGGACATCTTTTACATATTTGTTTAACTCTTATACAGATTCCGTGCCGACTAAAGAAACAACCATGAGCCATGATTGTGATACTTACATAAAAAAAATACTTTTTAAAACAATTTCTATCAAAACGTGTATGACCATAAAATATTATGGATCTTTTCCTAAAGTGCTACCGTGAGACTCAGTAACCAGTATTCTCCCATGTCTAATTGCCTAACAGTAATTTTGACTAATAGAAATTCTGAAGCGCTTTAATAAAATAATTGCTTGATCTTTAAATTTTTGGGTACAATGCACAAACCTTGCGTGATTAAAACTTTCTCCGTTTACTTTAATCAAGTGTATAAATAAACGCAGCATGCAGAATCGTTCAGCTACGCTATCGAAATGCATATCATAAAATGTAAATACCTGTGACCTATCGTGGCTTGGTCCGTATTAATACTATGCAAATATTCCTAGGTCAATACAAAAGAGTTTATGACCTGCGCGAGTTTTTAGTCCTTATACCTATTAAGCTAAATATTCCTTTAGTGCATTGCAAAGTCTATCTATGCAAACAACTTTCTTTTTTATAGATAACAAAAAATATATCTATGATAATCTTTGTTTGTTGATATTTAATTATTTTACTATCTTATCGTAACAATAAGCCTGGTAGATAGGCCCCCGTTTGATACTCTTGCGGCCGAACCCAATAACCTATCTATCACCAGTTTTGGTTTACTGGAGATAGAAAAACCTATATATCTATGGTTTGAACGTCCCATTATAATCTGTCAGAGAATAAGGAATCTTACAGAATGACATTCAATGACAGATAGAATTATACTGTCTACCATCAATAGTGATGTCTTTTTACTGAAAATAGGGTTCGGCCGTTAAACGATTTGGTCATATTATCTATATAAATCAAAATGAAATGCTGTTCGTTGTAAGCACATCACTTGAGGATGGCACGACATTTTTATTATTTTTTGTTTTAAAATGTTTGGAATAGTCTGAATTAGGTTTTTATGTGAAGAGAAATTGGAAAAACTGCTCGGAAATTAGAAAAGTTTCGAAAATGAGTCTATTTTTCTATGGGATTTTTGTATGAACCATTATTTGGACAGGAAAATGTCTGCCGGGTCAGCTAGTCAGATATATAAATCATATAGTTAGAAATTATGACTCCCGAAAGCTGTATCCTTGGTAAAAATGGGTGTCGTGGTTATGAAAATTCGATATTTAGACGTCCGATAGGATTTTAAGGAACTCACAGGATACATAGACTAGATTGATTGATTATGATTGGTTTATTTCCGATTGCAGGTCATCATCAAAGCTGAAGACGGAGCTATGCTTCTGGGGCGAGGTGTACGAGTTCGCGAGCCTGCCCGCGGTGCGCGCCATACACGTCAACGTGTACCGAGAGCCGGAGCGGCGCTCGCGCAAGAGAGACAAACACGCGCTTGTTGGTCAGTCTCCTTTTTAATTTTTTGCAATGCTGGTATCCAAAATCCTCTTTTACAATAATTCCGACCAGCGCGGTGGTATTGTTTTTTTTTTAAATATCGCCGTATTATGCTGAGATAGGGGCCTTTTTGGCCTCGCACAAGTCTTTTTTTAATTTGTTAGTTTTGCTTTAAGCTCCTTTTTTATTTTATTTTATATAATTTTGTTCTTTTTTTTTAAATATTATTACTGTTTGTATTTCCTGAACGTGTCCCAAATAAAATATTTTTCTTTCTTTCTTTTTTCATTTTCTCCAAAAGGTCTTGTCAAATACGCTTGTACGGTCAATCAATCTGCCTAGCCTTTTCCCAACTATATTGGGGTCGGCTTCCAGTCTAACCGGATGCAGCTGAATACCAGTATTTTACATGGAGCGACTGCCTATCTGACCTCCACAACCCAGTAACTGGGTAATACGATACCCCTTGGTAAGACTGGTTGTCAGATTTTCGGGCTTCTGACGACCCGTAACGACTGTCAAAGATCCACGAATGACAGCCGGGACCAACGGCTTAACGTGCTTTCCCAGGCACGGAGAAGTCTCGTTATGTAAAGATGGTCACCCATCCACAGACCAACCCCGGCAAGCATAGCTTAACCTGATGGATCGACCCGTGCGGCAGTTATTACTTAGCCACGAGCAGTTATTATACGCTTGTACGGTATAATATTTAAATCTATGTCTCTTCCACTTCCTCAGCACATGCGGATTCGATTTTTATCGGAAATGCTATTTACAATTATAATAGTAATTAAACAAGAGTCTTGGTTTACCGTGAACCATTAGCTCGTTTGACTAAAATTAACTGCACAAAATTACAGAATCCGGATTCTTATTTATTTATTTATTTATTTTCAAATAATCAGATAACAGAGATCCTTATAATCCTTGTGCTTATAATTTTGTGCAGTTAATTAATATGATTACTGCAATTCTCGGTTTAGTTAGCCCCCAAATCCTTTCTTCAGCATTACAAATATTAACTATTTACGTACATTTCTGCAGGTACAGTCCGCATCCCGGTGGACGACGTGTCGTCCCGCTACCTCAGCGAGCGCTGGTACCCGCTGGCGGACAGCGACAAGCCGCAGGCGCCCGGCGCGGCGGCGCCCGCGCTGCGCATCAAGTGTCGGTTCCAAAGCGTGGACGTGCTGCCCATCGACCATTACGCCCGGTTCCTGGACTATCTGAAGAGGAATTATAGGAGACTGTGTGAATATTTGGAGCCTGTTATTGGTAAGTGGTTTTTGATACTCTTCGATAGTTAAACTTAATTCATGTCTGGTTATACAGCGCACCGAAAGGAAAATTCTACGGCATCAATTTTTGATACGATGCGTGTTTGGGCTAATTAATGCTCAAGCATCGACTAATGGGATACAACCAAGTAGATATGGATTGTTGCAAGATTCCCGAGGATCTTTGTGCATTAAGAATCCTGCCGAGAAAATTGACGTCGACCAAGGCGTTTGACTTTGGTCCCGTCTATATTAACCCAAACATCAGAAACGACACACACATTACATTTTGTTTTACAGGTGTAAAAGCCAAAGAGGACATAGGTTGTGCCCTAGTGCTGTGCATGGCTGGCGCTGGCCTGGCCCCGCGCTACCTCGCCGACGTGGTGGCATTAGACGTGCGACGTACGGGCGACCACTCGCTCACCTTCCGCGGCAACTCGCTTGCCACCAAGAGTATGGAAGCCTATCTCAAGCTCGTGGGGGATCAGTATCTGCAGGTTAGTAAGCCACTGGTTATGGATGCAAGTTCGGAAACGTGCTGATTATAGATCTCTTTTAAGTACTGTGGGAACATAGTAATTAGCCTTGATTTAGTCGAGATTCATATACTTAGACCAATTAAATCTAGATTCATGTTAAAATATAGTTCTAGGACTTTCCTACTTATACAATTATGAGGACTATAATAGGCAATCACACATTTGATTGCGAGCACGACTGCTGTACGACATTTAGAATTGCAAATCCCAACAAGTGTGTAGTTGTGAATTACAGAGATATCATGACATCGCGGTTTATTCCACAAAAAGCTGTTCGCCCGATGGTATTCCTCTACAATCTACATCATCATAATATTTAATCTATCGGGGGCATTTTTTTTTTAATCCTGCCTTTGTTCTCATATTCGTTGTATAAGGAAGTCTTGTGCAAAATGTCATGCTTGTAGAAAATCACACATCTATTCAAAAAGAGCTAGTTTATTCTTCGTAAACAGGGACCAAAATAGCTTTTTAATCCCTAGAGACGAAAAGTGATTTGAATTTGGAATGTGGATTTTGTTAGTAAAAGTTCCAATCACCAAAGAGATCAATTACGAACATTGCATGAACAAGTAACAGGCCGGCAAGAGAGAGAAAGTGTGAATTTGGTCAAAATGAAAATCCAAGATGGCGGCTAAAAATTTTTAGTCATTGGTGTCGTTTTGATTGTTTTCTAGGGTGCTAAAGCTGATAGTGAGGTCAAATGTAATTCGGGGGTCAAATAATAATAATCATATTTCCAATAATAATAATGTCTTGAAAGCGTTTAATTGCGTAGACTATGAGACACTTCTGCTGAAACTGGAGCACTATGGGATTAGGAATTCAGCTCTTGATTTGCTAAGATCATACCTGAAAGATAGAAAGGTTAAAGTTCAAGTCAATGGCACAAACTCATTAGGGTCTGAAATGGTAATGGGTGTTCCTCAAGGTTCGATATTGGGTCCATTACTTTTTTTAGTTTTTTATTAATGATTTACCCCAATTATTTCAAAATCAACCGAAGATGGTGTTATTACGCTCGGGATTCTACTCTAGAATCCTTCGCTACGGTCTGGATTCAAAATGATGTTTGCTCCCTAGGCAAACAACCTACTATTTTTATATAGGAGTTTACACAAAGAATATTGCGTCATGTTCTAAAGAACAAACAAACAGAATACTTACCTCAGCCTCTATCCCCAGGACACGCTATGCTCGGCGGTGGCCCACGCGGCGGGCCCGGGCGCGGCCGAGTGCGAGGTGGACCCGCTGCGGGCCGGCGGCGCGGCGGCGCTGCGGCGCCAGCAGGCCGCGCTGCGCGACGCCGTGGCGCTCGCCTGGCGCGCCATCGCGCACTCCGCGCCGCGCTTCCCGCCGCCCCTGAGGGACTGCTTCGCTACCTTCCGGGAGAGGTAACACTGTTTTAGATTAGATAACTTTGCCAGTAACATTCCCACTGTTGGGACACAGGCCTCCTATCTGTCAGAGGAGAGTTGCATACAATGAATGTAAATAGTAAAAGGTACGATATCGTACTGGCGATGAGACTTCTTTCAAATATTGCTTCAGTTACACAGTTTAGTGACACGATATTAAAAGAGTTCCCCACCACCGCTCTTTGAAGGTTAACCAAGGAAAATTCGTTAAGACCATATGATTATTGTCGTCTACTCGTAAACAATGATCTAAACCCATGTTCATTTCCGTTTCAGACTGACGGCGATGGGTCGAGAGGACATCTCGGACAACTTGATCAGTGCATCAATCTTCCTTCGCTTCCTTTGTCCAGCTATACTGTCTCCCAGTCTCTTTGGAATCACACATGGTATGTACTGTTGCAAATCCGTTACTGACCTCCTGCTCCTACCTCGTAGAACTTCAACAATTGCACTAGACTAGCTGAATCATAGTTGAATACATTGGATAATTTTGTGGGATACGATCGTGTGTTTTTCTGTCTTTGCGTTGCACTAAGGCCCCAATTATAGAATCATATATATCATACAAATATGATTTCATATCTGTCAAATTCTATGATATGTTAGGATATGGTGATATGATTGATAGTTAAATTATGGTATCCTTCATTTTTACATATTACACTTATAATTAAAACGTCAAACTTAATCAAGATGGATAACGATTGAGTCGTGTTTGATTTAGCAATTTTTGAGGTTAGATGGATATGATCATATTTGTACGCTTGCTGTCAAATAGGCTCCCATAACTATGATCATAGACAATAATTATGAATTATAAGTAGTTAATACCGTCATAGGTTCTTCATATAAAAATTACTCTTACATCTCTGATCACATTTCTATGATAGTCTAATATGGCTCTTACCTGCCAGCCGATCTATTCTGTAAAAATCTCACGTGTCAGTGTAAGGTGGGTGAAGTAAGCTTGAAGTGAGCTGTCATACCGCCTGGCGCTTGGGGTTAACACTATTGACAGCTCACTTCACCTAAGTTTTCACGGCGAGATTTTTACATATTAGATCGGCTGTTGCTTTTATCTTTGTACAAATTACTTCGCATTACTGAATACCTATACGAGCGAATTATTTCATTGGATATTATTGGAGTTTACTCCTTAAGAATCGATTTTCATATAAGCGTTATCTCAAAAGTGTTACGTTTCATCCAATTAAATCGCAAATAAGTTTAAATTATGATCTAATTATTGTTTCATTTCAGTTATATAAAGGTGCTGATAGACTTGAGCATTCACTTATAACAGAACATCGAGCATTCGCCGTTTTTAAAATTTGTCGAATTAAGCAACGAACAGAGGCAAGCATAGAACCAAACGTCGCTGCGAACATTTTCACGATCATTCTATTCAAACGCTCTAGTCAATGCTCGTCAAATATTCTTCACGAAGATGTGTCGGCTCGGCAAAAAGCTCAAAGCAAATTGACTGTCTTTTTGCTAGAATACTCGCTAGTACGCTCGCTAGAATGCTCGCTAAAACGGTCCCATATATTTTTCTGTAATGTAATATTCGCTAGAATGCTCGCTAGAACGCTCCCGTTTATTTTTCTGTAATGTAAAATGCTCAAGTGAATGCTCAAGTCGATCAGCACGCTTAGAGTGGGGGGTTTGATGTAGTTTTTTTTTTTTTTTCATTGTCTCTTATTATGAAGTAAACTCCAGTCGTGCTTCGGAGCTGACACACACACTTTTTGGGCTAAAGTATTTAGTTGTATTATCTTGTAGTATGTAAGTAAAAACTCTGGATTCTCAACTTTGTTCAACACGAAAACATCAATGTTTCAAGGTTCTCTCTTTCCATCACAGTTTTCACGAACTCGGGTGATAACTTTCAACTCTATTTCAGAGTACCCGAATGAGCGTGCGGCCCGTAACCTGACGCTGGTGGCGAAGACCCTGCAGACCCTGGCCAACTTCACGCGCTTCCAGGGCAAGGAAGCCTTCATGGAGTTCCTCAACGACTTCCTGGAGCAAGAGGCACCGAATATGAAGGCGTTCCTTAGAGCTATATCGGTAAGTACCGAGACTTAAGGACACAGCCAGCACTGAGTGTGTTGGTGCTTCTATGCCTAGAATGATTAAGGGCGGTTACAGACCTAGGCGTTTTATTCTTTGTTTTTACACAGAGCGCTAAATGTCGTGCTTCAAAAAACTGATCACGTCTAAACAAAAAACATGCGCGTGTTTGCAAAAACCATTGTTTGTCAGTAGCCTGTTAGATTCGGTACGATGTTGCAAGCGTGTCTACCCTTGTACGAGATGAGCGTATGGAGAAAGCGCGCGTATACGAGCTTACAAAAACAATACAATACGCACAGAAAAAACGCTAATGTGTAACCGGTTTTAATCTTGCTTGCTTTATGAATAATTTCTAAATAATAAACATTGATTAATAAATCAAAAATTCTTTGAATTCCGTATGATACTATCCTAACTTGGATTCTAGTCACGTTCCGCGATAACGACTGTCTTAAACTATAAATAGCCAAACGTGCTTCAAAATTGATTTATTTCTCTTTAGTTTCCACCAAGAGTACGACGTTTATAACCGGCGAAAGTCACACAAAATGAACTGCCCAATGTTTTGCCGGCGTAAAACTGAATCGTCTAAATATTCTACTTATTATCGGCAGACACGACCCCAAGACCAGCAGCAGCTGGCTCAACAACAGCAGAACCAGCAACAACAACAACAAGACGGCAGTAAGCGCAACTCGGCCGCGTCACAGGGGTCCCACACGGGATCCGAGGGGCCCCGGGAAGCCGTGGAGCCGGACCCTGAGTGGGCCCCACACGTAGACCTGGGCAAGCAACTGGCGACGCTCCACTCCCTACTAGTTGACAGCTTGCCCAAGCTGCCTGCTAATAAGATACAGGTATTTTTGTTTACCAGTTGTAAATAAATGATTGTTAAGGTCTGCTATAAACTTAAAATTAATTAAGAAACTAATTTAAATCGTGATAAAAAAAGCTATTTAATTTCAAATAGCTGACATGTGCGTAGTAGACTTATTTACCCATCTATTTCACTTCTTTCCAGGAGTTAGACCCGTTATCAGACATACTTGATGAATTGAGCAAGAGACTACTGAGCAACGACATCAGCTCGCCTGCGCCTCCTGCCGCCGATAACATCTTTAGGTGAGCAAAACATCACACATGCGAGATGCACTTGTTTCAGTTCGCCTACTTGATTAAAAATCTCTTAACTAAACCCTTATCTCCAGGTTCAACGACCCCACGTGCAGTACTCCCACGAAGCAGCCGGCCGAGCCAGCGACCAACGGCCAGCTGAACAACAACTTCGCTCACAGCTCACCCATTATGAACAAGAACGGCGTTCAGTTCAATATCAGTCCGTCTAAGTCTAACGCCGAAGAGTCCAAGTACAAGCCTGGATATGCAGCAGTCACAAAGTCACCCAGTTTCAACCTACGGTCAGCCACGCTGCCCAGAAATGGCTACGGCTCCAGCCCCGTCAGCCAGTCCGTCAACCCAGACCGATACAGCTCGCAGTACAACAACCAAGAACATTGCGTGAATCTCAAAGTCGTGCAAATTGGCTTTGGCTCTGACCAGTACCCCAAAGGCATTAGCAACGGCATCAGCGAAAGCCTCGAGCGCAGGTTCCAGGAGAGGTACAAACCTAACAACAACTATACCAACCAACAAACGCACTTCCACAACTCAAACTATAGCAGCACGGAGAGGTCACCGAGCAGCGACAGCATCAACCACAACTACTGCTCCACTGACATGCAGACCATCATGAAGGAAACCGCCACGCTAGAGGAACTGTCCGACCTCTTGAAGTACGCTGATGACTCGGAAATAGTCGAAGACAAACTCATTATGAACAAAAAGAACTTGTCACAGTCTATTTCAAATAATAATAATATTGTAAATGGGAATAAAACTAATTACACAAACAACGGCTCGAACGTTTCCATCAGTGGTTTATCAAACGTAGCAAGTTCTGGCTACCAAAGTATCGCCACTTACAGCCAAAGTTCAAGTCCCATCGAGAACACGGCGCACCTTCATCAGCCTTACGAGAACGGCGGACAGCCCATGAGTCGATACTCGCAAATAAACTACCAGAAGCAAAGAGACAAACAGTATTACGACAGCAAAAACGAAAAGTTCTATCCAAAGAGCCCAGTGCAACAGAAAATTGACTATGACATCCAAAAATATGGAATCCAAAATTTCACAACTGCGGATAACACACCGTCAAACGCCAACGTTAATCCGAAGGTAGCCCCGCTAGTGTTCACGAATCCAGTGTACAACATGGATGACAACCGTCAGGCGCAGGAGAAGAAGAACAATGAAAACAGAAATTCAAAACGTTGTCCTTGTGGCTCATCCAGTTCATCGATAGATGAGGAGGGCTTGAGCACAGACAACGTCGAGACCAACTCTGAAGAAGGTTCTACTAACTTCAACGAGGATAGTAGAAACTATGACCAACAGAAACGCAACAATTCCCACCGAAAACTCACCAGAGATAACTGTAATTATGATGAAACGTATCAGAGGAGCAACCACAGTCACTCCCCGAGGATACGAGACGATGAGTCGTCGAGCAATTCGCCTAGTCTACGGAAGAGTAGTAAGACGCGAATGCCCAGAACAAACCCTATGCTCTCTTACTCCACAAATCAAAATCAACTTAACTTCAAACACTTTGGACAAAGAGGAGAAACACTGTACGAAAGCAAGCCTCACCACATCTCAACCGACTCCGGCTACCCCATGAGCAGATCTGACTCGAACGTAGAGGAAGTGAACAAAGAAATGTACAGGTTACAGATTTCACGTAGCCAGAAGGCGCTCTACAACATGGAGAACTCCAAAAACTCTCCCGAGAAGTATTCTATTACAGAGAATGCGATTCCGGAGACGAATTATCCGTTGGATCGGACGTATTCTGGTGCGAAGGTGTCGAGTAGTAGACTGAACGAAGATTTGGAGAGGCACCAGGAGTACTATGGGGTTCGGGAGAGACGAGAGTCTCCTTCGAGGGTAATGTTCGGTCGTGAGTCGCAGTCCAGTGAGGCGAGCGAGCGCGCCGCGGTGCGGGAGGGTCCGGTGCGGGAGGGTCCGTTGCGGGAGGGTCCGATGCGGGAGGGTGCGGGGCGGGAGGTTGTGGCGCGGGACAAGCTGCAGAGGAGGCTCAGTCTGGAATCGGCGCGGGAGCTCACCGACAGCTCCGACGAGCTTGAGGACACACTGTATAGTACAACGGGCCGACGACGCGCTTCCAAACATCAGAGGACAATTGAACAGGTTAGCAACATTTACAAATTAATAAATTCAATAATATGTGTCATAAATTCATTATCTTCCGGAGATTGTTTATAACATGACAATATCTTATTCTTCTTTTAGAGTCGATGAATTTGTATTAAATGAGTTGAGCCCAGTTGCGTTTTTAGGTCCTCAAAAGTGCAAGTGCATGGACACTGGACATTCTAACCGATGGGCATGTCATGACAGAAAACTAACTCAATATTCTTTTTTTCAGTACGAACGCGAAATCGAAAGGTTAAAATGTTCTGTGGAACTTTTACGGGGAAGGTTGGGGCCAGCCGAACCAGGACAAGTGGATCACACTGACGCCAAAATGAAGGCTATCATTTCAAGGTAAATAACTTTGGCAAAAAAATCTAGTTTAGATGAAAATAAATAATAGAATGTATTCCCAATAACATAGATTGTTTCTACAACGTGTTCGTTTCTATGTCCTATAACTCTAGGTGCTATAAGTAAAATATTACAAAAAGTTCTTGAATAAGTGTTCCAAAAATACATAGTTTCGAAGATAACATAAAACTAGACTCTCGATATGTAACTAAGTTTTATTGACAAAGTATGGGTAAATAATTTTCATTCAAACCAATATTCATAGTTATAGCTAAGAAAATGCGACGTTGTACATTTTTTTGTTTGTGGACAAAAATAGTCTGAATTAAATGTTTTATTTTTATTTTTTATATTTCGTGTATGTATATAATTGTGACATTGTCGAATTATTTTGTATGAAATATGAAGAAAAAAAAACAATTCATATGCCAATAGGGAATTTCTGAAAAGTGCCTCAATTATATTCAATAGTGCTAATGAAACAATAAAAAATTCACATTATTCAATCGTGCCATAAAAATGCATTTAAATTTTTCATTTTCAAATTTCGCGCGTAGTTTGACGAAAACGCTGGACGCAGTGGACGCCATATTGCTCTGTGGTCATGGCGTCAGTTGGCTGTGTATACAAATGCAGTATTTTTTTTTAAGTTATAAAGTTTTGTAGTAATTTTGTGTTGTCTCCTTTTAAAAAACCGTCCTTCATGGTATTATTTCAATAAAAATTACGACGGTTACGAAAATAATGAAAAGCCTTTATAGATTAAAGGTACGCTGATAGTTGACAGTTAACATTTTCTAAGTTTGCATAGCCGTATGACGTAATAACTTGGCGACTACTATCTAATGCTGCTTTTTGCCTAAGCTATCTCAATAATATATTTTTAGTTTTTTTCTCATACAGAGTATAAAACCTTATTGATTCTTTGAGATGGTCTCATTAATACCCAAGAGTAATGGGATATCAAAATCAACATCTTGTATATCAGCGCAGTGCAGAGCAAACCATGTAAAGAAAATCAAAATGTATTTCATATTATTTTTTTGTGTAGAAAACCTCTAATGTACATTGCCATTTGCATGTGCACTCACCTGCAAAATTGCATGGATACCTTAGTGTCTATTTATACAAAACTAACTAGGTCTCCTGTCAATAAAAAAAAAAACGAAGTAAAATAATATTAATTAATTATAATTATATTGGAAGACTGAAAAAGTATACCTTTGCCCAGCAGTGGGACAAAATAGGTTAGCAAATTAATAGCTCGTGTAACCACCATTTTGGCCGATAACAGCTTGCATGCATTGAATTAATTAATTTTTTACATAAATCTGAACCACGAATACTCTCTCCCATATTTGTAAACAATGAGCCTCTAACGCATCTGGAGTACGCTCATTTTGATTACTCCACCGTTGAACGATAACACCCCATACATTTTCAATGGGATTTAAATCCGCTGATCTAGCAGGCGAAGGAATAACGCAAATGTCATTATGCTGCCGAAACCACGCCTGCACACTGTGCGAACGGTGTATCGGACAATTATCCTGCACAAATTTTATCTGTGGTAATTCTTCTCTTGGATACACATTTCGAACAGCAGACAACATGGTCTCCTCCAAATTCAAATTCAAAAGTCATTTATTCAAACTAGGCTGAGAATCAGCACTTTTCGAACGTCAAAGTTACATAAGACAGTCCCACAAAACGCCCACCCTTCAACCACTTCCTAGTGCTTTCGCTGGGAAGAAGAAGTGGCGCAACAAACTCCCCAGCAGCACAGCTGTCTGTTCATTTAGAAAAACTTGATTATATACAATAAGTACTTATGCAAAATAATTTACATAACGCAACACAAAACATTAAATTATAAATTAATAGCCATATGACAGCTAGCACACGCCATTATACCAACCAAAAACATCGAGATCTATACTCAAGCAGAAGTAAAAATAACTAAACGTAAACAATATCTAAAAAAGAAAATAAAGCCTCCAGGCATAAAGGGCGTGCCCGCTTACATATAGCTGTAACTAGAAGTTATAATTGAAATAAATAAACAGTTAATTACTAATAACAATAACAAAACCATGGTCAGAAAGACGACCAGTCACCACAAGCAGCACCCGTTCACGAGCTTAACGCAAAGATCAGCCATTACCCCCCTCGCCATATTTGAGAGAAGGAGGCAACCCGACCCCCGACGCTACCGCAAGCAGTGACATCCCAGTACTCCAGTACTTCTATATAATTTACACTATTTGCTCGACTTGGTAGTCTGACTAGTTCTCCCGGATCGGCTGCACTCATCCATCCCCACATGTTCACTGTAATATGACCAGATTGCATATTAGGCCTACGTGACTATTTGTGTACCTATCGCGTATTACTTCGACGCCACAAACATAAGCGTCCGTGTTCACTGGACTTAAAAGTTTTTTCATCTGTAAAGATGATATTACTCCAATCGAAGTTTATGTGGTCCAAAGCGAAAGTGTAATCTTACCCTTTTATGGTTTTCCGTGAGCAAGGGTTTCACAGCATGCCTCCAATAATGCAGCTCTTCCCAATAAAACAAAAATATAAAATACCCATTAATGATAATTAAGTAATAACTGGCCGTCATGGCGTCATTTTTCGCTTCACACGATTTTATTTCTGTACTGTCCATGGATTTTTGCTTGCGCAGCTCTAAAATGCTTCTAAAGTCTCCTATTGGTAATATTGTTAACCTTGTAGAACGTCAATTATGGAAATTTTTCTAACAATTTGTTTGTATCCTCCCCGTAAAATAACGTTCAATCACGAGGTCGCAAACTTATCTCAAATTCCTAATTTCCAGGTTGATCTGCGTAGAAGAAGAGCTGAGACGCGAACAGCGCAAAATGGCCGCCGCCCTGTCGCACAAGCAGCGCGTGATCGAGGCGCAGGAGCACCGCATCGCCGCGCTGGACGAGGCCAACACGCGCCTGCTGTCCGCGCTCGTGCACCTGCAGCAGCGCGCGCCGCACGCGCCGCACGCGCACCAGGAGCTGCAGATATAGCGCGAGCTAGCACACAGATATAGATACGGGAAGGTGCAGCAAGCTCGTCAATAGAGAATGCTTTCACTTATTTTTTACCTGCGATTTTTTAGGGGTAGCAAAAACAAAATAGTCACACTTAAACTTAAAAAAAAAATACCTTGTTATAAAATCATCAATGTAGGAGGATGGCAATACACTATAAAGGCTTCGCCCAAATAACCTGACGCTGCGCTATAGCGCCGTATGATGTTGCACTATGATGTAAGTTTACTGTCAAACAGAGCGCCGGCGCTAGCAAGGCCGCGACACTAGCGTTGCCTTGACAGTTTTTTTAAATAATTATGCATAATAATGGGCTAAATATGAATACTGGTACAGCATGACAAGCGATAGGCCGATTGCTCCCTGATGACGCAAACATCAAAATAATTATACGTTATCCTTTATCTATATCTGTGCGACACCTCCATTCTTCCAGCCTCAATAGTAACGCCGATAACACTGTGCTGTCTCTACACATTCACGGTCTGTTTTATCATGATCTCCGTTTTAATTGGATGACTAATGGCATATTAAGATGTTGATGCATTTGATTTTAATGAATGAAGATATACTTGTGTAATCCGTTAGAAAATTATTATTTGCGAGTATTGCACCTAATGTCCATGGACCATTATATATTCAGATGTCTTTAGTTTATTTCGAGCACTATGTGCAAGTAGATTTACAATATTCAGGACGATTCTGTTCGGTATTTGTCAAAATTTATTATATTGTCATATTTTTACGCACAAGTGCTACAATGGTCCGTCTGGTGGTGTGTTCGTGTAATGAACGGTTTACTTTTGCTTGTCTTAAGTTTCATACAGTTAAATACACAATTAACAAGTTTTGCACGCAGTTTATCTATATTATTATTAAATTTAATTCTTCGACGTTGTATATCTTCATTAGTTGCAATTTGCAATATGAATAAACTCATTGCGGAAATGTAATTTGTTATAACATATTAAGTATTATTTAATAACTGGTGTATCACAATCATTGTTTTGCCATTTATCATTTTCGTTACATTGTTTCGTTAGTTTTATTGAAATATGCTTTAAATGACATTAACTTTCTATAAATATCAGTATTTCTCATAAATTCGACGAAACGTTCGTTCTATGTGTCGACATGTTTGTTTTCTGTAACAATGATACCAAAGACGATTGAATATCCCTTAGACTATAGTTGTGGTGGTCAGATCGAACCCGCTGCAAGTGTTGTATTTTAAAATAAAAAGTTATAGATTTTATAATTATAGTGTAAGACTTGTATCATAATATTCTTAAGAGATACGATAAGTTAAATGTGGTATGAAATCTAAATTTATTTTGAATACCTTTAGATTATTAGACTATAGGAATTATGAAACTTTAAACAACCTCATGCTTAAAATTGTAAGTTTGTTTCAAAATTTTAAATAAGTTTCGAACCACAACATTAAGTCGTATTGTGCAACATAGTTACAGCGAAAATGTAATTTAAGCCATAACTTCAAGATAGTATACCTGCGCAGGTATATAAATTATCACATTAAATTATGAATTATGTATTCTTTAGTTTCATTATGACTTCCCCGCCTTATCTTTATATAATTCTTCTGTACGTGTGTTTGTCACCTAACTCCTCCTAAACGGCTAGACCGATTTTGGTGAAATTATGTGTATATTTGAGTGGGTCTCTGGATGGATTGAAAATACAATTGGACCCGGTAGGTGGCGCTGTTCGGACTGGACGTCTGCCAGGTAGTATTAAATAAAAAGAGAAAATAATCACATTATTGTAATTCCGAAACAGCACATGGACGATAAAACAAAGACAAAACAATTTTTTATGTTTTTTGGACGTATCCGGCTGGAAGGCAAACATACCGCTTGTTCATTAAAACTATTTTCCTTTCCATACTCTCTCGCTTACAGTAAGGATGTATTAATTTTATATCATCTACTCTACTATACAAATATGAAAAATATATTTCTCGAAATTTTTTGTCAGGGAATTCTGCCTGATACATTGTTCTCCATAGCAAGTTAGTGACGTACGCATGTGATTTAAACAAAGCCTGTTTGTACCTGTCAGTATAAGGTTTAAAAGTATCGTTCAGAAACTGTTTATATGCCCAAGTGGTACTTCGTCCGTACAGCGGCACTTTTGGCGGAGACACGTGGCCGAAACCTTTATCAGCGAGCGTGGTGAACATACTCCAATACGTGGTGCTCTTACGCAAGTATTCTTTTTTTTCCCAATATGTTATCTTCCCATAAAGTCTTTGTCTCATCCATTCTTTGAGTTCTGGAACTAAATGCAAATCAGGCAGGCGCGCTGCGGTGTTGACCTTTCGCATCAACCGCAGTGCGCACTTTAAGTAATCAGATATCTTGGGACGCGTTCCTAGGCAAGTTTGAGAATCTTTCTCTCCTCTCTCTGTTTTCTTTTTCTTCTTCTTGTCCATAACTCTATTTGCATCGTCGTCCACACGCAACGTACTCTCTGTGTCCCAAACCTTCTTGAATGTTTTCTCTATGTACAGCCTTTGTGAATCCAGATCGTATATTGTGTCATAGTGAAATTTTAATGGGGCGTGACGGGAAGGTTTTGTAAAATAGGGCAACTCTTCTTGTGAAAAGTGGCCGTCATCATGGCCAAAATCGTAGTAGTGGCCACAGTCGCATTTAGTATTTTTTACATACAGAAACACAGCGTCTTGCCATTGTTTCATACAGTCACATTTATCAGGCTTCCTATCTGGTGGCCATCCACGATAACCACAATGTATGTTAACCATCTGTCCTTTCACGGAGGCGTAACCTCCATGGATGAGTTCTCCTAGTGCGGGTAGTGTAGTAACATTGCCCAAAACATAACATGTCTTGCCACGGACTTGAAAAACACCGTTTATAGTGTATTGAGAATTCCACAAACCAGTCGTAGGGGGCACTAGTCTCCTTCGACGCTTTTTCTTTTTTTGTATATCTATGCCAATGCCATATTTCTTTTTTTTAGAACCGCCCTCAATATTAAGACTTGTCCTTGATCGTGATTTACCTTTCGGTCGGGGAGACTTTTTACTTGTTCGAATATCCGTGGGCGGTACATAAGCCTTTATAGGATTCATGCCAGCTAATTGTTCGCAGTATGATATTGGTAATCGCTTTTTCGGTGGTGGCGGAAGAGGAGGTGGCGGTGGTGGTTTCTGCATGACCGGCTCTTCCTCATAGGGTGCATTAAGTGCAGTCAAATCTGGCAAGGGTAGGGGTGGCTTGCGACGGGCGCGGGGCGGCTCATACAATACTGCAACCATTTTTTGAAGATACGGCGATGGTAATTTATCTTGTGGTTTCGGTTTCGGTTTAGGTTCAGATTGTGGAGTTGATACATCTGGAGCATATGTTTTCTCGAGCAAATATAACAAGTTATCAAGTCCTAAATAGAGGATGGCTGATAAAATAAGTCTAGCATTAAGACAATATGAAGTACGTTTTCCGTTTATAGGGTAGCCGTACGTAGAAAAGTAAAGTTCAGCGAGCATTTCTTTTGGGTCATTACGACCTACAGACACGCAATGCATAAGTTCCATGTATTGTGGGCAAGGGACCAGACCAAGCTTATGCATAATTACGGCCGTCCGGACAGGACGTCCTTCGAGTAAATCTTGGTATAATGACTGTTCTAAAGTGTCTAATGCATTTCTTTGTGTAACACTTAAAGCTTGGTACCATTTAGGCCCTATTGAAATTATAACGCTATTAAGCATTTGTTTAACTTTGCGCTTGCGATACTCTTTAAGATCCTCTAGAAAGATTTGTTTCTGACGAGTATGGCTCGCGTACAAAACCTGCAGGCGACGTCGGACCTGCTCGTCGAGGCCGCGGGCCTCCAAGCCAGGTTTTCGCTCAACCATGTTGATAAAAAATAATATGACAATTAGATAATAATACTGTTATTTAGACAGTATGATAACACACTCGTCTTATTGTGTATAACTAAATTATACTGCAATTTTGAAAAAATAAAACTATTCTCTAGATATTTTGAGTGATACTGAACAGAATGTCAATGTTTTTTTCTTCATTATTTAAAATTTGCTTTCATCAACCAGTATCAAAGATCAAAATAGGTATTATTATATTTAGCAGAAGTAGTAACTAAATTCATATTTAAAATAATGTTTAATAATGAGTACCTGTGTGGCGGCATCTACTTCGCCACATGCGAACTACGCACCAAAGACCTGACGACACACAAAATCCTGACTTCACACAAATCCTGCATCGCGCAATTAGAGTTTATCGCGCGATTGACAGGTATATAGGTACAAGCTCCCGACTTCATCCATTGAGCAGTTGCCCGCCGGCATGACGCCCGTCTGGTCGGAGGATCCTCCCTTTTCTATAGAGGATGAGTGAACTTTACATCCAGTTCCTCATACCTTTAAACCTGCACCCGTTCCACACAAATCAGTTTAATATTTTGTAGGTCATCTTATGCCAGAAAACCTTCAAGTTACAAATACGAATTACGTTATTGAGTATACCGCCATCTATTGTTGAGTAGTGTTACCTTTATTGAATCGTGAATTTTTGTTAACTTACAAATCGTACAATGTAATCATGAATAATTCCGTTCGAATCCATACGAAATAACAAATAACGGTGTCCTAGGCACTAAAATATTTATTTATACACTTAAGTTCGTCGGGAGCAGCGGGCGAGTGACGCTGTGACGGGCATGGCCCGATCAGCTGTGTGAAACTCGGCCGGTCGAAGACCCGGAGGTGAACGCCCCTACCCATCCATCACCTGAATAATTCCTCACCTCATTCATACGCACTGGCGAATCCATCTCAATATTTAAGCTCTATCCATTGTTCCGGAAATCATCAATCAAGTGAGACCTTACAGCGGTCGCCTCAACATGTAAAATCAATTGACCGCTCGAGACAGTCGCTAATACACCGGTAGTGAATGAAGTTCCATTTGTGGATAACGTCACTGAATTGTGTGTAGCAATGGGATCGAATACGTGATGGAACTTTGTGGATCGGATAAGTTCTTTAATTTTCATTCACGGTTACCTAGGTATTATGTGATAATGTATTTAATTAATCATCTATTAGTCAATTACATATTGCTCAATTTTCACACAAATGCCTTATAAGTCACTCATCGTAAGAATACCTAGAGAATATGCCCAATCAATCACCACAGCTGACCAGTGATCGGCTTCATTGGTGATCGCAGTAACTATAATCACTTTTACTACCGAGCACCGTACATCACTTTAACATACCGATTTTTTCAGTTTTCACTTTATTTTTTAGTTTAAGCACTTGATATTATATTTATATTTTACCATTTATTTTTTATTTTATAACAGTCATTTGTTTGAATTTAATAATGATAAATATACTTTATAATCACTAATGTATGTATGATATGATTCACACACGTTCGTGACGATGACACAGCGAGCTTTAAAATAAACACATTCTTTAATTCAATGTGATTCACTGATTAAATTACAGTCAGTGTACATTGCCTTTGGAGTCTAGTCGACATTGTTACCATCAAACGACATTTGATGTTATAGAATGAAGACTAACCAATTTTTCCGTGAGTTCATACGTCCTCACCTACCTGGCTTTTATACAACTATGTAGGGATCGGCTTGCAATCTATCCGGATACAGCTGGATAGGTACCAGTATTTTACATGGAGCGACTGTCTATCTGCCCTCCACAAGCCAGTTACTGGGTAACACAATAGGTACCCCATAGAAGAAATTTAAAACATGCATTAAACGCACGCTATGTAGACAAGCATACTATAAGTCAGATGATTATATCGTAGATAAAAAATGCTTGGCTTAATGCTGGTCCGGCTACACTGACAATTGGGCTCGCTAGTTAAAAAAAAAAAAACTTGGAAGAGGTGCTTCCTCTTTTTTATTTTGTCTGACTTTACGAACTTAATGTTTATTAATTATTTTTATTTAACCAAGTTATAATTGTTGATTACTCCAATAGATAATAGTGATTTTCTTTCTTTTTGGTAGTAAAACTCTTTTAATCTCACAAATACATTGCAAACTATAGTTTTATATAATTTAGAAGCTTTTTTTAATTTTTTTGTAAATGTGACATAATAAACGGCTCCATGGTACCTGGAGCCGTTTATTATGTTATTATGTTGAATGTTGACTTGAAAGAGTATGGCAGTTGAGAGTATGTTATGCTCACTTAAATGTCTCGCTGATAGTGGTGTCATTCGGTTTCATAAAAAATGGTTGAGCTGGATAGTGCTGATCCACGCGTCATGTTCGAGAACGGGCGCCGTCAGTTGAGACTGGTCATCTCTTATCTGCCAGGGCTTATTTTTAATCTTATATTTTTGATCTTATATTTATAATCGTTTTTTTTTTTTTACCTTGTTCTCACATATAGAAGCAACAAGAATAATGTACCCAGGATTTTCTAATTTCTATATTTAAAAGTGCCTGTAAATGGTTTAATTGAAATAGGTAAATAGTTTGAGTTTTAAGTAAGACTGGTTGTCAGACTTTCGGGTTTCTGACTCTGACGACCCATAGTGACTGTCAAATAAGACTGTAGGTACCAAAGAAATATTTCGAACAAAAATATTGAATAAGCCAATCGTAAATATTGCACATACATAGGTAATCAATTGTATCGCAGACTGAGTACAATAAACTAACTAAGTGTATCTACCTACGAATATAAGACCGTTTACTGCTGAACAAGTACCTGAGGCCCGCTGGCATCGTCGTCTTGTAGAACATCATGTTCACCAGGCTTAGGAAAATAATTTACTGATCCCAAGCCTTGATTTGACAAGTCGCTACCGCTAACCAAGAGTTACGAAAAAAAAACGAATAGTAGGCCAGATTCGCACTAACCATGTGAATATATAGAATATCTGGTAGTGTTGACCTTCCTAGTCCTATCAATACCTTAGCTAGACAGTGAATAGAATTGTCAGCATTAAAAACGTAAAGCGAAAAACATTATTTTCAATAATGGCAAGGTGTGACATGTTGAAACCTTTTGGGCCTGACCTGACATCATTACCATCCAAACAGAACCATGTGGTCACTTTTACAGGTTGTATTGGGCTTAGCCAATAGCACTTAGTTTTTCCACAAATTCTCTTTCACGTATCCAGTGGTTTATTTCTTGCATAAGCTATTACTAAGTAATATTATGCATAATGGTGAAAATCTAACGGTTTCTCTATGCGATTAGACAAAGTAACGCGTACCCTTATTTTTCGTAAATGAGATAAGTTTCATTATTACTGAAAAAAAATCCTGCATACTATCAGTCTGCTACGATGTGGTACAAATAAAAACAGCAGAAAACTACGACTCGCACGTTTTATTATATTAGCAAAAATCAACGCTCAGTACAGTAGTATGAAAACACTGTTGCGTTCCCCAACTTCCCCAGCGCGGAAGATGTGTATCTGAGTTAGACACTAGACACTAGGCAGGTAGGAAGGGCTGCATCATGCACGTCTGGGTGCTCATGAGCGTTCACTTTCCACGTGTCAGGAAGTAACCGAAGCTACTTTCACTCCATTCAAGATCACAGCCGCTCGTTCCGCCTCGCGCAGCCAGCCCGCGGTTCTAAACAATAACTAGCTATTGTCTACATCGCATTTTACCATTTTACTTTGATTGCTTATTGGCTGAGATCATAGACTGCTCGATTTCCATATCAGTTACGCTAAACGTTTTTTCACTTAGAGCTTTGATCGACAGCAAGGAAAGTCATGTTGTTTATTTATAAACTGTAAAGATGGTACTTATAAGATTTATACTAATTTCAGGCGCTATTTCTTATGCAGGTTCAATGACCGAGCTCTTATCTCGCATGCGTGTGTGCACCCACGTGCGGAGTGTGTGTGTGTGCGTGGCTGCGCCTGCGTTTGTGCCGCGTACTCGTATTGTAAGCTGCACATTATTATGCAACGCTTATGAAGCGGTTAAGCCGCATTATCGGAAAGCGCATCGAAATTTATATTTAGCATAAAGATGGTTTATTATGGTACAAATTTGCGGGACGCGCGTACCAACTTTATTTATAGGTAACACATGTAACGCCGCGACGGATCAGCTAAAGTCTTACTTTAAGGGTATTTCTTGTAAAAATTAATAAACAGTTATATTTTTCATTTAATCCAAGTCTCTAAAATACTGGATTAGCTAACATCTGAAGTAAAATATTAATTTATCGTGACTACAGTTTCAGATTATAGCCCCTGTTGCTATGGAGTAAATTGTGTAACATGGTGTTCAGAGATAAACTTCACCAAATATGGCGCTAGTTATTAAAATTGCCGAAAATATTTATCCACGTTTATAAAAATTACTGTAATAATCATTATTTGTACAGACAGCACAAATAATACGACAGATACATAACACAAGCCAATAGCTATAATGTCATTCAAAAACTACACATCAAAAACGACTCTTTTTAAGTACAACAGTTAGCATGCAGCAGTTCTAAAAAAAGGCAACATAATTGTTATATAGACAGTTGAATTATCGTGTCGTGGGACAGGTGGCATCTCTCAATCCAACTTACGAGTGTCTAACACGTAAAATGAGAAAGTAAAAGCAAGACGACGAGACTGTATCCTTTGACAAATAGTCCCTGAAGGGAGGAGGGCGATGCCCAAATATTGGGTGAACAACCTCTTAATGCTTTGAGGAGACATTTTATTTTTACCATACAACGCGTATGGACACGATAGAATTGGACATAGATATAAAAAGTTTCCATTCGAAGTTTTTAATAGAGCGAGCCTAGGACCACTGACAAATTTTCAAAGTCACATGTCGAGATTTTCCGGTGCGTTTACCTACATACGCCGTTTTCTCGGAAGTGCGTCGTTGTCGAGCTGTCGAGTGACACACACGTTTATTACAGTTCGTCGGCTGACAGCGTATGAACGAAAATATCAGCGTTATCAACGTCTAATTATAGAGGGAACTCCGCTCGAGTCAAGGGTACGTTAACTCCTCCAAGTTCAAAGGTCACGGAGGTCAGGGCTGTACCAAATTCGCCACAAACTTCACAAACAAATTCTATTCTCTCAACAAGCATTGAACTTTCTTTTGTCTGCCGAAATCTTACATAGGATAACCATTTCCGTTTCCTGTAGTGCTTAGGGATAAAACGCTGCATTAAGCTCGCACTGACAGTAAAAAAGATGGTATCATCAAGAACACGCTTCATTAAGAAATATTGTATGTATTTCCTTTCCTCTTTCTTAATAACTGCATCAGATTCCTGTTGTTCTGATTACTGAGCTTATATCAGAAAACGGTGACATTTCGACATTGGTTTTCCGGCGGTAGTATCGCGGTAGGTGTGCGTGTGTGCGTGCGTGTTGTTGCACGGACGTGCCACGCGTGTGTGCGTCAGGATCGCGTTACAGCTGAAACTTGGGGCGCCTGCCGAAAAGTGCGGTCGTCGACCCGGTCAGGAGCCCGGCCGTAGAGCGCGCGCGACTAACGTTGATACTTGGTCTCACGCAGCTCTAAGTACTGTAACGGATTCGTAAAATTAAAAAATATTCAGGTTTTTTGGATTGATTTATTCAAGTATTGCATTCATATATTTTTATTCTTGTCACTTTACTGTTAATAGTATATATCACAGCAAACTCCCTACAGGTTGAAAGCTCTGCGAAAATAACTTAGATACATTAAACACATTAACTAAACCCGTATAATTTTCCTCAACTATCACCTGCTCAACTTGCAACCCTCAAACCAAATACACGCGACACACCTCCACTCAATGTACCGTATTTCCCCGCAAGTATCAAGTCGCGGCGCGCGCGCTATACTACTCGGTGATATATTTGGTGACATTGAACTGAGTCCATTGCCAACGACCTCACTCCTCGGGGAAGCGCGGTTTGCGTAATCGCTCCTGCGTACTGTACGCAGACCCCGACATAACAAACACACACAGACAGACGCGCACACTGAGACACTACTCGTCATGAACTCTGATAACATTTATATAGTAATAAAAATTAAATGTAGAAATATATTGTAGTGAACCGTTCAAGTAATACATAGTATGTATGTGTATAATTTCGTCAGTTTGTAGTCAAGAGGAGGGGGAATTAATTTTAATCAAATGTTCGGTGTTATAATCTTTCTAATTGTTCATTAGGTTAAATTCTGTTTCTGATTTCAGTATTGTTTTCAATGAGTTTTTCCCATTTAGAATATGGATTGGCAATCTTGACCAATATTTTTAGGACAGTATTTTTAGGTCACTTTTACACGTGTCTAACAGTATCAACAGTCGTTATGAAAACGGGGTAAATCTGTTCACTTTGAAACCAACAAAAACAGGGAAAGTCTATAAATAAAATTTGACTATCGATGTTCTTCTACAGATCTCTATTAACGTTTTAATAACCTCTAATGAGCAGGTTCATTGAGTAGGCTTACCAAAGTTACTATCTACCTACATAATAAGAAAATTCCCATTATGTATTTGATGATATTTTTGTACGATAATTGGTATTTCCATCTGCGTATTTAAGACCCTTTGCTCTGCAGACACTTCGGTATTATTATGTCAGAATCTCTACCGTCTATGAATTCCTCCTTGATCTATGCCAAAAAATAATATTATGTAAGTTCTAGTCAGTATGTTAGGCCCTACGACGCAGACATAGGATACAGCTTATACGAGTACAGGTGACAGAGTATGCGGCGCAAGATGGGAAGTGCAGGACCATTGCACATTTTGTCCGAATTTCGTAAGAATTGTTAAATAAAATGCTCAATATTCAACGATTCCAGTAAAGGTACTGTAATAATAGAAACTCTGATTATTTATAATTTTTAAGTCACCCTTTCATTTTTTATTTTATTTCATATTATTTAATCTTTCATGTTTACATTTACATTGTCTACATTTCAATTGCATAAAAATGACAAGTGGAAGTGCGGAGTCTCCTAATACAAGCAATTCCTTGCTTAAAAGGTGATCTCCAAAAATATGTATCTAAATGCCTACTGTAATTGAATTAAACGTTTTTGTTTTATTTATTTTTATTTATGTCTAGATAGAGTGTCACGCTGCAAAAGAACTAAAACAAATGAGCCAACTTTGTTGTACTGTCACGCAGACAGTGAAGTCTTACAGAACTATGTTTTATGTCAATAAATATTTTTTGTTGTATTTAAATAAATATTTAAACAAGGTTTTAATATTTTATTTTCCCAACCTACATAACTATCACATTTATATCTTACAAGAAAAATATGAATTCCTTTTGAAGGTAGGTTCCATAGCGGTTCGCGAATTCCGAGCAAGGATCAATACTTGTAATTTGACATTCTTCAGATCTTGAGTGACTCATTAATGTAAGAATGTTATTTGTGATTAAGTACTATCTAACAGCCTTGAGATGCAATCACTTGATCTGACCAGCCTTTTGATTATGATCTAAAAATATTTAACACTTTCGACTCCACCCAATTTTCATAGAACTCATACGCCATGCCACCATACATATTGTAAGTGAACCTTCCGGGAGGGTTTTTGGCATTACGTATGCGCTAAAGTTAATCTTCGCGGACGGTCACGGTTCAAAACCGTGTTAAACACTGTAAACGAAGTAAAATAGTGTTTTCAGGGGGTCTTGACGCTGTACGTAGTTTCCAACCTTTTAAATTCTTTATTTTTTAATTTTTAACCGTGAACAAAAAATGATTGGATTTTAAAACCAACTCATATAAATAAAATAGTCACTCAACTAATAAATCTTGTTAAAATATGCATCAGATTTTATTTTCACGGTTTATAATGCTGTATTCGCCAAGAAAAACCTACATTTAAAATGAGCCCTTCGCGAGGTCTTCCGGCATCCCATAAGAGACTAGGTGAACTCTCCAGGGCTCCCGGCACTGAACGTGTTAAACTCTCCTCTTAATAAATCGCATTGATTATCTAGTTGAAAATGCTAAAATTGGTCTAATGAAAGAAATTCGAAATATATATAAACTCACGCCATCTTCCCATGGAGGTAGGCAGAAACTACAGAACGCCATCTGCAACGATGGGAAAAAACAACTTGATGGAATAAACACAACTAAACTAATAATTATAATATTCTGACTTTTACTATTTTTTCAATTTCAGGAGCTGAGCCAGACACAACCGCATGTACAATCAAAACATTTTTTTAAAATAAATAATGTAATAATTGGTTATTATTTTATTTTATAATATTGTACTGTTATACACAAAAACTTTACTGAAACTTGACTTAAAATAATTAAAACTACACAAAGTGTTACGCTACAAGGAAAACAAGGTATAAAAAGTAGTTCAGATTTTTGTTTTTCGGTCGTTGAACTTTCTTTTAAAACAAAGTTGTTATGATACGATTCCACAAGGTCAATAACTGCCTAAAAATATCTGCACTTCCTAACGACGTACTGATAACACTAATTAAGTTAGTGTTTACGCAGTAAACAATCGACTCGAATCATAATTTGCTTAATCATTACAAAATAATTCATATTAATTAAATGATTTATTAATCAATTAGGTACATGGATAAACAATGTTTGAAAACGTAACCTGACCTATGTACCGGTATGTGGTATAGGTGTGTATTTGTTTTGGCCGGTATCGAAAGATTTTGTAAATAACGCTGGTCAAAGACCGATTCAAAATGACGATCGCAGAAAAGATAACATGAGAACCGGCCGCTCATCTTCAGCCAGCAACTATGTTGGGGTCGGCTTCCAGTCCAGCTAATTACCAAGAATTTACATGGAGCGACTGCCTATCTGACCTCCACAACCCAGTCATGGCAACGGGTAACTCGATGCCTCCTAATGGTTAGACTGATTGCCAGACTTTCGGGCTTCCGACGACCCGTAACAACTGTCAAAGATCTTCAAATGACAGTCGGGACCAACGGCTCTTACGTGCTTTCCGAGGCATGGAGGGGTCTTCGTATGAAAATATGGTCACCCATCCACGGTCCAACCTCGGCAAGCGTAGCTTAACCTGATAGATCGACAATACTTAGGCCAACTAAGAAAATATTAATAATTAGAATCAATCTAGTACATAGCGTGTCTGTTTTTCCGTCAAAAGTCATAAAAACTTATCATCATGACAGATTGTTGCCTTCTGTCGAATTTTATTTTTTAATGTCTTTATTTTCTTTGAGGTGCAGTGCACCTACATTAATTCTGTATTTTTTAAATAAATCTTTATTTTTGTTTTGAATTGTGCTGAACTTGAACGTTTTGTACCGTATTTTTTTGCACTGAATAAACCTTTTTGCGAGTCAGTACCTATCCTATTCTCTTTTATTGATTGTAACTTAATACTTTAATAAATAGGTTAATTTTTAATTCACGTGTGACAAAAAGCCTTTGGTTATACTGACAGACTGCAAGGTATACAGAACTACTGCCGATGTAACGGGACGGTTCAACAAAAGTAATTACTTCTATTTGATGTTACTTAATGCTCCATTAGATTGCATGACACTGTGTGTGATTTCTGAGTTTTGCGTGAGTAATTCGCAATGATGAAAGTACTATTTGGTAAATGTGGAAATAGACTTAAACAAACAGGGGCCCCAAGTCTGCTATTTTTATAAATTCGTCATTCCAACACGATCCCATTGTCATTTTGCTAAAAGTTCTCATGGTAGGTCACTGATCAAAGGAACTGTCAAAATTTTTGCAGATTACCGCCTAAGTCCTATGTTAGTAGATTAATAAATCAAATTGATTGATCGATTGTCAAAATCAACAGTTATGAAATCAATGATAGACCATTCTGACACTATTGTAATAGCAGACTTGAGGCCCTGGACTCCTTCAACAAAACGGATAAAATTAACTATAAAAAGACTATAAGATTTTGAGTGTGATTTGGTTTGTGACAAAACAGTGTGTAACAACAAAGTGGATACAAGTCTAAATAATAGAGTCAAATAAAAATTGAGGCTCCAATTTCCCGGTCAATTAATTTTATTTTCAGTATCGTTTATGATAATCCCTAAGAATTAAAAGAAATAAATTAAATCTAAGGTTATTAGCTAAAATATCTATTTATAGTCACTATTCAAACGGCGGCTATAATAAGATTAATTTCTATGGATACAGTTTATTGGAAAACTTGTTGTAATTGTTTATTAAGGGGCGGGCGGAGCATGCGTGGTTCATACAAACGTAATACCAAAATAATTTGGAAATCAAAAATTTTCTTAAGGTAATGTGTACTTATGCCGATTGGATTACAGAATATCTAGGCTCCCAAATATATATTTTGAACGGACACTGATATAAAGACGAGATATGAGGAATTTAAAATTTAGATAGAAAACTTATTTTTCTCATAACTCGTCTTTAAATCACTAACTTTTAATAGGGAACAGGGCCTGCGATTCTCCATACAAATGTATTCTCCTTTTTTCTTCCTGAATAATATTGCCTCTAGAGCAATCATTTATTTTTTCATAAAATCAAGGTCTGCTGTAGACAGGTCCCTGTTATTTCCTTTTTGTCACCAACTTATTTGTAAAGAAAATATGACCCTCCAACAATTACAAATACGCCCAATTTTTACCGCCGTGATTAGAGGACTACCAGACAAATTCGAAAAGTTTTTAACATAAAAGAAAGTTATAGGAACCTAGACATACTCTTTCTTAAAATTTAAATGTAAAAAATAATTGAATCGGCTCAGTTTTCGAGGAGAAAAAAGGGGAATACAAAACGTTGATTACATTTTTTTTTTGGTGATATTATCGTTCTGAGCTGCAGCTGTCCCTATCGCACTCTAGGTAACACGACGCGATGGCAGACTTGAGGTAACACGACGGCACACACGGCAACAGTTTCTTCAAATACTTCATTTTCAAATTCCTCGCAGGCCCTGTTTCCTCTTAATAACGTAGTAACTGCCACCCTCTTTATAGATTACTAACTTTTGCCCGCGGCTTCGCCCGCGTGGATTTTAAATACCAGGATAAAAAGTACCCTCCGTCCTTTGATCTATCCATGTGCCAAATTTCATCCAAATCCGTTCAGCAAAGAAACTCACTTTCGCATGTATAATATCAGTTTTCAGCATTTTCAGGCTGATGTGCCGATATTATGATTTAATAAATATTCATTTAGCAGTCCCGGGGATGTTATTTTATAAATAGGACACTAAGGTGGTGACTTTTCAGGAAAATAAATCGATTCACGCAACGATTCAAGGTACATTTTAATTATGTTCAGGCATGCTCAGTGCTAGTCTCAAACTATTAAATTACAGAAGAGGTCATTCCCTTTCGCAGATTAATAGGAACATCCAAGGCAACTCCTACTGTGTGCCAGATTTGCGCTGTCACACATCTCAGAACCTTTATCAAACTAAATTCTGTCCCCAAGGGGGTCAATGAATTAGGGATGTCCATGGTCGTTAAACCTTATTTAAATGTACGACAGTTTAATTTATGTATAACTAAAATTCGCAATACAAGACTTTCTATAGTAAACTACAAATGTTTCGGTTCACTAACAGTTTGCTCAAGGTCTCGCAGGGCGCGCCGTTGTGTGGCCCCCGCGACTGCCACGAGGTGCGCTCGCCTAGACCGCGACCACTTTCACTCTTCACCGAAACCATTGGAGATCATTATAGAACCGCTTACACTAGCTGTAACAGTCACATCACTGTTTAGATTGACGGGTGAAACCTGACACGCCGCGCTACATGCATTTCATACAACCCTGTCATCCGTCTACTACTGCATTTTTTAAAATAAGTATTCAGTTACGAGATCGAGGGAGGTCCAGCAGATAACTTTGTTTACCATATTGTATGACAATACACAAAGCAAACGGCAAACTTAACGATTTTCTCGATAATGTAAGAAAAACAAATGAACACTAATGTCAACGACCGAGCGCTGCACGTAAGATTCGGACAGATGAAGAGAATACTTACCATCCGCATACTTTTGTACAGTCAGATTGCAGTTTACATGCTGTGAATTTTAATCACAATGCCGAAATGTACTGAGACGAAATGAGAGGTCGGAACTGAAGCGTGATCCAGACGATATTGCATAAACCTGTTGAGACAATGAAGCACAAAGAGTGGTCCGAACACATGTGCAGTGTCGTCGCGTGAGGAAAGCGTCGCTGGCTCGTGTGTTGCGGGTCTGATTCCCGGCGGAAGGGTCCCGGAGGAACGCTCCAGGCGGGGTGGTGCGGCAGTGTGCCGGTCAGTCACCGCTCTGCCGGCGCGCCGCGCGCTCGCTGCTGTCGTCTTGCGCCGCTCCACGCCGCGCTGCTATTGTTCCGAGTAGCCGACAGCTCCTATGTTTATCTGCTACCCTGGTACGCATGGCACGTCTAGTATGAACTTGTGACGTGATCTTTCAGTTTTTCAGACTAGTGCCTCTATCTTTCAGTGGATTGTGACCGTTTATGTGTAAGATAGTGGAAAGTGACTTAACTACCGAGGATTTTTGTTACGGAGGATTTTTCCGGGAACGCTGCAGAGGAAACTTCTGCAGTAATAACTACAGGTCATTGTTATGTAAACTTTTTTTAACGTCTCAGCACTCAGTTTTTAATTAATCAATGGTGGAATAAAAAACAATAAAAGTGAATTAGAAAATAATTTAGGTCCGTTGTAATATTATATCCAAGTTTATTTTAAGTTCGCGAAGGAAGTTCGTATACAATCCTGAAAAGTTCTGAGAGTATTTACTTTTCAGAAAGTTAAGTAATGTTTGCCTTGCTTATTGTTTTTCTTAAGTTACTATTAATTAGACCATTTATGTAAACTAAATATATCGAGCAGTTATTATTTGGCCGTAAAATTTAATCTATGTGATTACGTGATTTATTGTACTTCCGCAGATACCTAATTACATTTGCAACTTGTTTATTATTATTTATAATTGTACGTCGTGGTTTTAAGAGGCATTAAATTATGGACCACTAATCATTTAACCTATTATAATATACCTCTTTGCAAACAATAATTTACAAAAATACATTCGTTTCGATACGAGTAAACCATAAACTAGGTAAACTTTTGAAACAACAAATTTTATCTAATAACGCAAATAAAATTCAGGGTGATTATTGTTTTCTTCGCCAAACCCGACAAAACTTTTGATCATTTAAGGAAGTCTAAATATTTCGGCCCAATTTAACTACATAACGTAAACAATGTTATTATGTATCTAATATTCTATAGGAATATGACGCCATGTGTACAAAATATGGTATGTCAACCACATTTCCTGTACGCGGTTTCAAAAGGACCAAAAATATATTCTGAATTCATGACAGAATTTAATAATAAAAACAAATCTTTATTTATCTCAATTATATAACATAAACATCTTCTGCTATACGACTTCAATTAAAAAAGCCAAACTTTCTTATACTGTCTCGAATTGGCAAAAAACAAGAGACGCTCGAGTAACTTTTTTCAGTTCACGTAATATAAAAGCTAACAGTATGAATTTTGTCCGCAGCCGTGAGACCACCTTACCTTTACCCAGCACCAGTAGAGATGAAGGAGAAAGGCTGAACACGATACCTTGGTGGCATAGGAATAAAAATGTAAGTACATACTAGCTGTATTTTTTTAGTACCGAAACCCTTTTACACTGTTCCGTTCACTCGACCCTTTACGATATACGCGGTGTAACTGAAAGACTCTTTCCTATATTGGCTGATGGAAAAGCCGATCTTATGAAAATCTTGGATGTCATCTGATATCAAATATTTTGAAACGAACTGGTGTAATAAATAGTTTAGATGATGACATGGACAATGACTGTTTTTATGCCTAGTTGCATATTATTTTTAATGGATAAATAATGGGTGAGTTGCGTATGTCAACCTCGATATAGAGACAAGAGATTTTAGCGTTAAGTTAGTGCAGGGTACAAACTTAACAATAATAAATAGACCTACATTTGTTGTAAGGAGATGTGAAGAATTCAAAGAAAATTGTAATCGATAGAATGGAACCGATATATTTATTTTCAAAGAATGCAGGTACAAAAATCACAATTGATACAGTGAGGCATCCATATACAATCTACCTATTCAGGATATTTATTACATTTTCACGTGACTGATGCTATCCTGAAATCAATACTGAATGAAGATTGCATTTCTTAAGAATTACATTCCAACGTCGTCGGTAGACAAGCTTCCGAAGAAGTGAAAACCGAGACTGGTAGGTACATCAATCATTATAACTGATATTATGATAGATTGACATTTAATTAAGCATTTCGAGAAGCTGCATTAGCAAAGAAAACTAAGTTTAGGAAACTCTGATACAACATCAAATCAATATCTTTCGTTTATCATAAGATGAAATCTACCGAGAAACCAAGAATCCGAGCTTCTCTTTATACTTCTATAATATGTACTGAGTTTTTATGTAGGGAGTAATTTTCGGAACTACTGATCTGAATCTGAAAATTCTTTCACAAATGGGAAACTACAGTATTTCCAAGTGTCATAGGATTTATTTGATGTTAAAACAAAAATTTGACGCGGACAAAGTCGCGAGCAGAATTTAAAAAAAAGGAAATGTCACAATGTATTTTTGTACTCAATCATGTGAGCTAGTGCAACACACTGTGGACGATCGACAAAGTTTCACGAGATTAAGGCTATGAGCTCATCATGACGATTCGACGCGAGCTCGAATACCTACCTCCACGTCATCAGTTACGCGGTACAGCCAAACTGACGCGAATATATTTTTAAACCCCCACATGTGCACGCGCGATTTAATCCAAATATACATGTATTATCATATCTATTATAAATTAATTAGAGTTTCCTTATTTAAATTTGAACTTTAGTCACAGACTTCAGTACAGTTATTTGACTACTTTTGGGTATGACCGTATGACCTCTTCCAATCATTTCCTTAAAAGGTAGAGTTACGTCATCATTAACTATTTTATGGAGCAGACGATTGTAGTATTGTATGTGTATTTCCTTATTCAGCCATACTTGGTGACATTTGAAGCCAAAAAAATGGTGACTGTTGAATGTTCCGACTCTCTGCTTTGTAATTAATCATATTATTAGAGCAGCTAGCTAGCAAGTCTTTTAAAAATAATTAAAAAGCGTTTGTTTTTGCATATTATATATTAATGATAAGTGATTTTATTTTTGTAAATAGGTTTGTACAAACACTTTTACACGCCAATCAAATTAAAAACTAGATGAGGTCGGAGTTTATTGTTAACTAATTCGCGCCATTAACATACAATAAGTGTATAATGTACGAACTGAATTATTCACACTTAATCATATGTTCTGCTTTTTAAACTAAAATAACCTGGCGTTTAGTGAAAATTATCTACTGAAAATTGTAAATTTTCATTATCTATAATACAAAACACGCGAAAAATCTGTAGTTGCAATATCTAAACTTGATTAAAATCATGCAAACGAAGCTAAACCACTTATGTTTATTGAGCTAATATTGTTCAGTTTTAAATGAGAATGCACCTGCGGTTAGTTGAAGAAGGTTGGTATTCAATTACCGTAAAGCATTCTTCCAGTGATTAATAACAATTAAATGTAATACTTGCACATTGTTGTACGGTCGTTCAACCGGTGACATGAGATAACATCGTAGGAGACCTTTGTGCAAGCACGCGTTTTTGGAGACTTCGTCCGGCACCTGACTGTAGACGTCATCTTTCCTTTTAAAAATGTCGAAGAGCAAGCACTAATGGATTCTAAGAATTACTATTTTGAAGAACACTGTACATAATGTACATTAGGCTGAACTCATATAAGGAATAGATTTTAGATAGGCAAAGACTGCTTCTTGTAAATAATTTCAGGAGAGATTGATAAAACGCAAGTAGAGAATTATGAAAAAACATAGAAAACGTCAAATTTTAATTTATGTATAATATGTATAACAATAAATTGCCGCTCTAACAACTATAGTAGAAGTCACCAAATGGTGGAACCGACCTATTTTGTGCGGACCTATACGTAAACAGTAAAATTTATAGCTAAAAAATAATTTAAAAAAAATAGCCCGCGCTTTGCACACTTCGGGCAGTAAAAAAAAATCATTTTCACATTAATATTAATTACTTACTTCATTATTAAAAAAAAAAAAAACATTATTTTAATTTAGTTTGCTTGTAATCGACTACCAAACGGACTGCGACAGTTATATTATTTTTTTCAATGAAATAATTGGTGATCCCTGAAATGCGTATTCTATCAATCATTATTTAACGACGAAGCAGTTTGTCGCCATACTTAAAGATGTCATGGCCACATGGAATGTAAAATATTTAGCGAATAAGCCATTCCAAATGACAGGTTGCCAATCATTTGAGAAACACCGGTAATACGCCTAATTAACCTCAAATTGTCATTCAGCGTTAATCAGACCACGGCCTGTTTTCACATCAAATGCAGTAAAATTCTTAGTAAAATCAATTAAATCTACGGTAGATTGTTAGATTCTTTAATACTTATTGGTAAAAAGGAAGAGTAAACTTATATATGAAAAAGAATAGGCGCGGTACTGCACTGAAACGATTTCCATAAGATGCAGGAGGATGTATCGGAAAATTAAAAGTATGGGATGAAGTTAAAGTTGCATTATACTGCCGTCAAGAAAAACCGGTCAAGTGCGAGTCGGACTACGCACACTGAAGGGTTCCGTAGTTGGAATGAATGTATCCGAAGAACAAACTTAACGTTGTAGTTGAAAAACATGTTGTCCATGGTTGTCCCATACGTCGATATACGTCACGGACTCTCGGTCAATTCTCCAACTGCAAAGTAGGTTTGAAATCGCATTTTTTTTAAATGTGTTAATACTACAAAGGAGGATGCTACAAAAACACCCAGAGTTGATTAAAATAATTCATGTACGGTGACGTAGGGCAAACATAGTATGTCACAAATAGGCTATTGGTTTTCGCAAAAACGATCCCCAAGAGAGAGATCTCGGGGCTCTAGAATCACATTCACATCTATGTACGGAATCTTTCAACGTAATTCATCAACTTCTAATAGTCGTATCGAAATGAAATAAAAATATATGTAGTTTGGATACCAAGATTATAATTTGGAATATTGGAGCCAGGAAGTGGACAGTGGAACTCTTCAACGGCTACTAGTAAACCCCTCAAGTTTGGGCTCATATGATTCGTTTTCACAAGTCTAATAGATTGGGCTTGGTAACGAGGGTCTAGTAATGGAGCCAGGGATTTGTGCCCGATTGATGGCAATAAACTCGCCCCCTATTACATGGGAATTAAACATAACTGGCGAAATGTGGGTGTACTATTGATACACCTATGCCTAACCCGAAAGCAATACAGGCGTGATGTTATGTACTTTACAATATGAATTATTGCATGATGATAGCTAACAGTGTTTTAAAATAGAATAAAAACAACTTAGTGCTTCATAATCACATTTATTTTTAATTTAAATATAAAATGCAGTAATAAAACACTCTTTTATCAAGCACGATTTAAGACGTTCAGGCCTGCGCTGCTCTCGTGAAGTGCGCACGTTATGACACAATATTTTTTCATAAAATACGGACATACGTTCACAAACGTTCTGCTCTTCAAGTATCCTAGAGTGTTATAAGATAAAACACAACTTCAAAAGACGTCGACGTCAGATGATGTTGTTCCATATACGGTCAATATAACTGCATACAATTTGGACACAACGTCTGTTCCCGTCAACGTTTTTAAACGTTGCTGCTCTGCGCGACGTGTTCGGACGTTGCGTGTGTGTGTACGCGCTTGCAAGTGTGTAGTAGACGATACAACAACAATAAGCCGCCAAAATTCGATTTGTTGTGGCTCAAAGTGTTTGACACTTGCAAGTGTTGCGACGTAAAAGTTCAACTAATGGAATTTACTATAGCTTCCTGGCGTTGTCAGACGGAGTGCAAATAATATCACATTTTTATTAGACGTGCTGAGACGTTGTGTTAATAATAAATTGTTCAAATTTGACGTTTTATGGCGTTGGGGGTCCGAACGTGTTAACGATTATAATATGACCTCAAACTTGAGCGGTTTACTAGTACCCACTAGAAAATTCCACCATCCATCTCCTGGCTCCATCATCAGATCCTCGTTACCAAGCCCAATCTATTGGAATCGTCAAACCGAAGCATATGAGCCCAAACTCGAGGAGTCTACTAGTAGCTACTGAAGAGTTCTACTATCCACCTCCTGTTTCCATAGTCAGACCCTCGACACCAAGTGCAATATATTTAGACTCATTAAAACGAATCATATGAAGACAAATTCGACGGGTTTACTAGTAGCCACTGAAGAGTTCCACTATCCATCTCCTGAATCCATCATCAGATCAGCTCCAAGATATCAAATTATAGTATTGATATCCAAGCTACATTTGCATTTACGTTTCATTTCGATACGACGGTTAAAAGTTGATGAAAATTACGTTGATAGATTCTGTTATATAGATGTGAACGTGATTCTAGAACCTCGAGATCTCTCTCTTGGGGATCGTTTTGTTTAAACAAATAGCATATTTGTGACATACTATGTTTGCCCTACATCACCGTGAATGAATTATTTTAATCGACTCTGGGTTTTTGGTCTATACATTTAGTAGCATTCTCCTTTATGATTTCCGGACTTTTTCCTTTACTTGTGCTGTGAGACCTTGCTACTTGCCAAATTTCATGACTCTAGGTCAATGGGAAGCATCCATGGTTTTGAGTTATTTACGAGTATCAAAATATTTGAGTTATTTACGAGCATAAATGGCCGTATTTTTTATTGCGTTGACTCTTTAGCTTGATTTTTTTAGAGCTCCAAGGACGGTCCCTTGGCGCTCTAAAAAAATCAAGCTAAAGACCTACGTATTACACCTAATTTCAACTTCATATCTCTACGCGTTCCTGAGCAAAAGGGCCTTGACAGACTGGCAGAAAGACAGACAGACAGACAGACATACGGACAACGAAGTGATCCTAAAAAGGAAGTTGACGATTCTCATCTGCCTTTCGGATATTAACCTCCCCAAGTACCGCCAACTTCGTTATGTGTTTACGAGTACTCACAATATAATGCATTACAAGGTGCTTTCAGTTAATTTGCATGCGACAATATTAGTAAGCAAATATCGCTACAAATTGGTTTCTCTTACAACTTTTCGCCAAGTTTAAACGAGACCAATCGGTGTTGGTGCCACTACAGCCATGTTCAGCTATAACACCCTACACTTAATGGTGGTAATAATGAACAAATTGGAAAAGCTTTCTAACCTATCGGTTCAGTTACCTCAACACTTTTACTAACGGTCACAGATAGTTACCGTTTTATTTGAATCCGCAGATGAGCGGAAAACTTTCAACGACCATTATTTAAAAACATATTAAGTTCAGTTGCACGTTTTCAATATTAGATATTAGTTGAAACTATAAATGTGTTCTAAACAAAATTATTCTGCGAAACTATTACCGGCCAGTATATACACGCAAACGCATTTTGTGCGTGAGGTGCGAGCAATAATAGAACTATTAGTGAGAGTGGTAGGATATGGAATTGCGTGGCGAAGCTCGGTGCATTGTTGCAGGAATAATGCACTGACGGCAGTACAGGCAGTAGTTTACGAGGTCTTTCACCGGCCACATTATATAGGTCAGTTAGATTAGCAACGCTCCCCGCGCTCGCAACTAGTACTCGTAGCTATCGCTTTGAAATTATGTATTTTTTATGTGATTAGAAATTTACACAAACACCACCGACAAATTCGCGCCTATGTAGATAAGATTGCATGACTCTTAAAAAGCAACGAATGTCCTCGCCCGGACGAGATGCTGTAAACATGAGATAAGTACACAAACATTATAGAATCGTCACACCTGTGCTTGTGCGAAGGGTTAAGCAGAGGGTCCTATTGTGACCGTGCGTGTACATGAGGGGTCGCATGTGCCAGGAGGCCGTCTATGACCATTAATTTAGAAAATGTCCAAACTGTGTCTTTTTCTAATATTTTTTTCGATTCCACGGTTCTAACGGAGGAGACCTTAAAACCGCATTATTTGTATTAGGTTTTGTACCTAATCTTACCCTATTTCTTCGCGTAAGCTTTTCTGCATTGTTTTAGACTTGACATTGTTATAACCAGATCTAAAACGATGGGTGTATCACGAAAGAACAACGTACAGATAAACCAGAGATATCCTTGAGAGTAAGCTATGTTTATTTGAACACTCTTATTCGACTACGCCCACTTTCTGGTAAACATGTGAGTACTTATCTAATCCTAATAAAGTAACTTCGAGCTAAAGAAACCATTTGGGCAAAAAACAATGAATTCAATAATTTGTAAAGAAAATTAGAAACAAAAATAACTTTGTAAACAATAAAACTGAGTACAATATAAAACTTTGCTCTCATAGGAATTTATTTTCTTGACAAAAGAAATTCTTTAATGAACGAATGATGACGTAGGTAAAAAGCTAGCCAAATATGCTTTAATCAAAATTCATTTGTTCAAATTAGGCTGAGAATCAGCACTTTATGAAAACAAAAACTAACAAAATAAAAAGTGTCCGTTTACTCTAATTTGAGGCATCTGTATAAACGCAGCAATGTGATTACTTAACACATCATGTTAGTTTAAAATGTCAGCGGGTTATTCCTTAACAGCCAATTCCCAGAAGAAAACAAGTATTTACATATAAGAAGGCGTTGCAGAAATACTAGGTTAACGATTTGCTGCGACGCTCTGCTCCTAAGGTCTAACGCGTCCTCGATACGAACTGCATTGTTTTACTCCTTATCGACTTATTATTGTAGCACATAATATTATAGGTACTGCCATTAATTTACTGTTTTGATGTCCCACATCTATGCAATCAATGTTACTTCACTGATACGCAAGCTTTATTATAAAGCTTTACTTTTCTATTAACTGGGCCAACGTAAATCTCGGTCGTTAGAGCAAGGAGGAAGCGAGCATCGTTTGCGAAGCTACTTATGAAGCTGTAAATGAAATTTCTCGGAGTCGGGACTTAGCTGAATCGCTTCGCCGCCCCGAAAATGTTAGGTTTGTCCCTTTTAATCAGAACATCCGTTTGTGATATAAAATTGTCAGCCTAGCATTTTTCGTTCAATTACTAACATTTTTGTAAGCCAAATTGTTATTCCGCTGAATGTTACGTAGATTAGACACTAATTATAATTGGTTAAAGTTATCGAAGCCCGAAATATCCCTAAATTGGAAACTAAATAAAGCGTTCGAGAATTTCCCGAAGGTTTGTCGGAGACAGAACGGATTTATTGTGGAAATGATGGCGTTCCGCAAGCCTCCAGACTAAGCCCGCCCCACTTTCAGGAGGTCGCCGCCCGATCGTGAACTCTGCACTCCGTTCGATCGCTACCGCCCTCGTGTTTTTATTATTCCAACATTTTTAGGCCTATGCAGGCTGTTTTCCGAAAATATGTTTGGTTACAAGCAAATGAGTGTACAATTGAATTGATTGTGCTATTATTGTTCGTCGTAATATCATCGTTGTATAGAATGGCTATGGAAAAACTTGCTTCCAAAAAAAAATCGCTAATGAGATTCAAATGAACTCTTTTGCGACAGTTATTTTTAGACGTCATTATACCTACCTGCGTACGTTTAAAGTTCATTTTAGCTCAATATTCCCGAACTAAGAGAAAGATTTCGTCAGCCACCCCATTGCGATTCGGCCATCCGCACGAGTCTGTGCGATGGGGTCAATGTCCGGGAGTGGTATATAGGTCAACTGAAGGCGCCTCGTCGTCTGTGTTATGTCAGCCTGACTGTGCCACGCTAATGGTACGCGATTTTGGCTTTAACAACTTTTAGAAAACTCTTTCAGAACCCGTTACTAAAACAGGTACCTATTGTCAATTTTACTCCTTATTCTTTCGTGACTTACGATGAGCACGACATTCGTACATCAATTCATAACCGGTTATTTTATCATGAATTATTTATAAAGTAGCCAGTTGGACGGAAGGGGTTAAATTATAACTGGATTATGGAACATTTCATGCAAAATATATCCTGATCAACCTGGATTAGAAAGCTAGACCGTTGACCTCCATTGTTATTTAAAAATGCTACATTTGATATTTTGCAGCCTGACAATAGCTTCGCCAACAATGGTCAATGAACCCATAGGAAGTGGAGCTGGTTTAATTGTCAATTTTCCACATGTCTGATCACAACCTTAGGTTCGATGAGATACCTTAATTCAAACGCTTAGCAGCTGCTACGCATCATGAAGCAGCGAACACTTAACCTCATTTGTTGGTTAACTGCATTATAAGTCGGCTGAGTTGAGGTGCGCTAGTGTGATTGAGACTAGTGGTGGAACATTGATGTCTCTCTGTTTAGTTGGATTATAGAGATGCATAGAGTGGTTGGCTGCTGCGCGCGGGCAAAAGGGAAAGTGTTCGGTGCTTCCTGCTCGCACGCGGAAGCGTTTAGTTTAGTATACGTAACTGCATTTCGCGTCGCTGCACCGACTCGTGTTGCAACATCTACCGATGAGTCTAGTGTGAAAGGTACAGCCACATGAGTCTAACTAAGACACTCATTTATCAGTCTGGGAGTCAAAATGCTATTTATGTGAATGTCACCTACAGGTGTTGCCAATAAATAGGATTTGACAATACGTAGTAGCGTAATACTTGGTATGAATGTTAAAAAATGTAGAAACTGCGATTTTTACAATTTGTAAGATATAATTAATCCCAGTAGAATTTTCCAAATATGACTAAACTATGCACCAATTAATTCAATCAAATTTACTTCATTAACAATATCACAAAGGCATCCAGAAGTCGTCAACATCAAAATTCATTACGGATCTAGAACCTTTGAGCTTACGGCAAAAGTTTCTCGAATATCCGGCAGAGTCAGCTTGAAGGAAACCGTAAGCCGCTTATTAGACCGCCGACATAAACTACTGCATTCAACTGCTCCAAAATTCACCTCGAATTTACGAAATATTCAAATAAATAATTCAAGTGAATTAGGTTAATTACAGACTGTCGGTGCTAGCCTCGTCTCGAGGCATTCGCTCATCATCAACGGTTTTACTTTCGTTGAACAGTCACGTCACGTCATGCACTCTCGCCGAGACGGAAAGAAGCCATCATCGTGTACACTCAGCACGATATTATAACTTATTGTTTAGGAAAATGACTATTATTTTACTATCATGAAACTTGATGAGAAAATTGCGTCGTAATTTCTCAATTTTCTTTATATATATATATAACATAATAGTGTATTTTCGAATTTTGTTTTTTTTTTTCGCAAATATCTCTTTCGCTCTTTTGATTTGATGAAATGTTTAATTTTGCGAAAATTGTAGACTGAAATGAATCAGTTGCTCAATAAATAAAATAGGTAACCGGCTCAATTAATTTTTCACTTTCACTTTAGAACTGAAGCTTTAACAAATGAACAGTCGTACCGACGATCACATTTTAAGATAACACGGTTTCATTAATAAACAAACTAATTATTCAGTTACACCGACAACAAACACGCATCCGAGATCGTTAATCGCCTGTATTCATTACCGTGGCACAACAAAGCCTCGGTGTGAACTGTGGCCAGCCGTGCAGCCGTGCAACTCGACTCTTCCGCATTTGCCTTGCACTTTCTCCACCTCCGCTGCGCTTTGAATGTTCACTGCAGAATTATTTTGCTGAAGGAAAATGCCGCGAGTGCGCGCGAGAAATCTAATGCCTGCATTATGTTCTTGATTGCATCTTTTATTATCTTTATTCTTTATTTGTGGTTCTTGTTTTTATTGGTGTGGCCGTGAGGAGTATCTTCAGAATGCAATAGAACTTAGTTTTTGATCGTAAGCAAAATGTGTGGTCGAGAAAACCTTGTTCCAAACCCGCAAAGAATGCGCGACTCTAATCGTGGTATGTAGGTATCTACCGTTGCTGAAATAGTCTTTAAAGAAAGCAATATTGTTAGGTGAGGTACCTATAATATATTAATGCAATCATTAAAAATAACGTGTTAGTTTAAAACTTTGTTTCCTACCTACTTTAATTCCAGCTTATTGATATCGTTTCTATAATAATAAAGTAATATTTCTGATTTAATAGACAACGCAACACCTCACAGCGACCGCAATACGGAAAACCATTAAAAAAAACAATTAAGTATTCACTTCTTTCTTACAGTCACCAATAGCAAAGACTATTATTAATTTATTACTTTCCGCTATGTATTCTCTTGCAGAGGCAGGAGTATCGCCTATTGCACTTTCACTGGGAAATTTCTAATGTTCCTTATACAAGCCGCGTAGACATTTAAATAGGAACTAAGTGAATGCGAGTGAAGAATGATATAACGAACTAGACGCACCCATTTGTGTTTAATTAAATATGTAATGATGTGTTACCATGAGGCTGGCATAGTTGCACGTGTGACCTGAAGTTTCGATAAATAAATGATAGGTAGAAAAGAAACAAAATGCTATCAGTTTTTTTTTATGCTGATGAGCTCATCGCCCCTTTTATTTCTCTTAAAACTTGTACATAATTCAATTATTTTAACGACTTAGTTTTTGTTACGAAAATACTTCTACTTACTACCAGCAGATATGTTTAGAATCACGTTACGAATTTTCAAAGAACAAATTGGAACTAACTTTAGGAAATCATTTTTCATACGTTTTTCATCCGTTAATTTTACTTGTACTACATACGTAGTACACGCATGTAATGGCGACAATGTAGTGACGCGGGCGCTCGTAAATATATTCAAGTTAAAGGCAATATATTAGGCTTCCGACTCAGCACCGATACGGATCACAGGATTTACAGACTAGACCGTCTCGATGTACTGGATGTGAGAGTTACCGAGTGAAACTTGGTAGTAACAATGCTAATAAGCGTTTTTCACTTAAACCAGAGCAAGTCCATGATTCCAATTATTGGTGTGATAATAACAGGGGATTTCCTAAACCTGTGACCATTTCTTGGGATGTAAAGGTCGATTTAAACCAAACGAGCGAATGCACATTCTATCCCCATCACTCCACCAAATTCTTTTTGTGTAAACAAGGACAAAAAATTCCTTCGTTAGTCTCTCCCTTCTAAAATATCAAGAATATCAACAAAATAATGCTCTAGCTCTTGTTCTGGTTCTATGTTCGTTTGGTCTAAACCTATCTTGATGTGATAGTATCTGAATAAGTCAAGAAATTTTTAAAAATCACAATAATTACAATAACATATTGGTTAGATTAGACACTTACTTACTTAATTGGGAACAGCATCCCGATTATGTTGACTCATATCTCGTTTCATACAATCAAAAGTGCAAGAATCAGATCTCCGTTATTTTAAGGACTTCGCACATAAAACATCATTACCAAACAGCACTTTGCACCGAATCTATACAGTTCACGTATCTCTTCTTAACTGGTCCCGCTCCGGATTCGTCCGCACACGTATGGAGCGGCCTTAAGGGTCGGATCAGGCAGCAAGCTTAGTGTCACCCATTCGATGCTTGGAAATGCATTACATGTCGCGAGACAGCAGGACATGCATTAGTGACAACGAACGTTATAAAGAAAGTTTGCCCTTGCAATAAGTGCGATATTGTTTGGGCAGTCATATCTATTATTATCACTGGTCGGAACATGTTGTGAGGAAAGTGCTGGGTATGAATATGGAAGTCTATAGTGTACAGTACCCCTATCGTTTCGTCTTGGAGAAGAATTATGATGATTGTTTGACATTGGAATAGCTTCAGTTCTATGATAGCGTAGGCGGTGTTGTTGCCTAGACATGGGTTGATATGAGTAAATGGGGATCCTGCCGTTTTTCCGAAAAGATTTTGCCAAAAAATCACTACCCAAACAAATTTTTGCAACCTTTTTTATACCAATGCAATGTTTGGAATTATTTTAGTACGCACATTTTCATTTGGTCAGATTTTTACTTGGCAGAATATTATCAAGGATAATGTCATTTAGGCATTTGGTCTATATAGTAATTATTTATTACAGCAAACAATGTTTAGACAATAAACGTTTCGTCATACGATTTGGTATGACAAAAATATAAAGGTTAGGTTAGGTTAAAACAGTGACCAACGCACGAGCCGAGCGAGCGAAGCGAGCGGTGCCGCGGTAGCGGCCGGCGAGTGCCAAGAACGACTAGATTATATAGAAAGAAACTATGGAAAAAAACAGGCTACCCAAAACTGAACTAGTTACACGAAATTAATTATTTTTAAAAAATCTACTAAATATTTGGCAATTTTTTTTTTTTCGTAAAATGAGTAATTCCAACTGAAATATTTGACTACATAAAAATTGGTAAAAGTTCTAGTTGCTAAACAAGTTATTGTATAAACGTTCACATGCTAAACATTAGGTTTGCGTTACAATTATTTGTAAAGAGATTTTTTGCTAAGTAATAATTTGGCAAATGAAATTATGCGAAAAATTGTTTGGGAAGTGATAATTTGGCAATTTCTTTTCGATGAAACAAGGGAGACCCGAGTAAATGGCTCTATTAGGAAAACAGTGAAACACTATATTTAAATTATTAATATATGGTTTTGAATTCAGGAATCCATCGAAACTGCCGAATTCTTTATTCTTGCATTATTGTGCATTCAACAGCGCCGGAAGTCGGAAAAATATTGGATCACATACGCTAAAAATATGACGCATCTAGAGGTCTCTGACATTGAAGTTTGATCGTGGCAAGCGTAACTACTACCTATTTATTCATCAGCTTTCTTACGAATCCACATAATTTCCTTTACATATTTATCCCACAATGTATTCATATTAACAGTTGACAGGCTCATACATATTTGTCGTTCGTTATAATGCATACTAATCATAGAAATCTTAAACGTCACCTTTCTGTTCGACAATCTTAAGCGCGGGGCATACACAAATGGCGAGTAGCGCGGGCGCGGCGAAAGGCGGTGTGGCGCGTGGTGTGCGTTGCGCCGGCCGTTTCATATTTCATACAAAATGTATAGGAATGACGTGGCGCGGAACATACACACAACGCCCGCGCTGCACCGTCGCCTCGCCTGCGCCACGTCTCTTGTGTATGTTCCGCTTCCGCGCCACGTCGTTTCTATACCTACATTTTGTAAGAAATATGAAACGGGCGGCGGCGCAACGCCCGCGCCACTCCGTCGCCTCGCCCGCGCCCCTCACCTCTTCTTGTGTATGTCTCGCGCCTTATGTTAATTGTATGGCAGTGTATAGAGTGCCGCTAGCAGCACTCTACATATCCTTATCGAATAAATTAGTACTGTAATAAAGTAGTAATAGTGGCGCTGCCTCGGCCCGGCTAGTGCCGTAAGCATTGCATTGTCACTGTCACTGAGTCACTGTCACTTGTTATTTTGTTTGACATTGCCACTATGGAATACCGTTAGCGGCACTCTATACACTTCCTAATTTTATTAATTATTATCTACCAATACTGAATTAACTATATATTTTATTGTCTAACCAACCCTCGATAATGAACCGAATCGATTTTGAAATACTGGTCAAATTCAGCTGCATCATCGTCAAATCTACTATTTCAATTTTCAATATTTAATACGTAGGTTCGAGCATCTCAGGTATTACTTGTCTTTCTTTGACGAGTAATCTTCAAAAGTAGCAATCTGGTCTTTGAAAAGGCTCTTCGTAAGTGTAACACGCAAAGGGCCTGCCAAGAACCTTTAGAGAATTTAATCTAAAATGAAAGGAGACACTGCCCGAGAACTGTACGGCTGCACTATAGAAATACAGTCACGGATTGTCCCCGGGAGATGTAAGTCTATTGTAGGCGATAGATGTGGAAACGACTTGGTATATTTTAATGAGAGTTTTATGGAGTACACACGGAAATAAATGGAGAGAAGTTGTGGATGTTACCGACTGTTGTATACTTTGTAGTGGAGAAATTTTGGGCTAATGTAATTTGGCAAGAATGGAGTTTTCGTTCTTATGTGTAGGTACCAACTATAGTTAGGTATTTGTAGCGATTGACGTGACAGTTGGCTTCAGGAACGGGCTGCGAGGGAAACATTAGCTCGACCGGTACCCGGAACAAGAATCATTGCCCCTGAATGGTCATATAATAGTGGTTGCGTAGGTGCGATGACACGTCAGCGTAGACGGGTGCGAGACGACGACGTCACGGGAGCGCCGCCCGGCCGCGGGTTCATCGGCTCGCGCCAGGTGCGTTCACACGACAACCATTATTTCCCGTTTTGTGTGCTATTTATTACAATAAATTAATTTTATTTATTTATTTAAATCACATTGAACTATATTTTTTGTTAGTACATAAAAAAATATGTGAGTAACCAAAGATTAATATTAATACCTATCACAATAACTGAAGTACCTACATAAAATCAAATTGTAAATTAAATCAAATCATCTTTAAATTAATTTAAATTAAAATCATTAAAATAAACAAATAAAATAAAGGACATTGTAAAAAATGGCCTATGAATCAACACGTATGAAACCTTTACTATAATTACTAGTTTATTTTATAATGTACATTAAAATTATTACAATAAAACGGACACTTCATAATTACGAAAACATTTTTAAAAAGTAATCACTGGTTTTATTCCCCAGCGCCATTATTTTTTGTTTAAATTTGACATTTTGAATAGGCTCACTCAGCGCTTGATCTATGAATAAGGTTTTTATTTACCAACGAAATAAAGCAGCTGAAAGCGCTGTGTTAAACGAGCAACATCGACTGACAGTCGATGAATTGACAGATGACACTTTGACATTTGCTAGTAATGACAGTGTCATCACTCAGAGTACATTTTTATATTGGTCATAACTACAAATAAATTAGTGTAGAAAAATAATAGTTCGGACTCGTTCCAATGTAAATGTAAATCCAATATATTTTCACAAATAATCGCTAAGTTTATATGTTTCTATTGACCTAATTATAACCCCAAAATCCGAAAGTGTTTTAGATTTTTTACAATTCTCAGAAAGTGTCCGTGATTTTAATTTAATTTCAATCGAATATATGCGTTATTTAGAACACAGAAAATAAATACACGTGTCTGTTGGTTCTTAGGCGAACGATGTATGGACGCCGAACAATGTCCTTTAAATCAAATTATTTTCATAAGATTTTTTTTCAGCCGATTCGGCTAGCCACAACGCTAAGAGTGCCGTTGCCACTACCGCGGGCACGACTAAGTAATGATGCAGCTCTCTTTCTGAGGATGACATGAAAGTCATCAATACGAGCGTCGTCGGCCAACACGCCGACGACGCTCGTATTGAGGTTTTTGGCTCAACCACGGTCCTTATAGGTACATTTATCCGGCAGGTATGAGTGTTTCAAACAAAATTTATAAAACATAGCTAGAAGCCTTGGCAGCTGAACCCCTGCAGGCTGCAAATGCGCAATACGAATTCCATCGTGGCCTGGGGACTTACCCCTCGTCATAAGTGTTATAACGGCAGATGTATGTTTAGCAGTAAAAGATTTGGCGGTAATACAGTCGGCACAAACGTATTTTGCTTAATTTCACTGGTATTGTACATTCTCGGCATGCAGCAAGGAGGTTCTATCTGAAAAAGACTTTTAAACATGTTCACAATGTCACGCAGCCCAGCTACTCCGTTAACATTTAGAGGGCCAGTGCAGAGTTTACTATTTAGTTTTCTCGTGTCTTTCCTAAAGCTTTTGAATTTTTTATCTGCGTGGTGTGTGGTGCGAGAATATCCATCTTAATTTGCTCGGCGTTTTGACACCATCTTAGCTTAGATTTGAAACGACGCCGAGACTCCACCATGTTATCATAATTATATAGGTTCACTTGCCGGCTTACCGTATAGTAACCAGGTTTGAAAGTTTAGACTGGCCACCTTGTGAGCACCACGAACACAACACGTTTTGGTTTTATTATATGAACTCTGCAATTTGAAATAATCACAGCTGCTTCACACATAGTCGTAGATTTGATCTATGATAAATTGTATGGTCTTTATTGTGACAATATCCCGAAAATTCTGATAGAAAATCTACCGTTCTAAAGTGATCATTGCATATGTAAGATATGCAATGATCTCTATCGGCCCACAGTATTAGGGGCTTTTTCAAGTAATTTAGACTGTGGTTTAATTACAGAAAGATTACAACACGACCACTGTCCCCTAGAAGTATCTAGGGGACAGTGGTCGGACCAAGTACAGTCATAGAACACCCGTGCACTCAGTACCGACTGCCCCGCAGACTCCGTTAACACACAATGGTCAAGCCAACTGGTGCTGCCGTGGGCATCACTAACAAATGTAAAGGTGTTTGATGATCTTCCAAATTTTTCCAAATCCACACATATCCATTGCTGAACGTTACAGAACTTTCTATCCAAATAACGCACACTCCTAAAATGTACACATTTGCAGCTTCGGTGTTTTCAATTATAGCACTTATGTCACTGAGACAGTCAGTAAATTATATTAAGTTCTCAATGGAATTCACAGGCGTATACGAGTACACAGAGAAAACTACATCCAAAGGAAAGATCTGCCGAGAGACGCACGTATTACACGGGATCACTGTCACCGGACTAAGCGCACTCTTACGCCAGAGCAGAGCAACACCGCTATAAATTAATAATGACATTATTTTATTCTGCACAACAGATTTAGCAGTGTCCCTATACAAGGTCAAATAAAATTACACAGACATAATGGAAGTCGATAACTAACCACGATGAAACAAAATCAAAGATTTTATGTTATTTTTTTTTCTCTCACTTTTCATAAACGCTGCTAAAAGTTAAGTAATTATTAGCGTTTGTTTATCCATACATTTTTGACGTTTAAACGTCACTTATCTTTAAACAACATTTATGAATAAGAGGGTTTATTGCTAAAAAGATTACAAAGGTTTTACATTGGTCCCAAACTAGGCAAGCCTGTATCTTGGGCACCGACCGTTCTGGTAGTACAGTTATTTGATATAAAAGTTGAGAATATCAGTATTTTTTTGTTTTATTAGGGTAGATGTCGATACTCATCACGTCTGCGAAGTATATCTAGCTAATTATATTTGAACCTCTATAGTATGTAACAGGTAACTGAATTTATTATAATCTACAACTGAAAGCCTGCAGAGGGCGTGGGAGGCAATGATAGTTCCCGGAGTTCCGTCCAGTCTATTTCTAAAACAATGATGCGTCGTTCGCGTATTTTAAATATGAGCGTGTTTTGCTTCTACAACGTCTTTAGACAACCTAGATTATTCGATAGTTGATGACTAAGAAGAAGAAGGCAGTTTATTCATATGAACTAACGATTCAGAACAATTTATTTGTCTATCGTTATATTAAGTGGGTAATTAGACGCTGTCAGTAGCTGCACGACTGCTCCCTAACCCAATGAATATCAAAGTAAAAGGTATTTTCAATGAATAGCAATCGTTTATATTTGCATAATTAGATATTATAACATACTAATTTTCAAATATAACAAAAATCTTGCTAGAGAAAGTTTTATTTTATAACATTGACTTTAGAAATAGCATAAAAAATCATAACTTTTCTATTGTTTTTAACTAAATACTTAACTGATATTAAACTTTCAGTAAACTTCAGTTACAAATCAGTGTGTAAACCGCCGCTACATTAATCGGTTGTTTCATAAATAAATCATTCAGTCAACACATTATAGATGCCGTATAAAAATTCGTTCACAACCGAAGTGTTTAATTGATTTGAATAATATGGAAATCGGTACGGTAGCGCGCAATATCCACGGGAAAGAGACAGACATAGGTCTGTGAGGACCGCGCAGCTGTGCTAAGGACGGTCGTTGGCCCCGCGGACGCCCGCAAGTGAACTCCGAATATTATCGTGTGCGTTTATTTATTGTACTGGTCCACTCTCAGAGATCCCGCTCATTAAATCCTTCGTGGTTGCACTACTGCCGATTGACGCACTGTTACGAGATCCCAGGTAATTATTTCTAATAGATTAGTGTTGCAATATCGCCTTTCAGTTTTGTCGCTTGTATGTAACTTAAGAACGTGTTTCGTAGTAGGTATGTTGCTAAGGTGCTAATGTTATTAATAGAATTGTTTCAGTTATGTCATGTTTTTAGATTGTTACGGTTAATTTACTACTGCGAACATATTTGATTAACAGCTCTGTGTCTCATTAGTCATTATTTTTTCAAAGTAATAAGTTGTTTATTTATTTGTTGTTGTAGCTTATTTCATTTTATAAAGTGACGCAACATTAAATGTAAACAGAAAAATATTTCAGGTTAACTTCCGTAATAGGTAACTAAAACCTCATTAATTTCATAACGTTCATTGTATTATATCCTTAATTGTAACTCACCGATTACATTAACACTAAAAGCTGAAGTTGACATTGAAAGTGACGTCATCACCGGTACATATCCTAAATTCTTTTCCTATAGTTTATCGCGAGGTCATTGGCTCGGTGTCGACTCCTGCGCCGGTATACTCACAGCCGAGTCACTCATTAATACAAATAATAATTAAAACAATAGCAACAAAGACAATGATTAATAATTTCTGGTTGTAGAATTTATCGGGCGTGCCATAGACCCCAAGGTTTTGATTAACTAGCGTTTAAATATAGACAAAGATAAGTTTATTTATATTCTAATTTTAATTATTATTCTCGGGCGGATAATAGTAGTAGAACCAATAAATTGTAGCTAGTTACAAACTTACAAAGAATAGTCTCCAAGTCCGGGTCTGTTTTCAGCAAAAGTTGATGGAGGTTGCGCTGTCATTAAATTCTCAAGTGGAAGATATAATAAATATTCCAATTTTTTTTCCGCTTATCTAGTACGAACACTAGGATATCTTCACATGCAAGAAACTAGAATTTTTGGAATCTGTTCTCGATGTACTCGTATAAAATGTAATACAGAGTCTCTACATGGATTCTTATTATCTGATAAAATTTCTAAGGTAAAGTAAAAATCATAGAATTCTAAATATCCCAAATATAAATACGTTGAAAAATTCTGTAAACAGTAACTTGTATGTTTATTTAAAACGATAAACATGCAATGATCTTGAAACAAAGTCGTCAGGTTCATGGACATGTGCGTCACTCCCTGATGACATTAAGGATAATTATGCATACAATACAAACATAATACAATCACACAACGGTATTTATAACAAGCTGCAGTAAAATCAGGGACTTATACAACAAAAAAATCATTGCGATCGATCGGCTATCATCGACATATCAAGTAAGTGTAAATTATTATTTGAATACCAATCGTGCCTTGTAGAAAAATAGTTATATCATTTACATGGGACTAACTTGTTTTACCTGATTCAGTAAATATATCTACAATAATGACTTAATTTTATTCGATTACATTGTGAAACTCCTATTCAAATAGTCGTAATAAAAAAGTACAAGTATTCAAAACAATACGGTTCGCTGCACAGTCTCAATATACTGACACGTAACGTTATGTATAGCCGTACACTCATACAGTGCAGCAGTGGTAATATTTTCACATTAGCGAGTAAACATCGGTGTGATTGGACGTTTATCTGAACATGTGTAACGTTTGATATCTGGAGACAGGCCCTGCGGAGTCATTGTCACGTACACTGTGCATACAGCGACCATTGTGGACGCACTGTTTATCAGCTTTATCAATAACATGCCTGCCCCGGTGCTATACCTCCAGCTATACGAGCGATGCTATCAAAGAGAGTCTTCACTTCTTTTACATATCATCGTCCGGTCAAAATAATGACTTGAAACTATGGTAGGTTTCTTAAATGGTGACGAATGTCCGTTACTGCGAAATTGTAGAGGGCTACGGTTTTCCCATTTTTGGTTTGGTGGCCTCATAACTCCATGTGTTTTGGTTTGAAAACTTACAGGTAAGGATAACATTTTCTTCTTTTTATCATAACACATGTTGCTACAAAAATAATACAGCATATCGCGAGTTTTTTTTTTTTTTTTTTTTTTTGGCTAGGGCATCTCGTAGCTCACCTCTGAGGTGATGACTACTTAACCGGTCAATCCTGCGGCTGCCTTAAGCTACTAACTTAAAGCCTCCAGCCAGGGGCAAAACTATTCTAAATTAAAACTAGGCGAACGCTCGCTAAGGGCACCCCCTGTGGGGTACGGACCTCGGCTTAGGGCGTCGCTGGGGGGAGGACAGCAAGTTGGGACAGGCTGGATCAAAGATGATTCATTATTATTAATCGGGGAATTTAAGACTACATTTCTCAGCAAAACGCGGGCTGGCGCTTCTGCGAGCAAGGGTCGGTGGGGAGTATTATTTACTCGGGCGGGTCGCGATCGCGGGGGACCTCGGCGGCGAGGTCGGAATGCGGGTCGGTGTCTGTGTTTCTTGTGCACTGTACTTGTGGCCCTATTGCTCTCCTGGAGGAGGGTTATGGGGTCGTCTGGGTCGGTAAGGATTTGCCTTGGGCGGCGGGTCTGACTGATTCTACTCGTGACATAATTGGCGGCCTCGACAACCAGAGGGTTGCGATGTTTGGCGGCGGACTCAAAGAAACGCTTGGAATTGCGTTTGAGAAATTGGTGGATTGTGGGGATCTTTAGGTCGAGATGGAGGATCTCGTTCCTAACGTACCAGGGGGCACCGGTGATTTTCCGGAGAAATCTATTTTGGAGCGTTTGCATCCTATGAATATGACGGGGTTTTGCGTGTGCAAATACGGCTCCCGCATAGGTCATAATGGGACGAACGCACGCCGTGTACGTACGCAATTTGCACTTAAGTGACATTTTGCTACGTGCATTCAGGACAGAGTGGAGTCTACCGAGGACGAAAGCGGCTCGCGAGCGGACCTGCTTTATGTGCTCACTGAAGGTGAGATGCTGATCTAGGACGACACCTAGGTATTTGGCTCGCTTCTCCCAAGGGATAGGCTTGCCGAACATGGTGATGGGTCGGGGGGGTTTGAACCTTTTGCGCGGTTTCCTAAAGAGAATCGCTTGGCTTTTATCCGGGTTAACTTCGATCCTCCACTTTCTAAACCAGGTGCCGAGCATGTCGACTGAGGTCTGGAGAGTGTGGGCTATCGAGTCAGTGCTGGTTCCCTTGTAGTAAATGGCCGTATCGTCTGCGAACAGAGCCAACTGCGCCCTTTTACTCTTTGGGATATCGCTGGTGAAAAGCGTGAAGATTAGGGGGGAGAGCACAGAGCCTTGAGGGACTCCTGCGCGGATAGGACGAGGGGAGGATATCGCTCCTTCGATACGATAGCGGAAGGTGCGGTTTGACAAAAAGTCCCGTAAGATGAGCACGAGACGGTCCGGCACACCGAGTTGGTAGAGCTTATATAATAAGCCGTTGTGCCAGACTTTGTCGAACGCTTTCGCTATATCGAAGAATATTGCACCGGTTATCAAGCCGCGCTGGAAGCCAGCGCATATGCTTTCAATAATCCGGTGGGCCTGATGCACGCTAGAGTGCTGGGTTCGGAATCCAAACTGTTCGTTGGGGATGAGGCCCTTGGTTTCGGCAAAATCTCTGAGGCGCTTATAAATAAGCCTCTCATAGACTTTGCCGAGTACCTTGAGCAAACTGATGGGGCGGTAACTCGACGGCTCGGTCTTGGGCTTTCCGGGCTTCGGTATGCCGATGACCGTGGCTTCTTTCCATGCTTGGGGAAAGATGTTATTGCTTAGGGCACCATTGAAGATGGTGGCCAATAGCATTATCAGGTGAGCAGGGAATAGCTGGATCGGGAGGGAGAGAGGATCTACGTTCGACCTCGGCGTCGACCTCTAGGAGGTGAGCTTGGTCTACCGGTTGGGAGCTAGGGGAGCATTGAGCTTCTAGACTGTCTGCTAGGCATTCAGCCTTTTCTAAGTCCTCGAACGCGATGGTCTTGTCGGGACGGGTCAGGGGGGGCATGGAGGCCACTTGCTGGGACTTGAGTTTCCTCTGAAGTTCCCAGAATGCCAGGTGGGTGGGCTCTAGTTCGCTGAGCATCTTGTCCCAGCCCGTGTCACGCAGCTCCTGTATGCGTGTCTTTACAGTTCTCTGTAAATAGCGCATATGGGCTTTGTTAGCGGAGCAGGGAAAATTGCTGTAGGCACGAACGGCCGCGTTCTTCTCAGTCAGCAGCGCGCGTACATCGTCCGGCAGGCTCCAGCGAGGGTCGCCCGACGCTGAAACCTCCCTAGAGCAGTCGCTCAGGACTGATTGTACGTGCTCCGTGAGTGAGTCGATCGCGGCCGTCGTGTCCGCGATAGAGTCGAATTTGTCGGGGATGGCGTCCAATTGGGGGGACGTGTTGGATTTCAGCTGGGTGCTTACTTTCTTCCAGTCCGTTACCCTTTTGGTGAGAGCGGGTTGAGAGGGGTCGGGGAGACCTATGCGGGGGGCCATTTTTATGACTACTGGGCGGTGGTCAGAGTTAAGCTCTTGCACCGTTTCTATGGATTCTAACCTTAGAGCGACGTTCTTAAGGAGCGCCACGTCTATGACGTCGGGGTTATGATGGGTAACGTGGGGAAAGTGAGTTGGGGTCATCGGGGCGATGACGTCAAAATTTAGAGAATTAGAGAGGTCGAACAGGTGTCGCCCTCTGGTACAGGTTCTGGAACTATTCCAGGCGGGATGCTTGGCATTGAAATCGCCCGCTAAGATAGCAGAGTCATTCATGCCGAGTAGGATAGAGAGGTCGTCTGAGAGGAGTTGGAAGTTCTCCGAAGTATTGAGGGGTGGGATGTAGACCGATACTAGTGAGATCGGCTGATGGCCGGTCATGCCTAAGCGGCAGATTGAGACTTCTAATCGTGAGAGGGGAGGAGGGTCTATTGGGATGCAATATAGATCCTTTTTATAGTAAATAAGGGTGCCGCCCAAGTGACATCGCGTCCTGTCATTGCGAACTATGCGATAGTTGGCAATTGACGGGTCGCGGTTGCATGGCTTGAGAAAAGACTCTTGGATAAGGAGGATGTCAATTTGATGGTCGCGAAGGAAAGTCGCGATCTCATCCCGTTGGCCTCTAATGCCATTGGCGTTGAAAAAACCTAACTTGAGGGATCGGGGTTTGAACCTAGTATTGATGGTGTTATACATTATGGGTTCTAGTAGGGGTGCTGAGGGAGGTCAGGGCTTGCGTGATCTCGGGATACGCATTGTAGATGGCCTGCAACCTGAAGAGGTCGCCAGCGGCCTGAGCGGCCAGGATTTCCTGGGCCATTTGGATAGCGCGAGGGGAGAGGAAGGCTATAAAAGTCGAACTTATAATGTTATAGGCCATGCTAGGGCCGACTGTGGGGGGGGCTGAGGTTGGGGGACGCGATGCTACTGGAGCAGGTGCGGGTTTGACGAGGGGCGCGGTGATGCGAATGCGGGGGTCCATGAGACGGGGGATGGTGGTGGTTTGGGGGGGGGTAGGGGCAATGGGTTGGGAGGGGGGTATGGGTTGAGAGGGGGGTATGGGTTGAGACGAGGGTACGGGTTGAGAGGGGCCTATGGGTTGAGAGGGGGCCAGGGCTGAGAAAGCTTGCTGGTGGTGGAGGTAATTCCACGGACTTGGCCTCTGAGGGCTTAGTCGCTGGGGCATCTGAGCTGAGGGTACTTTAAACCCTGAAGGAGCTTCCCTTTGCTGACGAGCGTCGAAACGTTTGGTCAGTTTGGGGGATGTGGATTTGGGGGCTTTTGGGCAGCCGCGGTAATTAGCCGGGTGGCCTACTTGCCCGCAGAGGACACAGCTGGGTGGGTCGGGACATAGGGAGTGGTCCTTTGGCCGGGTGCACTCGGGAGTGCCGTGCTCGCCCAGGCACTTGACGCACCTGGGTTTTGCGTGGCAGTTCCGTTGCGAGTGGCCGTAAAGCTGGCACTGGTGGCATTGGCCAATAGCACCGCTTTTCCAGGGCTTCTCAATAGAGAAACCCACGAGGGAACATAGAGATTTTAGCTGGAATATAGGGTGGTGACCCTCTACCGGGGAGCAAACAACGAGGATCATGTCGTATGCCTCACCGCGTTTGCCGCGGTGCATACGGTGGACCTCATCGACGGGGATCTTCTGCGACTGAAGGTCGGCTAGGATATCCGAAGGGGGGATTTCCTTCGGGATCCTTTTGATAACGACGCGGATCTGACGTTCTTCTGGGAGGGAGAACGAGTGGTATGACACTCGTCTCTCTCTCAGTAGCGTTGTAAAAGCCCTATAGTCACGGGACGTAGGGACTGTAACTTTAATACCCTGTTGGGTGTTCCTGGCGCTAGTGTATGCGATCTTTTGATCGCAACACCATTTGGAGATATCCGTCCATTTCCCCTTGTCCTGTACGAACACGGGTGGTGGCGGAGGGACCTTTTTTGGCCCAGAAGTAGGTGGGGTGGGGGCAACCTGCGCGGAGGTTGACGCTATCGGGCGGGGGGCGGGGGAGGGGGAAGCTACGGGGGCACAAGTAGCGGGTAGGGCTAGGGAAGGGAGGAGCGACTCAGAGTCCTCTACCGCAACGACCTTGTTGGCCTGGGTGGAGCTCTGCTTCTTGTTCTTCCTTTTCATCCCTTTTCCTTGGACGGGGATGAAACCGTCGTCGTCGGAATGGGAGGAAGAGGAAGAAGAGAATTTAGCCTCTTCATCTGACGGGTAAGGGGAAACGGGGCGCTTTGAAGCGGTGGGGATGGGCTCGTCTGTGTCCATGGACACTGACGGGCTGAGCGGGCTATCCCGCGCGACGGCAGGGATGTCTAAAGCGTCACTGAACGTAGTGACGTTTCGGTCAGAGGGACCAGGGAGGGTTCGCTGTAAAGCAGCGAAATGCCCACCCCATTTGGTTTTGAGCCGGGGCTCATCGTCGAGGACTCTCTGAAAGAGTTTGATGAACGCTGTCAGAGCGTCCTCCATATCTAACAGGGGATTTTAAATTTGGGAATAAATAACTCCTATCTTTCCCTATACCTAACTCCCCGGGCGGACTACCGGGGATGTGTAAAACCCTCCCTGCCGGGTATAGGCAGGGAGGTTGTGTGCCTAAGGGTGAGCCCTAAGCTTGATTTTTGCCCGTTGCCTATCTTAATGTGCAACAGGGTCCTACAAGTCTAGTGCGAAGGGTGTAGACACACCCAACCGACACTAGGTGTGTAGCTGTTAAAGGAAAACTGTCACCAATGCCGACTAGGAGACCCCCCAAGGCCGAACACTGGGACCCGTCCAACTGACTGCCTAGCCCTGAAGGGGTTCGGCGGGTGTGATTGGGTCAACACCCCCTCGGCTTCGTTGGCACCGTATGGTATCCACCGAGGACCACGAAACTGTGGTTTTACCCAGAAGGGGCCAATGACGCGCTACGTTTTGACTTATCTCTGTTAACAGAAAAACTTTATTAATTGTGTCTTGAAAAAGACAGACAATTAATAGCGGTCGGTAGTCCTTGACTACGTAGTTCGTCGCTCTGCACGACGATATCAGGATTCCACAGCAGGAACCACAAACAGGAACTCAGGAACACACAGCAGCGCACGTCCGTCCGCGACCGGTGCCGAGCGTAGAATCGCCGCATATCGCGAGGTCGTCATCAGTCCTAAAATAACTTTACTCATTCCTTCATATCGCCATTTTCATTCATACCTTTTCACATAAAATCGTTTTCACAGCTCGGCTATAAATAGGCTTGCTCGCTATATTACTGTATGTTCTATATCTTGTAGTGTAGTAATTGTCATGCCGTCAGCGGGTTCAAGTTCGGGCGGACGACAATGAACTTGGCCGGCCATGACTCACGCATGCCAACCATCGGAGTTACGAAACCATAAACACTGAGCATCTGTGCGAATGCAACTGAATGCAATTGAGACGACCATTGTCCATACACGCCCTTGACGATTGAGATTGATTGACTTTTATTAACTTCGGCCAATCAAAGCGAACACGAATTACTGCCTAAAAATGTTTTTGGCCAGTAATTTCGAGGGGTCGTAATGGTCGTTGATACTCGTAGCATGTGTTGCTTCCAGGAATATTTGAGTACGCTACTTGCTTTTGTTTTTCTTTATTCAAATATCTGCATTGTTTATGTGTCATTATAATTTCGCATTTGACTGCGTCTGCGTCGCATGTTGGTTGACTTGGTTGGCATTGTTACATGGCGTACACCCTTTTCTACATAACGATAACTAAAGTAAATATATAACTATGCTAACAGTATTCTGAACAGCTAAATGTTTGATTATTCGTTATCTTGTGGTCACAGACAGATGTAGGTAAAATTGCTTAGAAATTGAAGAAGATCATCTGCACTTCACCATTTAATGTTATTCATATTTGAGTATTGTAATAGCATACACGTTGTACCTACCTACAGTGGTATAGTAAAGTTATTTAAACGTCTTTTGCAAATAATTCTGTGCTTCAACGTTTTCTTTCCTTAAAACAATAGTGAAACCCAATACATATTTTTCAACGTTGTGATCAAAGTGTCTGTGTGTGTGTGTGTGTGAGTTGTGTTTCATTTAAAGTAACAGTTCAGCTAAGCGAATTTAAACCAAATAGAGTCCGCTTTAAAGCGAAAACACTAGTGCCAAATATTTTACCGTTATCGTGCGATCCTTCACTCGTAATGAGTTCAAAGATTCAAGGGCAGATCTATGTAATAAACGTCAAAATATACAGATACCTATGTAATATAGTACATATCTATAGTAAGATTGTGTAACCTTGGCAATGCGACATCGTAATTCAGAATAGCTGAACGTGAGGTCGATGATATTCTCGGTTTAACGGTTTTGCAGCACGAGGAGTTTTATTCTTGAGTTGCATTTAAAAAAAAAAATGCTGCATTACAAATGCAGCATTTTTCTTTTTTTGAAAATCAATCGATCTCTACAAGTGAACGATTGATTTTCTTGCCTGTATCTAGAATTCCATAATTAAAGTTCAAGGAACAATTTCGTAACCCAATATGTACACATCATCATCATTATTTCAGCCGAAATACCATCGCTGGACATAGGCCTCGCCCACGCACCGCCACTTCGCCTGGTTCTGTGCTTCCCGCATCCAGCGACCTCCAGCAGCCTCCACCAGGTTATCGGCCCACTTTGTGAGAGGCCTTCCAATGCAACGTCTTACGGTACACGGCCGCCACACCAGAGCCTTTCCGCCCCATCGGCCATGGTTCTGCGAGCAATGTACCCTGCCCACTGCCACTTAAGTTTGGCAATTCTTCGGGCTGTGTCGGTTACCTTGGTTCTCCTACGGATCTCTTTATTTCTGATTAGATCACGTAAAGAAACTCTAATCATAGCTCTCTCCATTGCCTTTTGGGGGCTTTCAGCCTTCTAATGAGGCCCATTGTGAGCGATCACGTTTCAGTGCCATGGGTCATCACTGGCATCACGCACTGGTCAACACATGTGTCACACACGCCTTCCTAATTAGGTATACCGAAGTAGGGTGACTTGTAAGATGATGAGCATATTTTGTTTTAAAACGCAATATAACAAATGGACAGATAGTTCAGAGCAATTCACACTTAGTACAAATTATAGTAGTCATTGGAAGGCCCAGTATTCCATTGAAGTTTGTCGGGCGAAAATTATTTATTTATTTATTTATTTGCTAACATGTAAAACACTGGTTAGTAGGCATGCATTAATATTTCATGACACAGTATTAAGACATCACCCTGTAAGGGCACTGCAAATGCCCGATGATCATACCGTTACTGTATTCGTATGATTAGCATTAGCAAAATGCTGAGCGCCTGTTTCATTAATAGAATACGTGGAATAACCCTTCTTCTCAGAACTTTCATTCATTCATGATGCACATAATTTTACAGCTTTTGTTTGAGCATCCTTTAACTGCTGCGACGGCGGCGCCGCGAAGGCAATGATCCAGGAACATATTCATATTTATCATGTACTAACAAACATTTTAAGACATGTAGATGAACTAACTGGTTATGAAATCATATTTCAAGTAATTTTTGATAGCGGTAGTAATACAACTGCAAAACGGTTGACTACCTCTGAATCTTAAGAAAAATGTTCGTGCATTATTTTACCTTAGGTATATGATTTTACCAATTAAGATCTTCAGAACCATTGCTTGAATTGATGGATTCTGTTCTAAGTGGTAGGTACACGTTTTTAAAAGTAGTACCTAAGAATCGATTAAGAGGAGGCTCCCTAAATTGTATGTTAATTTGCATTAATATTCTGAAACATTCACGCATACAATCAAAATGACCACGTACTCGTACAAGACAAAAATCTGCCTAGCCTTTTCCCAACTATATTAGGGTTGGCTTCCAGTCTAACCGGATGCAACTGAATACCAGTATTCTACATGGAGCAACTGCCTCTGACCTCCACCACCCAGAAACTGGGTAATACGATACCCATCGACCCGACTGTTAAAGATCCACGAATGACAGCCGAGACCAACGGCTTAACGTGTTTTCCGAGGCACGGAGGAGTCTCGGTATGTAAAGATGGTCACCCATCCACGGCCCAACACCGGCAAGAAGTTTTAATTTGGGGGTCACTTACCGAGGGCAAATCGAAAATTAAAAAAACGGGTTATCATTTTAAAATGAATACTTTAAAATATATTTAAGAAAACCGACCATTGACACCTTTATCTCCGAAACTACTGACTCTAAAATATTGAAAAAATAATACAGAGAATGGTTCTTTGCTCATAGATTACAAGAAAACCTATAAGAAGTCTATGGTCTTCAACACATGGTAAATCTATATTCTTTAAATAACATGGTAAATCTCTCAATATTGTGCGTACAAACTTACATGTGTAGTTGGAATGTATGGGAGAACATGTTTTTTAACTACAATATTAATTTTTTTCTTGGGATAAATTCATCCTAACTACGGAACTCTTAGGAAGTCGCGCACTCGGCTTAAATATAATTTATTATCCAGAACAAGATTTTTTTTCTCTAGATCAATTTACTTATAAACGAAATAAGAATTGAGACTTACGACATTTAGTTTCGTGCTCGAACACGATCAAAGAACGCACGCGATAATCAACTTTATTACTGATGAGTTAGCGTTTAGCACATAGTGGAGTGACGGGGTGCATGGGGGCGGAGCTTGCGTGGATTTTTTTATTAACTCTAACTAATAAGTAGGTATGTATCGCGATTTGGTTGTACATTACACATTCCACTTCCTGAACATTAACCTCACCTCCACTTCATTGAACACCAATCTCAACTACTTAAATATATAAAAAATATATATATAAATCTCTCTAAACTGATCACGAAGAAATTTGCATATACATATTATACAAACATCAAATACAGTCATAAAACAAGACCTTGGCATAATATAAGGTGTTAATGATGTCACAGCGTGTCCAATGTCACCGCCCGGTGGTCCCAGACACTGTTATATAAACACGCGGTCACAATTGATAATATTTTTGTTTTTGACCACTCAGTGTTTGAATTGAACTGACTATAGGTGTCCACTGTGCAGTTATAGTGTTATACATTATTGTTAATGCAAATGGTGTGAAAAGTCGTTTGAGCGATGGACGTATAGTTTTAAAATTATAATATTAACTTCGAATCCGTAATTATTCTTGTAGTATTTTCTTATGAAAAACCCGACTTCAAACACACGTAACTGAAAAGAGAAAAACAAATATCACTATCTATTAAACTTTGTTTATTGTAAAGTATTGCAGGCGGGACAAACTAATAACCTGAAATATGGTGAAACTTTTGTTTGAGCCTGCGATATCTTACCAAAAAACAATGTTTATAAAATAATAATGCTTGTTTGTCTCTTTTCAATGATGTTTTTGCAGTTGGGTTTTTTAAATTTTATAAGTTGCTTTATTTCAAACTAATTAGTTTATTTGGAATAAACTTATTACTAGCTTTTATTTCATACCAATATTGTTGTAATATTTTTTTTGAATCTTCCCATCCCTTTTTTAGGGTTCCGTAGTAAATAAGGAACACTTATAGTTTCGCAATGTCCGTCTGTATGTCTGTCCGCGGCTTAGCTCAGAGAGTGTTAGTACTAGAAAGCTGTAATTTGGCATGGGCATACATATTAATCACGCCGACAAAGTGGTAAAATAAAATCAAAAATATGTTTTTTTTAAGGGTACCTCCCCCTACACGTAAAGTGGAGATGTTTTTTTTCTCGTTTATCCCATGGTTGGTCGTTGGAATTGACATTCAACATTTTTAATTCAGGGTTCCGTTTGCGAAATATTAAGCTTTAAAGTGCAAAATTTTGTTAGAGTCATGTGTCCCCCAATGGTTGTACTTGGATTCGTGAAAAAATTCACAGTACGAGTAGTAGTATATATTACGAAGTTAAAAGGAAAACTATCACAGCTAAGTAGGCTTTACAGGTTAACGAGTAGGTAATAATCGACCAACATACATTCCGCATGGGAGATCATGATTTTCAACTACAATGTTAAATTTGTTTTTGGGATAAATTCATTCCAACTACGGAACCCTCCATTGTGCGTGGTCCAACACGCACTTTTTGTACACCGATTTTTTGTATTTGCAGATGCAATATATAAGTATTATATATTCTATTTCACTCCCACAATTAAGACGAATGTAACGGAACCTCATGTTAATACTCGTAAACTTAAAATCCATCAAGCTGTTTAGGCTACAGAGCGTGCCAAAGAAATAGACATACATACTCTCGAAAAACATTACCCTCCGTCTGGGGCAGTCGGGTAAAAAGGGTACACCAAACCAACTATTTACATTTTTATATTTAATAGCTGTGGATTTTAACTATTTTTTTGTTAAAACTACAAATTTAACTAGTCGGTCCATCTCTATTGCCTTCGTGTCATGAAACTTCATCGTGTGCAGTATTTCTTCTTTCCAAGAAAACACAATCTGTAGGATACTGCACCAACTAATGCCACCATACCACATTGCATAAACAAGCCATTACACTGAAGCATTGTTATGCACGACTAAAAGCAATTTGATGAGCACACAAAATAGCAGGAGACTTAAAAAGAAACACTATATTTCGACTGGCCATTATTCCCTCGTTTACGAATCTAAGAAGTACTGAAACCCGAAGACTTCCGAAGCGTAGCGGAGGTTCCCGAAGGAATGACAAGCGAGCGCTTTCCGTGGAACGCGGAAAACGTCGGCACATGTTGAAAATACGGGTGGGCATTGACCCCGAGCGGGCTCGCCTGAACACACAGCTGTTACAGAATCTAGCGCGGTGCATCTCGTGATGCGTTTATTTATGTACGCCGCCACCTACTACATACATTTCTTAGATAAATGCCGCATTAAGAGCCATATATTAATATGAACTAAGATAATTTTTGTTTTGGATACTAAGTAAACCACGTGGAGCTTCGACAGTATGTTTTCGGATGAACAATCATCGTAACTGTACTTACTTTGATTGTATGTGAGCTGTTAGACACTACATAAGCCTCAAAGTTCATAGGATGATTAATTAAAAGATGTACGATAACTGTACAGCAGTAGTAGGTAGTCCTAAAAAAGTAATCTAATAAATCTCAGAAATTGCCGATAAATATTCATAACACGTCAATAATGTTATGGCGTATAATTTATTACGTAAACATAAAACGAGTTGCCGTTTACGAAACTTCGGAGATTTTAAAGGAAGAGACTCGCCATTGATCGCGCGCCATCGACAGACGCGAAGGAAATTCTATATTCTGCCTTGTTACTTAAAACCTGCATGTTTGAAACTGTTTAATTACACCCGTAGCAATATTTGCAATTCCTTAGGTTTCCGATGAATCACCTTAGCTATATTGCAGTTCAATAGATAGGCTTGTTTCCCTATAGACTGCTCCGAACGATTTTGGAGAACGTTGCTTGGCTGATTTTTTACGCTTGGGCGGATATTGGTACATAGCTCGATGTACCTGGCATCAAGGTATAAATTCCATAGCCTGTCAAGCTGCGTTTCGGTCTTTTCGCCATGTATAAATAAAAAAGTGGGCATAAGTACCTAATACATTTTTAAATTGGTATTTCGACACCAGATGGCGTTACTATACCTATAAGTATCTATTGCGATCGTCGAGATTTCCTTGGCTTTTCTTTAACAATTTGAAAAATTTACTACGGAACTTACTTCTACTACTCCCGGGACCAGTACTTAATAAAATCAGTAGCGTATGTAACAGAGATTAATGAAAGTGCAATATAGAGGCGACACTCCCTACGACTGATGTAGCCACTAGCCACGAGCCACCCCCGCTGGACAGCTTAAGATGGACATGATTGATCGAGGGAGGAGACACTTTGAGTTCCTTTTTGTTTGTAGTTTTGATATAGTGCGGGTTTAACTGTTCGAAAATGTAATTAAATTATGCAATGCAAAAAAACGTAATGAAATCAGTTGCTTACCACATTACAAAAGTATAGATATAAATTTTGCATCATCGACGTTCAAGTCTTCAAAATCGTTCAATACTGTGTCACTCATAAAATAAATCTATGTGGACTTTTTTCAGGAGACTCAAAATTGTCGGTCTAGTGAAATAGTTGACTATCAAAATTGTAACTTACTGACTTACCCACGAGCTCTCTTTGAAAGTTTATATGTTAAATTATTATTATTATGTTAACATTATTCTTATTATAATGTTGCCGAGCCCTAACCGGGTTTCATGTTGGAACTTACTTATATTGTAATAACTAAATGTACACATGAATGCAATAAATAATATGAATTTGAATTTGTTGAAACACAAACCACACACACACATTTCTATCCAAATAGAAATGTCCTGAGAGCCCAGAAGTTATAAATAAGTATATATTACTTAAAGGCTGTAGTATTATTGTTAATCATTTTTTTTTCTCATAATAAAATTAAAAAATATTTCTTCACATATATCAAGCAATTCTATTTAAAAAAATAACATAATGAAAACCAAATTTCAACATAAGCAGTTAACATTATGATTTTAACCTTTATAATACTGGTGTCTCATATTGGAGACAGATAACAATAAAATTCTATTGTGTCTGCTAATTGCGCGCGCGACAGATTAAGCTAAACTCTGGTCAGTTAGCTATGTAGGTTTGTAAGCTCCTAATTATCTCCAGTATCCAGTAGTGATAAATATCGGATAACACGCAAAAATGTCCACATTTAATGTCACAAACGTCTACCAATATTTCGCTGCATACTAAACGATACATTAAGGCTGGGATCTGACTTGCATCATTTTTATATTTTCTATTGACGAATTATGTTGAGCGTACTAATCAATTAAAGAATACCTGAGTATAGCGACTCACCTGCCAAAAATTACGCGATGGAAATTCGGTATGCTTAATGTTCTTACAATGCAAATTACGGGACGTAATTTCTGCCTGTTGGTAATTTAAAAAGCAGCCAAGTGCGAGTCGGACTCGCCCATGAAGGGTTCCGTACATAGAGAATAAATTTTATAGTCTTTGGTTCCATAGCAGCAAGTAACATAATATAAAAGTAATTATTATTTACTTAGGCACCTATTATAGATTTATTATTAGAACATAATGGTTCACGGTTTATGCATAAGGTTTATGTTTATGAAATTAAATGTTTTTTTATTTTATTTTTATATTTGAGTTGATTGAATGAAAGGTAAATTGCGATTTACGATTTATGACGTATTAAAAAAAACTATTTACTAGATCTCATTCAAACCAATTTTCGTTGGAAGTTTACATGGTAATGTACATTATTGTTTTTTTTTCTATGTTTGTGTGAAAATCTTAATGCGGTACACAGAATACATCTACTAACCAAGTTTCAACAGTATAGTTCTTATAGTTTCGGAAAAAAGTGTCTGTGACATACGGACGGACAGACAGATAGACATGACGAATCCATAAGGGTTCCGTTTTGTGCCATTTGGCTACGGAACCCTAAAAAGTATTGTAGGCGTAAGTATACGCCGAATTTCCGTCGCGTAATTTTCGGCAGTGGTGTCGCCACGCTGATGTCGAGTCTTAGCCTTATATACGTAATCAGTTAAAAAAATCGTGTGCATGTTGTAGCTCACGATTTTTAAATCTTATTAAGAATATACGGAAAGTGATCTAACGTATCCCGCGATAACTGGTCAAACCTGGAATATACTTGCAAGCAATATGATAGGTACGGCAAAATAGTACAAGTAAGAAGCGAGCTTTAGGTGTATTCGCAGTAAACAGTTCATATATTAGGGATTATTACGGCACACACGTTTAACCGCCTCTTTTATCGCGAGCCGACTCTCTGATCTAGTTCGCGGAAGAGAATTATGCAATGGCTTGCACACTTGCTCTGCTAAGGTGTTAATGGCGAATTTTGTACTAACAAGATAATAATACGATGTCGACCTGTCTAGCTGAGCGTTAAATTGTTAAGTTTGTAATGTAACCATATACTTTGTTAGTTTTAAATCGTCAAATTCATATATATTAATCACTTTTATCTTTGCAAAATCAGGAGCTAAACGATGTTCTGTATATCTTTCCGCAATTTAATGGTTCTTATAACTATACTTTTATTTTATAATGTCATATAGCATGATTACATAAGATAAGGAAATGTACCTATTTATTACACTAAACTCGTCCTATGTTATGTCGTTTTATTGATCGGTTCTGTTAACTTACGCAACCAGCCGGCGCGGCGCAAGAGCAGGGAAACGTTAAAAGAAATGGTCCCGGAAAATCCGATAAAAATTTCAATCCCGGGACATTCTAACCGTGTCCGGGAAGAGATTTATTGAACAAATTTAAAGCCAATTAAAGCTGACGCTGGCTTAACGCGCTGCGCCCGCGTCGAGACTTTTGACAAATATAATTAGAAAAACGCGGCGTAAAAGTTTATCTTTTGATACCGCGAAATGATTCGTAAACAACGCCAACAATGTTAATGCGGATATCTTTTTTTAAACTTTTTTTCCTTTTCATTATCCTCCATAAATAAAAATACTCGTACCCACTGAAACATTTTTCTTAACAGGTTTCTTTTTCAATTAAATTCAAAGGAAGGGGATGCTTCTTTATATATTTTTCTTTTCTTCTTCACATATCCTCGATACAAAACCACGGCGGTTTTATCCCCATCCCTGCCACTTCAGCATTAAGTCTTTTCAGTACGCCTAAAGCCTCCGGACCTGGGGGGCCCCCAAATCTTGAGAAGTAATTTTTAATCATAT